>CM052245.1:9612777-10272893 GCA_028455795.1 Lasioglossum marginatum | reverse complement strand
TTTGACGCGTGACAAATGATTTTTTTATCTCTTATTCGCTATTTGAAATTCTTAATTCAATAAAAACTTGTCTATCTCTGCTCCTACAATTATATTATATTTGTCAGCGATTCGAATGTCTAGACGTTCCTATACTTTCCCTCTTCTCGAGGGGACAGTTGTACAATATGTTTTCTTCGCGAAGAGACTAAACGGAACGAAATGTGAGGACAAGCTTTGGGCACGTCCACTTAGGACTACCGCTATTTTTCCACAGATGTTTTCCACGTAGCACAGTGTGTCGTCTAATGGAGAAAAGTCCGATAATCAAAGTGTGTAAGATCTGCATGTATCTTAAAATATTCATAACAAAACGTAGTTTCTAAACCTACATTCAATTGTAACTGAATATATATCAACTTGTTATTAAAGTTGAAGCTGAAACTTTACTGTCAAATTCTGTGCATTTTTTTAAACATATTAATTTATCAACGTAATTCTTTATCGAACCTTTATTGTTCAGAACAATATGTCAAACAAAAGTTATTCCATTTTTCTAGATATTTCTGTTTCCACAGATCGATTCTTGGAACATTTATGTATAAAAAAAAGTGTAAGGAAATAATGCTCATTTATGAAATATTTTTAAATTATAATTTCAGGTATCTGATATGCAATTTGAAGTAGGAATTTTAGATTTTCCTAAAATTATGCTTCAATACTTTTTTACGTACAATATTTCTATGAATTTTTTGTTCTTGATATTACTTTTGCTTTTAATATTTTAAACCTTAAAACCCAACACCAAAACATCGTCTGAAATATGGCGGAGCATCTAACATTTGATGATAACCGATATGGTTTCGTGACGATTCGCCTTCTCACCGACGCGTCGCGACAAGAATGTCTTCTCAGTGGTCTTCTGCACCGACAAAGTGTCGATCTGTTTTTCACTCCAGTCAGAATATATCCTAGAGGGCGTAAGAGAACACTGAAATATTCGCGAGACACGTAGTCCTGTAAGGCTGGCAGTCTTTAACAGTATCTCGTTCTCGTCGGTGGCACGGGCGCTGGCTCTCGTCGGTGACCAGATTGAAGCGGAGAGGATATTTTTACAGGAAGTTAGTGGCTGCGCCATCTGTTGAAAGTGAAATACATTAAAACTGTTTGGAAGCTTGGACGCTTCGGTACGGATGGCACCACTAATAAAATTTGAATTTTTTGATACATCTTTTTTAAAATACTTTATTATTTATCATCACGTCTTGGACCGTCCTCGTTGCCCGAAATAAATATTAGAACGTCAGCTGGATTTTACATACGTTTCCAGTGTTCATGACGAATACGTCCACTATTCATGACGAATAAATAATTTTGTAAAAGTTGCTAATGAATATTTTTTTTAGAATTTACGCTAATTAATAATTGAAAAGTAAGCCGAAACAATTAGAATTGCAAGTCCGCGTACGAACCGTGTATTCGCAGGCATCATTTGCACATAATCCCTTCCGATACCGTTAGGAGCTGAAAATAGAAGCTAATGAACCTGTTTGTATTCGTTGCATTCGAGGCGATAGCGTGTCAAAGTGCAGTAAAGCTCCCGCTCTGCCATAACTTGCACGGTTCTTCGCCAGGATGGTTGAGAAGGGAATTAAGTAAAAAAAACAGTCAGGCACATTCTCGCAATACATCGTAATCTAATAATAAATTATAAATACATGCTTGCATATTACAACTATAGATACAAAAGATGACGTGCGGTATGGAAGTATCATTCGTTTCATCTCGTTGTATCTCGTTTATCGATCCTAATTTTTCAACCATGTGTCGTCCACCTCGCACGTGGAAAAAAGTCACTCGATGCTCGGCCGTTTCTCTTTTTATCACTTTCTCGTAACGGCACTGGCACAAGAACGTTCACGCACGAATTTCCATCTCCTCTGACCATAACCGATCCGCATGCTGTCAACCGGTATTCCGTCAATCTTGTTCACCGCCGATATAATCATACTCATTTCCCTCATCTCGAACAGATACAGTCTTCCCTCGCATAGTGTGACTCGCATTTCCAGCCCCCTCTACTACGCAGGTAAGAAGCTTCCCCAACCAACATCTCTTTCGTGCAGCGTGCTTTCGTGGTCGAAAGAGACGTTGGTGGAGGAAGCAGGCAGCTCAGGGGCCCCTACCGTGCCCATCACTGATATAACACGATTCGAGATCGGATATCGGTGAGGCAATACTAATGCAATGATGCAATTTTATTACTAGACTGCGGATTTTCTGCAATTATGGCAAAAACGAGTAGGTACAATTTAAAATAAAGATTAAAAGAATTTAGAAACATGAATTTACTATTTTTAACGTATGAAAATTATGAAAGAATAAAAAAATTTTCTACGTGGCCCCTTCTTCCTAAAATTAATACACCAAATTTTCATTTTCCATAAAGATCCGCAGTCTATTTCTTTTAGTTATTTCGTTGCGAAATGGATTTGATGAAATTTTTCTGATTGAAAGTCCCAATCTCTAAGCGCGAAGGAGGTCACAAAAAAATAGTATCCGGTCTCGATCTAAGTCACAGCACAGAATCGAGAATCGGCTTAGATTAAGACTTTACTGTAACACTATGCGAGGGAAGACTGTATAATGAGCAACCGACGTATCGTTCTCGATCCAGCGTCCTCAAACAGGAAGCTGCGCTTTCTAGAGGTGTTTAACGATCGAGATACGGTTAGGATTGCCTCGTAAATCATAGATCCCCGATTCGAAAAGGAAGAAGCCCGTGAACGGTCGTTCGCGATAAGTGGCGCGGGACAGCATGAATGGGCGGGAAAACTACGTAGTTCGACGCCGCGTCGCTTTTGGCCCACAAGGATCTCGTCTATGAAATCACCGAGCGAAGTAAATCGAGGTGAAGGGTCCCGCAAACCGACTAACGGTACATTATACTCATCGGAATTCATGGTACGGTCCATTCGTACTACGACTGCACGTCCATCCTGTTCGTCGCGTCGCGTTGCTACGATTCCGACATCGAGTCCTGCCCGGAGTCCGGTTCCGAGAACCATAAGCGGGCCAGTCGTGTCACTCGATCGGCCAACAAACGAGAACGATCCTCTCCGGCTTTATACACTCGTCCCCTCGAATTCCAATCCATCGACTCGCTTTTTCGATCTCCAACTTTTTAACCGGGGAGCTTTCAACTCAAAATTTTATTGAGAAATTCTTTTCCGTATGACGGATAGCGTACGATGTTCGTGATTTAGAATCTCTGATATTTTCTAAAATGGTATTAAAGTACGTGTCTATCTGAGAGTTCTTGTCGATAGTTGCTCTCAAGAATACTCTGAATTTGTGTGTCCATTTGAGAATACTTCAGAAATGTTTCATGCGTGTAGCTCTTAGATGAATTTCGGTAATTAAAAGAATGCTCGTGAACAGAATGGATGCGCCAAAGTTAGCTGCAATTGTTGCAATGCACTTAATATGAAAAAAGAAATATCCCAAAAAGAGAAAATGCCCGACTAAACCATGGATAGTGCTTGCGATCGGATCTAACTAATATTGTACAAATAATACTACTCCTGGAGTGTAATTTCTATATATTTAATAATGGTTTTAGGAAACAAGAAATATATCACTTAGACCATTTTCATAATGATGAGCACCTATCGTGTCTAATAAAATTGGACCACATGCGATAAATTTTGAAATCTTCGTCAACACGATATACCAATGTCGTCCCCGAAGGGTAGAATCACATATTTCGTCATAAATGCATAAAATCTACAGTCTAGCGTACAACATCGAAAATCGCCGTTTCTGAAGGGTCTCGAACATGTTTTCCAATTTCCGTGACAGTAATCAGACATTCGGGAGACTCGCAGCATTCGCGAAGAAGAAGAAGAAATTCGAATGGCGTTCGACAGAGTATGCAGAGTGGAACGATGCCGAAGGAACGGCCGAATAAAATACGATAACCGAGATAGAGATCGCGGTGTGTTGAACGGTCCGAGAATCGGCGAACGCATTAACAGGGTTTCCGGCTCGTTACGGTCCAATCGAGGGGAATGATATAACTTTATGACTCTCTCGTGGAAAGAATAATCCAGCCGATGCTACCCGTGGAACGTTGTTACGAAGCGGTCTGTACCACCTGCTCGAAACCGGCTCGCGCGTGAGCCAGGTCTAGTGAACTCGATCGAATTCCGAGACCGGATTCCGCGAAACGACCGGCGTCGCGCGCTGCTCCGATTCGTGTTTTCACCATGAAATAGCTTCCTCGAACTGTTTTCGTTTGCCAGACCTCCTGGCTCAAGTTTGAACAAGATGAACCGGGCTTTGTTCCTCTTTCGAACAATTTACAGATCGGCGAATTTTGAAACGATCAAAGACGCGTTCAAAGAATCGTCGTCTTCCGGAGGAGGAATATTCCCGTGTGGTCACTCGCTGGGAGCATGATCTCTGGACAATCGTGTTACCCTGGACCGAAAAAGGGAGGCGGTTTCGATCCAAGGTAAAAGTGGCCCCTGCCTCCGTTTGAAGGAAAGCAACGAGGGGGAGCGAGAGGAGGAAATCTTCGATTTTCTCGATCTCTCCCGAGGAATCATTCTCTAGCAAGTTGAATACTGGTCTCTGTTGGCGGTCGAGCTGGCTCCAAAGAGGTTACTAGGTCCCTCGGCGAGGTTGTCGGAGCCTGGGGGTCACCTGCCACCGATTCGTATAGCCGTGTTCGTTCGTTCGTTCCGACTCATTGCCGCTACGGCGATCGAGAGATCGAGAGATCCTCCCGCTCCCGAGGATCTTCTTTAAACCTCTTGACGCTGCGCCGGCCACCTTCGAGAGTTCGACGAACGTTTAAAAGCTTGGGACGATCGGCGGCTCCGATGAGGCGCTCGCCGAATTCCTCGGCTTGCAGACGCAACCGCTCTCGACCAGAACGTAATCTTGACCAGTCAGGGTCACCGGTCCCAGGGGTATCACCAGGAACAGGTAGGGCACGTAGGTCTGCGTACATTCCCCGTGCACCACATCGCACTCCTTCGACCTGCAACACAACGATCAACCATCGTCAATCATCTCGATCTCCATGAAAAACTATTTAACCTTTCGCAGCGGTATTTTACACACATATTTATCGGTGTTTGATGCACATGTGCGTCTTTTTTCAAGCAAAAATAATGAAAATTGCAAGAGTTATATATTTTATTAGAGAGGATGTTTTGAAAAACATGGTTGCAATGATCCCAGTCTTTCTACCGATTGGAAACCAAACAATCAAGTTATCGATCAATCGGTATGAACGAAAAGAAATTCAAAATATTGATTATTTACGTTTTTTCTCAAGCAAAATAATGAAAATTGCAGGAGTTATATATTTTATTAAAGAGGATGTTTTGAAAAACATGGTTGCAATGATCCCCAGTCTATCTACCGATTGGAGACCAAAATATCAAATTATCGATCAATTGGTATGAACGAAAAAAAAATTCAAAATCTTGATTATTTGCAGAATAGCGGCATTTTGAAGTCGGACGCGCAATCGATATTCTATTATTTCCTCGGCTCTCAGCACAGTAAAAAAATACGGAAAAATTGATCGATTTGAAAAATTTTAGTTGATCTACCGGATGGTTGTTTACTCGAGCAAACGGGCCGAAAAACGAGGCAGAAGTAGGCCCGCTCCCGGTCACGAACGCGGTCTAGACCTGTTCGGCCCACTGTGCCACATCCGAATCGACCATACCGACATAGAATCGCCGATCGAGACTCCGATGAATTTCAATTGGTCGCGGAACGATTCGATCCACGGATCACGATTCGACGTGCCAAGAAAGTAACAGTGGATAACGATCGTCCGCGGATTTCACTCTGCGGATACGATGATCGCGGGAAGGATTAACGGGTAATTACGTGGCTGTGAATTCGCTACTTACTCGCAAACCTCGAACACGACCTGCTGCAGAAGATCGGGGAACTTCTGGACGATCGTCACCGGCTGGCCACTGGTTAAGCTGACCCCGTACATCGGAGCCGTGGTGTTGTACCTCGTTTTGCATAATCTGGCCGGAGAACCGCAGGTTTCTTTCGGTGAAAACGCTCGTCCTGCGGGCAAACGTTTATTGTCCACCATTAATGACACCGTGAACGGTTCTGCTAAGAAGCTTGCTTATTCTTCGCAGTCTAACTGTCATTAATGTTAGGCGTGTTCGAAGATAGAACATGTTGATAATGCAGTGGTATTTTGATTACTCGAATCTCAGATCCTTCTTTCTCTCTAGTCATCGCGAATAAAGGACATATTTAGGTGGACCACCTTGTATAAGCAATTATCGTATTATATTGTTCTTCTAAAATATGTTAATAGATTTGATTGAAACGAGGTCAGCAAGTCTTTTGCTTATTTTTACATGTAAATTTCCATAGAGAGCGGAGTAGAAGAAAATTAGATGCGCATTGAACGTGATGAAATTGGAAAGATGGGTTTTCAGAAGCGCAACCGTGAACGCGTGGAAGAGAACGCGGTTCATCTGGGTGATTGTTGCCCTTTCTTCGGAATCCGTCGGCTCGTGTGTTCGAAACGATGAGTGGGTCGCCGATGGGTCCCGTTATGAGCAGAACCAGCGATAACTGTATTGGACGGATAACACGGTGCCTTATTACCGTCCTGCTGCACCGGCCAGCCATTATCCAAGGGAGCGAGAGTCGCGAAGCTATCGGAGAGAAACCAGAAGAGAAAAGAGCAGGAACAGGGAACAGTTTTCTCGAGAAAAATGCCTTGACCTCCCACGCGATACGCCAATTTCAAACGAATTCAGAGACACCGGAGACCACAGACTAGCCGGTAACCGGGTTATCGTGTCATAAGGACAGCCGCGTAATTCAAGGCTGCGATGTTGTAGAGGCACACGCATCGCGTAACCGGTTGCTCCGATTTTTCTACAATTTCGAGCACGCGCGACCGTGCTCGAAAACGAAGCCGAACTACTGGCTTTCTTGTCGCAAGATCTCCACTGAATTCGGAATCGCTACGGAACCATCGCTCTCGATATTAACACATTTCCGACCGGTGATTATTGCACAATTTTGAAAAATCTATGGTACATGGCCAAACACTTTTTAATGGAACCTTCAATAGCAACATCAATTTTCATTGTGAACTAATAAGTCATCCTCAATAAATAAAATCATCTAATAGTTTCATTTAAGATTGCAATGTAAAAGAAAATTTCTATGCTTTTTTTTGGTACAGCACAATTATTGAAAATCGTATTAATAAGATTCCGGTAGATAAAGTGGTAAGGGATAGACTCCCCGTTTCCAGGATTGCAAGGGCCAGGGATGCGAATTCTCATTTCTCGATAATGCAAAGATGGAGTTTTTCAGTAGTCAAAAGCGCTAGATAAAAGATCAATCTAGGCCGCGATCACCCTCAAAAGTCCTATTTTTACGTTTACAAGGCGTGATTTGCATTTATGTTGCCGAATAATGCAAATTACGTTTCATAAACATAAAAATGGGACTTTTATGGGACGCATTATCGAGAAATGCGAAGGCGCATCCCTGGCCTTTGCAATCCTGGAAACGGGGAGTCTATCCCTTACCACTTTATCTACCGGAATCTTATTAATACGATTTTCAATAATTGTGCTGTACCAAAAGAAAGCATAGAAATTTTCTTTTACATTGCAATCTTAAATGAAACTATTAGATGACGTTATCTCGCACCCTTGCAATCCTAGAGTCTACTCCCTTAACCCTTAGCACTCGAGTGGTCACTCAGAGTCGCCACTAACGTTATTGAATATGTTGGTTCGTGATACAAAACTTTTGTCGATAAAACTGAATTTCTCATGGAAGCTTCGTAATTGGAATAATCGCGGAGATATTTGTAAAAGATCGATCATTAGGCTACGGTAGATTAGGTACAGGCGTCGCGAATGAAAATGTCTACCGGTAATAGACTATAATCACAATAAAGAACCAAAAGTAAAATACGGTCGTGCGTATAAGAAAGATTATTTATGACTTTGTATATAGGACAGGTAAAAAGTTTAGTTGAATTGAGGAACGTTTTAATGACTCGCAACGTAGCAATCAGTTCCATGGCTTTCTCTATTAAACGGTTACATCAACGGGTCTAACTTAAACATCAATTTACAGCTCGGCTAATGGCGAGGAGAGCAAGCCTCAGAGGAAACACGTGGATTAAAGAAAAACTGGGACAAATCCGGGGAAACTTTACTATAAGAGAATAGCATCTTCCTGTTTACCACAGGAAGGTGTAGAAAATCGCAGCGATGCAAAACGCGACGGTGCATTTATCGAATGCAACTGTTCGGAGTGCAACGGTACCGCGAAGAGAACAGAATTCGCCGGCAAACGTGCAGAATGTTTGCGTACTACCAGGTACGGTACAATAACCTCGTAAAGATGCCCGGGAACGTGTTCGCCTCGATAATACACCGCGAGGACGACCGCAATAATTATAAATTAGCCATCGCCTAACAGCGCTGACAGTCGGCGAGCAACGCGCAGCCGCGGTTGAGCTACTGTTCGCAGTTATTCCACAAGATTCTATTTCGACGAAGGGGCAGGGGGCAGGATAAATAAATAACGAATACACTTGACGAGGATCTAGGTGACAGATGACGGTGATTATTCGCGATTCAACCAACCTGCTCGACCGCTGTCGCGAACAACATCTCGACTAGATCCGTTAATGTACGTACTCTTCAACTAAATAGGAATCGTTCACGTTTCTGCAACGTCCGGCTTTCGAATCCGATCGGATCGAGTTAAAACATTAGAAGAATTTTCAAAATACTGTTACATTATTTTCAACCTATTAAACATACTAAAAAAATAAGATGCATTTTTATTTCATCAAAAAACAACCTATTTTTCATCTAATTCAGTTCATCTAAACTGGAACCAATTTTAGGACTTCGACGAACTAACATTGAAAAATGCATTTTTCAAGTTCGTGAAAGTTCAAGACCACCTAATCCTCTGGACTGAAAGCAATCGTTGAAAAGGTTGCTGGTGTCACCAAAGATTCCTGAAGGTAATCGAGGGTAGTTTATCGTTGTGATTAGTGCTTACCATTTCGAGAGCTCTCCATCGCCATGGAGTAGTCGCCGCGCGCGACCTTGTACTTGTGGAGTAGCGCCTGTCTGGTCGTTTCAGGATCGATCGTCCTCGGCTGATGGTACCTGGCCGTCCGTCCTCCCGCCCACATGTTCTTCGCGCTCCTCGATATCACGGCGCTACGACAATGTGGTGTTCGTTTCGATAACGGTATTCACGAGGCATCGTCACAAATAATTGCCGTAAAACGGATAACACTTACGACGGATACTGCAAGTTATTCGGACCTATGCAGTCCATCGGGTCCGTGAGTGCGTCCCCCCAAACGTACTTCAGGCCCAGCCCGTTCCCCTCGCACTTCTTCGCCCCGTACACCTGGCCCCAGCTCGTGATTACGAGGATCAGACCGAGGTACCTGGACATCTGAAAACCACAAGCAGAATCATCTGAATCGAATCGCAAACGCTGACTCGATAGAGCCCACCGGTTAAACAGTTATTTCCAGAACAGTTTCGTCTCCCGTGTGGCAGGCAGAACTGGTTTCACTATAATAACAATGGGTTTTCGTGTGCAGGGTGTTCTCCGAAACGGGAGCAGACTGTTCGAGCATATAGTGCACACATTAACGCGGGAAGAAACGATTATTATCTCGCGGATTATCTCACGTATCGAGGGCCCCGGTTCGAGGATCCTATTAATGAGAAACTAATTACGCCGCTGAACAAGCGGCTCATGAATAAAACAATGACGCCGTTGGCAGCGAACTTGGATTACGGGGATCTGTACGGTAGAGATCGCGTTGTCACCGTGACAAGGTGCCACTGACAATTGTAAGCGTGCTCTCGAGACTCGAGTTCGCACGAGGTCAAGAGCAAGAGTAAACGACTCCGGCTGGGCTCGGTGACTGGTCAGGATTCAACGAAAAACTCAACTGTGAACACGTTGAGTTTTTCTTTTTTTTAATTTGGCGACTTTCAACGAGTCGCACTCGTCATGAAGATTTTCAACAAAGTCTAACAAATATGAATGTTACGCGTTTCTTTTTACATGAAATAAAATTTTATTCGCTTGTATAATTTCTCTAAATATTGATTACATTAAAATCAAATTTTATTTCCGTTAAAAAGAAAGGCGTCGCATTCATATTTGTTAGACTTCGTTGAAAATCTTCATGACGAGTGTGGCTCGTTAAAATACGGCAAGGGGTTAACTACAGTGCTTGAGAGATGGCATAGAGATTTAATTGAGTAAAAATCGCAGTCTATGTCATCTCCGAACGATAGTATAGTGATTCAGCACGAGTTTCGCGAGTCGTTCGAAACCGAACATCGACCTCAGCCGATCGGTGTGCTTTCACTCCCGTTCGATCGACGACAAACGCGCGTGTAACGGAAGTTACACTGGACCCGGCAACCTAGAAACCCCGAACACCGTACAGGGATCGATGTCGATCATACACGAGCTAATTGTCATTCTAAATCTACCTAATTGTTATTGGTAACCCGACGGTGGTCACTCTCTCGTCGACGACGCTATCGTTCGAGAGGCTCGAAAGCGAAAAAAAAGCTTCGCCGAGGTGAATATCTCCGTGGCACCAGCCCGTGAAACACGGAACATCTACCACTACTTGAAGCCTCGATTAAGGGAAAAAGGAGTCGATGAGAGCCGATTCTCACGAGTCGATGATCTCCGACGTCGCCGCAGAGAAGAAGCACGGACGACTAGATCCTTGCCCGTTTACGACAAGCGCGAATTTCTCGAACACAGGAAACCGTTTACATTCGCCGCATTTTTATTTCATCGCTGCTTCGATTGTCGACCGAGTGCCGCTTACGAAATTATTTATTAGGCTGTGATCCCACTTTGAGGAATTGCAAGCGCTAATTGTAAATGCAACAATTCCATTTCCACATACTGATTATATTTTACTCTGATGAAAAAGTTTTATTCCGAAAAAATCGGTATTTCATGTGCAACAACCTAATAACTTCTGTTGGAGTATCGGTAAAAGAACAGACTTTTGAATTTTGTATTTCACCAGAAAAAATCGGTATTTCATACAACAGTTCTTAAATTCTCCTGGACCTGGTGTTTCTCTGCAATTTTGTCTTCAACCAAATGCCCGTGCTTTGTTCACTTTCACCGGGATCGCACCTCTGATCCGATGGATCCTCGTCGATGATCCTAGCCGATGAGAATGGAGGAAGTTGGCGCGGCGGAAACGATAGCTCCGAGTCTGGCGAAGTGATAAATCGCGCGTGGGAAAAGGAAAGGAAGGAAATCATTAATGGGCGGCACTCAAGGCTGGTCGTTGGCCGTGACCGGCGTCGCGTATCTGTTTCTTCAGGAAGCGTCCGACGTTCTCAGCCTGTTGAGTCTGGTTCCCGAACCTCTCCACAAACATCCACGATCGACGGCTCAAACCTCAGAACCCTCCAACTTTTTCGAAACATGATTTTCCTTTACTGTAGACTCCCGTATAACGCGACCGGAAAACTTGTTCAAAAACACTGTATATTTGTATTGTATTTTGCAGTAAATGTACAGTATATGTTGACTGTACACTTACTGCCAAGTAGATACACAATAATGTTAAACAATTTTATCATCGCGTTCTAAGATCATTAGGATCTTCATGCAAAATCAAATTTTTGCGCTGCAATTACGAGATACAGGAGCTAACGAAACATTTATTTGTCCCACTAATAACGTTGATATATTGACAATAATATACATAGTACAGTATACAATAATATAATACAATAATATCTGTATTGATCAATACAAAAAATCCGTAATTATAACGTTCTTTGAAAGAATCCAAGATTAGATTCAGTAAGAAACGAGCATCGACATCAATTTCGTAGACTCCCTAACTATTAGGTTGGAAATTGCATAAACATCTGTAGTGTACTAATAGAATAAAAAGTTCCTCGAGCAGACAGCGGACTGGTAAGATAATGAGCGAATTGTTAGTATTGAGTTACTGGATCATGGAAACTGGAATAAGCTTTGATCCCCGCTAATGAAGACGGTTCTCATCGCGGCGTCGTCGCTCAGCCTCCTTTCGTCGCGAGATTTTCGCACGTGAATTGCTTCGTCCATCTTCAATGGACGAAGAAGATCGCGCGTGTAATTGCCAGTCTGATATCGATCTCGTAATAAAGCCGTTCGGATAAATATCTATCTAGGGGGTTTAATATCCGCGTGGCCGGGAGTCCTCGAGGGATTATATAACGGCTCGATCCCCCGAGAGCGAACCAAGAGAAGAGGTGAGTCGCAACACGTGAGAATCACCTGAACTTGAGAGATCCGGCTGAACTTCCACCGGCGCGGCGTTCCCTTGTGTTTCACGGTAATTTAGGATCAGCGCGGCGTAGGAACAATTATTCGTCGACAGCGCAACTTCTCACGTTGTCCAAGGCTTTTTGTTTCACGGTTCTCCCGACCGAGTACTGTTAATATGCTAACGCATCGCGGGAATAATTAACAGGCTATACTCGATCGCGATAACACGGATCCCCTAACGGGTCCCGCGAGCTAAGGGCGAAAAAGCAACGATACCGATACTCATCTCGTAGTGAACACTGTTGAGAGGTGTTTAACTATAGAACAAGGAATCCAAGAAAGAAATGTACTTCCGGCCGTGTCGAGAGCAGATTCCTTGTGGACCATGAACACGTCACGCAGCTGATTCTAACGGGAAAGATGAACCGTCCAAAACCGTCCTCTCCTCTTCTTCTCGCCTCGGCTGCTCTTTATCGAATGTACGCCGTGTTTATTCATCCTTGTCCTCGATAACGGTACAACCATTTCGGCGCTTCGTTTCGTGAATACATTATTCTAACTGTCTGACGAAATTCCGGCCATTCCGCGCCGCGGAATTCGGTATTCTTCTAATAATAATACATTTGAGATTCTTCCTGCTGAAGAAAGATTAATCGAAATCTGCGAATAGGTGTACAAATAGTTTACTAAGGGCTGAAAGAAGAATGGCGAAGGTTTCACGGAAATTATGCGGAGGGAAGAAGCCGGCGTACCTAAACGTCGAACATTTTCCCCGGATAATAAACGTTCCTCGGATCTCGGCGCCCGTGGTACTCTAACTCGACGGTAATAATCATTTTCGAGATGCTCCGTTGCCCTCGTACCTGTCCGGAATGCTTCGAACAGAGATCTCCTACAGGCTAGCAAAGATTTACGCGCAGGCTGCACCGGAGCACGTGGCGTTCGTTCATCGGAAGGGTCAAATTTAATGATAATTATTTTCTCGTTTCCTCCCGAACCAACCTGTTCACCGCTCTAATTAGAGGTCGCGGGTGCACGGAGGAAATTTTCGTTTCAAACTCTCCGCGCGCGGCTTTCATTTGTCTAATTACTAGCCTCGCCGGAGAACATTGTTTCTCCTTCGACGCGATTCACCCGGCGGACTTATTAACACTAAACCTGCCCGTAAGAGTCAACACAACTTCCTTCGAATTTATTTCGTTATATTATAATACATGTCTGCTGCGATCCCAACTTCTCGGACTACGTAATTTTATAAAATTTTAACTCCATCTGTAAGGGTACACCTTATCTGTGAGGGTAGTTACAAGGAACAATCGGATAAGCAATATTTGCTCCGTTAAGCATTCCGACACGTCCCAATTTCTGGGACACTGTAATTTTTGTAAATAAGTATACCTCATAATTTTTGTAATATTGGTATACTTCGGAAGTCTAGCCCTTCAGTAAAATTTTAACTTCATCTGTAAGGGTACATCTTATCTATAAGGGTAGTTACAGGATAAGCAATATTCGCTTCATTAAAAATTCTGACACGTTCCAGAGAAACCCAGTTACAGGCTCCAGAATAATTTCCGATTTTTCAGTTGTGAAAAATTGAAAGGATGAGAAAGTGCAAATTTCTTATTGAACCGATTCAAAGGTAAGGTATTGCTCTAAAATTTGTTCAGGTTCTTCGGATAGAGTCAGGGACCGACACTCACCATGAGGAAGATCGATTCTGACACTGGCGCAGGGAAAATCCTTTTCTCGATCGGCTGCGCGGTTTACATCAATCGATCGAAGGGCTCGGGAATCAAAAACGGGGCCACGCGGGTCTCTTAAACACTGTACATGTCACTACACCGGATACCGTGGGGTCGTACACCTCCTCCGTCTTCACAGGTGGATGTCCAGAGGTTGACTGTAGAATCGTAAGTAACCGCCTCTCTGTGCACTGGCACAGCCAGGTAGAAAGAGGGGATGGGACAAGGAATATCGGCCCCTGTTCTACCTCCGAACCATTCATTTTTTTCTCTTATTGGAGGAAAAGCTTCGAGAGGAAAAGAAAGGTAACCCAGAACGCCCTCTTCGCTGCTTCGTCAACTATCTCCTTCGAAATTTTATGGGAACATCTTTTCTCTGATCCAAATCTCTCAGCACCGACATTTATCGAGTCTCCCTAGCCGGATAATATTTACGAATTTAAAACAAAAAAGCTATTAATAGAGACTAACCAAGGACTTACTTGAATTTTTTGGATCGATAATAATTATTTCCTTCGAAATTATAGATTATAAACGCCACACGTTTATTAATCTGTTAAAAGTTTCAATCCAATTGTAAAGAATAAGATTTCTAATTACTAATAATTCTAAACAATGTACAATTACAGGATAAGAAAACAAGGTATGATTACGTAGATTACACTCTCTGTATATATTCATTTTCGGTGATAATATCGTACAAAGATGCGTATTTTTAAATTAACAATCAAATATAATCGATCGCGTACGTCCGAGTGTTGGTTCGTTTCTTTAATTTGCACATTAGTTAAGGACGATCAACTACGGAGAATTGATTGCGTGTCATATAGATGGGTGTATAAAAATTGTCTACCTCCATTTAATTTTTATATAAATATTAGTTCGCGGGTGATCGGGTATTGTCAACGAACATAAAGAAAACACAGTGGAAATTATCAAGTGACAAAGTAGAAAAACCTCCCCGGCGAAATAAAAGCTAAAACCGATAATCACCTAAACGATCGACTATAATTTGAACCTAGATGATAACTGACGATCTGCGTGGAAATTTCCTATCTATACTAGGAACACTACGTTCATGACATATGTATGTTATATATTGCAATAAACAACGTTGAATATACTTATAATACAGAAGCTACCCGACATCGAGGTAGCTTGGATTTAACTATACCTCTCGTATTAAAATAAATTGGTGATTTCACGGGACTTTCGATCGACAAATGGAAATCTCGCAGTCTTACAGATACAAATTGTTGAAGAACGGCAACCGTGTCGCCCGATAAGAACGAAGAGCGATCTCATGCACGTCAACGTTGCAGCTTAAAAAACACCCTAAAAAGATCGCCTTGCCAAACGAAAGATTAGGGACTTCCTTATGATACTTCGCTTAACTAAACGTACTGGCTAATCGCGTCCAAACATTTACACACACGCTTTACAATATGACCGGCTCAATCCTCAAACTTAATGGAATTGACGCTCATATCTATTTGACCGCCGCGGTAGCTACCGCGTTTCTTCTTCGTCTTTTCGTGACGAAATGACTTCCCTCTTGTGAACTTCAGGTCTTGATTTGCTTTCTCTCCCCAAGAGCCACGTGCACCTCTCTGTCGAATCACAAATTCTCCTTTTAATTATCGTGTAGACGCTTACCTTCGTAATTAACGAACTGCGGATCTCTATGCGATAGAAACAATTCTTTGCAGCAATTTATTCAGAACATATATCTCGATATATGAAAAAGTCTCTTCGAAATGTTCATAATTTGTTTGAAGGTGATAGGTCAAAGTGTTAACCCTTCGCGGGGTTAAATTTCAACATTTAAATAAATTAAAAATGATACAACTCTTTTTTTCGAGCCCTAATTTTTGCTATAAACGCATATAGGTCCGCAGTCTAGTGCTTAAGTCTGCGCCGCATTGACAGCCCCTCACCTTTGTACAAAATGTTTAGAATCAATCGTCAAACGTTATCTTTTTGTTTTGCCCAGCCGGACTATCAAACGATTTCCTTTTATCGAAACCACCCCTGTTCCCTCTGAACCCGCCGCGTCCACCACCCCTGTCGCCGTCCCCATGACCCCATGATTTTCTGAATCCGTCGGATTTGCCCCCTTCGTTGTCGTGTCCGCCCCACGACCTCCTGTTATCGAAACCACCCCGACCACGACCTCCGAAACCACCTCTTCCACCTCTTCCTCCCCTGTCGCCACCTCGTCCTCCCCTGTCGCCACCTCGTCCTCTGAACCCTCCACGACCTCCTCTATCGCCACCACCGCGACCGCCTCTATCATTTCCTCGACCCCTAAAACCTCCCCCCCGACCAAAACCGCCTCCTCCTCTACCTCCACCGAAACCACCCCTTCCGCCATGTTTCTTAAAACCACCCTCCTCTTGATTGTCGCCGCCCTCCTCCTGGAACAAAAGAGAAACTCAGGTCAATCGCCGTTTTTGTTTTTTCGTGTCGCAACAAAATTTCAACGAATCCCCTTGCAAAACAAGCATTCTAAAAAATAGGTCTCGGTGAATGCACGGAAACATGGTCTCAAGCTATCATGAAACGGCGAGTGACCTGTGCCTCTCGGATCTGTTTCCGAGCATTTACCTTTGCCTCGAACGAATTGTTCGCCAATTTCGGGTCCATATTTACTTCGTCATCCTTTACGCGACGGAACGGAGTATTTTGGGATCGCTAGATATAAAATAAAAAAAACGATATAATGTATTCTCCTTGAAACAGAAAATAACTGCAACTAAGAAAACATTTATACCTTGTCCCCGTTGAAGCTGGTTGCTTTCACGAAGTTACTGTAGTTATCTTTCTGGCCTTTCGAGGCAGGTACCTCCTCGTTCTCATCATCCCCATCCTCTTTGCGTTTTCTCTTTTCCGGTTTGCCTGGTGTCTTCGGTTCTTCCTCTTCATCGGAGTCGCTATCGGATTCGGATTGCTTCTTAGCCGCTGCTGCTTTCGGAACAACTTTGCCGATAGGCGCAGACTTTGGTTTCTCATCCTCTGACGAGTCCGAATCCTCGCTTGACGATTTTGCTTTGGCACTTGGTTTCACTACCGTTTCTTTCGCGGGTGTCATCTCTTCGTCATCGTCGGAATCGTCCGAGCTCGACGATTCTTCTTTTTTCGCCGCTGGTTTCACTGCGGGCGTAGGTGTCTTAGGTGCTTCGTCCTCGTCAGAGTCGCCTGAATCATCGCTGGAGGACTCTGCTTTCTTAGCTACGACTGCTTTAGCCGGTGTTGTTGGTTTCTTCGCAACAGGCTTAGCTGGCGTTGCTACCTTAGCAGAAGGTTTCTTAGCTGGAGGTTCTTCTTCGCTACTGTCGTCGCTAGAAGACTCCTCCTTCGCAGCAGCAACAGCTGCTTTCGGAGGAGCTACCTCTTCCTCGCTACTATCATCGCTGGACGATTCATTCTTTGGTGCAAAAGGAATCTTCGGATTCTTTGTAGATGACTTTTCCTCTTCGCTGCTCTCTTCACTAGAAGATTCTTTCTTTGCGACTGATCGTTTCGCAACTTTACTCTGCTTCTCGGGTTTAGTTGGAACCTGCTTCTTCTTCTCCGATACATTCTTCACAGCTGGAGTTTCTTCTTCCGAAGAATCGTCAGAATCATCACTGGAGGGTTTAGCAGGTGGCTTTGCTAGTGGTTTTATTACAGGCCCTTTAGGAGCCTCCTTTTTCGAGGAATCGTCAGAATCATCGGAATCGTCGCTGGATGATTCTTGCTTCTTTGGTGTAGGTTTTACCGAAGCTGTTACTAAAGGCTTTTTCAGAAGCGGCTTAACAGGGCTCTCTTCTTCGCTGCTCTCCTCGCTAGAGGATTCTTCTTTATTGCTGACAGGTTTTACCAGAGTCTTCGCAGCTCCTTTAACAGACACGCTTGCTTTCGATACCTCTGCATTATCCGAGTCAGAGGAATCATCATCGGAAGATTCTTTTTTAGCTGGTGCAGTTACTTTAGGAGTAGATACTGCTTTCGGTTGAGCTTTCAGCGTTTCTTCCTCCTCCTCCGAGGAATCATCGTCCGAACTTTCTTGTTTCTTTACTGGTGCCTTAGGAACAGGCTTAGGCTTGGCAGCCGCTTTCGGAGCAGGCTTCTCATCTTCGCTGGATGAGTCGCCCGATGATGATTCTTGCTGTTTGTTATTTACTACGCTCACTGGAGCCTTGCCATTTACTTGTGGAACTTTCTTCGGAGCCTCGTCTTCGCTTTCTGAACTCGAGTCTGAACTGCTGTCTTTAGCTTGCGCTTTTATGTGTAATTTTTTTGGCGAACTCTTTTGAAAATACTGAATTACCTCTTGTATCGTTGGCGCTCCTTTCGGCAGTGCGGGCTGTAAAAATTAAAGAAACGTGAGTGGCTTAAATCGCTAAGTCAACGTAACGAATTAGTTCAACGAGGTAAATAATGTTTGCGCGGACGAGCATTAATACAGGATCGAAAAAGCTGTAAGAACCGCGAAAGTCAGGGCCAATTTAAACAGAAAATATCGTTATAAAATGAAGACAGTATTTCGCCCACGTGGTACGGCCAAATGGCGGCACATCTCATACCGCATGGCCACTGCCGCTATACCGATCGATCGCTACAAGTATATACGTAAAATATTTCCGTAAACTCACCGCTTTTGTTTTCTTCTGAAAAACCTTCGCCAATGACGCGTCCTTTTTTAATAAATAGTCGTACACAAGGGCGGAGACACTCAGTTCTTCAGCGGATGCCATGATGGACGCGCGTGCAAAGAGCTGGGAAAATTAGCCGCAATTGAACGCTAGATATGCAAACCTTCCGTCTTAATTCGACTGGCGCTGCGGTCGGCCATTAACTAAATACAACATAGACTTGCGGTTCCACGTGATCACGTTTTAGTTGCTTGCGGAACAATCGTATTTTCACGAGTCAGACTTGTCAGTCTAGCAAATATGAATGTTATGTTTCTTTTTAGATGAAATAAAATTTGATTTTTTATTGCAATCAATATTTAAACATCAAAATAAATGTAGCCATACA
The DNA here is from genome assembly GCA_028455795.1 of Lasioglossum marginatum. NCBI lineage: Eukaryota > Metazoa > Arthropoda > Insecta > Hymenoptera > Halictidae > Lasioglossum > Lasioglossum marginatum. The sequence goes on along the minus strand of CM052245.1, from coordinate 10,253,766 downwards.
AAAAATATAAATTCTCTTTCCCCTTCTGCGATTAGATTGTAGATGATGATTGTATGAATTCCTTCTGGTTATTATTATTATTACTATTATTGCCAGTTATTGCTTTATTTCAGCCTTACAGCTAAGAAATATGAATTGTTTTACGATTTATCCAAATTTATCCTATCTTTACAAATCTATCTTATTTACACATTCGGATCACACTCTCTCTGTCTCACTCATTCCTACTCTAACCTACTCTATGTACCTTTTCCAATATCCTAACTACTTCCGGTTACTCTAAATTTCTATATAATACAGTATCTCGTAAATTCAGTTGGCCGAATTCTCATTCAGCGGCGTTCCGCAATCTATGAAAATTGTCCTCTCGCGCTCCGATTGGTGGAATTCCTGCTATTCGGGCACGGATTCGTCGTTTTGAAAGTAATAAACCGGCTTCTATCGTAACCCGTCAAGTGTTCACGTTTTTGAACGAAAGTTTGGCTTGCGAGACCTGTTTAAAGATAATTCGTTCGCAAATAATGACGGAAACGCAACAGAAAGCAAAATGTATAACGTTGAAAGGCTCTGCGGAATTGGTTAAACAATACCTACGTAAGTTTCTCTTAAATTAATTTACATTGTTAACGAACCCGTTGTTTTACGGAGTCCCATTGTTCTTGTCGCAGTTTACGGAGTTAACAGTATTTTGTACCAAAGAGGCATCTATCCTCCAGAAACGTTCGAACCTGCCGAGCATTTTGGTTTATTCGTTTTAATGTCCACGGATGAAAAGATCAAGAGTTTCTTGGACACTGTTCTTGGTCAGATTCAAGAGTGGTTGGTTCAGCGAAAAGTGGAAAAGGTAACTCTGGTGATAACGAACGTGAATACCAAAGAAGTTTTAGAGAAATGGGACTTCAAGGTCGACTACGAAGGTCCAACCGCCAAAGGAGCAAAGGACAGCATTAACAGCAGTCTCCCGGATGTTGGATCGAAGGACGCGAAGACGATACAGAAGGAGATTCGCGAAGTAATTCGTCAGATTACAGGTAATTGTCTTTATTCAACCAATTGTTTCAGATGTATACAGAAGAGCAAGAAGATTACAGTAAGAAAGAGACTCGATTTCATTTCCTTGTGGTGATTTTATTTTCAGGAACAGTAAGCTTCTTGCCATTGTTAGATTGTTTATGCTCCTTCGATATCTTGACTTACACTGTACCTGATTGCGGTATTCCAAAAGAGTGGGGTGAAACTCAACCAGCTTTTATTGCCAATAGTCAAGAGGTTCAATTAAGATCGTTCTCCACATCCATCCATAAGATGGAGACTATAGTGAGCTATAAGAATGACTAGGTATAAGCATCCTGCTACTAACAGTTGTTGAAATCCACTTAAGCTGGCTATCGTTGATTTCGATGGTTCCAGCAATATTTAATGTTAAAGACTTATTTAAGTCCAGATTGGAATGCGAACGGTCAATCGCAGTGGTTGTGTTATTTTTAAGAGTTTGCATATATGTATCGATCCTACTATAGTATTGTCTAGTATTGTCTAAGAAGAGTTTTATATAAATATATATTTTTTAACAGAATTGGGCTATCACGGATTGCTTTATCGACTGCAGATTTTTATGCAACTTTCTTGTAGACTATGTTTGCATGAATGCTTTCTTGCGTTTTAGAAATTTGCTATAAATGTATAAAGATCTGTAGTTCATTTATAAGATATTGATGCCTCGAATGGTCCCCCCTGTTGAATCTAATGATTCCACTGAATTGTATTCTCTTCTTTCCTCTATCTCCTTCTTTGTTTTCACCTCTTCAATAGCCAGTTAAAAATGAGTGCATCTGTGAAAAGATTAGTTGACATAGAAGGAAACGAAAAAGGTGACAAGAATCTTGGCAGATTTTATTAAAACATAATTGACTATTACACTTAACACAGGAATTATATTATTTTACTTGGCAAAGCATGAAAGATACGACTAGAATAAAATATTCCTCGTGTCTCACGTTCGTCACGTACGAAATCGCAAGTAACCTCGTCGGCATTACATAAATGTTCCATCGCGTGTACGGTTGCTCCGCAAAACCTGTTCAACATTTCTATCTCTCTCTCTCCCTCTCTCGCTCTTTTTCTCTCATTTTTCGATGTACACACGACACGAATCACGAAATAAACGTTATAATCCGATCATGAAACGCAGGAACGAAACTAAATCCTCAGGGAGCACAGTATACGTGGACTCTAGGCGTCTCTCGTTTTGTAGAGAAGTAAACTCGGCTGCGAATTCTCGCGACTCGAAATGGAAATACAATAGAAATCTCTCGCGTGTGTGTCTCTCTCTTTCTCGCTTAAGTTAAACTATGGTTCTCGCGTTCCTTTTTTTATCCCTCGAGGATCTGTCGAATAAATTGGTACTGGTCGTGAACCGTTTCTCCCGACGCCTACTTTGCGCCGGGTCCTCTCGCGAATCTCGGACCACTTTTTCGTTCATTCTTTTATCGCTCGTATCTTTTTTTACTGCTTTTCTTTTTTTCATTAGGAAACATCAACAGCGGCTTATGCTTTCGTTTAATACTTGCAGCGTTCGTTTTCCCTTACAACAATTTTCGCTATTAACTTCGTTAACGTACTTCGTGCTGCTAGAATTTTAGCCTTTACGATCCGTAGTGCACTTTCGTTTTCGCTATTAGACTATCGTTGGAATGCGATCGTTCGCTCATCACGCATCGTACAAAAACGAAACGGCTCTGTCGGCCCTCTTCCTCTCCGATCCGTTCCCTTTCTTCTACTTTCCGACAACTGTCGCGATTGTTCAAACAATCCTGTCGACGATTCTCTCGATTCTCTGGGGAAAATTGTCTCGAGAAAATTTGCATCTCCGAGGGCGGACGGGCACGTCCGTGATTTAATCTTTTAACACTGTACGCAAGCTGAACGCTCTCGAATCTCTCCTAGACTATTTAGATTCGCGTCGGTTCTCTTCTTGGTTAGTTTACACACTGCAAAAGCTGCTGGAAATACGTTGAAGTTTATAAACATTACTAAACCGACTGGTCCGCCGTGAACTGTCTTCGTGACGCGCTTAGGGGGTTGCTAATCGTCGGCTGGGTACGCCAGCGTTCACCAAATTTACTTTCACTTCTTTTCACAATTTAATAGTCTTATTTCAATAAGCATCGATGTAACTGTCTAGAGATCTATGCTATTATGTCAGTCTTTCTGATATCGCGGAGCAAAATTCATTTTCATTTGTCCATTCGATAAAAAACAGGACTGAACGAGTTTTCAGTGAATTCCTTAAATGATGAAACTTGTAAATTTATTTTGGGAATAATAAATTGATGTACTCAGAGCGTACAAGTTCTGAAAAAGCAGTGAAGTTCGTGTTTAGATCACAAAAATAAGATGTAATAATGAGAAATTGAATGTTTTTAGGGGTTGTATAGCAGCTTTGGTGAACACTGGCTAGTAGATTGGTCTTTCTCGGAGCTCGCAGCTTCTGAGCGTCGTCTCCAACTTCTGTGGATCGACGTGCGGGGTTCGTTGGAAACGTTCGCTCAGCTATTAGGTCGTCGGAAAGTCATTTCGTTTTCTCAAGGGAAAATGCAAGCCAATTTTTTAGCATTTAGAATTAGTTTTATGACATTTTGTTGCGTAAGGGATTCGCGTTACCCGGTATACGCTTGCTTGAACGCGCGTGTGCATGCGTCGGTAAATTGCAACACTTTAAAAATTGATTTCATCCCTTAATGAGTTTGTTAAATTAAAAGCAACGTTACAACATTCTTGAATTTTTTAAATCTTTTACTGTTTTATATTTCTCCCAACCAAATTCTTATAACAAACGAATGCGACATCATTTCTACACGAAAAACGAAATTACTTTCCGAACGACCTAATAGTTCGCATTTATTTAAAAAGAACGTATAGGTTTCGTCACAACGACTAGGCACAGCACTGCGGACCAGACCGAGTGTCGTGTCGCTATAACATTACGCGATAATTCTCTTGAGTACCGTCAAAACGCGTCTCCTAGTAAAAACATTGAAAAATAAATAACGCGAAACAATATACAATATTTTACAGTAGCGCGTTAGTGGGTTCTTTTTTGTTTGTTTGTTTGTCCGTGTACAGGGCGATATTCTCGCGGGCCGGTGGTCATCGATCTCGAAAGATTGATCGCGTTCTCTCGGGCGATCCTCGCGCGCAGGATCACGATCGACGACTGATCGATCGGTCGTGAATTTAACTATATTAATCAACATTCGGGGGTTAACCGGTCGTCGTTCGAACGGCCCCGAGAGAAATTCCGAGAAATCTCGGTTTTGTTTTTATCAACTCCTGTTGCGTGTGTTGTGGACCGTGCGACGCGATGCACCTCTTCGCGTTTTGTCCTCGTTCTTTATACACCTCTACTTAAGTTTACCTTGGACTAATCGCTATATTTCGATCTTTACGTTTCGTATTTTTTTCTTTTATGCGTAAAATATCATAAAATACATTCTTCTTTTCTTCGCTATGACTGGGCCCTGCGATCCGCTCGGCGATCCCTCGATCATTTAAATCAATTCTTTCTCTGGCTTTCTTTGTTACTTCTTTTTAGCAGGAACGTTGTGCGAGAACTTTCTCTCGTTCTTATGTTCGCAAGCGAATACTCAACCTGTGAAGGATCAGAAGACGTTCAAAACTAATTGTAAGTTTGCTTCTTGGGAAGGATACACCGGACGGAACGCAGGGCCGTCGATGACTTACGATGACTTTCATACAAATCGTTCGATGGATACGAGCGACGTGAAATGAACTCGTAACGGAAAAGCACGGCGGCACTAGTAAGCTTGCACGGACATCATACGCTATCATGATATATTCATCTCATCTCTGAAAAAGTCTTTGGTGTGTCGCTAGAGTGGCGAAAGTATCTCTCTCTCATTCTTCCTCTCGCTCACGCTTTCTCTTTCTCCACAGCTGAGAACGCTGTTTAGGGAACACTCTGCTCGCTCATTCGTACGGCAATCTATCTATACGGTATAATCGTTTCATACCTCTAGAAATGTAAAAAGTAGGGGCGCGTGCGCTCGCCGATCGACGTAGACGCGAATTCGCTAATTCTTCCACCGTTTTCCTATCTACACCTCTATTATATAATAATAATAAGAATAAACGCTCGGTTTTCAGGAAAGAAACAGACTGGGTGAGCTTTTCGTCCCCTAACGTCAATTTCTCTTGGAATTACCTGACAGGGTGAACAAGTCAAAATATACTTTAACCCTAGAACCTTAAAATACAAGACTGCGGATGGTTATGCAATTTTCGATTTTTCTAGGCAAATTTTAAGAAAGTGAAAATTTTCATCTGCAGTCTAGTGATCATCAAGACTCAAAGGACTTTATAGGGACAAGTAGAGAGTTTCGAATTTCTCATAAAACTTACAAGGGTGCATCGGTGGCGATTTTTTTTCCAACGCGATCAACGCGTGGTTATTTAAAAAATGTACTTTCCCATTCTGCTGGCCGGTGTCCATCGAAACAGGATTTCTGTTGGCTGTAAGGTGGAAGACATGTCGCATTCGATATCTCGATCGATCGGCACTCGGTGCACACGCGCCGCTTCGGGGGATGCAAGGAATACTTTGTACAATAGCGTCCTGGACGCGTCTGAACGCACGCTTCGACGAACTGTCGCTCGAAAACCGAGGAGCACCTTCCATCAGCGGATTCGTTAGCGACGTTGGACTGATTTGCCGGGTCTTCGAGGCTGCCGATACTTGTACAACAACTAAAATCTTTGTCCATAGTAATTAGCAGTATCATACGAATTCATACATCTCCGAAAGAACAAGTATAACTAACAGCAAAGATCTATTATTAAACCGAATTGCCTTGAACGATGCACGAAGGTTATCGAACATCGCTCGCTATCAATTGATACAACAGCAGCCGACGTTTGAAAGAGTCTCTGTTCAAGTTTCTCCTCGAGCCAGGGAATGAATACCGATTAGGTTCGTCGCGTGCCTCGAAAGGGCTAGGAGACAGCAATTCCGAGGAAGTTACACGTTGAGCAATGAAAACCTTTTCCGAATCCACGTCGGTCCGCGCAATTACGTTTCTCCGCCTCGAAGACACCGGCCGCCACGTAGAAAGACATCGTTGATCCTGGAAATCCTATTACAAGATCCCGAGATCGTCGGGACGACGAGTCCTTCTTTCCGCGATCCCGTAAAACGGAATCGTCGCGCGTCCACGTGGCGCCGTAACGATCCGCACGTGCTCACAGAGAAGCTTTACGACGTGTCCACCCCCTTGCTACCCCTTCACGTCGACTTTCTCTCTTCGCCACGGATTTCGAAACAAAAATGAAAGTCCGTTTGTCAACGGAGATCACGGCTGTCGCTCGGAAACCGGCGGAGACGCGAAGGATCATCGAGATTTGACGGTCGGTTTAATTTCACGCTGCTGCGAGCGATTTAGCTAGCCCTTCGAAAGGAAAATTTGGTGGAAGGTCAAGTTTCCGAAAGAGATAGCGAGTTATCCTTTCGGAAACTTGACCTTAATATCCTTAATATCCCTTTCGTGCACGAGTCTTTAATCATCTACAGTGACTCATGTAATTCAAGATCTTTCTTTGTGATTGAGATTAATTTTGGTCACGATATTTTTCCTGACCACATATGCATGGTTTTTCGCGTTCTCCGTAGCAGACGAAAGAAAATGAAGCGCAGCGAAGAGGGTGGTTTTGTTCTCGCTGTTTTCGAACGTCGAATTCGACTGCGGCGACCCTTTCCCGTCTGCGAACACGATGTTTTCGTTCGATGGCTTGTCCCAGGTCAGATCTCTTCTTGGTTCTCGTTCGCAGCTCGCTTTTGAATGCCGTCGCTCGACGACGATGATTCTGCAATGGAAAGAAAGATTGAATCGATCAACTGAAGGTTAATAGAGTGTTCAACGATTAGGGAAAAAGAAAGCTACTGTTGGAACCTTCGGATCTCGAATAAGGATTCTCGGGTTGTTCTAGAGCACGGTTTCCCTAGATTTTCTGACTCGCTACCATCTTTCCAATGGTATTTTTGTTCCTTGCCCTCTTGATAAGGCTTTCCGTGAATAACGCGATCCGTGGACTGCGGATTTTATGTATTTATGCCGAAATGGGGAGGTTCAATTTTAAATAGAAAAATTTCCAGAATTTAAGAACGCGAGTATATTGTTTTGAGCTTCTTGAAACTTTCTTCGGAAGGCGGACATTGATACAGGGTGAGTCACGAAGCATGATCAGCTTAGATTACTCTATTGCTAGCGGCTCGATCGGAAACTTTTTTAGCTAAAATAAATCTCGTAGTCGGTAATTTCTACACTCAGAATTTCCAAGATTGTTAGAGTCGTAAAGAACCAAGATCAGGATGAAGAGAATCGAGTAGATAGAAAGGAAAATTTCTACGCCCCTTAAATCTCCTGAGCGTCCACGGGAATGGGGAACGATGCCCTGAGATTGATCCTCCAGACAATCAAAGCTTCGTAGATTGTTCTCGAGGGACTTACGAAGGTCTTACGGTAATTCTCGAAGGGACAACCCAATGACCTTAGCCTTCCCCTTAGGAACATCACCTAAGGGTTCAGGCTTGACACTAAGGGTGGCCTGGATGTCTTGGTCTTGAGCTCTGACCATCCTATTCGCAACGTAGAATCGTTTTGCAAAGTTCCAACAAAATTGAAGAACGAATTCGGTCAGTCAAAGTCTTAACCCTTTAAAAAAGAGATAAACGCAGCTCCTGTATGTTGCGATTAATGTAGACATTTTTTATTTTGCATACAGATCCGCAATCAAATTATGAATAATGTGTGTTTGAACTAGTGTCTGAATTATTATAATAGTCCGCGCTTTGTGAATTCGCTTGAGATTTAGATGCTAGCCGAATTTTAGCTATTCTCCTCTATCCTTTCGGAGACAATTACGGAAAAATCTGGTGTAATTGGTGTGTAATTAATAGACTGCGGATTTTATGGATTTACGACAAAAATGAGTGGACGTAAATTAAAACGGTAAAAATATTAAGACAATTTAGAGCGTCCATATGTTATCTTTAATTTATTAACCCCTTGTCCTACAATAACGTGTCAGACTCGTGATGAAAATTCTGGAAAGAGTATGTATGTTATTAATTTCCCTTAAACCGAGATGAAATTCTATGTTGGTTTTGTTAATTTATAGTAATTGGAGAACATGTAGGCATGCAATTGATATAAATTTTCTCTTTTTTTAGATTACGAACTACAAAAATGTTTCAAACATTGAAACCGTAAAATAAATCGTAGGGCAAGGGGTTAAAATTGATCAAAACAGGAAGGAATTTCTACATGGTTTCAGTGTGTTGTAATTGACGAAGGAAATGTTTATTTTGCATAAAGATCCGCAGTTTAGTAATTAGCGTGAGTGGTTACCTGCAGAGAACGATCCGAGCGATCTATGGTGCCGATCGGTATGTCCCAGATTCCGGGGGGGTTGATTGGTGGCGTTTCATTCGGGAATGTACGCTCCTCGGCGATAGTTCGTGCTCGCTAGTTGGCATAGTCGTTCGGTCGACGGTCCAGGATGGTTTACTCGCGTAGATGACGTTGATCGGTGGATCGCTTCATCTCCTGGGGCTCTCCTGCGACAGGAAGAGTAGCCGCTGAAATTATTCGTGAACCGCGAAAGGGGTAACGGGCCAACGGGACATCGGGCCCCCCGGACTTTCCGGCCTAATTAGCCCGGATCCATTAAGTTTATCTGGTGGCATCGGGGTCGCCAAGTTCCCTTGGGGAACGCCGACGCCGTAGGAGGAAAGTTCGGTCAACGGGCGGCAGAGATAACTCTGGACTAAGTAGCGAATGATTAAGCCGGAACACCGTAGATCGTATGTTTCTACCGCAGCCATCCGAACTACGACCCTAAGTAACAATTAGCCCGTTTCACTGAATCCTCCGCGCTTAAGAGCCCTGCGGTTACAACGAGGCCTTCGCCTCGGTTCTACGTGACGCGAATCGCGAAAACATTCGCAAAATCGGAGCCCCGCTGCAACCCTTTGCGGTCCGAACTACTCCCTTTTATTTCAAAAGTTTCCGCTATCTCGTTCCATTCAATTATATTCGCATATGCAACTTTGCTGGTCCAACAGTTCAGAATTGCTGCAACTGTTTATTATCATTGCCTACTGGCTAGAACAACAATAATGTTAAAAATAGAATATATTTGTCTTTGAACACCTGGGGTCCACCGAAAGTGGTAGACGAAAATATTCGTCCAGAAAGATCCGCAGCGTATCGATAGCAAGCATGTATCGAGGCCTGAAAGATTCACGCAGCGAAGAGCGCGCTTTTCTTCGCGCGTTGTTCGCTTCCAGTGCGGAAATGTTTCCCGGCGACTCGGCCGGAAGTAATTCGTAGATTAATAAACGCGGAACCCGATGTGTAATATCCAGCAGCTATCCCGGGAGTCCTTAGGTAGCGGCGCATCGCAGAGGAGAGCGGAGGATTGGTCGTTTCGCGAGAGGGAACGCAGTGAAAGAGAGCAAAGGAAAAAGAAAGGACGAGAGGGAGATGGAAAGGGAGCGTGGGAGGGAAAAGAGCGGACGAAACGTTGGGAAAAGAGTGCCCTGGGATATGAGGTTCGCGATATCCGGAGCTCTTTCCTAACTCGCTACTCCACTGCAACCTCTGCACCGTGGAAAAAACCTCGCTGGGAATAAAAAAGAGCCGAGCCCGAAACGCGAGCACGAACGCCTCCCGAGAAAAAGGGCTCGCAACGATCGTCGGGGAAAAATCGTTGCCTGCGTTTTCCCTGCCGTTGAAAACAGGCTACGGGAAACTCCTCTCCCACCCGCCGTGTATAGTCGACCATTTGTTCCGTCGATCGCTCGGTTAAATCAACGCTGCCAAATATTGTCGCGTTCCGGATCTTAAAATGCTCTCGCTCGAACGCATGCTTTCGCGAAATTTATTCAACGCGAACTATAAGCCCCCGGTTCGTGAGATTTTTCATGCATGTATCGACGGGTTTCAGGCTGCATTCAGAATTTTTGCAAGCTCGTCGCGCCTACTCGCACATAATGCATAATCAACGTCCGCTCCATCTTAATTATCAAATATACCTGTCCTAGTTTCGCGAATTTATTCAACAAAAGGTATAGAAGCCTTCGAAAAATAGTATCTCGCGCACACATTCTGGTATGCTCGAAGTGTTACCCAGAATTTTCGCGAACATTCTCATTGAGAACTTGCAGAGTTGCACCTGACGCAAGCTCCACAGCTACTGCAACCTTACGAGCATCTTCGCGATATACCTCGCAGACGTATTCCCGCGATTCGAAGCCGTACAAATATTCAGTCTAATGGGAACTGGTCTTGAATCTGTGGGTAAGATGCTCGGAGCATCGAAGAAAGGAGATTCGACAGCGAGGCGTTTTCCGAGGGAGTCTGGGACGCCTATCGCGGTGGTCCACGAAGATTTACAGGTGCGGGGGCGGTTTGCAGCGTGTGCAAGATACGCGCCCTTAACGCCACTATAATGGACTTGCAAACTACTCAACGCGCGGTAACCCGGCTAACTTAGTACGGTTCCAAAGCCGTTGCGCTCTATACCGAGCTATAGGACATTTGCGAGTTACGAATCCGGAGACACACCAGTACAAGTGCTGACTATCGCGTATTAGGGAAACCACGTTAGCGAAACTCGTTAGCCGGTGCGCAGTGGGCCGTTTCTATTAAACAAAATGGTACGCCGTTATTATCGATATTCAGCCATTTCAATGAACGAAGGTTCACGAGAAGTAAAAATTGTTTATTTTTTACAAGAAATTAAGAAAGACGGAAATAGTCTTGTTCATCGTAGCAGTGAAATAAATTATAGGACAAGGGATTAATATTGTGTAATTAAGAGAGGCATGTGCATATATCATCCAGTTTTTCACGATTCTGGCCCATTGTGCTGTCTCGGGGCCGTTTTCGGGTGGCGCAAAGGGGTGGCTATATACGGGGAGGACGGAAAGTAAGCGGGGGAATTAACGACAATTAAAATCGCTCGATGTGGAAGGGCTCGGAGGGATAGGTAATCGGCAGCGACGCCGGACAAAGACCCGGTTACGAGCGAGCCCGCGCGTCTGTTCTTTGACAATCGAAATCAATTACTCGGACAAATTGTAACGACCGTGTCCCTCGAGGGCGGCCAGCCAGAGATAAAAATTAAATTTCCCGCTTTGTTTCGCGTTGGTCCGGCCGACCGGGAATTATTTTTTAATCGGCGAGAAAGAGAGAGAGAGTGAGCCGAGCTGCGTCGTCGATGATCGTGCGCCACTGATAATTGCGCGCGAATTCGACCAGCAGAATCGTCGCGCGTCGGAACGGGTCGCCAGCTGGGACAAGAACCACCCCGATGACTTTAACGATCATAGATAAACCTAATGGCCCGTGCTAATTAGAAGTAAAGACCATTATCGGGCCCTCCGCGGCCGGCAAAAACGAATTTGCTCGCCGCATCTATTACCGATTCTGTTTGCTCGCACCGATCTCGGATCCGCGCCGCGAAATACCACGCGCGGATACGAATCCCGTTAATTTGCATATTCGTCGACGCTTCTTTTTACTTTTCAATACCCTATTTAACGGTAATCTCCTAATAGTCTTTTTTCAGTCGAAGATGAACGGAGGAGGATCTCGATAACCTCGGAAGTACATTTACGTGAAATACACGTGAAACAGAGATTTTCTAGTACATACATATAGATCAGATCGGATTAATAACCTTTCAGCGGTGGCGCTCAGGCACTATCCGACTTACGTGGAAAGCGCTGGACCGAATTAACCGCGTAAGTCGAGGACTTACTGTAATCGATAAAAATTGACTGGAATCAAGCGAATAACATTGCGTCTTACCTTTGGGAATCGATGGCGTGGCCAGACGATCGTCGCGAGTTCGGCACGAGGCGGCGGCGACGATGAAGTAGAAGTAGAAGTAGAAATGGCTGGAGGATGAAACGGGGTCGCGAGATGGGGAGAGTGGAGGGAACGAACGAGGTAAGGTCGCGGCGAACAATAAACCGCGAACCCTCGAGAAATTCCGGGTGTTCAAGGAGGAACAGGGAAATCGCGTAGGGAAATCGAGAGCCCGAGGAGAGCGAAGAAGATGAGGACGCGTACGTAGGAACCTGAACGGGTGTTGTTGGGAAGGGATGTGGGTGAGGCTACAACAAAACAAAACACGATGAATGTCCCGATGTGCAAGCTGCAAGCATAACAATGTCACGAAGATCGATGGTTAGTCTTTGTCGCGTTCGTTTCGGTGCGCCTCGCGAATTGCCTGGATAGATGGGTTCGATAACGCCGCGATAAATCCGTGAGCGACGGTTCAATGTAATATCCCGATCGAGAGACTAGACTCTCGCCCTCTTTCTCTCTCTCTCCTTCTGCCTCTGGCTTCGTTCCGAGGCATCTCTGTCCAGACAATCCATTCGCAGCTTGATCGGGAATTAGTCGTTTAGATCTGCGGAATCAGTCCCCTAACTCTGCCACCTTCGATCGATCGTGAATTCTGCTCGAAGCAGATTTACAGTCGGTGAACAAATTAATCGAGCCACGGCATGAAAAATTAATTTTCTTAAATTTCTTTGCATTCTATAAATATTTTTGTGTTCTTATAAGTTTGCACGTTCTGGGAATGACGATTTCCATTGATTTATGCAATTTCTCGAAGTCCTTTCCTCTTTACCGAATTCTTGCGCATTAATCAAAGATAAATAATTCAAGAAGTTTTAATGAATTCTTCGATAGCGACGGCAATCTCATTCCTAAACCGAGAAGTTATCTCGAATAATTTACTTTGATAACCTCTTTCGAGATTGTTATTTAGAAGAGAATGATTAATCTTCCCTTGAATATAGTACGGCCATTAAAAAGCCTATTAATAGGCTTCCGGCAGCTAAAGCGTTAAGCTGGGTACTTAAGCCAGTATTCTATAAATATTAGGTCATTCCATAAATCGTGTCGTTTTTCGACGCTTTAAACGAAGAGTTTTAATCCTTTCGTCTACCCTTAATCAGCGTTGTATTAATCATTTTTTAAATTTTAAATTTATTCGTAAGATCTCTCGTTTCTTGCGCTTTAAACGAAAAATTTTTATACCTTTTTCTTTACTCGTTTCTTTAACTTTACTCAAATATAAAATACGATTCTTAACGCTTACACGTTTCAGACTGACTCGAGGATTTTTAAAACCACAGAGAGAAGTCTATTCACACGCGTCAAGTGTAACAACAAACGACGACGACTTCAGCGACGATCTAATAAAAGTAAGGTGGCCTAGAGTTCGTGTGACTCATTCCGCAGAACGTATTAATAGTCAAGCAGAAAATTAACACTTCGAGCGTCTCCCAGAAATGGAAACCGAAATGATTTATCCGGCTATAAAAATGAAATTTCTTCCTAATATATTCAGTACACCAATTCCAGATATAACTCTTTAAAATGCAAGATTGAAAGGTGAACTCGACATCGTAGATCTTACCTGTTCAATTTTCCATTCACTGAACAGATTACTTCGACTTTACGGAATTTCTGAGGTAGCTGACACGCCAGTCGAAGTGTTAATTGCCGCGAAGAGGGCTGGTAGCTTATACAAAACAGGCGGTTAATGACAGAGATTACCTTGACAGTGCCGCTAGATGCGCTAGAAGCGGGCGAGCGTCACGTCCTCGGCGAACGAAGAGAACTTATCCATATCTTGCGTGAGCGTGAAGAAGAGAAGCCCATTAATTTTGGACGAACTTGAACTGTTCATTTCGTGACTTCGACAATTTCTTCCACGCTTCGATTCCGATCCGGATTGGTTTTCTGTGCTTCTACAATTCCTGAGGAAAGGTATTCGACCACGGCTAAAAATTGCATAATTCGCGATTCTGACTCTGACTAAGTCATAATTGTACATTGTAACTGCATTACATAATTCGAACCTTTCACTTAATTTAATAGCTAATTATACGGATCATGAGTAGACAGCGGATCTTTATGGAAAATAAACATTTTCTAGCAACGAACGGGAGTGTAATAGAAATTTATTTTCTTTCTTAATATGTTCGATAGGTTGAAAATAACATAAGAGTATTTTCTAATTCTTCCGCGCGATGAATTTACTCTTTCAAATTACACCTATTCATTTTTCCCATAAATGCATAAAATCCACTGTCTAGTCATGAATGAAAGGGGTTAATGGTCGAATAGTTTTTGCCAGGGGTTGTGTATGGCAAGAGTCCATGGTGTTTTCGGAGAGTTCGTCTCCGAATCGATCGGAGAAATCGCCGAAGCCGGGAAACGCAAAATTCTGCGGATGAGCTGGTTTCGTTTTCGCCTCTCTTTTTTTAGAAAGCGCGGGATTCGGCCTCGTACTACAGCGGCGGTTGTCTTACGGGCTCTTCAGGGCTCTCTTGGTCGGCCCTCGAGAGAGGAGCGAACTCGAGAGAGCTAGCACACGGGGTCGAGAAACGGTCATAGTTCTATTTCCGTCGCTCGTGAATCATTGCCGCTTCACCTATCTCTCCTAACGCGCGGCGTATAACGCCGTTATACGGGCCCGCTGAAAGATGGCGCGTTCCTGATAAAGTTCCTACGAGGACGATTTCATAGGGTGGAACCAACACCGCGCCGCCGTCGCGGCCCGAAACTTTCGCGACAGGAAAGGACGCTTTCCTTCTCCTTCAACTCGCCCCCTCGAGCTCTTGAGAGAGTGTTCTTGCGACGGGTTCAAGAAATTGATTTTTCTTTCTGGCATAAATCAAAAGTGCAATATTCAAAGAACATGCTCCTAAAATTTCACGGTCGAATTGTAAAAAATCATCAGGTTACCATTTTAATTAAACGGGGTTTATCAAGAAACCTCGTTTCACATTAGGTTTATGGAAAATCGAAATTTTGATGGGCTAGAAAATCAGAAACTGGTAATTTCGTTGGCAGTGGTACATTCAGTGAAGAGCAAAAGGGGATTGCGAATACTGAGCAGACAATTTCACGAAGAAGCTTCTCTTGAAAGTTTCGTGATCCCTATGTAAAACCGATCGATATCTCGCGGTCGAAATGAAATTTCATTCGTAACCGGAGAAGCACCGTCGGAGTCGTCGACAACCGACGACGTCGTAACGACGGAAACTTGGCCCGGGGAATCGCCACTAAACGGTCCGTTTCCGGACCTCCGACGTAATAAATTCCGTACTGGTGATGTTCCTACAGCCACCGTTGGGAATCGCTTTAACGATGTACAGTCTTG
This sequence comes from Lasioglossum marginatum, assembly GCA_028455795.1. Classification (NCBI taxonomy): domain Eukaryota; kingdom Metazoa; phylum Arthropoda; class Insecta; order Hymenoptera; family Halictidae; genus Lasioglossum; species Lasioglossum marginatum. The sequence goes on along the minus strand of CM052245.1, from coordinate 10,238,496 downwards.
TCGAAGTTCCCCCGTGAAAATATCCGAGCCTCCTGGTGAACAGGATGTTGGAATTGCCGAGCGGTTCTATAACCGCGATTTTATCGTCTCTCTCTCTCGGACCGATCGTTAATAATATTCACGGCGAATTGCCGATTGTCGTGAACGTAAACGCACGATCCCCTAAAATCCCAGCGCAACAATCTATTAGCCCCGTTTTCCCACAAACCCGTTGATAGTTGAGCGCGTTTCGCCGCGTGGTAGCCGGATTAAGCTCGGCCCCATTCGCAGGATTAAGCGATTTCAATTAACCAAAAATTACACTACGGTATACATATTTGTATATATATATTCCCAGGGGTGATCCAGTGTGGGCGCAACTCTTGCTGGGAGTGGTGCAGAGGCTCCCAAGATCGAGATCCCGGTTTGCGGCCGGTGGATATCGCAAATCGGCAACGATAGGCGATATGATACCGAGAGCAGCTCGATCGGCCGGCAACACAGTCGGTAGAGTGCAGAACTCGGTGGCACGATAGCCGTGGCCACGGTAATGCGTATCAGACTACATTTCACGGTTGATCGAGGCCCGGCACGCCGCCATAGACAATTTCCCAAAGGGTTCTAGAGCGATATAATGGTCCAGGGAGGGGGCGGGGCGAGAAGGTATATATTCCGTGGCTATCGTAACTCTATCGCATTACGGTTAACCCAACCAGTAAGAGGCTGCTAGATGCTGGCTAGATCTCCCGGGGTGAATTCATCAATGGCCCATCGATGCTCCTCGGCTTTCGGAGGTTATCCTCTAGCCAGCTCTGGCCGGCCACTCGGCCGACCAATTCGCAAAATTGTAGTTCGCGGCACGTACGTCGATCGTGCCTCGTCACTTCGCAATCTTGCTCTCTCCTTCGACCTAGCGTCGTGCCCCGACTGCGCCCCTAACTTCGACCAGCTTCGGGCTACGTTGTTCCGCGAGAGAACTTGTCTAGTTATTCCTCCTCTGGATATCACGAATGTCCCGTTAGATCACAGTGGGAGTCTATCTGTGCAATGTCTAGACACTGTGTCCAGCTGTGGGCGATGATTTCAGCTGACTCTTGGTGGTCGCTTGGCTGGACACCGAAAGTCCTCGGTGGTCGTTACAGTTTAATGCGTCGGGTGGCGTCGTAATGCGGATTCATTGTCGACGAAAGCGTCGGCTCCAGCTCACTCGGTCGTGTAAACATTGCGTACTCTCAGCGACGACAACGGCAACGACATCGGCCAGCAAGAAATCGTACGAACCCTCCCTCTGTCTCACTGAATCCCGTATCCTCAGCCTCCTTATATCCACGCGCCGTTTCTCTCCCTCAGGGACATATGTCCTTATACCGGCTCCGTGAGCTCTAATGAAACCCATAAAGCCTTCTCTAGATCGTACTTGCGGCGCTGTAGCCGGCTATCACTGGTTACTCGATGGGACGCGGTTCGTAGCCAGTGGCTCGAATTTCCAGGTGCTTTTCACGAGAGAGCGAATCATCGTTTAAGGGGACGCTGTGCTCAGGACACCAATATTAGCTTTCCTAATTTTCTGAACGCAATCCCAGAGCAAAGGTGTGTTTACCCAATCAATCAATCACAGAATCGTCAACTCTACGAAACTAGTAATACATACAAAGAAGTATACGAAACAATGCCGTACTTCTTTTTTAATCTAACAAGGGAGGTTAGCCAATCCTAACATGCCGATTTTAATGGAATTGTTGCATGATATAAGAAACGAGTCAGCTTCGAGGTATTCCTAGACGAGGCCCACCGCTGTTTTGCAGCCGTCGCGTCGTGGCACTCAGGGTATGAAATCCGTACCGATCACCGCGGAAATACCTTTCGCGTATGAATTTCGTTTTAATCGTTTCGGTGTCGGTAATTCGCGGAACGTCCCGGTACGCGCCTCGCAATCACGGTCGAGGGTCCTCGTTTTGTTTCGGAGCACCTATCCCCGCCTCGATGCGATTCTCTCCTCATACATTTTAATTCAGTGACCTTCTATCGCGCGCTTTTTAATTCGTTTCTTTTGTTCCGGCGCCGGCCGGATCCATCATCGTTCCCCGGTTCTCTATATCTGAACCGAGCCCGTGCATTGTTGTAATTGCCCTTTGACGGTTTCGCTAAGTGAAGTGCACCGGCGACATTTTGTTCGAATTCACGGGCCGCACAATGGGACTTTCGTGGCTGCCGCGCGACCCTTCCTCTTTAATATCCGGCCTTTTTTTTATTATTTTTATCGTGGACATTATCGTTGCTAAAATCGACCTTTCAATGCGTTTATCTTGATCCTGGTAGGTCGATACAGACCCTGTGCCAAAGTTTAGAGTTTAGAAACACGTACCCGTTGTGGAAGTTAAGGGCCATGAAGCCACGCCCACTGTTCCGTTTGAAAGTGGGCGTCCATTCTTTTCCCGTGGACGGGCAAGCGTTGTGCGAAATAATTGCATCGCAGGGGTTCGGTTTATTTGCTCACGTGTAATGACACTGTCGGTTTCCGACTGTTTCATTTCGCAGCATTTAACTTGACGGGATTGAGCAACACCGCGAGATCTATCCAGCTGAGGTGGGATAACTTTGTCCAAACACACTTGCCGGCGCGGATCGACGTGTCCCCGAGTTTCCGTTTACTTTAAGGGGGAAGTCGTAGACTGGCTGATATAAGGGGGGCATTCCGCGCGAAACAAGAGTCGAAACGCGCGGGCGACAGCTCGGCTCTCCCCTGGTGGACGTGCAGAGCCTGTGATACGGCTGTTTGGAAAATCGAAGCCGGAACGAGCCGGTCTCCCGTTTCGGTCAATCGTGTTATCTCGGGGTTGTGCGCGAGTGCTGCCGGGCCGAGCGAGATCGCGTTCCGAGCAGAAACGATCCTCTCCTATGTATAAAACGGAATCGATGTTACTGCCCGGCGATAAATATAAAATACGTACTTTAGCGATGTGTCGGGGCTTAAACCCGGCCCGGTTAGACCGCCGTCGAAAGGCCCGCGGAAAAATTTATCGAAACAATTCGACAGGCGACATTCCGTTCATGTTCCTCCGGCCGCGCGAGCGGCTCTCTCCGAGGTGACTATCCGCTTCGGTTCCGAGCAGTGGACCGTTTGAAAAATCGAATTGCTCCGCACGATGCGAAAAAGCTTCGGGGATATCGCGGACCGAGGATGCAACCGGCGTTCCTGTGCCCAGTGGAAACGACACCGCGTAAAACCGATACCGCTCGCGGTAAATATAAAATCTTTGTCGATCGTCACGTATCGCGGGAGTTATCGCCGCCGAACAGGCGAGCTACAGAATCGTACTGATCTAGCCCGTTGCTTCTCTTTATGAATAATCGCCGAGTTCTCCGGCGATGATAACTCGGGTTATTTCTCCTCGGTTGGTGTCTGGGGCCAAGAAGCCTCGCCCACTGAGAGCGTTCCACACAGGCCACGCCCACTCTCCACGTGGATTCAAGTTTTCCAACAGCTGTTCCCAAAAATTTACATAGACCAGACATGAATGTAATCTAGCAGACATTGGCGAGTGACTATACTCATCATCGACTATAATCATGTTCGACAGAGGAAGAGTGAACCTTTTCGAAAGTAATCATCCCCATCAATCGTCGAACTACTTCAGATGACTATCTATCGTCTAAGATCGATCAAACGAAGCACCGGACGACAATAGCTCCGTCAATGGATCGAGGGGGCTAATTGAAAGCCGTCGCATGACAGGAGAACGTATCGTCGGAAGCCGATCGAGAGGGATTCGTGCTCGTAATGCATCGGTCGCATAAGCGACTAGCTGCAGCCGGATTTTCACGCGAGGCCGTCGCTCGTAAAAGCCGGCGCCGGCCTCGCCGTAGCGAGTGCGACGCACTCTCGCATAATCCCGCTCCGCGCGCCCACGCTTTACGACCGTTTCACCTCCGCAACCGGAATGACATAATGCAAAGCGAACCAAGATTTACATCCCATTTGCCTTGCTTTCCGCGATTGTGTGTGCACGCGCGCTCGCGCAGCGGGGCCACTTCCTATCCGTATTTCGGATTTTCTGCCACGGGAATATATGTAGAGAGTAGAGGAAGAGAGAAAGAGAGAGGGTAGGGGGAAACGACACCGGCAACCCCCTTGTTCCGGGGCCACCCCCTTTGTTTTGCGTCCGAGAATTATTTCGTTTCGTCCCTCTCGCGTTTCGGTGCTCGCAGCCCGCGCAATTACCACCGACGCCCTCGCACACGCCTGTCCCCATCGGCGCCGTTTTTTCGCAACGACACGTCGCTTCGCCTCGCGCGATATTTTTTTTCCACCCCCGGCCCGGATAATTGTTGCTCCTTTTTTCGCCGTTCCACCCGCGTAATTGCGCTTTAACCCTTTCGCTACGGGACGGTTTAGCGCGGATCTGCGTTCCTGCGTCGACACAGCTTTTTCACGAACAGTCGCGTCTTCGACCCTTATGTGCAACATTTTCTAGGATGTGCAATTACATCGTAGCCTATCGTTCGACATTATGGTTTCTCTAGTGTAAATCGGTTTACGATTATTACAGAAAGTAAACATTCATAGCGAGTTGATAATGTCGCGTTCAGGCGCGCACTCCGGCTCGCGTTCTTATCGATGATACGGCTGGCCGAACAATAGCGTAGCCCTCTTGTTGTCCTTCGGGGCACGTCATCGACGCCCGGGATATTCCGACGTAACGCTCTCTTGCACAGGAGAGCAGCCGAAAGGAGTGGAGAAGAGGACAGAGGAGGGAGGAGAGATCGACTGCGATTCCCCGGCAGCCGGATGACGACGAAATGCAAAACGGTCGAAGATTTGCATCCCAACTGACTCGCTTTACGCGGCGGTGGCCACCGCGTTCTCCGCGCCGAGGCGAGGGGACGACAGTCCTCCCGTTCGATTATGCGAACGTCCGCGTCGTCACGGCCGACGCGACGTGTGCACAGTGCCGGCATAATTTCACGGCTCGCACGTGATACCGGCACTCGCGCGAAAACAACCTCTCCCTCTATACATCTGTCTGCTTTTCTCTGTCTATTTGTCTGCATAGCTCTCATCCTCTTTCGCCTTCTCTCTGTTCTGCTCCCAGTCTCATAATCACTCAGTGTTTATTACGTCTCTCTGACTAAATCTTTCAATCTTTCAACCTCAATCTTTGAGTTTCTTCCAATATCTCATTGTCGTAGTTTCACATTCTCTGACTAACTCTGTCGTTCTCTCTGAGTCCTTCCGAGTCTGTCCGTCTCTCTCCGCCGCGCTCCAGTTCGATTTTCAGGGGTGTTCTGATTTTTTCGCGTCGGTCGGGATAACCTATCGGAAGACGGATTTCCGGGTGATCGATTGATTCGTTACCGCCATCGAGAATAACGATACGCCCGCCATATATCGTAACGGCGATCGTTCAATCCCGGATTGAATGTTACACGAATATTAAAAGTTTCATCCGCTATTAAGAATTCAACCGATCGACACGATCCCGCCGGCTCTCGGCTCGGCACGGCTCGTGTGTACGCACTGCATTCAATTTTCATTCCGCTGACGTTCCCGAATCGTTTCCCCGCCATTGCTCGATCCCTTCGCTATTAATGGAGTCCTTCTCATTCGCGAGGCCATCGGAATTCGTTTATTCGTTCATTCGAAGTCTTTCTAACTTTAAACCCTTTGTTGTATGAGTACTATTTGTGAAATGTAATTGAGACATCCGGTGGGAACGCGACTGATTCTTTGGTAAATACGAAGTCACAATAACTGGGACGTCTATACAATAAATGGACGACCCCTTGCCACGTATAATATATAGCATTAATATTATATGCACGTTTCTATACGATTATATAATTCTTCGGATTTAGTTAAGTTGGACGGCTACTCCGTACGGTGCACACACACTTTTAATTTCTATGAATTAGCTCATGAAAATGTAGATCCGCCGAGAGCGCTTTAATCTACTGATAGTACCGCATTGTGTTCATTTCTCTGACGTCTATAAATAGAAACGTCAAAGGTACTATCTGTACTGTTCTTTAGTATCCATTCTACTGTATACGTACATAAAAATGTGTACTTCCACAAAGATCCTCGCTCAATTAATAATATCGTGTCGTGTACGATAGTCTTTCAGACAAAGATATATCGTAATTCATATCCTTCTCTCTAGAAGTAGAAACTTCAAAGATATACTGTTATCTATCCGTTCTTTAATACACGTTCTACTGTATACATCCATAGAAATCTGTACCTCCATAAAGCTTTGCCAGTCAACAATAATATTGAATTGTGCATGGTATCCTTTCCGACATAGATATCGTAATTCATATCTTTCTTCCTTCCAGAATTCGTCCCATTCTACGGTCCTAATCCCCAAAATGCACAAGAGTACAAACAACATTCGCAGTCGATTAACAATATAGTACAGCCACGGCTTTTGCTTCTAGAAGCCAGCGTCAACCAGCGGCAAAAGTCCCATTATCCGCCGGTTGCAGCACGTCCTATTCTACTGCGGTTACGTGGATGCTGCACTTTAGTCGACTGGGGCAAAGCGATCGCTTCCCTCTCGCAATTATTCCGAAACCAGACCGGCGTGGCAACCGAATCGAACGTCAAATTAGGGCAAACAGAAAAGTTTCCAGCAAACGTTCTCGCTGAACACAAAAAAAAGATATTTCATTCGGAGGTCCGTAGTCGAGCGGTGTAGTCGATCGAGCGGAATATTTTTCGCAGCCTTCCCCGGATTAACGGACTCGATGCGAAAACCATTTCGCCGTCGTATTTTTTCGCGGGAGCCCGTCGCGTTATTATCAATCGTGTTTCTACGGGTTCGATTTCGACGTATCGGCCGGTCGCCGATGAATTATTAGCAGGACGCCACGCCGAGCCGCGCCGAGTCGCGCCGGGCGGGTCGCGTCGATTCTATTCGTAATGCAACGCGTGCGTGCGCGAACAGGTGAGCTCCATCGAGTGCGAAATTTCTATTGATTGGCGAATTTTTCAAATCGTGCACCCTCGTGCCACCATCCTCTCACCCTCCCCACCCCGTTCATCTCCTCATCCTCTGCCCACGTTTCTCGCCGCTCGATCGACCGTTTCAAACAAATAGTCATCGGTTCGCGGGACCCCGTTTTTGTTCGACGGTTTCAATGCTCGGCAGGAGTTTTCACGATTTTTTTCACATCCGTACGGTTCGGTCACGATCGACAAGAAACACGGTACGTGTAGCCCGCCACGCTGCGACCGACAAAATTCGAACGCAATCGCGAAATCGCCGACATTGTTGCTCGTTTCCGCACGCGAGCAGCGCAGCGGCGCGGACAACGATCTCGCGAACGAATCCGCGATCCTTTCCGAAATTCTTTCGATGGTCGATCCTCGGTTCCGACGACGAAAATGGAAAATCTGGTAGTCCATTGCATTTACTGTTACCTGGAGGACCACACTCAGGTAATGCCAATTCATCAGTCTTGTAAAATGTGTCACGCATCGATGGCCGATCAAGAATTCCACGACTCACCAAATTCATCTTAACAGTATAAAGGAAATAAATCGTTGCGGGCTGTAATTGTTGATTTAACGGATCGTTTGCACAGCGAGATGATTTTTGCCCGTCGAGACCGGTCGTTTTGGTGTCGTCGCGTTAACGCGAACACGACCGGCGGATAACAGAGCGCAACATTACACAGTTTCGCGAACTAACTTCTCTTGCCGCGTTAGTTTTGTAACGGCACGGAACGAGCCGCGAAGTTGGCTTCTGACGCGGAATTAACTCTTAGTAATTCTCGTTGCGGATAGTAGCGGTTCGGATAATCCAGTTTCGGCTAGTTGCAGGATTTCGGAATCATCGATGGTGGCGAAAGTTTTTCTTGTTGTTGCGTGTTAATCGCGTGAGCCTTTGATGCGACACCATAGTTCGTGTTCGCGATATCTGGTTCCAGCGAGAAGGAAACCAGAGAACACGAATACTTTCACAAGGCAAAAAAGACACGCCAATCATTTTTGTTATATTTTAACTGTACACGAAGGGGAACATCTATCTTCAGATGATGCATCCAATGTTTCAATTGGTAAATTGCATATTAAAGAACATTGTTTGATTTAGTCTATGCTGTTCTTTTATGAGATTCTTTATAAAGAATGTTTTATTAATTGGAATTTAATTAGGTTGATCAGAGAAGCATTCCATCTCAAAGAAAATCAAAGTTCACTTTGTTAGGAGATTGTGAGTGAAGTAAGCGAAGAAACTGGCGGCGTTTGTGACGATGGACTCTGGCGGCGTGAGGGTATAACTCGTTAGGGAGTACGACCGTCGAATTTTGAAGGTTCTGCGAGTGAGGCTTTGGACCTAATTCGACAGGGAGCACGGCCAGAGAAGATCGCACAATGGAAACCGGCATGGCACGGGCGGCAGGCAAATAGGAGCCTCTGGGTTGCGGTTAATACGACAAGACTAATGAGAGGGACGCGTTGTCGGGATGCTCATTCGTGGTTCGTTTCGGATACAATCGTTCGAACTCGCCTCTAATTAAGGCGTTAATGAAGAGCCTCGGGGAGAGACCGATCACTTTCCTCTCCACGCCTCCTCCACCTCCTCTTTCTCCTGTTCCTCCTCCTGCTCTTCATCCTCCACATCCTCTTTCTCCTGTTCCCCCGTCCACCTTCTCGTGACTTTTCTGCTCACGAGTTACCCTCCGGGATAAGCTTTCGAGAAGGGGTGGCCGATTGTCGGCATGGAATTAATTCTACGCGCGATGAACGATGGCTGGGAAGCACGCCTATGCACGCGCATCCGCTATTGTGCGCCCGCCCGCCGGCTTGCCCGTTAATTAAATCATACCTAAATAGGGACCTTTGTTTTCCCTCCACGAAATTTCGAGGGATAAGCCGACCGCGACATAGTTTGACGCCACCAGCCGGAGCTGAACCGGCGTGGGCGTTTCCACTTAGTCCCCGCTTGTTCCTCGACCCGAATTTTCCTGGTCTACGAAAATCAAAAATTTAACGCTTCATCGGCTACGGAGAGTGGCCGGAATATTCGCACGATTAACTAACTAATAATTCTCTCTGATCTGCCTCAGGAATATTTATTATATTCAGCAGAAAACTTGTCAAAACGTTACTTCTACACGAATTTTGTTATCCAAAGGCTTAACAAGAAATTTCCATGAAGATCTAACTTTAACGAAACATCGACATATCCACGTACTCAACACAAACTGCAATAAGAAGTAACGTAACTTGTAGGACAATTTAATAGCTCGATTCATAATGTGCCTCGCAGCGGCGTTTTTCGTTGGTCGATTCGTCGACTGACAGACACCGTTAAATTTCGATTATCGGGCAAGAGCTGACGGGGGTGGATGAGAGGGGAGAGGAGGAGAAGGCCTGGGTAAAAGCGACACAGAGCCAACAAGGAGAGCAATCAATTCCCTTTTACCGATTTACCGCGACAATGCAGCCACCCCTTTGCAGTCGGCCCTGTCCCCGTGTTCTCCTCCACTATTTTCTGTATCCGTCCGATATACACGGACACGAGAAAGGGACACATGGTTAGGGGCGACCTGGTTAGGGCCCCTGCTCGCGCATTGAAAATTCCCTGTGATTCGACGCAATTCATTAGCGCATCGGTGGGCTCGTCCGCGTGTATTTATGCGGGACCGGTCGTTACCGGTGTGTCGTGATTCCGACGAGAGAGCCCCATTTCTGATCACTGCTCGCGACCACCGGACAATGCGTCTGGAGCCCTCGAACGCACGGATTTTTTTCCCTATCAAAAGACCGTATCGTCGAGAAGTCCGTGTTGTCACGTCGGCGAAAAACAACTGTTCAACCTCTCTATCTATCTATCTGTCTCTCTCCCTCTCTTTTTATTTTTCTGCAGCCACGTGCTTGAGTGGGGAGCCTTTTAATTAGAGCCAACGCGCGACGAGTTCTCGTTTACGCGATTGGAAATAACGACGAGGATTTCGGGCCTCGTCAGAGGCGGGGCAGGAATATTTCGAATTCAATTTAAAGAGGAGCTGCCGTTCTCTGCTATAAAGGCGAGCCTCTAGCTATTCCAGCTCTCCGCTCCTCTGTCTCTGTTGGTATAGTTCGCCATTGTATCGTGACCCGTGGAAAGTTCTGTTGTTTTGTTTATACTGTGGCTTTGCGATCGCGTGGTTTCCATCGGAAGTCCTAAATAATCACGAGACCCGGCTATACTGGCTTCTACGTTCTGTTGCTGTACAACAAGGACACCGTTGCAGCATCGGTGTGTGCAGGTGGTCGCGACGCGGACCGCTAGAATGCGAGCTCGAATTAGGGCTGTTACTTTGCCTGGAAGGTCGAAAATTTTGTAGCTTCGAAGCTTTGATTTCAGAAACTTCGAAGTTGATGAGAATCGAAGTTTCGAAGTTTCGAATTAAAGCTTTTTTTTTATTTTTTATATTCAAATTTTTTTTATTTGTCAAAAATCGTGATATTCGAATCGTTTCTTCGAATCCTTCGAATCTTCGAAGAGTCGAAGCTTCGGAAAAGTAACAGCCCTAGTTCGAATCCGAAAAATCGTAACCGAGACGATCTGTCGAAGTCTGTCGAAAATCTCTGCCCACTCGGTCCTTAAAAATTGTTTAATTTCAATTCATCCTCGCAGCCAATAATCAACAATAAATACACAAGTATATAAAACTTCAACGGGTACAACTTTACTAAAAAATGAAACACTCCAGCAGCAAGATCATCGATAGAATTTCCGATTTTTATTCGAGGAGTTCCCGCAGATTGTTTGGAAAAGTCCTTATCGGGTGGGGAGAGTTTTGCGCCGGTGGATTTTCTCTCTTTTGTGATCCTCTTTTACCGGTTCCCGTTCCAGAGGTTCCGCCGGATAATTTATACGTCCGCGTCTCGAGACGTCCGCTCTGGACGTCGTTTGCGGACACCCAAGATCCCCAATTAGACCGGCCGGTGACCGACGGCACGAATACCACCCCGTTCGCCGGTCATCGGGGCTTCGAAATCACGTACGCCCTGTTCGAGACGTCGCACGTCCGGGGAACGTCAATGTGGATGTCCCACGGGATGACAGAACGTCGACGCATGGATTTCGACCGATGGAAACGTCGCTCTGTACAACGAAACTATTTTCTTGTACGATCGCCAAAAATTTCAATGTCGATATTTTCCGACTGCACTCAATCTTCATTAACGCGCTAGTGCAATTAGTGCTGGATTAATTGGCACTGCTACTTCATTGGATCTTTGTTAACACATTACTTAAGGGAAGTTACTCGCACTTCACATTCTACATAACTGATTACATGGAACTCAATATCGCTCCAATATAAATAAACCTACCTTTATGCTTGGGACTTGGGTAAATACTATATGCGAGTAATTAAAAGTTAATTGTCTATCAGTTTGACTGCATACCGCAACGGAATTCAATTTTCCTATTTTCCACGGTACCTTCGCTCAATCTTAATTGAGCGATTGCAGCGCAAGATAGAGGAGGAGTCTTTAGGTTTTCCTAGCTCAGTCCACCGTTTGTCTTTCAATGAAATGATTAGGATGGCGAGCGGAAAAGCGCGTCCGTCTCGTTACGGTATCACCGAGAGGTATAGCGTTCGGATAAGCGGCGATCTCGGGAGGATAATTAACGAGCATCCCTCCATTTTCCACGATTGCGTCGTCTTGCCTTCTCCCGAGTTTACAGGTTCATTATTTTGATGGATCTCTTCTCGATAATTAACTCCGCGATTAATCACCAGCGCCGTGCCGGTTTTATCGAGCTCTGCTCCGCGATCGGACCTTCTCGCGAATTGGATTCGCTGGGAATGAGACGTCGGAAACGTTCCTTTGGCCCGTTCTGTTGGTTTTCTGGAAGTCCGAACTGTTTTGATTCGCCTGTTCTTCAAGTTTCCTGTGGTAAGTACTGTGGCGACTTTGGCGCTACCTTACGCCACTGTCCATTTCAGTAAACCGCGGCTCTTTCAATAATTCTGATAGAAAACATAACTCCAGCAACGTCGAAATACTTATTGCAGCTCAAGTTCGTGAACAGGCAAGAAAACTCTGTCGGGGTTGTTCGATCTCGAAGAACTCATCTCCAGAAAATTCCCGACAGATTGGGGAGAGTAAATTCGATAAAGTCAACCACCAGAGAGATTTCTCTTCAGCTTGATCTCTGTGTCTTGTATACCTTGTCGGACATTTGCTGTACTATTGACAAAGAAACTCTTTCAACTATCAGGGCCGGGGTTACATTTTGCGGGTCCCTGTGCAAAATAATGAAGCGGGGTCTTTTCTCATATGAAAGACACTTAGAAAAATTACTCAACTCTCCGAATGTGCGGGAACCTTATAATCACCAATAGTTTTCTCTGGACTTTGAGAGGCTTTGCCCGATAATTTTAGATTTGACTCCCGAAATCGCTGGGAAAGCGAGTATCGAAAGCAAAGAATTTTCCGGGTGATAATTTCGCGTTTCATTAGCCGAATATTTCTAGTGCGCGAGATTCACGACTGGGTCGCGTCGCAATTCATATCGCGTATTCGCGTGACGGCGGCTTTATTCACAGAAGAAAGAGTTCGCGAACGGGGGTGGAAGTAACCTAGGGCCTGTAGGAGCGAATGAATTTCCTCCGTAGGGCAGCGGTCTCGTAAGGAGCAATTTCTCTTTCTGCGCATGCATGGGACAGGCTTAATACAGCCCCGTTGTACGCCGCGGCGCGCGTCGGTGTTCGTACGTTTTATTCCGGCGCGTTCGCGTTTCTCATGAAAATCGGCATCGCGAATATCGCCCGTCCTCGGAACCCGTCGTCGCCGTCGTCGAGGAAACGCGAACGAAATAAGGTCTGCCCGAAATAAAGCGGACGATAAAAATCGCGCGCGAAAATAAAAGCTAACCGCGGCCGATTTACTATAGGGTTGATTCTCGCCGGGGAAAATTCCCGGGCGAAGAGGAGAACCCAACCACCACCGCCGTCGCCGTTCCAGAATATATTTTTTTCGGCCGCGTAATTTCCCCGCGACGTTCCCATTGTCCGGGAACGAGCGGGAAAAATCGACGCGATCGCCCCGCGCTGCGCTGAAAGCTTCTTTCGAACGGGTTCGCATTAAATTTAAACTCCGCCGCGATTATATTTCACGAGGGGTAATCCAGTAAATCGTTTCTATTTTCGAGCGGCTGCCAGACCGACGTTGTACATTAATTTATCGTTCGTTGGCCTGGGCCCGGCCGACTTATCCATGAATTATCGCACTTTTAAACGAATTTCCCGGCGAGTAACAGGTTGCACGATCAGCCACGTTACCGCTCTGCCAGGACAATCCGTTGACAATCTCTGATTTTGTACCGAATATTGAAACTGGGTCAATTGTGACCCTATTCTGACACTATTCTTCGAACAGATTTACAAATTAATTTTTACTATTACGTCGCTCGGAAAGTAATTTCGTTTTTCGCGTAGAGATGGCATTGCTTCCATTCCTTATTACTAGACTGCGGATGTTTATGCATTTTCCAATTTTTCCAGACAAATTTTCAAGAAAGTGGAACAAAATCCTATTTTTCATGGGAACAGCCTTTGTAGATCTAAAACAAATAAAAATTATACAAATTTCATAAATGCATAAAGATCCGCAGTCCAAAATTCAGTAGATTCAAAGTTAGGATACGAGAGGAATCGAGGATACGAAGTAAGAGAATTTCCCTGGGACCCTAACACAGGATTAAGCGGTTCCGGGGTGAAAATCTGACGACAAGCTGAAAGATAGTGACGGCGACATAAACTGCGTGCCGGTGTCTACAGGTGAAAACGGCTGGGAAAATGATTTGGCGAAGCGTGTAATCTTGTTGTGCCGCGTCGCGACGAGAGAATCCTCAAAGAGAGTCAATAAGAAATTTTCATAGCCAGACTGGATGTTTCTCCGTAGTGCTCGAGTCTTTTATTGCATTCCGGCGAGTCGTTCCGAGACGGATCGTTCGTCCTCTTGGTTCTCTAAAGGAAACGGGAATCAGACGATAGAGCGCCGGGCTTTCGAACCGAAATTGTCAAAGAAACGATACTGAGAGAGCCGGCACGATCGATCGAGCCGACCAAACGGCGCGAGAACGATAGCGGAATAATTCGCTGGAAAAGTGTCTTTTCGCGCCCAGGACAGCGTATTTCGCGAGCAGACCGCTCGTAAAAACCGGCGCAACTCCATAAAACCGGAAGCACGGCATCGATCCTCATAACCGTGCCTCTTAATCGAACTTCGTACCTCGAACGCACCTTCCGCGACGAATCGTTGCACCACGGTCGCTGACCCCGTTCCCCTGTTATCGCGGCCTTGCAATTTCCTGCATTTCCTCGAAATATGTGTTTTATCCCTTTGCACTCGAATGATGACTCACAAAACAGTTTTAATATTATCAAATTCATCTGTATTCTATAAATTGTAAAAAAGTAAAATGTAAAAAAGATTACATAGAATAAAAATGATCTGGGTTGTGAAAGAAATGTCTTGATTTTCGAATTAAAATTGCTTCGAGTCCAAAGGGTTAACTTCCAAGAACGTCTGTGTCGCATACTGATCCCGATTGGTCCTAAAGTTATGCACGAGATCAGAATATTTTGCACGATGTACGAATATTATATCAATTTATTACTATAAATGAAATTGTACCATTATATTACTACGAATTCGTTTGTGCGTCCACTATATTGATTCATTAGACAGTTTAATATGTTTCACAGCAATTGTCATGTTTTACAAAGTGAGCAATAATAAGTGAATTCCATACTTTATGGAATTTCGGAGTGGCTACATATGAAATTGTCTAACGAATCAATGTAGTAGGTGTACGAATTGTTGAACGAAACGTGATGAATATTTACCGAGAATTTTTAGTGTAAATCGTCGTTCAGGTCAAGAAACACAAGAACGAACAGAACCGAAAGAACAAAAATAATGAACACACCTACCTGTTCTCGCGAACAAAATCATGCTCAGTCCTCCGAGCGACTCCAAAAAGAATTTCAAGAAAGAATTTTAAGAAAAAGAATGTGCGTACATGCCGGGATAAAGGGAGAACGTAAAAGAAGGAAACGAAATGAACACAAACAAAGTCGGTTGCCGAGATGGAGATGACGTTTAATCGTAAATCAATAAAATTAATGAATTAAATAAATAAATTAAAAATGTTTATACACATACTTATATGATATAATATAATTTATATTATGTGGCTGGTATAATATAACTTATATTATATGATATAATAGAAAACATAAATAGGGTCTCGAGACTGCTGGAGCACAGCGCGCATCCCACATGCCCCATCCCATCCGATTTTCGCGGTTTCTTCGCACACGACCGCGTCGAGAAACTCCGACAGAGATCGATCCGGTTCCCTAGGTCGTCTCGTCCGAGCAGAAGCTATCTTCTTTCTTTCGTTACGCTCCACTTTCTTTCTGTCGGAAGGTGTGCTCGAGGCTTCTGGACAGGAAAACGAGACGACGGGACCGCGACGTCTGGCTTACCGAAAAATGAGGAGAACTTGCGCTCGAATTCGATACACGAGTCACCGCAGCTTCAAAACAGGAGCGTCTTCACGTTTCTCCATTTCTCTCTCTCTCCCTCTCTATAGTCTAACCCCTTTGCACTCGGAGCTATTTTAACTCGAAAATTAAACATTTCTTCCGACCCAGAATAATTCCGTTCTATATAATTTTTTTTCATTTTATGGATACGAAATTGATATAATACCTCATACAATACCCAAATGCTTAGTGATGAGATACCACCATATTTAATAATGTAAACAATATTTTCGATAACGGTACAACAATTTTTAGTGGTGAGTCTGGGTCACCACTCGAGTGCTAAGTATTACTTGTCTGGAAATTCAACAAAGAATTTATTTCGACCTTCCCCAGCTTTTTCTTGTAACAGACGATCGAATAAGGAAATTGATTGTTCCATATTATACGAAGGCATTCGCGTTCAATAATTGTCAAATAAAAATCCAGTCGTACGACCATAGTAGATTTAGTGTTAATCAAAGACAGAACGATCTCCTAGGACAAGCCTAACACAATCGGCGACCATTCGCCTATCAGCGTCTGTAAACCCGTGTAATGCGAAAACGCTCTCCAATTTTGTCGGCAGAAACGGCGTCTAAAAGCGTCCGATCGTCTCGTTCGGAGCGTTCTCTCGCGACGTGCCATTTCCTAATCGTCGCGGTATTTTTGCACGGTCTCTCTCTCCCTCGCACACTCTCTGTCGCACTTTCTCTCTTTCTTTCTCTCTCGCGCGCTCACTCGCTCACACTTTCCCATTAACTATCTTAAGTCTCTGCGTTCAGCTATCCTATTCGCCAGTTACATTAAATCGTATGATACATAAAATCGTGTTGCGTGTGTGCTTTTGCCTAGTGGTCTCTATCGATCCGGCGTTCCCAAGGCGAGCCGATCGAGCGTGTGTCCACGAAAGATCCCTCTCGCGTCGGTTCTACATAGACAAAAAGCCGTCGTCGTCGTCGTCTTTGTCGAGTAGACGAAAAAGATACGTATTTATTTCGGCAAGATCGAGAGCGCGCGCGTGTATGTGTGTGTTGCGCGAGAAGACGTCCTCGAATTGTCTGCGCGTAAAAATACCGAGCAATTTTCGGAAGGCCGGACAGAGCTATCGAGCCGAGTAACACCGCCGCGGTTTGTAGGCGTCGTCGTCGTCGTCGTCGCCGAGAGCATCTTTTCGCCCCGGTATTTTCTCGGCTATAGAGTTCGCGCCTCTCGCAAACTTTACGCTCCACCTGGCCCACATTCCCCAGAGCGACGAGCGACAAAAGATTTCAGCCTCTGCCCGCGAACAACGAGAGCACGTTCCTCTCGCTATCTTTCTTTCTCTCTACTCATAGTTCCCCTTCTGAAGAGGCGCGATGACGGCGGCGGCGGCGGCGGCGGCTATCGAGAGATTTTCTTACTCTCTCGAGATCTCTCTCGATCCTCATTGTCGAAATGCTCGTGACTATCTGTTAACGGCCGCTTCGAGGAATCGTCTCGTTTTTCCCCGATCGCCCGGGAAACGAACGCGCGTGAAAACTGCTGAATCCGCGAGCGAGTTTTAGCAGTTTTCCCGCACCGCACCGGTTAGGTTTGCGACGCAACCCATCGAGAGACCCTGGGCTCTTTGGTATTGTTCTCTCCTGCGGAGACTCCGAGAACCGGCGACCTTCGGATGATCGCCCTTCTGCCTTATGCTTCCTCTTTGAGTTTTCGTCTTTCTTTCAATTTCCTTTTTTTTCTTTTCTCTAACCACGGCGAGAACGCGATCTCTTTCGGGGTCAAGCACCACTTCCGAATCTCGCGAGCCGTCACTCGAACGGCCCGTGGTATGAAACTGAAGTGGATTGGAAGTGGCGAGAATCCGTGACTCTTTTTTTTGCGCCACTTTTCTTTCTCTCTCGAGCGACTACCCTTTCACTCCTCGGTCTCTCTCTTTTGTCGCGAGTCGAAGATCTTTCGGCGAAGAGAAAAGCGACGGAGAATCTCAGAGAAGTAGAAGAAGAAGTGAATAATCGAAGTCGTCGAGGACGAAGGTAGACGGAGTAAGGTACGAATGCCCGTTACCGAAACAGATTCAGAGGTCCTAGGACTCGTGTTTAATGCCCGACGCGAACAACGGTGTCCCCCGAAATGTCTGCGCGACGATTCCGTTTCGTTTCGTTTTATTTTGTATTTCTTTCTTTCGTCCCCGTTCGAAAGAAGTGTTTCGTCGACGCGGTTTCCTGTGTTCGATCCCGATCGATAAGATCTCGCTCCTCCTACTGATCGTTCGTTCGTTTTCTGTTGGTCGCGCGCGTTGGCCCTATCTCTCTTCCTTTCTTTCATTCTTATTCTTTCTCTCATTCTTACTCTCTCACGACTTTGATTCTCGTGGGATATTGTAAATCGAGAATTTTCGCTTTCTCTCTCTCTCTCTCTCTCTCTCTCTCTCTCTCTCTCTTTCTCTCTCATTCTGTCCTCTCGATCCTTATCGATTCTCCGATCGAGCGCACCCCGAGCGATCGCGGATCCGTTCCGCTCGAGGTGGAAGGGCCCCGCGCGATTATCGCTAGCAGTAGTACGAGGTCGACAGTCCCAGCTTGCAGGAAAACGGCGCCCTACGCCTGTTGTACACACTTCCGGTGCTGCTGACGTCCTTCGTCTCGCACCGCTGACCCGTGAAGCCCTCCGCGCATCTGCAACAAATCGATCATGCTACGTCAATTCATCGCTACCAAGCAGAGGATTGTGCAATGTCAAATTTCCACGATCCTTCTTTTCGTGAATACTATTAGTTCTACGTGACGAACTATGTTGTATTCCGTTAACTAGTATTTTATTTGTGTAGGTGGTTCGGAGCCCACCGTAATAAAAAGTAGGTCCCGCTGAAATTAGGCGATAGTGAATAAATGGATTTGAAACCCTGAGGGGACCAAAATCATTACTACTACTAGTATTTTATTTGTAAGATACGACGGAACTTTAGTATAGTATTTTGGGTGAGAAACAGGAAGCCGAGTATCTACATACATAGAATGCAATGACGTTGTTGTCATTTTTTAAAAGCTGCGGTCTTAGTGTATAAGTGTCCCTTATGTTCCCAAATAAATATAAACGGTTCGAACGTTTATGTTTATGTATTTGTATTTTCCTATTCTGTAAAAATTTTCCCTTGTTTGTAATTCTTATATTGAATTCGACATTGTGTTGAAATAAATCTCTTATGAGATTTTCTACAATAAAAAAAATGAAATGACATTGGTATACGACAAGAGCACTGCCTAAATAATATAGGGAAAATAATTGTAATTTGGAACAGTTAGTTAGTTTTTACTGTTTCACCTACACTCATTTCTGCCATAAATCACGATGCGACAGTGCTGCAATGCTAGAACATTAGCAGAAAATTTTTATAGCGAGGTCAGAGCGCAACTAGGTAGCGAATAGTTACGTCACGACCGATTGAGCTCCCGGGGTTTTTACGACGTCGGATTAACGAGCTACTTTAATTTACTGTTTTTCCCTTTTTTTACAGAGCGAGATATCGACGTATAAATATTCCAGCACGCACCTATGACGCAGTCGTTACGAATCGCGATGGTGTAGCGACCGTATACACCCACGTAAACATACGCAAACACAAACTTCGACGAGCACACAACGCTATCGCGAGCTTTACTCCCAACCGAGGAATCGCGTCCCCGTAAAACCTGTCAGCCAGCAAGATCAGATTTTAACGACAGTTGGGGTGCTGGCGTGGCCCTATCTCGTGGTACGCGTTTTTGTTTACATCGTGCCCGATACGTCACCGGCCGAAAATATTAATTAACAACCCTGTTGACCCATCCCGGAATTATTTCGTCGGTTTTGCTTGTCGGACACCGCGACTCGTATCAAACGCACACACACACACTCTCTCTTCCCGTCTACCTACAGTCTGCTAAAAAAGTCTCCATACTGCCAAACCAGCCACTTCAAAAATTGCATAAAATCAAAATACCAAAAAGAAAGTATTTGACGAAAATCAAAATTGAACAGATCAATTTTAAAATCAAATTTACTACAAAACATGTAGTACTGAGTTGTGCACGTTGAAAGACAAATTATCGGGATAAGAATAAATATACACAGTATAGTATAGAACGTATACTCTATACTATAGTATAGAGGTTGAACGTGCACGCGGGGGTGATTTCGGGGTCGCAACTGGGTGCGTGTGGCGGCAGGACTTTGAAAAATCAGCGCAGCCGGTGTGAGGCAGGATTTTTGCCGTGCAGCGATTTTTCAGACGGTGAAATTTCACCGTGCGGGATCGCGCGCGCGTTTATTGCTCGTACGCGGAGCGGCGCGTTCTCGTGCGGCGAACGTTCGCGTGTAAAAGAGTTTCCTCCGGCTAGTAAACACGCATGATTACGATAAATCTCAATGGAAAGCCAATTACGCGGTCGCCGGGCGAAGTTACCGCGCGAGCGTTAATGGGTTCAAGTGAATGGTACAGTAAATTGTAGTATCTCCGGGTGCGGTTTCAGGTTTGTCCGACGGTAAATCGTACGCGCCGTTGGTATATTTAGTGCGTGGCTCCTCGTAAATCCGCGAGGGTGCCGCACGGAAAGAAAAAAAGGAAAAGAAAGACGCTCTCTTTCTCTCTTGTGGAAGAAGGAGAGACGGGGTGAACGCGTTCGATGTCGCGAATGTGGGGCCCTCGTAAAAATCGCTCTCTCGAGCAGCGACGACGGAATTTGTTGCAAAACGCGCGATTCCCGCGGCCGTTTGCCCGCTCGCAGGATAAATAACACCGAGCGGGTACGCGCTTTTTCGCGCGAGTATTTATCGCGTTAACGAGCGCCCGAGCATATGTCCCCTGTCAGTTTTTTAATACGCTTTAAACGGGCCTGGACGCGCGACAAACTCTCGGCAGACAGGTCCCTCAAAGAACCTTCATCTCTCTTTCTCTCTCTCTCTTTCTCTTGCTCGATCGCTCGCTCTCTCATTCTCGAGAGAGGGGATTCTCTTTTCTTCGTTCTCTTCAGAGCGCAGACTATATTCCCCGTCTCTCTGCTACTCTTTACACGAGCAAGACCATTCTGGAACGTTTCCCCGTGAGACCTTACCTACCCCAGCCGTCTGCGATTCGACGAAATAAAACGCGACGGTCGCCGTCGAAAATATTCGCGATACACGCGCGATCTTTGACGGAACTGTTCTCGACTCTAATCGCTTTTGCGCAAGATGAAAATTCATGATTCATCTAATGCAAATAAAACAATCAAATCAAGCTGGAAGCTTGTATTCTTTAATGACTATTTTGTTGAAGATAAATGTGTGTGGTAATTTATGGAGATGTACGTCGCTCCATAATCGTGTACAAAATTCGTGTTAGCGTTCCAAATGAATCTCTAAC
Source organism: Lasioglossum marginatum (assembly GCA_028455795.1). NCBI lineage: Eukaryota > Metazoa > Arthropoda > Insecta > Hymenoptera > Halictidae > Lasioglossum > Lasioglossum marginatum. The sequence goes on along the minus strand of CM052245.1, from coordinate 10,217,612 downwards.
GATATCGAAATGAAGGAAAAATTATATTATTGATGGGCATAGTGTCGAGAGGAGAGGAGACGATTTTTGGGTAGCAAGAAACGAAAAGGAGACGCAGGACATCCCCTGGCTCGAGACACAGGCCGACGTATCCACGACGTTTCTTTGGAAAAATAATGTTATGCCGACGTCGTTGTATTTATAGCACGGTTAACTAACCGCGACGAGACGTACGAATGCTGTTGGTAGATGTGTCGTTTGCGGCACTCGCGTGTTCGTAGTCGAGAACCAGAGCGTCCGCACACAAAATCAGAAACGCTCAGGACGACGCTAAACGATTTTACGCGGGTTCTTTCCGTAATTGCGTTTTTCTCGCCTAATGAACACGTCGCTGGGATAGTAGACATTCCTGGAGACGCTCTCTCGCGAGCTCACCGAGACGTACCAAGCGATTATGCGAGTCTTCGTTCACGATTCTGTGCTCCGAGACTGTTAGGTTCTGCTGAGATTCTGTTTTCTGCAGTTCGGGCACAAACAAGTAAAATTACACCAGAACTAGTATTAACTACCGAGCATTAGATACGAGCCTCTTCGAACTGAATTTACCGCTTACACAGTCACTTGTTGCAACTAGCCAGCGGATCTTTATGCAAAATAAAATGTTTATACATGATTTGCATGGAAACGAAGCTAAATAAAGATTTATTCCTTGTGGAAATAGTTTGAATCGATTGAAAATAACGTCTCCGTATTTCTACATTTCTTAAACGTTTTTAAAACAATGAGACTGGCTATAGAAAAGTTGTAATAGAGTTCGGAGTTTGCCCTTCCGAACAAAATTGGTCGTCAAAATTCGCCACAATGGACCAGCATCACGGCGATTGCAGGCACTCCCGATCGATCGCGTCTCAGTTTGCGCAGGCATTGTTTCCGCGGTTTGACAGCTTAGAGACCGAGGCGGTACGGGGGGTTAGCTCTTGTTCTTTTCCCTACTTGGTGGCCGACATCGAAACCCTTTCCAAGGATCGCGACCGTCGTCCGCGACTCGCCGAAAGTGTCAAACTTCCTAGGAATAAAAAGTTGGCCACGGTGCACGACGCGCGGCGGGTACGTATCAAAGCGGGGCTCTTTGCGCGAGTCAATCGCTTTAAGGACGTCCTTTATTACGGGGAAAATTGCTCGCGAACTTCGCCGAGGAAGTCGTTCGACTTTCGACTTCCCCTTTTTCGCCAGTCTCCGTCCACGCTGGTCTTCTTTTTTTGTTTTCTACCGCGGCGTGAATCCCGACGGAACTTCCTCGGATAATTAGCGGGAACGGAAGAAGACACTGCGACTCGAAAGAATTACCGCTGGATGGGCACAGTTGCCTTCTATTCGCTCTAAACAACCAGCTATACACGAATATGATCGCACTCGCATTGCGGATTTTTATGCAAAATAATTGATACCGTACTAAGCCAGGTATTTTTCCAGGCTCGCAAAAATGCAGGAAGGGGCTTGCTTTTGACAGTGATCACCGAAAGAAAGCAGGTCTGCGGAGAACGGTCGGCGGCGCATTCGCTCGCGAGCGTAGCCTGCATCGTTGCAGCGGAAGTCTTAAGCCGCAGCTCGCCGGTCGCATGCAGTGGTCTTCGTATATTACGATCGCAAAATTAAAAGTGCCCCTTTATACCGGCTAGTCTACCGGGAGTGGTTAGAAAGTCGATGTCTGGTGCTGGTTGCGTTGTGTGCGGAGCGGTAGTCGTCGACGCGAAGGGATGAAAAGGAGGTTGGCTGGGTAGGGTAGTAGGGCGCTGAAGGGCGTAGGGCGCTCGGTGGTTTTCCTCGGGTATTAATTCCCATATATGCCCCGGGAGCTCTCGTCGGCTCGGCTCTGTAACTGCGCCAGTGCCGTAGCTAGCTGTGCGCCGCGTTGGTCGTGTACGCGGTCGCCGGCACGAAAGAAACTTTTTTGCGGTTTACTTAATTTAATAACGCTCCCGCGGAACGCAATTTCAAAGATAACGCTTTAAGGGGGTGGCGTGGGAGAACCCCGAGAAAAGCAGCCCCATTCTCTCCCTCTCTCACTCTGCCGTGAATTTCCGGTATTTCTCTGTTTGGCGGCTTGCTTCCTCCTTCCATCGCCATTTTTATCACCTGCCATTTCTCTCCCTCTCGCTCTTTCTCCCTCCACTGTGATTCTCGAGCTCGCGTCCGCTTCGTTCCTGTCTGTTTCTCTTTGAAATGATTCGAGCGTGCATCCCGCGGAACGCATGCGCCCGCGAACAAGAACGCCAGCTATAATGCACCGTACTTTATTCGGAAACACTCGCTCTAGCTACCACGCGAGGCTACTACCGCCCTCTGCACCCCCTGGGAGACTTTCAGCCCCCTGCGCGAAGGGTTGGCGAGCGAAACTGGGTTACTTACTTGATGGCGGCGGGGGTGGTGTAACGGCGCCGGGGCTGAAGCACCTCTCAACCTTCGCCTTCTCTGGACATTCATGTCTCACCCCCTTCCAACCCCTTCTCCGGAGTATCTAACCTACCGCACGTAGGGGCAACATACTGAAAACTGGCTTCCAACCCCCGCTTTGTGATTAGACTGGATTTTATCAGTTTACGGATTGAAGTGCACGGCTGCGATTTATTCTTCGGCTCTCTGAGCATTATTTTATGTCGTCGGTGGACTGCGGATTTTATGCCTTTTATGATAAACTTTCGTGTCTATTTTATTTTGCATAAAGATACGCTGGCTAATGTTATGCATACAGTCAGAGGGACAAAAATAAATGGACAGTTAGTGGAAATAGGTAGAAATGAAAAATTGAATTACAAAATTATTAGACTGCGGATTTTATGCATTCATGGCGAAATTGGGTTCGTACAATGTAAAGCAGTGGACATGTTAAAAATATTTAAAGACGTAAATGTATTATTTTCAACTTCGTAGGATAATTAAAAGAAGAATACAATTTTTATTTGGCTTCTGTGTCTTGCAATCGATGCGGATATTTTTTATTTTGCATAAAAAGATCCGCAGTCTATTTATTATAATTAAATTTCATGACGAGTGTGACTCGTTAAACTGCGGCGAGGGGTTGAATAGATTGTTAGAAATTTTCGTCGCGGGTCTGTCAGGATATTACAGTGATAGGGGTTAATGAAAGAGCGTTAGAATACGAGCACGACTATAGTTCGGAAGCATAACATACGCTCGACAGCCATCTTGTAAATGGAGGCTGTCGGATATGTATCAACGGCAATTAGCGAAACCGTTCCAGCACGCTCGGCGACCGAGTAAACAACCGTTTGGGTTTTATCAATAACCCGGGTGTAGCAGAAGATAACTTTCCTGGTGAAAATGTTGACCCAGCGATCAGTGGCGAGTCCTCCCTCTCTGGAGTTAGGGGATGAGAATGAGAGGGATGGGGGATAGGGATGGGCGGGACACGGCTATACAGAGAACCGAGCGAGTAGTGGTGGTTGGAAAAGTTAGTTTCGGTGACATATGCGGCCAACACACGTACAGGCGGAAGTTGAGTCGGGATCGGCTAGGGCCACCCCGTTGTGGGGCTGCGTGACATTTCCACCCCGTAACTACCTCGAACCGTCGCTTAAGGAAATAGAGCTGTCCGACGCAAGCACGCCGCTCCTCGTCGCACACCGACAACCCCATAGCCCCCTCGAGCTCTGCCAATAAATGGTAATCGTGACAGAGAAAAAAATCACCGACGAACCACGCTCCGAACCTACGATGGAACTTGACGCAGAGTTTACTCGACTCGTCGAACTTATTATTTCATTACCTCCGCGTTACCTTGTCGGCCGCTTGCGGATTTTCTGCGTTTCAAAAATTAATCTCCGCCGATCCTGCTACGTTCCCCCCCGTACTCGAAGATAGCCCGCACTTATTAATTTTTCTACGGGAAAATGTTTGTGCCTGTAATTATGAAAGTGGCCTAAGTAAAAATCAGGTATTTCACATCACATTATTATCTAATTGAAGTAGTTGCCTAGATAAACCAGCGCAATTAATGCGGAACAGGATTTTTCAACCGTGCTAAATCGTTCTCGGTGTATTATCGTACGAACTATAAATCGGTAAAATAAGTGGTTATCCGAGCAAAAGTCAATGTCAAAGTCAAGGCTAAGAGAGACTGTCAAAACGAGAGACAGTTAATCTCCTCGACCGTTTTTCGCAAATCCGCGAGCCGGTGGGCGCAAGAATCTGCAATCCACTTATTACGTCCGCGCGTTAATTCCTGGTTGGAAAATCGAGCAGAACGAGAGAGAGAGAGAGAGAGAGAGAGAGAGAGAGAGAGAGAGAGAGAGAGAGAGTAGCTTGCGGGCAAAAACTAGGGAAAGGTTCACGGTTCACCGTTCAAGCGACCGCAGGGGATGGGTGGTGCGCGATTATTTCGCGGCGTGTCCGTACGAACCGTTGAATATCGATACGGCAATGTTATGCTTGGGAACGCGGAGAGGTCAGAATTTAATGGAGATTTTAATATTGCCTCGCGCGGAGCGAAATTGACCGGAACGCTCTCCGGCTACAAGTCGGCCATTGATCGGTTCGAAACGAATAATAATGAGAGGGAGGATGGGCCAGGCTCGGTCTCGTCCGAGGGGTAATAAACGGAAACTTAATCAAACGACTCGACGCACAGGAGCCAATCCGATTGAAGTGCTTTTCTATGTAGCCGACGGAGAATCACGCAAGCGGTCCCGACGTTCCGCGGTCGCCGATTTTTCAGCGGGGATTTCTGCTGGATTTCGATCAGTCACCGCCAACCATTCGGAGTAATTAATCGGTTTCCTGATGCGGCCTGGGCCCGGCCTACCTCTCGAATATAAATATTACGAAAGTTCGCGAAACCAACGGTAGCACGCGCGCGACAACCGACAGAGAGGGAGAGAGGGAGAGAGAGTGCAACCGCAAATTTGTACAACGGAACGCATCGCGGGATATTCGCGACTCGCTGGTCCGCTCCGACGAGCCCAGTCCACGCTGAAATAATTACATATTAATAATTACGCCGGCGTTCGCGCGGAACGAGTAACCGCCGCACGATCGCCGATCGATTAGCCGCGACTAACGAGACTCTTTCCGGTCATTGTTCATTCGCTTCCGAACACGCTATACGCTATTCTAATTGTTGCTTCACATTTTTTATATTGTATACTTTATATGTATTGTAAGAAATGCTGATACCATGTGCCATTTAAAATGTTATCGTTCAAAAAATACGGACCGATGTATCAAGATGATGCAATGAAAAAAGTAAAAAAGAACGCGTTAGAATATGTTTAGAAATTCGTCGCATTGAAATTGCACTTGCGTGTTCCGCAGTTACTTCGCGAACGCGTAGAGGAGTTTTTTTCGACACGAGACAGTGCAGGCTGCCGAACAAATGAATTCGAACCGAACAGTGAAATACATCGCGCGATGCCAGCTCGCGCAATTAGCCCCGTCGATTCTTGAAGGTTTACGCGAGGCTGCTCGTAGGATACGCCCGTTTCGCTTAATTAAACGGCCCTCTAATTAATTCAGGAAAGATCGCTGGCGTCGGGCGTACGACGGGCACGCTTCATTGGGAGGACACTCGTGGCGGATCGTAAGTCGGCGCTCGTAAAATTTTCACCCCCGTGCTTAATGCACCCTTCTCACTCTCTCTCTTTCTTTCTTTCTCCCAACGTCATACTTTCTTCCTCCAGGGCCGGTTTTATTCGCGAACACGCCTGGAATTTTTCCGCCCGGTCGCTTCATTGCATCCGGCGAAATTCGATGAAACTTGCTCTGCGTAAACTGCTGCCAGATGGATGAACGAATGGTAGTTTCTATTGGAACATTCTGATCCCGCGTTCTTCCTTTTACTCTGTCCCTTTCTCTCTTTCTCTCTTATTCGATGAATTCCGATTTAACGTTCAATCCTTTGCTTTAATTAATCGAGACGCCCCACGGGTCAATTAAGCAACGATCAACAAACCCGTTGAACGAGATCAGGTCTCTCGAGCCGGATAAGAGGATGCTTCAACGTTTATCGAGAGTTTTAACGTCATATCCTCCTAGAGGATCGGGAGCTTAGATTGCTCCCCGGGGTCCGAGGGAAAAGATTCTTTTCGAAAATGAAGCGGAGCCTTGGATAGACTGGCCATTCTGTAATGTTGACAATGAGATTCAATGGACGACGAGGGTTTTGCTTGAACGACCGCGGGAAAAGAGGATGGTAGAAAATGGTCATTTTTGACCCCGGGAAACGAGAAATTTTCGTGAAATATGAAAGACCGTCTACTGGAGAATATAAAATAAGAGGTTTTCCGAAATGCGATGGGAGGTTTATGAAAAACGAGCTTGAACACGAGAAAAGACTCTGATATATTTCTCGAATAATTTTCGGAAGGTATCTACAAGTGAACGAACCTTCGAGTAAATCTAAAAAATTGAAAATATGTATAACATTTAAATATAATTCATAAAGTACCCGAACATGTTAGACAAACGCAAGTAACAATACCAGAGGCGTCCTGCAAAGGACAACAATTCGTGCGAGTCGCGAGATTGCAAGGTGGTTGCGCAGGAAGGTTTCTAAGGGCGAGTTTCCCGCGGCGAATCGAGTATGGTGGTCGGTCAGAGCAGACCGTTCGGTCAGAGATTCGGTTGGCTTCCATCGAGTTGGCGGCCTCGGTCGAACAGCTCGCAGCGGCGTCGTCAACGAGAACCGAAGAGGCGGAGGATAGCTGAACTTCCGGCACCGAGGTTACACGGCAGAGATACTCTACCGGGCATCCGGCCGTTTTCCCCGGGCAACGAGATACGACGATGGAAAATGATCGAGGGTTGAACGGCGCGCGGCGCTAGCCAACGTCCCAATTTCCCAGACAGTAACCTGTCCCGCCAGCTGGCACCCTTCGGGACATCAGGGTTTTCCCTCGTGACCCAGCAGAGTCTTCTCTCTTCCTCTTCCTCTCTTTCTCTCTCACTGTGTTCGTCTTCTCCATCGTTTGGTCTTTCCGGGCAGGATCTCCTCTCGGGGATCCCAACCCCCATATACCACGTCCGAGGGTTATGGTTCGGCATAAATCTACTTATAACGGCCGGCAACTATTCGTCGACGCCGGACTATTTCACGAGCTCCTCCGTGACATAAACGCGCGGCGTAAATCGTGCTTCTTCGACGGACAGGGGTTGGTTACCACCCGGGGTGGTGGAGCCCTATCTAGAAACGTATCTCTCCGTTACCCACCGTCTCTCGTTCCCAACCCCTCACGCCCCTTCGTTTTACCGTGTGAGGGATATCAACGTGGCCAGAGAGAAACCGAAAGAGCCTTTTCGATTAGGAGGTTCATCGTGACGCGATATATAGAGTCCGAACGATCCGGGCAGAGGCCCCTTGATGCAGTTATAATACTGGATCACCGGTGTAGCGAATCTCTCTCCCGGCGAATATATTGGGCTTCGAAATTTCAAAGGCTCGCCAAGCACCACCAACGGACGACGCGACGGTGTGTCCAGCTGTCGACCGTAGGAAACTTCGCGCTAATTACTTCGACGGCGATTAAACCGGTACCAGCTCTCGTAATATATCATTGCCGCGAGTGAGAGAGAGAGAGAGAGAGAGAGAGAGAGAGAGAGACCAACCCCCCTGGACACCGATGAAAGACACCGGATTAAGGATAACGTATCGATCCGTCCTCACCGCGTCGTTTATCAAATCGACGATCTGCCGTCGCTTTGGTATGTTTGTTTTTCCACCGAAATGGGAACGATCGCTGTAACTTCGATTTTCCTAGTACTATCTAGACTGATTGTGAACATTCGGTAGAAGTTATCTACCGAATTTAGAGTAGGTGTAATTTGGAACAGTGAAAATATTAGAACAATTTAATAGTACTGTTATACTATTTTCGAACCATTAAACATTTTAAGAAAGAAAATTTTATATTCCACTCAGCTTGTTGCAATTCAGATAGAAAATTTTTATTTCGCATGGGAATTCGCTGTCTAGTTATCGACATTGGTTTTCTTTCTATGTTCTATGTATCAAGTCGTTCCAAGGATAAGAGTATGTGATAGTTTGTAATATATGGCCGGACTGTAATAGTTTATAATCTATGGCTGTTGCCAAGACATTCAAGACAAGGCATGTTAACAAACAGAAGACGGTATCTCGCTGACTGTAAACCGAGCAACACGCACATTTAATAAACAACGTTCATAAAAAGCCGTACAAGTAGTAATTTCAAGGATCTTGCGAAAATCGATTTTTCGAACCCGTTGCAGCAGAATGTTCCATTAAAACGACACTATGATAGATTGTAGAATCGGGGATGGGTAAAGACGGGTGAGAATGGTTTGCGCATTGGCTGGGCAAGGGTTAACAGAGCTTACTTCTCGGGGAGCGATCGGTGCCAGCCATGATTCGATTAGCCGTGTTCGATAAATCGACGGGAAAGTCTCCGGGACGATGGAAACCAATATTTATACCGGAATGACATCGGTCCGAGCTCGCAAGCTGCCCCCGAAAGGGGTTCCATCGATCCGGTAGATACACATCGAGGCATTCTTCGCCCGGTCGGGATTAGCATTTAATATAACTAATCCGACCGTTGTTTTCCTTCGGCCGGTACCGATCGGCTTGAATTTCTTTCCAATCTGTTTTAGATTTGCCGCGTATGCATAATTCATAACCGCCGGGAGCTTGTTATTCAAAGGCAATCTGAATATGGAGTTGTCAGAGAAAAGACCGACAGAGACAGAGAGGGTAAGAGAGGGAGAGAGAGAGAAACAGCATAGAATTGCCGCGAACAATTTAATACTTCGGCAGCCGCCGGTGATAATTCAATCGCGAGGCGCGGCAGTCTTAATGTTTACGCCGCTGCGTAACATCTGCGGAACGTATTAATCAGCGAGGCCATTAGTCAGCGTGCCAAGTGTAAAACGCGCGAACAATCCGGCAGCGATCCACCTTAATTAATTAAGTTGCCGGTCGAAAGACGATTTCCGGCCCGCTTTGCGTCTATCCGCCTCGCGCTTTTTCCTATCGCGCTTCTTTCGCGTATTTCGCAACCGCGCCCGCGAATAAATCCTCGAACACCGCGCGACTCTAATTGCGCGATCATCGCGCCGAATATTTATGGCAATATTTATTTTCAATATTCAAACATTCGGCAATTGCAATTTTATTTCGACCTAGAGTGAAAGATGAACATTCCTGTGTAGCAAGTGATTAATTAATTAAAAGTTGTAGTTTAAAAAACAATTTCCAGTACATATTTTGCTTTCAACGCCCAGCTGCCTATGAATTTATTTTTGCGCGTTTCGAAAGCGGAAACCGTGCGAATAAATCGTGGAACACCCGCGCGAGTCTAATTGCGCGATGATCGCGTCGTATATTTACGCGGGTGGAATTTGTTTTTTAATTTTTGAACGGCGCGCGTATAAATCCTTATCCGTTGGACGCGACACGGCTGAAATATAAATACTAACGGCTCCTGTTCGATCCAGCGAATCTATTCGAGCCGCGTCTAGCCACCGGAGGCATCGAGGAGGACAGGCGAAACGCGGTTACGCGAATCTCTTACGCGAGATTTATGATCCGGTGGCAGTTTCGAAATTCAGTATAGTATCTGCGTGGACGGGACGCCGTGCGACGCCGCTCGACGCGACGCGCCGCAACAGAAACGCTGTGCCACCCTCTGCCGTCTCGCAAAATAAAGCGGAAACTGTGCGCGGTGTCTGTCGAATAGCTACTCGCAATTCCGGACCAGTCTGCGAAATGTTCAAGTTACAGTCCCGTGTAATTGCGGCTGCGGGAACGCTGCCGCTAAAGCGTCTTTAACTAAAGATGCTGGATACGTACTGCTCTCCCAGTGTTTCATTTAATATTTAAACTTGAACGCTACTTATAAAGACGTGGTACGAAAACCGTCAGAAGAATAACAAAATATATTCATTGTATGGCTCGTACAGTATGATGTTCACAATGCCACCTGAGAAAGAAGTGGTAGAGAAACGTCGGGAGAATTAAAACCATACTGTACGTTTCGTGCAGTATCACTTAAAATTTCGAGCGGAAAAGGACGTGGTAAAGAAACGTCGGAGGAATTAAAAAGGTATAATAATAAACTACACATATTCATTGTGTAGTTTGTGTACCTGTTAAAATTAGTAAAAGGGAAAATACAGTTTTATTTAGTTCTAGCGTCAGATCTGAATCGTTGTACCCCTAACAGCGGTTAGAGTGAAAAGTTGTCGCGAATGCGACCTGTCCGGTGAATAACGGGCTGCAATCTCTATTTCGACGAGACACTCGTAATTATCGGAATGCGAGTGTCGCTCGGAATCGATCATTTCCCTTTAAAACAAAAAAGAGGTAGATCGAAAGAGAAAGAGAGAGAGAGAGAGGGAGAGAGAGCTTCATTATTCGCCGGTAATATTTACTCGCTAGTTTTCATCGAGTCTCGCGATCTGTTCGCTCCGTGAACTTTTATTAATACCAGGGTGCCGAGTATCATGAGCGCGACATCGCGCGGCGCTGATGTTTCCCGGTGAATTTTAATAAAATCAAAGGTCCTGAAGGCCGACGCGATATGCGAGAGACAAGGCGTCGCGACGCTATGCGATGCCTGAACGATCTCGCCCGAGCCTTTGTGCGCATGTTTTCCGCCTCCGCGTTTTCCATCGCCGGGAAATTTCTCTGTCGGGCCCGGCGACCGTAGACGTCGCTCAATAATCACCTGGCATCGTTATTTCATCGATAGAGAATGCTTTCACCGTACAACTTAATGTTTATCTTTAATTATCGCCGCGCACCCCTGTCTCTCTTCGCATTCGTCCCGAACACGATGCTGTTTGCGACAGAATACGTCTACGGAAATATAGAATACTAGCTTGCCTAGTTAGCCGGAGCTATTTTAACTCGGAAATTAAACATTTTTTCCTAGAATAATTCCATTGTAAAACCATGAACATTGCTCGGTATAATGTGTTTCTGGTAGTGAACGAGTTAATATTTCAGACTAGAGAGTGGCATAGGTGTCGAACAACACAAAAGTCGTGTCGAGTAGGTGTGAAAGGGCGTGCTCAGCGAGCGTATCGCGGAAAATAGAATCGTTTTCCCTGTTTTCTCTCGCGCCTCTCGGCTCTCTCGTTCGGGCCAGGTGTATCTTTTTGGCGGTGCGACGGGATTTTTGGCTCGCGATCAAAACTCGAATGTTTTGGCTAGCCCTGTACTGCCACGGTACCGTCTTGTCTGCCGTGCTGCTGCTTGTCTCGAACAGAGAGAAGAGAAGAGAGGAGAGACCGAGTTTTATTTTGTCTTCGCGAACGCGACCAGGGACGTAACGCGATCCCCAGACACCTCATACCCGCCTCCCGGCAATATTTCTTACCCACAGACTACACCGACTTTCCTACCTTTGCTTCTCGATTGCCTCTTGCAAACAGAAATGTCGAATCGTTACGAAATTGCACCGAAAATTGTGGGTGAGTGCAATCACATTAGAGATTTTATATATTTCCGAAGAAATCGGGGGAGCTTCAAGTGCAAACTTGCAGAAACTTCAATATTTAAAAAATAATGTTACGCAGTTTGTTACTGTGCATGAAAATCCGCAGTCTAATCGCAGTCTTCTACATAAAAATTGAGTGATTTTTTTTATCACGTTCAGTGTTTCATCTTCAAAATATAAGAAAATTCTTTACGGTTTGTTACCGTGTCCACGTTTTCTTGCACTTTAAAACTGTATGAACACTAAAAATGCATAGAGATCCGCAGTCCACTGACGATACATAATGAAATTGGTGGCTTGTGTCACATCCTACTGTATCTTCTTCTAGAAATATGCAACGAAAATCGCATTATTTATCGCTTGACCTATACCCACCCCTAGAACTCACCAGCCGCTGATCATCGATCAGTTCCTCGATTAAAAATTCATCTCCAGTAGAGAAACCTATGCATAATCGAAAATTGTGTCTCACCTGTACCATAATAACATTCATTCCTGCAATAAATCCTGCGTTCGAAATAAATAAAACAGTTTGTGGAGGTGGTATAAGGGTTCGTGGAGAAGAGCGGGACACTTTATTCGTGTATTTCCACAGCGGCAGCAAATCCTTGAGCGTAGTTTTGACACCGTGAACGGCACTGTCTCGTCTAGCGTGCTCGCGCGTCCGGAAAAAGCACCGGGCGAGAGAAAGATTTCGCACGAAAGCAGAAACGCGACGACGCGGTGCGTCGTGGAGTGAGGAGGAGGGGGAGAGGAGAGAGCGTGGTCAGGAGAGGAGAGGAGAGGAGAGGAGAGACGGGGCTCTATTTTGTCTTCGCGCGGAGACACGTTCAGACAGGGGCGTGACTCCCCCTGTTGGGTGCCTCTGGTACTCGTCGCGCGTCCCTCGGCCTCTCCACCGACGTATATTTTCGTCGCCGTTGGTTCCTCGCCGCCGATTTGCCGGAGTTTTATGTGTCAAAACGCGTTATCGTATTGGTTGCACGTTTGTTGACGCGCGTCGGCTGAAGGAGCTGCGATTTTCCATCCTCGCAAAGCCGATTCCGCGCTCCCACCGCCGGGCCGCCTCGCCGAGAAAAGAGTGTCGCCGACACGCGTCGGAATTTTCCACGATGTCGCCGGGAATTCTCCACGACCCGGCGAGGGTCGGTTAGTGGATCCGGTTAGAAGAACATCGAGTGGCTTACCGAGACGCCACTCTTCCGTCACGTTCACGTTCCCAACAGAGAACACGACGGAGACGACGAGGACGCGCTTTCAGTCCCGATCCGATCGAAACGCTTCCTCCGCGATTCCGCGGATAAATAACTATCCGGATCGATCTCGACGACTGGCCCGGCCTGAATGAGCATCCGGATATTTGGTGAAGGAATATTTCATCCCGCTTGCTCGATTTTTAATACCGGAGTCACGTACCTCTAAGAAATATTAATTAGCTGGACCAATTAACACTGTATCTATACATGATGTTTCATGGGGTGCTTGAAAGCATAGGAAAATGCATAATGTGACGGAACAATTTTTACAGAAATATCTGATTTCCTCCACATTCTATTGTTGAATAAAATTGTTATTTATATATTAGATCTTCTACATCGATTACAATTTTACGGAACCCTTGTGGTTGCCTACCGATTGAAACTGAGACCGTTAACGGCTAAAGGGAAAACTGTTAACACGATTTAACAACCCTCAATTCCAAGAGGCGTTAAACGCAAGAATGCGCGATTACCCATGGATTACTATACTTTCTCACCGTAAAAGCTAAATAGTAGGAAACCAGAGAGGTCCTCGGAGAGCAGGCTGGCGTGCTTTGCAAGAATATTTCCGAAGGCACGCGGGGGTGTGCGTTGCTGGGAATCATAAAAATTTCTGCGTTTTAATGGCCAAACAAGAGAGAGAGAGAGAGAGAGAGAGAGAGAGAGAGAGAGAGAGAGAGAGAGAGAGAGAGAGAGAGCGGATTGCCAGAGGGTAGTTGCGTCTCGGTTAATGAAGACTGTAACCTAAATGCAAATAGGTGAGCGACAACTGTTTAGCAATGTATATGGATGAGTGGGGAAGTTTGCTTTGCTCGGCATGAATATGGAGATGATAGTTTAATTATATGTCACGAGTTCGCGTGTTGTTCGGATATTCGCCGGTGGTAAACGTACCTCCGCAATTTGGACGGTCTCGTCGCTGCTGCTTTTATTAATTTCGTCCCATTGAACGGTCGACGATTAACGGGGAATTTCGGGATGGTTTTGGACAGAGCTCTGTTTGTGCCTGTGTGTGTGTGTGTATGGAAACGCAAGTTGAATTCGCGAGCGATGCGCCGCGTCACAAAGGGATGAGATCCGGGACCTGGGAAATCCAATATTCCGACCAGGCGTATGGACGGCCGTCCGGTTTTCTCCGAGTTTCGACGACGTAAAGGTGTCGCGTAAGCTCGTTAAGAATCGCGGTGATAATCCGCGGAACCTGGGGACCCTTTGAAACGGATACCGGGCAACGAGCTTAGTCGCCGTTAATGTTCGTCCCCGTATTTGCGCTAGCCAACCCCCCGTCTAAATAAATCATTATCAGAGAGTAGACCGGGCCGCTCTTTGAATAATACAGAGTCCCGGCGAGAGGGTGGACCGCTGGATTTTAGGTGGCTTAACGGCGTAACGGAGCTCGCGACTAGTCTCGAGCCACCATGGTTTTTCGGGATTAATTGTCCATTCATAAGCCTCCTACTCGATACGGGGAACGGAAAGAACGCGTGCCAATGAACACCCTTCGCTCGGTCTGGGATTATGGCGTTTTTGGGTTTTGTTACGTGCGGCCCTGGAGGACCACTCAGATATTCAGCAGTAGACTGCGGATCTTTATGCAAAATAAAAATTTCTTACCTGAATCGCAACAAACTGGAGTGAATTAGAAATTTATATTCTTCCCTATTCGGTTTAGTAGGTTGAGAACAATATAATAGAATATTTAAATTTTTCTAATATTTTTGCAGTCGCGATCACTGTGTTGATGCAAAGACGATGCAACGAAGACATTCGGTGCATGATTCAGTGAAATTTCGGTGTGTTACGCAGAGTCGTCGGCGGTGCTTTTAAAGATGTTTCAAGGTTTCCCGTCGATTTAAATTCGTTTTAGCCAGCGATTGCGACAACATTTTCGGCGTCTGATCTTTACAGGAGTAAATTGCATAGAGGAGGAAGGAGAGAACCAGAATAAGAGAAAGAGAGAGGGCCGACGCAGTGGGACCATCGCAGCTCGGTGCCCGGAGGTACGAGGAGCAACCCTCTGGATGAATTATTAGGTTGCACGGAGTACCCTGGAGTCCCGACCGCCGGCCGTTTAAGTTTTCACGAGAGACTCGATTCACGTTTAACGAGGTTCGTCCTCAAACGGGCACAAAGAAACGCGTCTCTGCGCGGTCAAGCGTCGCTGTCCGATCCCGTCCACCGACCAAAGACACGACTCCCTCCCTCTTTCCCTCTTTTCTGTCTCTTGCTACTTCTAATTACGACAGCCGCGGGAAGAATACAGTCTGGGTACGAGTTCGGTGGGGGGAAAATTCATTCTCGGAAGGTTCGTTCCAAATTAAATGGGAGTAGGTGGCATGGATCGACTCTGTGCTGCCTTAGGCAGAAGAATTAAATTTTTCTATATACTGATCTAACCCGAAGAACCTAGAAATGCCTCGAACGTAATAGAATTTATTCAACACACAACAAGAATAATACTTCTAGACCAGGTCTCTAACCTCGTGCACTTGTTCCCAGTGATATTCAGAACACAACTCGTGCTAACACGCGTTTACAGTATGCTGCACAGTATCGCGCGTAACTTGCAAAGGCAACGCAACTGTTCTCTAGCCAGAAAATTATGAAGACAAATGAATAAAGATTTTCGTAGTTGTTAGGGAACTGTCTCTGTACCATTCGCATAGCGGTGGAAGTTGGTAAGCTAATAATTAGACTGCGGATGTTCGTGGAATTCTTAATTTTTCTAAGCAAATTTTAAGAAAGTGGAATCAAATACAATCTTGTAAGGACGACCGATCAAAAAACAACAAGATGTCGGGTTTAAATAAATTATTTTATTTAACTATTATTTTATTCCTTAAAATAACCGTTGGTACCTTCGTTCACGCTACAACCTATCTCGCTGTTTCTTCGTTCTATCCTTATAAGCATTGTAGGCGGTTACTTTCCAAAACCAATCGCAAATCTGGCTAAAGTTAATGTACGCCCTCCAAAAGGCGACAAGGTGAGGGAAACTGACCGGTTTATAGAGGTTCCCTCGCCTTGAGCCCTCGTTGCCTACCTAAGGCCCTGTACGGTCCGCACTTGGTTTGCAGATGTTTTACGGCACGTCAACGGCTATTGAGACCTTTAGCTAAAATACGAAGTCTCTAATAAATTACCATAAACAGAAAGTTCCGCTAAATCTCAAAAATGGCCTCGTCACGTCCGCACCGTAATCATAAACTGCGCCCCTGAGCAACTCACGGTACCCTACTGCGACCCCGGTCACTCGAATCCCTTACAATCTTTACTTTTGTCGCAATAGCCTCTGTAGATACAGAATTCATAAAAATCGTACGGAATTTTATTGAAGGGTTAGTAACATTTATATAGCACACGAGATATTATAGTGCGAGGGATGAAAATACTGCAGCCTACTGCAATTTCGAAAAATGATTCGTATGTACGCGTGTTCGGGAGCGCTTTGACACGTTTTGCATCGGTGTTCGGCGATCGTCGCGGAGTTCCATATTTGCCGAGGAACGCAGAGATTCGCGTTTCGAATATTTCGTCGATGCGCACCGGTGATCCCAGTGATACCGATGATACCGATTTGCGGGGGTGGCGGGACAGGTACGCGCAGCCCGCGCGCCACACCCGGGTGTCACATATTTCTCCCGTCACGAAGCTCTGTTGCGCCCGTTTATCTCTCAATTACGCGCCAACTGGCCGGACCGCGAAAGGAATGCGAGATTGCACGGCGAGGATCGCGCTATTGCCGATGCATTCTTGTGCAACGAGTAGCTGGCTCGCTACAGAGACATGCAACCGGCGAACAACGAACGTACCGACTCGCCAGACACTCTACCATTATGGGTGCTCGACTATTTCCGCTGTCAAAGCTGTCCCCGATGTATCAACACTTTGACTGCCTTGTACGGTATGTGTGGGTGACACGAACTTCCTGTCAAACTTCGAGATCTATTTTTATTGCAGTCTCTTCGCTACAATTTGCTGGGATGTATATAAGGCAGGCATTTCTATAGAAAACATTCGAACAGTGAAGGTGGACAAACAAATGGTGGTAACGAACATCAAGTCAGACAATTTTTATGTTGCATGCAAATCCGCTGTCTAGTTCTCAAAGGCACAAGAAAGTTTTCAACAATTCTGCTGATTTCGAGAAACTACCAGCGAGACACCGCCCACCGCATCAAATATGCAGACTAAAGGCTCCTAGAGTCCGGCAAGCAACGCTCGATCAGTGTCTCGAGGACATAGTTGATACTTCCGGGTATGCGACCACCTAACCCAGACCTATACGTGGCATCGGGCCGAGTTCCTCCGGACACGTTGCAGTGGGTGAGTTTTTCAGCGAGTAATTAAAGCGTCGCAGAAGGAGGACGACAATTACAGCGCCTCCGCTAGGTTGGTCTACTTCTTCCGAGGGTAACCGGGTGCATACCTGGTGCGCCGCGATCACCTAAACCAGCGAAAATACGAGGAGCGCGACTGCAATTTTCCCGGAGTGTCTCGGAAACCGCTGGCTTATTGTCTATTCGGGCGGCGCTCAGTGCCGACTAAATTCAAGGTGTCGGCCGCAGACGGTTTACAACCGAGGAAAACGATCGCGGGCCGCATTCCCGCCGCGTTACAAGATCTGCTCGCTTCTGGCTAACCGCGGAACGCGCCGATCTAACTGCAGGACACGATCTTAACCCTTTGTCCTTTGACCAGCGAGAAACTTTGCAAAAATCGGCCCCGGTGTTCGCTGTTGGAAATGTCTTTATGTGGCTTTATGTACCGTTATTCTGATAAACTACACTTTATTAGTATTATAAAGGTGTTGCTTTAAATAACGAAGATATCGAAGTTATCGTAGTTCGAATATTGACAGTTTTTCGAGGACGGGGAATTTAGTGTTTGAAATGAATTTCTGAGATAAAAATTTTCTACTTGAATTGCATAGCATTGGAGTGAAATAGAAATTTATTTGCTTCCGCAATATGTTTAACAGGTCGAAAATAATACAAAAGTATTTGAAAATTCTTCTGATGCTTTTACTGTTTTACATTGCGCAGTGATCATTGCATAGTGATCGATGATCGTAAGGTGTCCAGTCCAGGATTATTCTAAATCGTTCTAGAGCCACGAATAGCTGTCTTGTTTTGCGTGAATCAAGCTTTGAACAACAAAAGTGAATATTTGTACTCGGGGAGTACAACAAGTACAGTGTCCCACTCGACATAAACACGGGACGGGTTCGCGGCCTAGTGATTGCTTAGTCGTGATCCTAATCGAGCACTCCCGCGGCCGTCGTCTACGGGACCATCGAGAGAACACCCCTTTCACCTCCCTATTTGCAATGCAACACCCACCCCCGTAATTTAGAGGAGAACGGAGGAGGTACGGCGAGAGAGCCGATAAACGCGCCACCGAATTGCCTCGCTTCCTGCTCGACGAACACAACGCTTACCTTCGTAGACGCGACCGGTTTACGAACCGGAGAGCCTCGTAATATTGTCACTGGGAATTGCAAAGCTGTCGCAAGCGCGCTCTCTCTCTCTTGTAGCTGTACGAACGCCTCGATTAATCTGTGACGAGGCTGCGGCCGAAGAAACAGGTGAGAAAGGAGACGTTCCGTTGGTTTGTTAATGGAACTCATGTTTCCCGCTGGTGGATATGTCTGACGACGTTCTGCTTGGTTGCTTTTGATTCTTCCTTTACTACCTTGACGATCAGCGGACTCTTTATGCAATCAATCGCCACGTCTGTCGCTGATCAGGTTACACCAACAAGACACACGAAAAATAAAGCAATAATAATAATTAGACTGTGGATCTTTATGCAAAATAAAAATGTTTTGCATTGATCGTGGGAAGCGGGAATAACATAAAAATTGATTTCATCCCTTAACGACTTTGTTACATTAAAATTGTAATGTAACTGTTTTATATTTCGTCCAACGAATTTCTTCATAAATGCATGAAGAATATGCATTTAATTGATAATTCATAATATGAATGTTTCTTTTTAGATGAAATAAAATTTGATTCGTTTGTAATCGATATTTAAGCATTAAAATAAATGTAGCCATACAAGAAATATATAAATTTTCTTTTTCCTTCTACGACATTTTTGGGGATAAAGACGTTTTAATCGCTGTAAAGAAAATGCTACGTCAAGGGGTTAATTACTCGCATATAGTACTTACAATCTTTAAAACTTTAAATTTAGCGTTTCAAGCGGATAAAATCGGAAGACTTCGCAGCAACCGGCTGGCTCGCGTAACAATCGAAGAATTTTTATTCGAAACCGTGGCGTTCTCCCGACGGCGCGCGGCGCGAGACATCAACGGAATTCCGCGTAGCTCGTTAAATTTGAAATGATGACGCAACGAACAATGGGAATGCGGGAGCGGCACGGCGTGCGTCGGGTAAATAGGCTCGACGAAATCCCTCATCATCGGTGGGGCCAATTATCCCGGCGTTCATCGTTAAAATGATGTTTCTTCTCGTTATCGGTAACGCTGACGCTCTGTCTCGCTTTATCGATGGGTAAACGAAAAACAATAACAACATGGACATCGACGTGTCAACACAAACTCGTAGAGAGAGAAAAAGCGAGAGAGAAAGGGAGGCAACGGGCACGCGTGCGATAATTATGAAAATTTTCTATTCGCAGCGAAAACGCGTTCGAACATCGGCGCGCACGGTTTCCGCGCGGCTATCGCTGTCCGTATCGGCTCGTATAAATATTGTTCTCGTGACGGGGAGCCCGGAAAGTTCACGAGAACCAACCCCCATGGAAACGCCAAGCAACTCGAAGCTTGTCCCCGGAATCAGGGTTTCGTGCCTCGACCGACATAAATTTCTCTTACGTGCCAGATATAAAAAGTATTACAGCCGGCCGGGGTTTATCGTCTCGTGAAGTCGACGATGGATTCGCGAGGAAATTCTGATTTAGCCCCGCGAAAGCGATCTCGCCTAACCCGTCGACGCAACCTGGCACGATTTTATACAGAAAATAGCCAAATTTTTTTGTTTTTGATTTATTTATTTATACAGGTCGGATCACATGTCTAGGTCATTAGCGACCACAAGAGTTAGTGCATGCGATTAATCATAGTTACAAGTACATTATATAATATAAGACGAAAACTGCTGAAGATACGAACGTCGTAAAAAATCAGGAAATTCAACGAATAACGGAATTTCACATGTTCCTGGCTACAACGAGGAAGAGAAGAGGACGAGGAGCTGAAGAACTAGAGAAAAGTGTAGGATTTCAGCTCGCCGATGTTGCAGAGCTCGTTCCCGTGACCTCTCGAGCCCCAGCTTTTCTTCTGTCCCGTTTTTCCCCCAGTTCTCACATAACCCTGGCCCATATACGCGGAATTCAGTCTCACTCTTGTCGCCCACGCACAAAAGCTCGCACACAATAGAGGCCGATATGCAGTTGCCGGAAGGCGCGAGATCCTCTCGACGGGCGACGGATGCCGAGCGGAGTCTTTCGCCTTTCAAACGCTCGTTATTTTAACAGGAAGCGCGAAGCTGAAGCTGAAAGGATGAAAATGTCGGGACGCACACACGAGTCGCGTCTTTGACATGGTTCGCGGCAGAATTAACCGTGGAAAGATTATTCGTACCCATTCGTGTGCACAGAGATATTACGGGTTTCGATCACCACCTCTTCGATGTGGGTTCGCATGATCTTTGATGGCGTGTATGATCTGGACGACTCTTTTCAACATGTGTTTTCCACTATTTTTAAGTAAATTGTATGCTCATTAATGAAAATTCTAAGAATATCGTTTAAAATGTAAAAGAGATGATTAACACTTTGGACTCGAAGCAATTTTAATTCGAAAAACAAGATCATTTTTATTTAATGGAGTCTGTTTTACATTGGGCATATAAAATTGAACCCGTTTTCTCGTACAACGGTGGAGCTTTTTTGCAATTCATAATAATATTAAATAATTTTTACTGGCGTCTCAGAGTGCAAGGATTAAAGATTCGAGAAACATTTTTATTCTGCATGAAGATCCGTGGTCTAGTGATAGCGAACGTATCAACATTTCAAGCGGAACGAACTTATCTGAAGAAGCATATTTCCAGGAATGGATTAACTACGACAAAGAAATTAACATTATCTGGGTGAAGTAGATTCGGAAAAAACTAAAAATAAATTGATACCTGAGGATCTGAATGGATTTAACCGCAGCCAGCACGAAAGCCAAAAGCGTCCTCGTTCAAGGGTTAAAGTCGTTTCCGCGTCGAGTAAAAAAATACAAGAGTCGGTAGCGTAGCCGGTGTGGCTCGGACACCTTAATGGAACTCGAAATTCCGCTTAGCGTTCGCCGGTAAATACGAGCTATACATTTAAATTGAAGTTTTCGTTTGAATTTCATGCGGGCGTTAAATTAAAACCGATGGAAATTCCGCGGCTTCCGGCTCCAGCCGGTTCTCGTGTACCCGCTCCCTTTGCCGCTCGAATTTTGCGCTCGCAACTTCGCTACGCTCTGCCTCAGCTCGCTCGAACACTGAAAAGGCTTGGTTAATAAAGACGATGAAAATTACGCGGCGACATTCTAAAAGGAAAATAACTAGCAGGGAAGATTGCGTTGACGCGGCAAAGAAGAGAAGAGCCAGACAAACGCGGTGTCAAAATCCCCTTGAGCGGTCTTTAATTTTCCAAGCGTGCAACCGTTCGCGAGCGCTCACCAACACGTCAAAGAAATCATCTCGTGCGTTATTCGTGCGTACGATAGCGATTCTTTCGACGTACCAGCCACCGCGCTGGTGGCAATGTCGATGAAAAATCGAACGGTGCGTGTAAACCCATTCGCTCTGCCCCGAATCCAATTACCTGCACATCGTAGTCATGCTCGCTTGTGTCCGTTTCGCTATGCAAAATCTATAATCTCTCAGATAATGAAAAAATTCGAAGCGATTCAACTCCCGCGGAAACGCGCGCGCTATTTAGCGTATTTAAAAATGTTCAAATGCATTTGAAAAATAGAAAGGGACATAAAATCTATCCTAAATTCATTTTCCCTTGAGAAAACGAAATGACTTTCCGAACGACCTAATACTTAAATAAGATCATTTGATTTTCCGCGAAACTCGCGGATAATAATATGAAATTCGCGTCCGGAATACAATATTCCACAGGTATTTCTGCCCGTTCACCAATATTCGTATGCAAGGCATGAAAATAGCTTTGAAAGTTGGGGTTGAAAACCATATTTGGCCGTTTATCTCTGAAACGAATAATTCTAGGGAAAAGTGCAAATACACGGAACACGTGTATTTTTCACTGCCGTGCTCCCGTCCAAGTAAATAGATTTTTAAAATATTCATTTATCGGGGAACATACATTGACAAATTTATTGCCCCAACTTCGAGAGCGATTTTCACCCTCCCCCGAACATATGGGTATTCTGACCACTTGAAAAAGATACGCGTCGAATATTTGCACGAGCCTTTCACAAAAAACTAGAGAGAGTCAATTGCAGAAAATCTGATCATTAAATTGAAAAACATTATTCTTTCAACAAGCTGCAACATTTTATTCCTTGAACTAATGCGAGCTCTTTCGCATTCGATATTCATACAGTCCGTTTCTCGAGTGTTTATTCAGTTCGAATTTATGCTGGTAATTGCGTAAAGTGTATTGATGCAAACTGTACTATAATTTAATATGTCTCAGTATGATTTCGGTTCCATAAACATTCCCTTTACAAATACATCAATCGAGCTGTTGCATTACCGAATGAAAGCCCATCTAGGCGGTGCATGCCCACCTACTCAGGCAGTTATTCAACTTAGATATTCAGAATTTTACACAGTCGTTTTCGACAATCAATCAATACACATTATTTGATTTTTTGACAAACCTATCTCACAACGAAGTTTAATTTTCTTAAAAATTCCTTTATATTAACAATCGGTGCTAAATTTATGATACTTGATCTTTAAAAAATTACATGTAATTCAAATATTTTCTTCGCGATCAAAAATGCCATAAACTTGAAGATCGAAACCTCCGCTTTACAACGACACTACATAAGTTGACATCATTAGCCGTTTTTGATATGTAGGATTTTTTTCCATCTAGATTGGACATTCGGTACACTGCGAGTCCGTTTAGAATCGTCCTTTTCTACTGCGAGATGATCGTAGATGCTTGTAGAAAGAAAGTTCCGGGCCAGTAATGTCCGACTTCCCCATGGCAAATAGTTCGGCTGGAGTCACAGGTTGCGCACAGGTGTAGTCGGGAATTGAATGGATCGACGAGGTCGCGGGATGAAGTGTCTCTCGCGTCGAGATTTACGATCTAGCGGGTGCTCGATGCGAAAGCTTTGCATTCACCGCGTATTTCGGGGTTGAAGCGCCGCAAGGCTGGATGTGAAAGGGTTCGTCGGTGATTGGAAGGGGCGAAGGGGGAAGCAAAGAGAAACTCGAAGAGAAGAGAGAAGAGAAGGCACGCACACACACACACAGATACACATCGCAATGGGACTCAGCTGCGATAAACTGGATGCTCGATTCGCGTCGCGACACCGATTCGTGTCGGATCTACGCGCGGGAATTTCGGTCTCTCGACCCTTTAAACTAGGTCATCGAATCTCTGCCTCGTTCTTTTTGCCAGAGATCCACGATCGACACGATCCATACGATTCACGGGGAATCCTGCTCGACGTTTTTTCGGCGAGGAACCCCTCTCTTTCTTTCTCTTTCTTTCACCTCGCTTTTTTCGATTCTTCTCGGATCGCGCGCGCCGAGGTTACAGCGAGTTTATCGGGATCACGATCGCGAGGTAAAATTTATTCCGCGTAAAGACGAGCCACTGGAAATCCATAAATCGGGGATTCCCGGAGATAGGCTCCCTGATTTATTGGCAACAACGGGAGGAAATAGTTCACCGAGAGAAAGAAAGACTCGGATGAGAGACGCGCGCGAAACGACGGATCGTTTTCTTAGCGACTTTTTGGCTTAAGTGGGCCCCTTTGACGGATTGAAGTCGATGATCTTTTTCCGACGTTTTCTTCATGTTTAATGCCTCGATTTGCTGTTGGTCTCGGAGTTTTTGCGTTTCATGGGATATTGTACGCCGAACATTAAAAGCGGTTTCACCGAGCGCGGTTCAAAAGGTTTCGCATTTTTGAGACTTAACCGGGCTGCTGAATCGATGCATCTCTGACGGAGTGTGTGGGTGAAATACTAAAAAGTAATCCCCAATCAGAGTCGGAGTCTTTTATAAATCCATTCAGCCAAAGTGTTTGTATATTTATTTATTTTTGTTTACTCACGGGTTGTAAACGAATCCCGTTCCCTCCACTATTCATCCTTCCACTCTTTCCCCTTTTTTTTTTTCTCTCCTTCTCTCATTTACACTTTCCGTCCTGCTTTTCCTTTCTCTCTCTCTATCTAACTTTGCCATCCAGCCCTCTCCCTCTCCGACTTCGGCTAATATCTTTTTTTAAATTTACTCCATTTCTCTTCTCTCCATCCTCTGTTCAGGAAAACTCTGATGTTTTCTCTACCCGTACATCCAAAGCGAAAAGTCTAGATTCTCGTTTCGTACGTTCAGGATCGTCGATCGAGCACTGCCAAGACGCGGACGGATCGAATCGAGTCGAATCGGATCGCATAGAGCGAGAGCTTTCACACGAAATTCCTCTGGCCGAATGGATTTTTTACGTTCGGCAGGCGCGTTTCCGCGCTCCCCACGGGGAATTCGCGGAGCCGAAATTTCCCGGCTCCGCTCCGGCGAGCCGTGTCGGTTTTACAGCTCTTTTCGAAAATTAAATTTCTTCCGCGCCGCGCTGTGCTTTCAAACGACACACCGGTACGTACGAGCCGCGCCATACGTACTATATACATACATATCGAGAGCCGTCATCGGTTTAATTGAAAAAGTTTCGATGATCGGTCGCGTCGAAAATTACCGATGAACCTCGAAGGTGGGAGTCGACACTTCTTCCGGGGGGTGTGCGAGTTTTAGTATAGGGGTGCGTCTCGGTCCTCTGTCCCACCAGCCTCGCTCAAAATCACGGAGGACCGCGGTAGAAAAAGTTCGCCAATATCAAAGCAAACACACTCGCCGGGGCTACCGGTTCCCCGTCGAAACTCGCAAACACTCGACTCGTTAATTTCGACGGAACGAGAGAGCTGAGAGAGAAAGAGAGAGGTTCGTCGCAATGCTCTGCACTGCTCCACACCGCTCTGCACCGCTCCGCACCGGTGCACGCGTGTGCACTCGGCATTATTTCATCGACAAGACGAACTTTTCGCCGTTTCCATTCGGTCGACCGGCAGAGCCGAGGAGAGAAAAAACCCGGACAAGGGGCGGAGAGCTTTGTCGGCGGGCTTTGACATTAATTAACCGGTCGTCGAATAAATTTGAAACTCGCCACCGAGGCTCGATCGACTGCTAAAAATGACCACGCTCTCTCCCGTTGAAACGGGAGAGAATACGGCGGTGTGCGGCGGTTTGTGAACCGGCACGCCACCGGTTGACGAGGGTTTATTGGCTTTATCGAGGAATCAGGCCGTCCCCCGAGGAACAAGGGTTCACAAGGACAAGGCGAAAGGGGTGGGACAAGAATGGACATCGGACAAATGAGAGTAAGCCGTGCACCGTGGAGCCGATCGCGCCCGAGATACTTTTACAAATGACTCGAACGACGGCGTTCCCATTCGGTACGGAGACACTGAGTTTGGAAAGGGTGGTTCGACGTTTTAAGAGACTACGCGGGCAGCGTTTCAATGGCGAAACTGCGCCGGCCCCGAAAGCAACGCGTTGCTCCCTAATTAAAGAATCGACTGTGCTCACCGTGTAAAGTCATTTTTTTAAGAGAGCGGTTGACCCGAGACTAAATTCGACCTTGAAAAGAAGGATCAGACAATTTCACCGATCAA
Source organism: Lasioglossum marginatum (assembly GCA_028455795.1). Classification (NCBI taxonomy): domain Eukaryota; kingdom Metazoa; phylum Arthropoda; class Insecta; order Hymenoptera; family Halictidae; genus Lasioglossum; species Lasioglossum marginatum. Next base: position 10,191,989 of record CM052245.1, on the reverse strand, counting down.
GAGATACAGGATCCCGCTACGGTAGTCGTGACACATAATTTTTCTACATCCTGTACGTGAAGCAGTGTAAACGCGAACATGCCGGGTGAGCAGTAAATAATTGAAGTCGCTGACGCGGCCGGCTGATCTAATTCCTGCCACGGACAAACAGTTTGATTAGCAGAGGAGGCAAGGGAGAGAAAGAGGGATAGACAGTTGGTTTCATCGCTGATCTCCAGGGAGGGAGCAAGCCGAGGGATAGTTCGTTAAATAAAGAGGATAAAGCGACGGGTTCGGGGGAGTAGCCATGGGGAATAGAATATAAGAGAAGCGTGTGCTCTCTAATAGATGGGGCGAGAGACGAGGGGTTGCAGAGAAACTGGCGGAGAACTGTCGGCAGAGGTCAGCGGATACGTCGTTTCTAGATCAGATCCACGAAATCGGCAGAGCCCCGCAAAATCTCTGCCAACCGATTCCAATCTCCACTGTGATAGCGCGCGGCGAGAAAAGAAAGTAACAAGAAGCGAAACCCAATTTCGGCCGGACCGTATCGCTCGCGAACAATGGGAGAGCTTGGGGAACAGGTTCCCGGCCGTTTGTTTCAATATTTTCGCCCCCCCCCCCCCCGTGTGGTTATATTTTTGGAGCCTAAGAAAATCATGAGAGGATATTTCTACGGAGATCGAAACATTTTTTCGTGGACTTGATCTCCATCCATTCAAAAACTGACGCATTTTCTTTCGAATGAACAATTTTTCTGTATTCTCTTAAGATCGATGCACTTATATACAAAGCTTGAATTGAACGTGTTCGGTAGTTCCGCTTAAAGAAAATTCTCAAAGGAACTCATTATTTTTCGATCGGAAAACCACGATGATCCTCCAAGGGTTTTCGATTTCGCAATACTTTACGAAGAAGAAGGTGGCTCGGAAACGTTGGTGCAACGCGAGTCAAAGTAAAATGTATGGCGCAACGCTCACCTGCATGCTGGTTCACCGACGGTCTCGAAAAACAGGCAGGTACCGCCGTTCATGCAGAAGTCACCGGCGATCGGGCACGGCTGCTCCTGCCTCGGCCAGGCTGCCGTCGCTGCAACACAAACCAGAGAAAAATAATGGTGAGCTCTGGCGAAACGTTCGAAAAACGTTATGCGCATAATTCCCGTCCACGCCCTTCGTGTGTCTCGTATCCTTTTCTTTTGTCCGCGTAGCCCTTTGCCTCGCTTTTCCGCTGCTGTTCGTTCGTTCTTTCCGCGCATAAATCGCGCACGCTGCGTTCGAGCTTTGTTCTCCGAGTGCAAGAAAATGATATTCGCGCGTATTCGAGCCCGAAGGGAGGGAGAGAGAGAGAACTCGGTATGCATTTTCATTTCAATCGACGCTCCCTTGGCCCGCGCGCACGTGCAAGGATTAGTCTTTGGTATGCAAATCGCAGGAACAGCCGCTAAGAAGGAAACGCGCGGACATCGGCGGATTTATGGAGAGCGTAAACCGTGGCCGACAACCGTATCCATCGCGGCGACGTTCGGTTTTTAACGAGTCTGAAGGAGTCTGTCAAACAGATAGAGTCTAATAAAGGTTGGATCTAACGATTGGAATCCTGCAATCTCGCGTCATTTTTTAATCCCGCATTTCTTAAACAGGTGATGCGAAATCCCGCAAATTTTGCGAAACTATACGTGTAATCAAAATTGCGCGATTATCCGTCGAAGCATTGCGGAGTCGCACGGGATTTTCACGCGCAAGCACCGACGAGAATATCCTGGCGTATTGTTCCGCAGCTATAATACCTCACTGTCGTTTGCCGGTGTTCAAGCTGTAATGCATTACAAACCGGGTTTACTATCTTGTCGATCCTGCGTCGTAAACATCGATTAATCATCCGTGGATGAGCATCCGTCTGTAGAAACATTCTAACGTAGCGCGGCGGCGAATTTCCTCGTCGGCCGGCTGCGGCCGGTCCGCGGGGGCGACGCGCATTGGTCGTCTGGCTGGGAAGCGCTCGCTAATTATACATTCGCGGAGACTGGCGGGAACGATTCTATGAAAGGTGCGAGACAGAGGGACAAAGCGAGGGCTGGACGTTCTCGGGGGTGTTTCGAGTCCCGGTGCGGATTCTGATCCCTCGCCCGATGAATCCCGAAGCGGATTCGCGATGTATCCCGGACAAGCTCACGCGCCACGATGTATTAAAAATCGCATAATGAGTTTGAAAGCGACTCGGATGAGTGGGGCCCCGGCTGTCCAGCAGAGTAATAGCGAGCGCGATGAAGCGCGTTGCCGCACGCGCGATGAGCTCGCGAGCGCGTACACCATTATTACAGTCGGATTAGTACTCGACCATTCCGGTCGGCCCGGTATTACCGAGCGCAGTTCCAACTTCGAAAAGCTCTCGACCTGCTCGTACTACCCGGCTTTATCCTCTCCCTCTCGCTTCCGTTCTTCCTGTTATCTTTCTTTTTCTCGCTCTCTCCACCCCGGCAGTTCTCTAGCGGTCGCGTTTCTTCTCGTTAAGTTCCTAACGAGCTGAAGACATTTTCGCGGCGGGAACTGTCCTTTTTTTCTCCATCCTCGTCCTATCGGAGAAACGAGAGAGGAAGAGAAAGAGCGAGAAACGAGATGGTCGTCGTCTCGAGCGGAAACGTATCGAAATTTTCATTTTTCCCGGACAGCCTCCGGTATCCACTTCCTATTTAGCTCTCCGGGCTGCGAAGCCACATCTTCCGCTTCCCCGGCAATTATTTCGCGCGATCGACCCGGAATATTAGCAGCTTTCTGTAATCGCAACTGGCTACACAGTCTACCTGCGATTCCAACACGGAGATATTAGTTTTCGTTCTACCGTCTCGTGATTATCCTGCACGATCTTTACCGGATAGCTTGAACACTGAGTTATGGACAAAAATGTTTCTAATAACTGGTATAATTAGATTTCATGCATTTCTGACGTGAATGGGAACAATTTCAAGCAGAGGGTATATTAAAAAGATTCAAGGACATTGCTGTATGTTTGTTTCAGCTTAATAAGATGATTAAAAGAAAATGTCTATCTCTTCATTTCTGCTGAGAACTGCGTCTTCAACAAATTCGCACTGCGGAGTATCGAGCCCGTTGGAAAACACGCGAAGAAGGCGGGCTCGTACGAGCGCGCCACGCTGGAAATTGAACGGTGGGTCTCGCCTTAATTGAAGACCGGCATTGTTGTTCCCGTTGTTTTTCGATGGCGAAACTTTGATCTCGTTCCGGGCCGGGGCTTCTTTTCGGAGAAAGGGAGAAGCAGCAACGCCGGCAATCTCGCGGAATACGAAAGTTCGCGGCGCTCGCGCGAAACAAGGGTTAACAACGCCGAGAGGAGAAAGGCGAGAGGCGAAGTTTAGATGAGGGCGAGAATCGAGTTTGAATCGCGGCCATATCGATTCATTCGGACCGACGCGTCCCGATTCAATGAAGATTTTTTCGCCCGGAACTTCGTCTCGAAAGAAAATAGCACGAACAATCTGGTTTCGCCTCACGCAAAAATCTGCAATGCTTGTAGGGCTTGCAATTCCGTAATACCGCCTCATTTTTTGGTCTCACATTTCTTAAACACATTTCGAAATCCCGCAAATCTTGCGTGACTATATTCAAAATGAATTATGTCTATGTTGCATTGGTACTAACTAAGATACGAATCCTTAACCAACATCTTGGTAAAAGAAAAAATTCTTCCGATTCACCTCAGCAATTATTATATCGTATTGTGTATTATATAATAATATATTATAATTAGACCGCGGATGTATATGCAATTTTTAATTTTTCTAGGCAAATTTTAAGACAGCGGAAACAAATGTAATCTTATTTTCAGTGGTAGTAGCCTTTACAGATCTGAAATAAATAAAAATCGTATTAGATTCGGTGGAATTTGATATTCCAGCATTTTCCGAAAATTTTCAGAAGTCATAAATGCATAAAGATCCGCAGTCTAATTATAATATATCGTGTATATTTCTTTGCTGCCGTAATTCACTTGAACACTCAGAAGGGCATCGAGATCTCGAAGATCGCCGTAGCGATAATTGCGGCGATAAACCGACGACAGCAAAGATTCAACCCCGGTGTTATCTGGGTCGAGTATCGCGGCGTCTAAATTTTGTCCCGCGTCCCTGTATCGCGGAAGCACTTGCTCCCTGTCGAGACCCACTCGTGGAGGCGTATGAACACAGAGGGATCAGCGTGTGCGCGAACGGCGAGGACGACGAAGAGCCCCAAGACGAACAGAACCGTATACCGAGGCTCTGGAAATGTACACGGATTTGTCGGGAAGGATTCTCCGGCAGCCATCGACCAATCCCAAATAGACACACAGCGTCGATCCTGGTGGAATCGTGGTGGAATCGCGTGGAAACTCGCGACGCGTGCCGCGGCATCGCGCGAACAGATTTCTGTCTCGAAATATTCGATATCGCAGCCGGAAAGCCGACTGCTTCCCGCAAATCCCCATTTTCATATTCTATTAGGTTCGCAACGACGTTTGCGACCTACACATTTTCTTGAACAGAATTATTCATTAACCCTTTGCGGTCCTATGTCGAGCCTGACTCGATATTCAATTTTGCATGAATAGCTTCTTAGTCATTAAGTCTGATCTGCAGAAAAACGAAATTACTTTCCGAACGGCCTAATACAATAATGTCTACCGTAATGTCAATAATTGCCGGAGAAAAGGATCTAATTCCGGTGATTCCAACGAGCAGCGATACGCTCAGCGTTAATAACGCGATAAGTGGCAGTCCTCGGACAACAACCAATTAAACAGCCGAGCAAACGAGTCACCTGCACACAGTATATCTTCAGAAACACGTACACACACATACGTGGAGGCATTAGTAAGGCCGAAAAGGGGGCGTAGTTGAACGCTCTTGTAGGTCGTCCACGCGAATTTCCGGGGCTAACGAGATTGTCTCATTAGCGTGGACGCAGCCGGCCGGTAAAGCGTTCGCTACGATAAACAGTTTTAACGTCGGCCCGCTTTTGACGAGCGAGCTACATTGTTTGGACACCGTTATCTCTGTCGATGTAACATCAATCGGTGTCTCGCGGGTGCGTTTAGATAGCGGCCGTGGCTCGACCAGTTGTTCCGCGTCGCGCCCGATTTTCCCCGTTGATACGTCAGTTTTCGACGTGTTTACGGTTTTACGCGGACCTTTTTTCCGTTTTTGTTGCTCCCGTTTCTGTTTTTCCGCTTTTTTTCTCCTTTTGACATCGGCGCCAGATTTTTCCGAAAGCCACGCCCTTTACAATCATCCCTCGATGCTGTTGTTCGAGCAATGTTCCAGCGGATTTAATGCGACCAGCTTTGTATTTGGGTCATCCTTATTTCATCTCGATGATTTCCTCGTTCCACACGATTTCGTCGCCATTCTATTTTCCAATATGGACTTTTAATAACATCGACAGTTATTTTGACGTATTTTAATCTCATTGGGAAACAATGCCGCAGTAAAACGCACACTAGTTTTAGATCAGTATAGAGAAATTTGATTTTAACTCTGATTTAATTGGGAATTTTTCTTTTTGGTGACAAATGTATAAAATTGCCAGAGTAAGAATGAACCTTGAACACGAAATGATCGTCGATGATTCGAGTTCGCTGATTCCCGGAGCGGTTCGACGCGCCAATCAGATTAAAAATATATTACACGGTTATTCGGCCTGGTTGGACCGCCACGCGAGCACTAATTAAGGCTAACGCGGACTCGGGAGCCGAGGACGACAAGCTCGTGCTCGCGTTTCAGCTATGAAACACGAGTCGTTCGTTTTTTCGAGCGTGCCGGGAAAATTGCGGCGAAAACTCGAGCGGCCTCGCGCGGAAGCCGTCCAAATGATGAAACTTTTAATCTGCTCTGCGAGCTGAAGCGGCTCGTCCATGGTCGAAAATTCGGTGGGCCGAATTATGCGTTCGATATATGATTGCAGCTGGTATCGTTATTGTGCGCAATCTTTCTTTAATGCAACCGGAAACGACTTTGTTCTGTGCATCTCTATTCAACCTGATCACACGGAAACTATGTTCTTTTTGAAAACTATTCTCTTAGTTTTCTTTTATGTTGGATTGCACGAAGAAAAGATTGGTAATTTCATTCACTTTCAACCTCAACGCCACTCTCCGATCAAGGCGAGCGATATTTTCGCTTTCCCGAGAGATGAACGGCTGAATTCCAGGGCCGACAGGTCATATAATGAGACAACGTTCTTGGCGGACGCTAATTCGCATTGACAGTGTTCGAAAATAGGCGCGAACCGGAGGCGCTGCGTAATTAGCTCGAATATAATTGCCCTAATATATCTGTTCGCGAGGGCATGCGACTTAACTGGCCGCGCAAGTGTACGGTTCAACTCCCTCGATCCAATTTGTCTTCTCAAATATCGTGTTTCAATCGCGTGACTCGCATCCGAGATGCTACTACCACATCAAGTATTCATTCTTATCTCCTAATTTATACGAGCCACCATCTCGAAATAATCTTCTTTACATCACCAACATTTCCATCGTACTTCAAACAGGATAAAAATCTTGTTAAACAAACATTTTCAACACTCCAAATAAATTCTCTCGAGTCTCACAAGATTGAATAAAATCAAAAATTCTATAATTATATTATATCTGCTGCCTCTGAACTATTTCAAGCTGGATCCATTTTTCTTTTTCAACAATTTTAAACATTTCTTCGCGCATTCACAAAATTAGATACAGTAAAAAATTCTGCAAATGCACAAGATCTGCAGCTCCTGAATTACTTACTGCAGCTACCTCGACATTTTCAACGTGCGACCTATCTTCATACAAATTATCATCAAAACAAATTTTCTGTACGTTCATTAACATTTCCGTCACATTTCGAAACGAGATGAAAATCTTGTTCATCACTGGGACATTCTGCCCACAGATTACAAATTCCGTAGAACCAAAAATCCGTTAAATGCACACGCTACACAGTAAATTGCTTCGTTAAACATACCACGTCCGAATTATTTACTCCAGAAAAACTGTCTCTGTTTTAACCCTATCTCTAAACTGGATAAAAACCACGTGAAGCATCAGAAGATTTTTCGTTAAACTCTCAAGCATTTTCTCACTTCTTGTATTTCTATTAAGCATATTAAAAAAGAAAATTCATTTCCATTTCATCACAGTTTGTTGCAATTCAGATAGACTCTCCGCTGTCTATTCATAATTGTTTCAAGGACCGAAACCGATATCATAACTGTTTTCAAGCCCTGAAAGTTTACACAGAGTTACAACGCGTACCGAGGAAAGCAAAACATTGTGCTCTCTTTTGTCCGGACCCTGAACGACTTTTTCTCCCTTTGTATTCCGTCGACGTTCGACTAATACGAGCCACGCGGGTCGAGTAAGTGGATTTACGTATCCTGACGTTTCGCGCGAGCAACATACTCGCGACTGTTCGTTCGCGGGGGCCCAGGCAGGAGTAAAATGATTCGAGTTACGTGACCGCGTCGGTGTCCTTTGAGAAGCCGGCGAAAAAAAGTCCGCAGGTTTCCAAAGAGGTCAGATAAAACTGCGAGCGAGAGCAGCGCGCGGAATCTTCGCGCTGGTCCACGTCCGGAGGAATGAAATTGTAAAGTTTCAAAGGACCCTCTGAGCTTTAAGCACCGTCGACGGTTCTCCACGTGTGCTCCACCGTGCGAGCTCTCCCTTCCCCTTTTACCCTCCCAGCTTTTCACCCTGTTCTCTCTTCTTTCTCGTTCTCGCAGTTGCTCTCTCACCCTCTCTCAACCCGTACGTTCCTTCTCTTTGTTGCGCTAGATTCTTTCCTCTTGCTGGCGAAAAAAGAGGCGAATTCAATAGATCTCGCCAACTCCGAGCTCGAAAAATCGTGCTCAATATCGATTACAAACCAGCAAAACATTGTAGAATTGAAAAATTGACAATTTTTATTCTGCATACAAATCCGCAGTCTACGTATTACGCTCCTCCTCCTTCAATCACTTCGTAGTACCCCTACTTTATGCAAACGTCGCCACAGTGTTGACAGATGGAAAAAATAAGAAATCAGGCGTATACTCGCTCAGTATTTCAAAGACAAAGACATCATTATTTTAAAGACAAAACTTTTACGAATTATTTGGATGGGACTAATGTTCAGGAGTAGGCGCTTCTCATACAATTACGATAGAACTTCACTTAGGTAAGTTCATTTAATCGTGTAACTTTTCTGATCAAAATAACAACTGCAACTGTGCCTTCTGAACTTGGTTTTCCAACTTTAAACGCAGGGGAATAATGTTTAGGGAGGGAATCGGTTTGTGTGTAATACCTGCGAACGGGGCCTCACCTAATTAAAACTGGCCCACAACAGTTCAAATGTTTCGCGATTCTTTCGCCATGTCGGATACTTAGAGTGTACAGTGAAACAGTTTTTCACGTTCTTCAACAATGAGTCCTGTTTCTGATTGTCGACGGAGTGGAAATATTTGATGCGACCGTTCAACTACTGTATTATTTATAATACCGTTTTACTATTTTTCTGCATGCATCGAGTACTCCAGGGATCACACACACACACGTGTCTTCTAGTTTGACGTTTTGTTTTTATAGATTCCCTCTGGCGACTTTTATGGGACGTTCTCGACGCGAAGGCGACGGAAAGTTGTCTAGTTCTTCGATGGCGTGTCGGTGACAGTGGAAGAATCAATGATTCTGCAGACAGGACAGGTGAGAAACGCTTTTGATCTTCTTTCAAGGAACTTCTCACACCCGTTTAAGAGCCAGATATTGTATTTCAAGAAACGAGGGTTAACTTCGACCTAAACATTTAATTAAAGCATCGTAGAAAATGTTCGCGCGAAGAATGATCCATCGAGGACGAATTCCAACGGCATTCTTTGTTCGAAGTTACTACATAGCACTCCATCATTCATTTACTAAAATATTCATTACGTTGCATTTTCCTCGAACTTTAATTTCATTCAACATCCTCCTATTCATTATTTTCCCTCCGCAATTCTTTCAGATACGCATTTATAATTTAACAAGCATAACATTCTTCACATCGTATTCTTCTCTAATTCCTACATTCTGTAATACTTTCCGGTTTTACAACTTTTATTCCCCGTGCATCCACCGACCCATTCTCTCTCTCGAATGTTTGTAATAAACCGTGCATACAAATTAACGTTCTTTACATCGTATTTTCTTGTTAACAATTTTTATTTGCTCGAAGCGTTCGTTGTCCCTTCCGAGAATATTCTTTAAATTATGCTCGAATGTCTCTTGCCACATGTCATTCTACGATTCTTTTTAATAGTAACATCCTCTAACGCTGGAGCATAGTTGAGTAATATTTCTTATCTTCATGGACATTCCTCTCCACCACAGAATTCAATCATCCCACGCGATAAATTAATAACAACATCGGTAACATACGTTCTAGACTGTCCCCGCATGTAAGATTGATAGGGTTTCCCGTTCCCAAGAGGAAAAGTATGGCAAGTCAGGGGAAATAAACCGAGGCTCCGTGGGACCGTGTCAGCGTCCTAAAGCGAGATCGTCGTTGCATCTCGAGCGTGGCGCAGTACGTTCGTCACCTTCGTTAAAGTTTCAAAGAGCGTGGGGGCGTATCGCGAACTCGCGGGTCGGACTTGCGGATAAGACCATCGCTCGCCAGCAGAAACAGCCAAGAGAGAGAGAGAGAGAGAGAGAGGGGCGCGAGCCTTTTCAAGGCTCGGCACTCGCCCCTTTTCCACGGCGGAACGAGTGCCCTCGCAAAGAGGATTTTCTCTACAAAGAGTAACGGCTAAGAGTTTCGACGGAAGAACTTTCCATCAACGGAAACGCATCGTTTTCCTTTGAATTTCCTAGCCGGCACTTAACTCTCGCATTTCTTGTCGCTCGGCCCTCCTCCCGATCGTTCCGCTAATCGCTCGATATTTTCGTTGTTCCCCGTGACCACGTCCGATAACAATGGCTCTAGGCGAAAATATTTTTCAACCCCGCCGGATGTGTATGGTCTACTGCAATCATTGCTGTTTTCATTCATGTTTCCGCTACACTGTGGCTTTTCATCAAGATCAGAATTAAAGTCAGAATAAAGTCTCAGTTTGTTAACGAGACAAAATTTATCATAATTTTTTAACCCTTTCACTACAATGAATATCTCATTTCCACAATATCGGAGAAACGATGCTGGGTTAGGTATAAATAGGTATAAATATTTTAAACAAATTCTAATTTCACATGGGACTCGATATTGCAGGGCCAAAGGGGTAAAAACTTTGATTTTCCTGAAAGACTCGCAGTCTACCGATAACGTACTAAATTCGCGGACGAGATGGGTCGCGAGCTATTAACGTTTCGCCGCGTGTCGCTCACGGGGTTGGATATTGTTCGCTAGGAAATTTGCGAGGACACTTTGGTTTCCCGGGGCCCTGTAAGAAGTCGAGGCGTCCCATAAAACTGGCGCACGCCTGCTCGATATGAAACTCGCGAACGACCGGAGCCGCGCAATACTCGCGGATCGCGCAACGTTCGCGATAGCAGCCTCTCCTCTCGTGGAACCTCTCTCCGGATCTCGAAACGGACGTTACGATTCCGTTTCGATTATTCTCCAGACATGCCTCGGCCTCCAGTGTATTCAATCGTTCCGGAGGTTGGCGCGCGCGAGCGAACGCTTGCGATTCAATAAGGCCGCGATATTGCTGACCCCGGGCAACCTTCTCCGCACGTCGATTCTCCGCGGATTTCGAATTCACCTCTCGCGCCCACTATCACGGCCCTATTTTCGTCGGGTTTCTTCTTTTTTTTCGCGAGCCCCGCGATTTACGCGGCCCGTCGAAGGTAAATTAAAGCTCGCTGAGCGCCGATTCCTCGAGCCGGGGCGCCCGCGGAATTGCTCTTCGGGTTATTCGTTTCTCTTCCGCGAAACCGTATTTCTTTCGTGCCGAACTCGATCCGCCATGAATTTTTATTTAGCCAGAGGTATCGACAGGCTCCCGCGGGCTTCCAACCTCTACCGTGCACCTTTGTTTCCTTCCGAGAACCGATTCTCTTCTATCGCGTTTCCAATTCAACGGCCCCGCGCCGCGCCACGCCGTCGCCGATGCCGACGCGAACAAAAGATTCTCGTTCCGGTCGCGCACGCTGCGCTGCTGCGTATCGTTACGACGTTCAGGGATTACTGTTCTGAAAAGTTAAACCTTGCTCCGGAGATAATTATATTTTACGATTCTGGAGAACAGAGCCAATGTACAGGATATTTCAAAATTATATGTCGCGACCACTATAGCTATATACAGGGTTTCGCGCATACAATGGACAACCGATTAGAAAGTAATTCTACACGTAAAATCGAGATGAAGAACACGATTTTTTCATTTGACAACCGAAAAAACGGAGCGTTCTTCGCTATTGGCTACGGGCGCCGAACAGCGCGAACGAGTACTATGCGATGGAATAAAAAACAATTTTGATCTCCACTGATTCAGAGGTGCAGAATCGCTATAGCGGTCATGACATATAATATTGAAACACCCTTTACAAGAATTGATGCACAATGAGTTTCGTTCGACGCTAAAAGAGACTGCCAAGATGATAGACCGTATTCCTTTTTGTAATTTGAATTTCGGGTTCGGTCGAGCGATAACGTGAGGGTGGGTGGACGGTGCGCTTTGTGTATGGGGGTGAAGCGTAAGGCAGGCAATCTCTCGAATACTCCCGTGTAAATCCATGGGAAAGAGACGAAACCGAAGCCGAGAGACAGGCGGGATGCGGGCGCGTCACGATAACGCGACTTTACCCAGATCGTCGACTGCGTCCGAATTAACAGCTCGACGGTGGACCGGCGACGTCCGGCCTGGCTGAACGTCGAGGCTGCTGGATGTTCCTTTCGTTGACAGCCCGCAGGATCTCTGTCTCTCTCTCTTTCTCTCTTGCCGCGGTATGCTACCGTTCTCTCCCCATTTCGCTAGGGTTTTTCTTCAGACGCAAACAAAGCGCGCCTCCGCCTGCACGGCCAGCTTACCCGGGACAGCTGTTTGTCTTTCATTAGGTTCGTAGCCGACCCTTTGCGCCAAGATAATGCGCTCGTGTTAATTTATCCTAACAGAGTTACGGGATGAAGGGACACGGCAACGTTTCACGGAATCGATCCTCGCTAAATTCCCGCTCGAAATGAATCCGCATGCGGGACCAGTCTACAGACTCGTAGTCTCTCGTGAAATTCTGCGGACTTTACTATTAGGTCGTTCGGAAAGCCATTTCGTTTTCTCAAGGGAAAATGAAACGCAATTTTGTACCATTTAGAATAAGTTTTATGACATTTTGTTCTATGACCTCTTGCGATTTTTCAGGCAACCTTTAACCCTTTGCTCTCGGAGCTAGTTTAACTGGAAAATTAAACTTTTTTTTCGAACTAGAATATTCCCATTCTCTGTGATTTTTTACATTTTATGGATATGAAATTGGTATAATACCTCATACAATACTGAAATGTGTAATAATTGTTTACATACTAATATATGTAATAATGTAAACCAATTTTTGTAGTTTTTGTAAAATCGCTTCCGAAACGAAGGGGGTTTGAATGAATATTCACAGTTTAATAATCGAACACGCGATACAGCAGCTATGGATATAGCACCGTTTATAAACGTCGAAGTTTTTAGTTAAATTGCCACTCGAGCAGTAACCGTTCATATTATTGCAATATCGCTGCATCAAATTGTGTAAAATTATTAAAATACAGCGCTGCATCAATTTAGCGCGGGGCTGCAACGTTCGCAGCGCGCGTAACAAGGTCTGTTACCGAAATGGCCCTCCAAATTTTGATGGAACGTACGTTTTTTTATGGCAGCTATCATTCAAAGCGAAGAGATGAAAATAGCCCTCAGAGGGTGGGGCTAAATATAATATACACTTTGTCGTACACAACTTTCGAATGTGTGAATTATTAAAAAATTTATTTGCACGCGCGCATTCCTTCATTAAAAAAAAGACAGGTTGACCAAACAGCTGTCTTTTGAATTGCTACACAATTGTCGAATTGATTCATTCCACAATGTAAAAGCTAACCCTAAGTAAATATGCAGGGTGAACCACGAATCGTGACCAGTAGAGATTACTCTGTTATTAGCAGTCTGATCGAAAATGTTTTTATCAAGTATAGCATGGTTTCAAGAGAGCTTTCACGTGATTATAATAAATTTTTCATCAACTCGTTTTTTTTCATGATTTTTACTTGTTTTTACTTGATTTTTACTTGATTTCAAGGCGAATTCGGTAAGTATCATAACATAAAAAAATTGCAAAAACTTGCTTTTTAATTTTTTTTTACAAAAAATTCGCTATAATCACGTGAAAGCTCTCTTGAAACCATGCTATACCAGATAAAAACATTTTCGATCGGACTGCTAATAACAGAGTAATCTCTACTGGTTACGATTCGTGGTTCACCCTGTATAAAATTATCGGATAAAATATCAAACAGTATAATCAGAGTGCACAGAGTCTCTATGCAAATCGGTCGCTTTTAGAGAGGAGCAGTTGGAGCATTAAGAAGTTGTGCAATTTCTTTGACCACCAGTGTACACGGTCGGGATTGAAGCGACAGTACCTAGAGAAAAGTTGCAGGCCGGTAGCTAACTAATCCCGTAGAAGCGAACCGAACGGTAGTAGAGAGAAGGGCGAAGATTGTGGGGCGCAAGGAGGCACAAGGGTATAGGGCATGAGACGAGTCCCTTTCTTCCTTGGTGCGAGAGGTCGACGAGGCGACGACGCAGAAGTAACGCGTTCCAGATTACCGTTTCTTTTGACGTCGACGGTGCATTGGTTCTCGACACACATATCCCGGCGCGTCGTTAACCCATTTGCATCGTACGGAACACTGAAAAATAATGCCCTTGACACCAGCCTTTTACTTATTAGATTTCACCAGACAATTTTCATAGTACACTCCGCATTAATATACAGACTGAACCTCTGAAAATCTCTTCAAGTTGTAATGTAAACTGTAAAATGTTATCACAAAGAGTGAGTTATCAATCAGTGAGTCACGTAACGTGATCAGCTTAGGAGATACTAAAAAACTAAAAAATGTATACGAATATCCTCCTTTTTCTAAGATGGTTCCATAAAAATCGAGGAATACACACGCAGCAGCCGCAGCAGAAGAAGAAGAAGGAGAAAAACGAAAGAAAGAGAATCATCCACAGTAACAATTGGAGGATTTCAAAGAGGTGTTTTTGTTCGTCTCCATTTGTATCGTGTCCCTAATTAGCCCCGGCGCGCAAAACAGCAGTTTAATTATCACGGGGACCAGCGTTTTTCACGGCCGGTCTGAGGGAAAAACGAGGAAAAACGAGATGGCCTTTCTCTCTCCCTCTCGCGTTCGTTTATTTATCGCCGCGCGGAAATGGCCGGGCCCCGATGCTCGAATTTTTCACGTCGCGGAAGAGCCATGGTTTTACACGCGGGCAACAAGCTTCTTTCGCGAGGTACGCGCGCGCAGCTTTTGTTACACGAAGCTTCTAACGAGCTCGGTAAAAATTTCATTCGGAACCCGGTGAACCGCGCATGCAAATGCGTCTGTTGCGAGTTCGAATCGAATCGGATCGGATCGAGACCGGATCGAGACCGGGTCGAGACCGGATCGGGAACGTTAATCGAAGCGACACGCGCGACCTTCGGAATCGTCCCCGGCGGGCGCAATTCCACGCGAAATCCGCTTCGCCGGTCGTCACACGCGCAGAAACACGCGACCGGCGCAATCCAATCGCGGGATCAAAAGATTCAACCGGCGTCAAAGCCGCTCGGTTTCTCATTGCAGACGTCGACGAATCCCCTGCGCGCTCTCTCTCTCTCTCTCTCTCTCTCTTCCGCGCTGTCATCCGTGACACACGAGTTCTGACGTCCGGATGACAGTGGTCTACCCTCTGATCGACAATCTGACGGAACAAAAGTCCCCGGTGGTGTCAACGAGCAACTAGTTGCGTTTAGAATGTTTATTCGTCACAGGGAAGTACGATGACAACACGATTGTATAATGGTATAGTTAGGAGAAGTTAGGAGAGGCGACTCATTTTTAGCAAGTTTATGCGGATCTAACAAGTGACTGCGGATCTTTGTGCAAAATAAAAATTGTCGGCATTAATTAGAAGACAATAGAAGCCAAGTAGAAATCGACACTCTAAAATTCTTGTAATCTTTTCAATGTTTGAAATTACACCAACTCATGTTTTCCATAAACGCATAAAATCGGCAGTCTACCCATGATAGTATCGGAAGATTTGATTTTTATCTTACTCTTTATAAAGTTAAAGTAAACAACGGCGTGAATAATCCGGTGCTTCACCAACTGCACAGCGACGAATAATTTTCTTTTGTCGAGACATAAAAACGCTTCTGAGGAAATTATTCAATGGATTGCTTCATCCATACATAAATCGAAATCAAACTCAATTGAAATTTCAATAAATGCGCTTCCGTGTTTGATATAATAACAAAGAGTGATGCAAGAATAAACAAAACCATGGAGAGAGAGAGAGAGAGAGAGGTGAAAGAAATAATAACAGTAAGGAATAATAAAATTATCGAGATGAAATGTATGGAAAATATAACAGTCAAAATTAATATTTGCATACTTCATGATCCAACGGAATTGAACAATGAACCAGTAATTTTCAATTCTCCTACGTTCCCTACATGAAAATCCATCAGTTTCATATTAAAACATTAAATTCCAAATAAAAAATTCTTTAACAGAGGTACAAAAAAGAAAATGCATTACTTATCTGGTCTAGATGGTGATTTTATTTAACGACGCGTCAACAACAGGAATAGTAAAGTGTTCCAGCTAGAGAATTGAATGCGTTCGCTGGTTTCAGCAGCAGTTTTCGCGCGACTGCGACATTTTATTAAACGCATCGTACACACGCTTCGCTCGAGCCATTAAATAAAACAGAAAGAAATTCTATTAGTTTGCTGAATGTTACACCGTACGGAGAACACTGTATACTTTAAGGACGGAAACCATACAAAGAACAATGTTAAGGAAGCCATTCCTCTTCCGAAGCTCGCAACAAAATTACCAGTGTTTTCCGTTCTCGTGTAACCGACTTCGACGATATCTCCGCGAGACTTGCGGCAAGAATACCTCCGAGTTACAGTCGAATGCACAGGTGGGAATACGATCTTGGAAACACGGGTCTGCTCGTGTCTGCCTTCATATAAAATTCTATATGCTCCACGGTGGTGGTCTGTCTAATATAATCTAGCGAGACAAGAGTCCGGAAACACAGCCCCTGCGAAACGAGTGGATCCGTGTCAAGACACGAGGCTGCTGAGCCAGAAACGTAACTACTACGTGCAATAATTAAACGCTGAATTAGAAACGACACATTAAAACGAATCAGTATTAACAGCGGAACTACCGGACGTTAAACTGATGCGCTTTGGTGAGAAACGAGAGAGGTTGCATTCATTCCTTCTTTTAATAATTCGACAAATAATCGTGTTTTTTCAAATCGTCATATTCACTGTTTTGCGTTCCATTATTTTTCTCGCGATTGCATACAATTCCGTTGATAAATATAATATTTATAGTGCATTCGTATATGTTTTTATTATACAGGGTGAACAAAAGATTTCTTTTTTCTTATAATTACAATCATTAATTTAGAGCATTGCAGTGGGAGGTACGATCGAATAAATAAATATCGACGAAGACTCCGCTAATATTTCTCTAATTTTTCCCACGAGGAATCCGTCTGTCGTCGGATTGAAATTTCCCAGTGGAAAAATAGAAGTTAGCAGAGAAATCCGCAATCTAATTACTGTCATATTAATTTAGAGTTGCGCAAAGGCGGAGAGAGGCGGTTCTCCAATGAATAAATAAATATTGACGGAGATTCGATTAAAAGAAGCAATCTAAATCATGGGAAACGATGGGATCTTTCGCGCGTCTGACCAACGGCCGATTCGTTCCACTTGTTCCGGTTTGTTCCAACCGCGGCAGCGCAGTGTAGCGGTGAGAGCGGAGGCAGTCCATTAACAGGCAAATAACGCGACAGAGATTTTGTTTCGTAGAAAAGTAATCAGCGCGGGCTAATTATATGACCGGTCCGGCACAATGACAGTCAATTTTTCACGATGAAATTCAGCGGTTATTACGGTTTTCCCGGTTCCATTCCGGGGGCCGCGATAGCTCCATGAATGAAAAGCACACCAGTTAACTCTCCATTCGGGGGTTTCGAATAAAAATCCCGGAGCCTTTCGACCAAGTCTCTGTGCCGGTCGACGAGCATTCACTGGCTAGGCGGCGGATTTCCCGAGGAAAACGCGGTGCCGTGAAAAAAGCTCGAGCATTTTCCGCAGGAGCCTTGTTAATTTACGCCCTGTGTGGCGCGGCGTAGCGGTGGGTCGCTAAAAAAGAAAACAAATTTTTCGCGGAACGTCGCATCGCGAGCGGCCCGGAACAGCGAGGAAATCGTTTTTAAAGGAAACCAATTATCCGTGTTTATGCGAACGCGATTCTGATCGGCTAGCGGGTCGCGCATTAAATGTTCCCCTATCCGAAGCCGCTTGGCGAAATAATCGCGGAAAAATATCGGGGCCGAGCGATTATTAGCGGCAATTCCTTTCGTTCCGCGTGTCGCTGCACGATTCGATTGCCTATTGAAATTTTATTTCGTTGCTCGATGCAATTTTCGCCCCCCACAACTCGCTACTAAAATAATTGTTCGTACGTATCATTGATCAACATCCGATATTGCCGGGCACCCGCGCCCGTGCCGGAATACCGGGAACGTGATTCGGTGTTTAATTTCCCAGCTGCGATTCAATCGTGCGGTGGTGGCCTCCCGACCTCTCGCCCGACGATTCCGACGTGGAAAGTCGATTATCAAATTAATTTTTTTATCCTTCGCCGACACGACGCCAGCCCGCCCGCGCGGTTATCGATTCGAATAAGGCGTCGCCGTCGACTGTTCTCGATTATCTTGCTTCGGATTTCCCTCCACGAAAAGCTTCTCGGCCACCTGTTCCCGAAAAACTCGTGAGTCTCTTTATTTACATGCAACGTGTCTCTACATGGGAAGGTATTAGGTCGTTCGGAAAGTAATTTCGTTTTTCGTGTATAGATAGCATTGACATTTTTTTCAGCACATTTTTTGGCTAATAAAAAGAAGAAATTCTACGAACAAACTTATTCTAGCCTATTGTATTCTTTTCAATTGTCCCTAACACATTTCCCAGAGTCCAGACTAAAAGTGTAGTTGCCCCGCGAAGCTCGAAACACGTCCAAAAAGGTGAACGCAACTCTCAAATTAATTGTAAAATCACTTCCGCAGAGTAACTGTTCCCGACGGACATTCTCGCGAAAAAATATATAACCATTTTGAAAAGCGACGCAGCACGGTCGAAAGCCTCAAAATATGCCAGCAGCACGCATCACAGTTTGCGCGCAAACAGCCGGTATCGCGACTGTGTTAATAAACATTCTCTCTTTTTTCTTCGCTCGGTTTATGGAATGGCGATATTATCAACGGCAATAAGTATCGAAATATTCGCGTTTTATCGAGATTAATTCAGCGGAATGATCGTTTTCGGAACAATAAAATATGCACGAGAGAGAAAGAGAGAAGTTCCCCAGTGAACGGTGGAAGTTAATGTTTATCGAGCACGAAATCCCGTGGAGTGAAAGAGGACAGGGCTCCGATGAAAAAGAGGACAGTCCGATGTCCTTTTGCTGTCGTGCTCGCGAAGGATAATGGTAACAAATGGCGAGAGTGCGGCTATCTCGGGGCGTTTGCTCGTCACGAGCGGGCATTTAAGATAAATTACGGTCATGCAATCGTAGGTGCGCGCGAGCGAGCGAACGCGTCCAGTCGACTCCTCCGTTGGGCGCTCCCAATGAAAACATAATGTTTGATTAAACTGTCAGGGCTTATCTCGATCTCTCGATCGACAAGAAGCCAGCCCGTCGCGTCGCCGACGTGCACCAACGTTGCAGCGCTCGTTGCACCGCCCGTTGCAGCCCACCAGTCGAAGACTAATGACCGGCGAGCCGCACGACACTTCGTTCGTTCATTATCGGCGTTCACGTGCCGAAGAAAAAACGCATTACTAAACAACGGGACCAGTAATCGACGTGCACTATGCAAGCCTCTGCACACGGTGCACACCGAGTGCACCCAACGGGCTATTTTCCGAAAATAGCCGGAATTAATCGAACGATTTTTATCTCGACAGTCAAACTCAAATCTGATCTTCCCCCTACGCTTATAATTAGACAGCGAATCTTAAATAAACATTTTCTACCTGAACTGCAACAAACTGGAGCGAAAAAGATATTTATTAGGGCTATCTATAAGTAATGCTGTTTCTTGGTGTTTATATAAAATTTTATTTTACGTAACACTTAGTATAGATTCATTAATTACGGATTTACTACCAATTTAATGTTAATAAATCCGTTTAGTATATAGTCTACGAAAGATGTAGCAATGTTTAATGAATCAGTAAAGAAGATATTACTTCTGGATACCCGTAATATGTTTATTAGGTTGAAAATAATACAATAGTTTTTACTGTTTCAAATTGTGGCCTATTCATTTTTCCCATGAATGCATCAAATCACGAAAGTCACGAAGTTTCGTTACACGAGGGATGGATGAGGGTTAAGATATATTTTTCGTGCTACTTCCTGCAGACACATTTGTCTTGTTCCGTGTAATCGATGGTAGATAATTAATGGAGATACCAATTCAGTGCAGGTTTTTGCTATTCCAGTGCACCGTGCGACGATCGATATCAGAGGACGGGTCGAATCGCCAGCCCCGAAATTAGACGAAAGTAGCTTACACTCGGTAGCTTCGGCCGCTGTTTCGGGACTAAAACGCTCGAGTAAACTTGGCCGGGCGAAGGCTACGCTGGATTCGGATTACGCTCGGAGAACCTACTTAGACAAGGAATATATCAAACTTGCCAAGAACTTAAGCGGGTATTCTAGTCGAGAACGCGATGTTTTCTACGAAGTTTCCGATTTTTTTTACCCCGGCAAGCTACAAGACTGCCTTTCGCCAACGGACTTTCGTGATTTTTATTTATGCTTCGGGAGAGCTCGGGAATTTTCAGACACGGGGAAAAAGGAGAAAATCAGCTTTCTAAGTAGACTGCGCATTTATGCACTCATATTTTAATACATTTTATTAATATACACACTCATGGAAGAGCATGGACACTTAGTTAACAAGTTAAAATAATCATTCATGACTTGTATACATAAAATATCTTTATATTGTCATCCTTCATTTACCAAATAATAAGTCACTAATATATTAAAAATTAAGCCTTTCACACTACACTATACATACATATATGTAATCCACTGCCATACAGTGTATCAGCCCTTCGTGGTCGCTAATAACTAGATTGCGAATCTTTATGCATTTATTATGTAAATTTATTATGTGAAATATAAAACAGTAAGAGATTAAAAAAATTCAAGAATGTTGTAATGTTGCTTTTAATGTAACAAAGTCGTTAAGGGATGAAATCAATTTTTATGTTATTCCTGCTTCCCACGATCAATGCAAAACATTTTTATTTTGCATAAAGGTCCGCAGTCTACTAATAACCTAGCTGTTGACACGATCTTAATAAATAAATAAAAAAGAAAGAAATCTACTTCTGGCCACCTAGCTCGTCCCAAATACTCGTCGCTCACAAAGCAACTCAGAATTCTAAGGGGTTGTACCTTGAGACGAGCAGGCTGTTAGGGAAAGACACTCGCGGATCTTTGATCGCGAACGGTCGCCGCTCGCAAAGACAGAGAGAGACACGCACGCGGTTGACTGCCCGGTTAGACGCACAAGAATGCATCCGAGTGCAGTTGCCTGCAATGACCCCGGCGGCGTGATCGTCTCGCAACTCTGTTGCGTCTGAAACCATGCGAAGATGCAGAGTTCTTGCGCAATACTCTCTGTACTGCTCTCGATCCGATGCGCGATCGTTGCGTCACACCGATCGGAATTACCCCGAGGAGATGCAGGGTGCAACGAAATCAGATGCAGCCGATTCGATGCGCTTTCGATAGAATAAGCCGACCGGTGGAGCGCGAGTATCATTAGCGGCTTCGTCCCCGTTTAAAATCTGATTAAACGCGCGGGGAGCGTTGAGACGCGAGGAATTAGGTTGTGCCGGGAAAACCGGCCTTGCATTAATCGTTTGTTGTTTATCCGACGGTCGCTTGTTTGCTGTTTGCTCACTTAACGCGATCGCATGACTCGGCTGAATTTTTATCTTGAATTTATAATCACCAGACTGCGGAACTTTATGGAATTTGCAATTTTTAAGAAGGGGGAACCAAATAAAATATTATTTTTAAATTTGACTAAATTCTGTCGAAGAATATATTCTGGCATTTTTTCAAAATTTTCAGAAGCTATAAATGCATAAAGATCCGTAGTCTAATAATCACTGTTCTGCATCGAGGTGAGCGGATACAACAACGACCAATCTCTTCTCCAATTTTCTCATAAATGTACAAAAGCAGTCTGGTCGTAATATTTTAAACAGCTTTTTTATAGCGGCTTGAAGTGACCGAATGAGATTCGGAGAATTAACAGAATGTGTTAATACTTTACCATACCGGAAGCCAATTAGCAGGCATTTTAATGAGCTGCGTGTAACGGAAGCGGAATAATTCTCTTTGAAATAATCATTTCAGAAAAAGCTGTTACATTGTCTTACGAAAATTTCTCGGTTTACGAATAAAATTGGTTTCGCTTTAAAACAAAATTCTCATTGTGCGTGTTCGTCGAAAATGAAACCTGTATTTCACGTAATAATCTGTATGGTCTTTTAACCCTCCTTACATCTTAGGTTTTTCGGTTACGTGTAGACAATGGATCTTTATGCAAAATAAACATTTTTTATGTGATTTACAACAAATTGGAATGAAATAAGAAAGAGGAAGAAGGAAGGAGAAAGAGTGTCGCAGTCGATCGTCGCGAGATACGGTATCGGTTTCGCGGGTCGCGAAACGTATGAAACGCGAAGCAGGGGAGCGTGACACGTCCATTATTAATCGCGGAAGCGAAAGTCATTAGCCAGGTGGACGCGGCCCGATGACGATGAAAGGTTTTCTGCCGGTGAAACGATGAGCCGCGAGCCGTGCGGAACGCGATTAAAGCCGTTTCGCGCCGTAGGTGCCGTTCACGGATTCATTGCCGGATCAATTTTAATCACTTCCGGCCGACATCTATACCGCGGGCCGGTTACACAATCTAATGCGTTCCCTATTAATTTCAGAGTAGCCATTAACAGCGCCCCTCCACCTCTTCCTATCTCTCCCTCCTAATCCTCCTATTACTTTCCATCTCTCTGTGTCTCCCTCTCTCTATCTCTGTTTAGCCGTTTGGGCCGGTAGGCCGTGGCCGATTCAACGATCCATCACTATATCCCGGCGCAATATTGTCAGAATTCAATAAAGCAAACGAGCTGTTGATTCAATGCTCGCGGTCCGCTGTACACGGGAACGCGATTGGATCCACTCGATCAGGATGATCAGACTTCCGAAACGTCGGACGCGACTCCGATGCACCCGACAAGTCGGGATGATTAATTGAAAAACAAAGGACGGCTAATTGGCAGCTGGCGCGGACCGGTTGCTGCCGAAAAATATTCCCCAGAATTCCAAGCGCCGACCGAAGAAAACGGCGACCGTTAAGGTCCGAACTGCTATCTCAGATGTGTGCCTATAATTATGAAACTGGTCTAAATCATATATTTCTTGTTCGGAGATATTTAATCAATCTTCCACGTTTTGGTACTTGAGAATATCATTACAGTAATTCTATTGCGGTATCGATGTATTTTTTGAAATAGTGAGCACAATGTACCTAATAAATGCTTGATTCAAGATATTAATATTTTAAAAATGATTAAAAATATATTAATACTTTAAAACTTGCAGAATCAACTGTACTCGTAATCTCGAGTTATTTCAAGCGACGTATTTGTCATGATTAGACTGCGGATCTTTAATATTACATAGAAAATTAAGAAATTTCGCGATTTTGGCATTTTGGATCGTCCGTGGCGATGCAGACCGATTTGTGAGCGATTCGCGGTGTGCGCTAATGATGCAAACGGGTTAACAATACGTGGTCGAGGTTGCGACGGGCCGGAACTGCAGGCCGCAAGCGGGCTGTCGACGCGGAAACGAGCGTACGCAGGCGGAAGAGTCGCGCGGGTGAAAGGAGAACGCAGAGTTTGTGGCGGGAGGGTGGACCGATAGACCGAAAACCGGGTGGAAAAACTGGGACGCGTGGGAAGAGCGAGGGGGAAGAATGGTGGGCGGCTCGTTTCCGGAAAAACTGGCAGACGAAACAGGGACGACGGAGTCCGTGCTGTCCTTAAGCGTACAATCGCGTGCCATCCCTCTCCTTGTTCGCTTCCGCGCCGGAGAGAGCTCTCTCTCTCTCTCTCTCTCGCTTATTCATCGGCGAAATGTCGTTTCTCATCGCGCCCGTTACATCGTTGAATGAATTCGCGAAAGAATTCGTGCGGCACGGCAGCCGGCCCCATTGTTCCCCGTCCCCTTTGAAACCCGGTCCGCGGCACGATTTTCCTTCCGTTTCTTATTCTATCCGCTATCGTTCTCGCTCTCCTCTCTTTGTCTTTGACCGTGTTTCCTACGGAGCGAACGCGCTGCGCCTCTCTTCTTTCTTTCTTCCTTTCACTTGCTCTTTCTCTTTTCGATACCTGTTCTCTCTCTCTTTCTCTAGTTCTGGAGCGATACACCCCGAGAGTTCGATCGATTTGTTTTACCCGAGCCTCGGGCGAATCTTTGAATAATACCGCCGCGGAACCGTGGCCTAATATTAATTGCCATTGTGCGTTGTTGCGGTTCAATGATGTTGCTCCGAGTATCGATACCTCCGGCACTCTCGCTCAATCGCGCGGAAATGAACAGAAAGTAGGGCCTTCGGGTGTCTATGTTGCATGCAAATGAAGTCTGTGAATGGTGTCGAATGGACGAGCGATCTTTGACTTGTACTACTGCCCCTGCTGGTTTCAGAGTAATTGTCGGCGTGTTTTGCAGCGATTCGATGTTGGTATTTGTTTAAACGAAATGGAATTACTGGATGTTCGTGTGCCAACAAGTGGATTTTGTAAATTGAGAGCCGATCTTCGATTTGTACTACTGATCGTAGCGATCTGATACTAATCGACGTCGTTTCGTCTGTGGCTCGAATGTCGTTAAACAATCAGAAATTCAGAGAATGCGGTGAAAAGTGAATTTTTAACCTCTTAACTGCGGAATTTAGTTTTAAAAATCCCCCACAGTGTGCAAAATTAAAATCAAGCAATGACGAGTGTATACGTCGAACGCAAGGCAAATTGTGCTATTATAAATTTTACGAAAAACGAGGAAGGATTACATTTTTAAATATTGTATTGCCAGTTCTTCTTTTACTGGGCCGAAGAGCACCGGGTGTTTCCGCGAGTCGACGGAGGTTTCGCGCGCGCGATGAACAGTGTAGGCATTCATCGTCTGGCAACTGGCACTAGAACACGGCAAGTTGGCCAGGACGCACGAAATTTCGCACCACGTCCCTCGAAACTGACGCAGACACGGTACACGCTCGCGTTCCTCGGAATGGGGCTGAATCGCGCGCGCGGTTTCCGCGCCTGCATCGCATTACGCTGCGAATTGGCCGACGAGCGCGATTGAAATTCGACGGAGTACCACTTCACGGAACGAGCTCGCGATTAAGTAACAATTCCAGGCTGTTGCTCGGATCAGCGTGCTTTCGCTCTCTCTCTCTCTCTCTCTCTCTCTCTCTCTCTCTCTCTCTCTCTAGTTAGAGCTCTATTACGTTCGCTCTTTCTCTCGGTTGCACTCTCTAGTTGCGACTCTGCATCGCAGCAACCGTGTTACCGCTACTCCCATAGAGAGAGGATAAAAGAGTGGGTACTGGATGACTCTTTCATCTCGTTATACGTTTAACTGGCCCGCATTGTAGCCGTGTAACATTTGCGGCGAGAGTATGGTTCTTAACCAGTGTGTAAGTGGATCAAACACTTATTGTTAATTAGAGCTATACCTGGCGACTGGACGCCAACAGCTGACCAGAGAACCTTTCAGCCTGCAGTTATGTTTCGTCTGTCCTTTGTTTGTCGGAAAAATAATTCGGCGAACTGTGAATCGAGAATCAAGGAAAGGAAGCCGATTTAATAGATTCACGTGAATTTACAAGAGATATTAATACCGTTTTTCTAAAAGGAATTATATTGTTACTGCTATGGCGTTACGTTAATTACTATCTGGTACAGTCTGTTTGAAGGTAAAGACTGCTGAGAGAAGGCTCTCTCAAAGGTTCATTATTACACTGCTGTTGGGCAAGTGATTTCAGATTTCTTATTTTACAATTATTGAAGTTACAGGAATACTTCCGTAGGAAATTATTCAATAAATTTCTTTATTCGTGCAGCATTATCATATTAAAAGTTTATTAGGAAATATTCTATATCTATATTTAAAATTCATTTCCATTAGAATGGACTTTTGTTTTTATCCGCGGTAGATCGTGCGATCTTTCGGACCTTGCGGTGCTTGCACTAGGTGTGCCGACTAAAAAACTAATGGCTGAAGGATCACCTTCCCACTTGGAAGGACACAAACAAGGAATACTTCTTGACAATGTATTTACAAATATATACAGAGCTAGAGTAAACTAAGGTGTAGCCGGAGGCGCTTCTAAACGAGATCTCGCGATATATTTCCAACTATGTATAGGACTAGAGCAAAACTAAAGGTGTGGCCGGAGGCGCTTCTAAACAAGATCTGACGAAAAGAGAGGAGAGTCCAAAAATGACGGTTTGGCTATCCCCACCTCTTGGTCACCCCCACTCCTTGGCAGCCACCACATTCTTGGGGTTTCATCCTCACTTCCTTGGCTTGGGGATGGCCGGATGTAAACTAATTGCCGGAAAGTCCAAAGGCTCGTCGCGGCTGCACACGGCTGGTGACCAACCCTTGGGTCAATCCATATGTACGGCAGCCTTAGACCCCAGCAGCTATGGCCCTGAGTGGGCGATAAATCTAACCGTTTTACGGCAAGGGATTGCATCGAGGATACCCGGGTACGAACGGCAAGCTAATGGCGCTGACAGGCCCAACGTCGTAGCCAAACTACAAAAAGTCACGTACCGGGCCCTGGATACAATAGAGATGTCCCTGCCATAAAGTCGACCAGCGCAGGCCGCTACAACTTCCATAGGAAATTATTGAATAAATTTCTTTATGCATGCACATATTGTAATTAAAATTGAGTGACGTCTAGATAAATCGTTGGCAAGCAGTAAATACTTAATTAATAATCTCTCAATTAAGATTATAGCACTTTCTAAAGGCAAGATTTCTATTGATCGATATAAAAACGATTTTAGCGTTTGATAACATCAGTGTTAAAATTCTGATTTAAAGAGGACAAGTAGAATAATCAATCCGTGGGCAGATACAGAAATTTATTCATAGAATGCTGCCGCATTTATTTCCCGAATTTGGGTGGAAAATTTTCAATTCTAAAATTGAAAAAATCCATAATGGAAATTAGAATAGGGAACATGTACAAATGGAAATGCCATATTAATTTTCCAATTGGTTTATCGTAACCATCTTTCAGCCAGATGATGAATTCCACCTCTTTTAATTGAAAGAACTCGTAACCTGGCTGAATGATGATTACGCGAAAACAAATTTCTCATAATCCTTTATATTACAGATTGATTTAATCGTTTCTAATGGACCGAATTAATAAACACACGTAATTCAGATGAAATTTTATTAATTATTCATTCGGAAATAAGCAAGGAAACATTTCGTGTCACTTGATATGTATAAATACATAAAAAGATCGAAGAACTTTCAAACACATACTGTTTGAAATTCAGAAGGCATAGATACGAAGTAGAAACCATGTTAGGAGCGAACGAACATGTGTACTTTCGAGCGACAACGTTCCTCTAGAATTGCATATGAAGTGTTACACCGAGGAAGGTAGAAAAGAATGAAAAATTGTCCGACTGCTGAGAGAGAATGGCACGAGTAAAAGCTGAGCGAGGTGACCGAAAGTCGGAGGTCACTGTGTAAAGTACGGAGATAGTGGTATACTGAATGTTCCTCAACTGTGTTGAGTACACCGAGTTCTCCGCGGTACAGTTTTAAAAATGACCTCTTCATTCCAGCCGATGTGTTAATTGAAACAGACTCGGCTCGCTGTTTAATTCAGAAATTAATAATTGGATGGGGATCTATATGCGGCGCCGCTAAAATTGGAAGCTCGATAAAATTTAGTGCCAAACTTATCTCCACTCAAAACTGGCACCGCTAAAATAAATATTCACACAGGCACATTTGCATAATTCCACTATTAATCAGTTCTAAAAATTAATACCACGAATACCGAATGGAGATCTCATCATACGTGATTGATGTGTATCGTATTATAAAAATGACAAGATTAAATTTCTTTATATTGTGTCCGATTTTTATTATAATATACAATGGCATAGAAAGAATGCATTCAATCAATTCCCAGGAAAACACTTTTAGAATTTCAATAATCGTAAAATAAAAAATCGAATACATTGTTTCATTACGCTATACAGGGTGTTCCACGTAACTCTATTCACGATTTTTGACAAACTGACAAAAAATATTTTCAACAAAAG
Organism: Lasioglossum marginatum; assembly: GCA_028455795.1. Taxonomy (NCBI): domain Eukaryota; kingdom Metazoa; phylum Arthropoda; class Insecta; order Hymenoptera; family Halictidae; genus Lasioglossum; species Lasioglossum marginatum. Next base: position 10,164,272 of record CM052245.1, on the reverse strand, counting down.
TTGATAAGTTTTCAGTTACATTGAAATAAAAAAAAGTTCGTAAAATTTTTTTTTATTATATTAGTGTTAAGACGAATTCAACGACCTAGTATACCATGACCTTCTGATAACCTTGAAATGCCATTTAAAAAAATGAAGGTGACCTTGACAATAATAAACAAAAATTGCAATGTATAGCTAATCGAAAACTGATCAACTTTTGTCGAAAATATTTTTTGTCAGATTATCGCAAGTACTTGAAAAATGGTGAAAAGTGTTACGTGAGATACCCTGTATACAATAATAAAAATCGCGCAAAATATAAATAAATTTGATCTTGTCATTTTCATAATACAACACACATCAGTCACTTCTGATGGTCGGTAGGTTTAGCGTTAAGTGGGCATTCTGTTTCCGCAAGATCCAAGTTCCACAACAAACGCAGCGAGCGTCATCGACGACGTAAGCGGGTGGGCCGTCGATTATTACACACGGGACTCGCGGTTGTTCAAGTTTGACGGAAGTTTGTATCGCCAGGCTGCGCGAGAGACGGTTGTCGGTGGGCGTAGGGTCGCGAAGGGCTCGTGGAAACGAAGGGTCGCGTTGGGATGCGCGGTTCTCTCTCGTGGTGCGAGACGTACGGAGTTTCTGTGGCACGTTACCGTGAACATCCTCGCGACGTGGGAGAGAGAGAGAGAAGAGACAAGCTCGCCTAACCTCGGCGGCTGCACGTTGTCGTCACAGAGCACACTCTCTCGTTGTACCTGGTCGCATAACATTATTCCTCTGTTTCGGAGAGAGGTTGGTGGCCCGGGCCGAGGGTCGACCGCTAACCAACCTTGTGTTTAATTTATCTAAGTATGCGAAGTTCGGCCGCGGTATCGAGAATATTTCGTAGCTGCGAGAGAGGGAGAGAGCGAGAACCAGGGGACCAAACAGGAGCAAACGGTGGCAAACCTGGTGAGCGGAGTTTATGGAGGACCATTCGCGGCGACGACTGCCGGGGATACGAGTAGAACATCGAGAGAGAGATAGAACTCGTCGTTCCGCGAGATCGTTTACGAATACGGAACTCCAATTTCCGGTAACATGCTTTTCCACGTCGCGTACCATTGATTTATCGTCCGCCGGTTGTCCCCCATCCGTTTTCCATAATCCTCTCTTCGCAGAGGACCCGCACGGACGATATCGCCGACCGGCCAACAGCGATCCGGCATCCGTTCCGTTTCGTTTCAATGCCGTGGCTACCGGGCTCTCTGAGATCTTACTTAACCGTTCGAACACTCCGCAGCTATATAATCTGAAAATTCATGGCATCGTGCGAGAGAGAGGGAGAGAGAAATAACGAACGGAGCGGAACGCCACGACCCCGTGACCGTTGATTGAATCGCTAGTTTACCGGTGTAAACTGTTGCAGAGGGATCGCACGGCAGCTCTGCTCACGCGAGTTTCGACGCGCAGGAGACGGCTCAGACAACGGGCTAATTATTGCGAGGCTCGAGTTCCACGGCTTGATTGAGCGGACGATATTCCACATAATTGAGAACGGTTTTGTGCTTGTTCTTGCCGTTGGAAGACTACTTTGGATTTTGTAAATTGTGAGAAATTCTGAAATCGCATATTGGATTAATTTATGCATGCCTACGATAATAGCGATGTTCCCAGAAAAGCTCGTGTGAAAGATTTGTAAGAAATTAAAATTGTAATGGACGTGTTCTTTTTTTAATATAACTGAACACGAAAATAGAGATTGGGCAGTTCGTTTTATATTTATTATCGTACTATTTTGGACTCGTGCGAAAGGGATTAAAAATATCACTTGTTAAACAGTTTGAGTTCATGCGAGCGACAGAATTTTATGCAATTCATTCTATTCAGAATTGTTCTGAAATCAATAATTATTCCTGGAAATAATATCAGCAATAGACTAAAAAGAAAAATGTAGCGAAATTAAAAATTTCTTCAGCTCGAAAGACTTTCAAATCGATTAGTTCAATTTTTCTATTTTTTTTTAAATGCCAGGTAGAGATGATATTTTTCACCGAAAAGAAAGTAGCTCGCTCCTCGGAGACAGTGGCGAAGGAACATTGGGATCTCTTTTCGAACAAACGGGCCCGGCCGTCGTGCGTCGTGTGCATTGTATGCATCGTGTGCAACGTGTCTGGCAAGTAGTATAGTCGACGTATACTCAGACAGAGTGCACCGTTCCACTCCACCGAGGCCGGTGGTTGTTTATCCAGGTTGTCGTCGTGAGACGTCGTCGCGGAATCGCGAGACAGTCACGGAGTTTCCACCGGGGTGCGTCTTCTTCTTCCCGAGACAATGCGAGCGCAACCACCCCCTCAGAGAGTTTATTCGTTACGGGGGCTCGCAGAATGTTTTACTCGAGCGCTCGTCGGTTATCGCGGTGTCCCGGACCCGTCCGCGAATATTCTTCTACCACGCGCGATTTCTTCCCTTGACGCTTGTGCGAGAACTTCCGTGAATCGTCTTCCCCCTTCGTTGCACCCTTATTTCTCTCATCTTTGTCAAACTTGGAAAAATGCTCGCGCTGCAACCCATTAGAACGTTTTCGGATGGACTCGAGAAAGCAAACACGATTTCGCGCATTTATAACTAAAATACAAATGACAAAAAATACAAAATACAGATACAAGTAATTATGAAAGTGGTCTAACTGAAGATTGAAACAAAAATGAGTTTTGCAATTGTTGTAAAAGATCCGCAGTCCGACAACAATACACAGTCTCCGTGGAACCACGATAGACCAGACACGATTCCTCGCAATCAGACAGCAGAAGTTATGCAAATTTACTGTTCCGAAGCAACAGGAATGGAATAAAACTCTATTTTCCTCGCGAACAGTTCCAGCAAGTCTGCCACGAAACGGAACAAAACAACTTGCCGCCGTCCGTTCGCAATAAATGCACAAACTTCCACAGTCTACTTACAATATCTCCCTATTACATCAAAGAAGTGGAATCAGTTATCTCGGAGAAGTACACCGGTTGTTCTCTCGACAATGTTCAAGACGCGGCCTAGTAATTACCGTTCGCTCTTCGGTTTTTACCGCGTAATCATCGAACTGTAACAATATTGCGTAAGCACGGGGAGAGGGTAGTTTGAACTGTACTGCGTGAGGGTGCAATAGTGTGCACTCGGAGTTAAGCTCTTTCGTTTATCAGGGCCCTTTAAGCAATCGTATTCCGGAAAGTTCGCGAGGCGGACGTCGTAAACCGGGTCGTAAGAAAATCGTAGCGGATCCGGGAACAATGTTGCTCTTTCTGAAAACCTTCAAAAAGTCTCGCGGGGCTATAAAGAAGAGCGAAAAGGGGTAAAAAGAAAGTAGGAGGAACGAGGTAAGAGGAAGAAGAAGAAGAAGAAAAAACTGTTGGAAGGAACGTAAGTCAGGGGGCGGGAAGTTCGCGATGGAACGATCTCCGGTTCCCCGTAATCCGACGCGAACCGTACAGACTCGACCGGCTCGCTTTTAATTAATTCCGTAAGAATGGCGGGAGAGCAGTACTGTATCCGATACCATCCACCCCCGATCCACCCCCGTTGCACCCTCCGTCAAGGAACAATGCTACGAAAGACAACACGGTGAGAGGGAGAGAGAGGGTATCGCTCTCGGGCGTTAGCATCCGCGAGACTCAACGACGCAGCGAAGTAGGGCTTACCTTCCACTCATAATAGCTGCTATTTCGTCATTCCGTCGACCTAGCCCCCGCCCCCCGTCCCTCCTAATTGTCCCTGTTTCGCGTCTCTTCACCTTCGAGAGCATTAAACGGGAGAGTCGAGTGTTCCTTTGCTTTTCCTCTTCGCCCTACTTCCTTCCTTCCTTCCTCCACCTCCTTCTCTCACATTGAAGAGGTGAGCCTCGTCGTTATCCGGGCCGATCGGTGCTTAACCGACGACGTCGGCTGCGTCGCTGATCATTCCACGCGAAAAACTTCGCGAGGCGACGTCGTTTCTCAAAGTAGAATGTTTTCAGTTGACCTTCGACGATCTTGAACGACCGTGAGCAGTAGGTCACTGTACGCGTTAAATTTGTGCTTGTATACAATAAATTACTAAAAATTTAACTATTCCTCTGTTCCAAAGGAAATCTGGGACCTTCGAGTAGTGTAGCTCCGAGTGCAAAGGATTAATATCACGTAAAATAAAAATCTATATGCAACTAAATATTTCCGTGAAGCGTACGAGGGTTTCTCGATTGAAATTTCAAGAACGTGATTCGTAATTAGGGTTTGGCCGCAATTATTCGAGGCTGAAAAGAAGAAGCGGAGTCGCAGAACAGAAGGAAATAAGTTACTAAAAATTTAACTATTTCTCTGTTCCAAAGAAAATCTGGGAGCTTCGAGTAGTGGACAGCTCCGAGTGCAAAGAGTTAATATCACGTAAAATAAAAATCTATATGCAATTAAATATTTCCGTGAAGCGTACGAGGGTTTCTCGATTGAAATTTCAAGAACGTGATTCCCAATTAGGGTTTGGCCGCGATTATTCGAGATGGAAAAGAAGAAGAAGAGGAAGAAGCGGAGTCGAGGAACAGAGAAGGAAACGGAACCGAGGGCCGATTTATGGGCCTGTAATCGCGGACGATAAACCAGGGATTAAGCAGCTGATGCGATAATGCCGGCATAGTTCGGCGGTTCCGGCACGGGCTGGAAAGCTTGCGGTTCGCCGCCACCGTTGGGCCACGGGCTCGTGTGACGGACAAAGGGCGACAATTACAACCCTGCCAGCCACGTCAGGGTTTCATATAGCCCCGAACTGCTGATGGTGGGTCAGCTATCCGTTTTGGTACACACGCGTGTACTCGAGCGGCTCGTAAATCCCGGAACGATGGACCGATCTCTCCAACACCAACCAACGTTCTTCACTTTCGGCGAATCTAACCTACGATCGATCGTCGAAATCCTCGATGATCAACCGCAAACAACTTGTCGAGTCTGTTAAGAGATCATCCCTTCTTCTTTAATCCCTGCCGTATTTTAATGAGTCACGCTCGTCAAGAAGATGTTACGCGTTTCTTTTTAGATGAAATCAAATTTGGTTCGTTTTTATCACGTTCGTGCTAAGCCGATTTTACTCGACTTTTCATTCAAGTCATTTGATGTATTGACTAAAAATTGACATATTATCACACACACAATATTTCATTATCTCATCAATCCATAAGTAATTAGCTTGTATAGAGTAGTTATCATATCGTGTACCATCCGTGGTACACGTGGCGCTGCAATTAATTTTCACTTTTCAACAATTTCATTCATTCCTTCAAAAGAAGGAATTATGGCATTGAGCCACGACTTTTCCCGTGTGGAGCACGGGTGTTCTCCCGTTCGAGAAAAAAGTTTTTTTCGACCCAGTCGAATGCGGTGATTCGTCGAGTCGGTTGCTCGGTTTTCGCAATTTCCACGTGCCTGCTGGTTACGCGTGCTACGAGTATTCCCACGCTGTGACACCTCAAACGAACCCGCGTCCTCCGAGCTGGCACAGGTGTTTGACCGCTCGAGGATTTCTTCCGCGGAACTTAAGCACGAAACCTCGTGACGACCGACATCAGAGGAATGGAACCGCGAAAGAGAAAGAGAGGATAGGAACGATAGTTTTAGTACTCTTGAATAATGTTAGTATTCCATTCATTTCTGTCATAATGTATCAAATCTTATATCACACACAGTTGTTTATAAAAATGTCCAAGTCATCAAAATATTCCGATCAATTTGAAACTATTAGGCCGTTCGGAAAGTCATTCCGTTTTCTCAATGGAAGATGAAAGCCAATTTCATTACCATTTTTTATTTTGTTAGTCTAGTCATTACTAGACAGCGGATCTTTATGCAAAATAAAAATTGTCTGCATTGATTGCAAGAAATAGAAACTAAATTGAATGTTATTTCTTCTCTTAATGATTCTAATAGAGGAGAAATCATACATTGACATCTTGAATTTTGAAAATTCTTCAACAATTTTGAATTTCATCTTCTCAATTTTGCTATAAATGCATAAAGATCCGCAGTCTAGTAATAACCAATGCCATCTTTACGTGAAAAACGAAATTACTTTCCGAACAAGCTAACACAATTCTATAGATGGTTGATAGGTTGGACTCTCGTAAGAACAGTATTTTAAGCAACGGTTCCTTCGGTTCATTACACGGTACTTCTCCGGAGTTAGGTACCATAATTTCATTGATCTCGGTCGTCGGTGGGAGAACACAGTAAGTCAGCTAGTTCGCGGGTTAAACGACGCGGAACGCGCGTTATTGTATCAAGTTACACCTTCGCGGCAGTAAAGCGCGTGCCGTTGCGAGTGTAACGGCAATTGTTCGAACATAGTGGCGCGGTTGGTGGTGGGGCACGAGCTGCATTCGAGCCGTAGTAAAAGTTTGTGGTAAATGTTATTGTAGTCTAGCCAGCGAGAGAAACAGAGAGCGAGATAGAGAGAAAGCGTTGAGCTCTTTCGAGGAACTCTAGGCTTATAAACATTACCACAATCTGTTACCACGATCGAGCGCTAACCATGCCAGCGGCCAAAGTCATAGTCGCATCCAAGGGCTCGCTCTTGAGACAATAAAAGCACGATGATGCTGGAAACTATGCTGGCACACGAGTCGGTTCACGAAATTCCCAGACCCGTCCGGTTCGAATCGATGCCCATAACGCATTCCGTTTCTGCAGCTATTCTGCAGCTAAATCATAAATCATGTACCATAGACGAAGATTGTGGTTAATTTTTAATCTTGTAGTACGATCGCGAGAAGGAGATAGAATCGCCGATGGTTTATTCCTTGAGGTTAATGGAAAGGAAAACACATTGATAACTTGACGATAGAACCGTTTATTTTCATTAGTTTTACATTAAGGGTGTAGACCCGCTTTTCCAGGATTGCAAGGATGCGGGATGCACCTTCTTATTTCTCGATAATGCAAGGATGGGTTTTTTCAGTAATGAAAAGCGCTAGATAAAAGATTAATCTAGGCCGCGATCGCCCTCAAAAGTCCTATTTTTACGTTTACCAGACATAATTTGAATTATTCGGCAGCATGTAGCTGTCGCAGCTTTATGCTTCCGAATAATGTAAATTACGCCTCGTAAACGTAAAAATAGGACTTTTTGCATTATCAGGATATGAGGAGGTGCATCCCGCACACTTGCAATTGCAAAAACGAGTCTACCCCCTTAAAGAGACATTAAAGAAAAAAATTGGCTTTCATTTTCCCTAGAGAAAACGAAATGACTTTCGGAACGACCTAATAATTATGAGGAAAAAATGAATCGAGGATACAGGATGCTCGAGTGGAAGAACAAAAGCTGAGGTTCGCATAGTGTTTGGAAGTAGCCGAGAGGGTTATGATCACCGTTGATGGAAAAGAAGGTGAAGGAAATAATGCTCGAGGGCCGACAATTTCTTTGCTCGCGGCTTTGTCTGGTCTCGGACGCGTCGCGACGCGGCTCGACGCGGCCGCTTTCGAGTATTCCGCCGTTTAAGCGGTTCTTTGTGGCCTCGGCCTCGAGTGTCGGCGCCGCTGAAGAGGCGGTTTCCTGCTGCGCTCGGTATTTTCGAGCGAATCGAGAGGAATTTCCTCTCGCTCGGCCAACGCCGGCAATTCCTTCGAACCCCGGCTATCTCGTATCGCGGTCGAAATTGCGCAGGGCGGTGAGTTACGTGTTCGTAACAGGTTACGAAGAACGAGTTTCACCGAACGGGAAAGCTCACTCTCTCTCTCTCTCTCTCTTTCTTCCTTCTCCTTTTCCCTTAGCCTTTCTCCACGTTTAACTGTTTCCCTTCGGTGCACTTCTCGACCGGCATAAATACGCGGCCGCGTGCGCGCGCGAAAAGCGTCTACCAAATGTTGCGCGTATTATGAAAACCCATAAACCAGACTTCAACCCGTGCTCGGGTTTTTCTTCGGAGGGACTGAACATATACTGGACCGATCGATAAACTGGTACAAGGACAATTGCGAACGGTGACTATGTAGAGACTGTCTTTGCTTTGAGACATTCTACTTTAGAGATAGTTCGTGTTCTGACCCTTTGACGCTGAGCGGTGGCGTCTTCGGGTGTCTATCGTGCTCTGGTGTCTCTGAGACGTTGTCAAAGGGCTAAGGCCAGATCTCGGATATTCGGGGTGCTCGTGTACAGTGGATGATAGGGTTTTGTGTTCTAAAAGGTTTTGTTAAGTTCTATATAATCATTCCTGCGGGAATAAAATAAATATTGTTGTGTGGGCGACCGCTTATAGGCATTACTTCTACAGTAAAGGTAGATTATTACAGAAAACCGTGATCAATTTATTAGGCGAAGGAGAAGCATTTATCTCTTGGCACGTCCAGCCAGTTCGAGGTTTGTCAAGAGATTCACTCCTGTCTCCAAGATAGTCGTAACTAGACTGTGGATCTTTATGCAAAATAAAAATTGTCTGCATAATTAATAATTCGAGTAGGTTAGAAGTAATGTATTGACAATGTTCGATTTTAAAAATTTTCTCCCATTTCAAATTACAGGTGCCCATTATTGTGATAAATGCATAAAGATCTGCAGTGTACTCGTGACAATATGAACCGGGGAGAGGAGGGCCTCGGTCGATGTGGAATATCGCGTGAAAAAACGAGAGAACGGTGCAGCAAAAAGGGAATAATTCTCCTGGAGAACAACCGGCGGTGATATCGCAGGTGGCTGCGCGGAAGCTGCGAAGTAGCGTTCCGGCGAGGTGTGAAGTTATTTTTTTCACGCACCGGGAACGGCAATTTCGCGACGGCTTCACGCACGATCGACGTTATGACAACACCAGGCAGGTCGGGTAACTCGAACGTGTATATCGACCTCGGGGCCGTTTCTATCCGCAGGTGTTCGCCGGCCGGCCCGGTCGATCGATCGATTGCCGGAAATCCAGTTGGGCCGGCCCGAACAAAACGCGTCCGACGTTCTTTTTGTTTCGCAACCAACCCCCACCCTCCATCCCGTCGCCCATCATACCCATACTGTGTCTGTGTGTGTGTGTGTCGCCGATCGACGGCTACCGAAGCTATCCGAATCCTAGAATTCCGGCGACCCCTTTCAAACCGAAATATCGATACGCCCCGACGCTATTTTCCGAACGTTTTCAAGCCATACTGTACGGCCCAGATTACTCGGAGTACGGATTACGGGGCCAGCTACTGGCACCAAGAGTCCACGGGAAAAACAGGGAATGGTAACAGTTGACAGTTTCCCGAAAGCGAAAATTTACTTGATCTTTTAAAATAATTTAATCGTGGATCAAAAAATTGTAGACCTATTTGAGTTACTTCGGTGGTTCTATTTAATCTTGAAATGAACGCAGACAATTTTCCATCACCTAACTCAGCTATTGTGCGGTGAAAATTGCTTAGAACTGAAAACGTAGGGGACACCGAACAGCAGGGAGTTCCAAGTTATAGCTCGCGAGTCATACGCGGCACCTTCCCCGCTTAGGTTCTTCCCCCACTCTTAGACTTCATCGTTATATGTATGTATAGTAGAACACGCGACATTGTAACCGCCGGCCATAGCCACCACTGACGCCCCACTCACTAACTCTACGGCTGTACGTAGTGGTGGGGACAGGTTCGAATGGTGGGAGACCTTGTGCGGTTCTCGGAGGGGAATCAGTTGGAACTCCCTGCCGTACAATATCGTTTGTAGAATGATATCGACTAGAGTCGGAGTGAATGAATGCGACTTGAAATGACTTGGGAAGACTTACTGGTTTCCGGAATTCTCGTATCGTGAGCGACTAGAAGCTGGGCCGCGAGCGAGGCCCTGTGTCCGGAAGTACTCTCGGCCACGCACTCGTATGTACCACTGTCCTCTGGCTTCGCGGAGGATATCACCACTTTCGATCTCCGTCTGCAAACAAAATGACGCACACGGTACCATTAAAATCACAATTCACCGAGCAGATTGGCAACGATTCAACGGAAGTGCTCGCGGCGATCATTTCCGCGGGTAGCGTACGGTTCTCGGATCGGGTGTGTCCTACAGCCGGATTAGCTCATTATCTTTTCTTCATTATCTTTTCCGTGGAGTATACCGATATCCTGGGGACCGTGTTCCCGTCGTCTACTCTCCCTCGGAGATGATTCCGCAAAGTTCGGGGCAAACAGGAAGTTTTCACTGAGAAGCAAAGAGGGAGAGAGAGGAAGAGATTCGAACACACCCATACCATCTTCGTAAGAGCAGCGGGTTTAGAGCAGACTGAAATTTCTGGACTTCCATCCGAGGGAAACTCGTTTTTCCGTATGAAGAAGCCGAAACTTCTCTTCCTGCCAGCAGACACGACGAACTTGGCTACCAGACGCGCGCTCTCTCGCAATTTAATAACTTTTCGAACGTCGCGGATTACTCGCGGCCGGAATTCGGCTCTAGCGAAAATATCGATGCCGATCGGCGACCCGACATCTACACGCCCCTTACCCGCCGCACCCTGTCGCAGTTTCATCCTTGCACTCTGTTTGCACCGTACCTACTAGTGACCTGCTACTTTTGAATCACTCGTGATTCGATCACGTTCGATCCCAATCAGGATGATTTTTCACAGCGATTCGCGATTTGCGTGATCGCTTCTGATTGGCGGAGAGCGTAACTGTTCCTCGCGCAAGTCACAGAGCCATAACTTGAGAAAATTGCGAGTTATATCGCATTTTTATCAAAATTAAATTTCTAAGACGTTTCTCAAACTGTCATTTGCGTTTCCTATAATACTTTGGTATTCTGTAAAACTTCATGCATAGCATACGTATACATACAAAAACGAGATCCAGTTCAAGCCCGTCCCAGAAGCACAAAAAAATCATTTACAATTTATTTTTAATCGTAGATCAGGAATCCATCACCCTGACGCGTTCCATAAATCAACCGTCAAGCCCGCGACTGATTTACGCGCAGAAAACTCGGCCAACTCGTTAGCAATAAATAAATAAACAACCGAAATCGATCGCCTTCCCGGCTGTTTTCTGTTTCGAGCCGACTGCGCCGTCGTCTGTCCCGTTAATTCGTCCAGCTTCCACGGAATATATTCTCGTAGAAAGCGGAAAATGGTAAAGACCCGGCAAGTTTCTGGCAAAGATTATCGGCGAAGGGTTAAGCAGGCGGAAGGGAGTGAATGATGGCCGCGAAAATGGAGGGGAATTCGCATCGAATTTCCCGAGAAACTTTATCGTAACAGGAGAAGCCAGTTACCTGTCCGACAGTTTAAAAGCAGAAGTCGTGCTTTCAGATTCCTCGACATCGACGACCAATTCGAGCATTTTCCCCGTCGAGATAGAAAGAGAAGGAAGGAAGAGAGGAAGGTTTAAGGCAGTGGAGTGTTATGATTAAAAGCCGGTCAACGTTTATTGTGCTCGAACGTCGCACTGTGAGACGAAACGACCTGATGGCGATCAAAAATCTGTAATTTTGCTTCTGCTTTATATACTGTATTGAATTTTTGACATGTTAATCAATTACTAGACTGCGGATTTTTATGAGAAATAAGAACTTTCTACCTGAATTGTAACAAGCTAGGGTGAAATAAATATTTAATTTCTTGTTGTTAAAACTAATACAGTAGTATATTCAAATTCTTCAAATTTTTTTACTGTCAGAAATTAGACCTACCCATTTTTATCATAAATGCATAAAATATGCAGTCAAATCCTTAAATTACAGCCTTTATGTTGTGTTAATTTTTATGATGTTACTGGATGGAGTATCGAAATATTAATTTTCCAAGACATGAAGCACGTCACATGCGAGTGCCAAATTATGAGAACTAGATCGGCGTCGTACGGTAAAAGAAAAGCAGCGAGAATCCAGGATCGTCTGAATCAAGGATCGAGCGCGTCTTCTCCGCGAATAATAGAATGCTGTCAGTCTCGTTATCGAGGCTAGCGGCTCGAAAGTGGCGGGTAAACAGCGTCGTTAAAGAACCCGCCGTAAAATCACGCTTTGAACACGGTTTACGACGTTCAGCGCTCTTGCATGTTCGCCCGGTGCCTTTCGATTAAAAACCAACGCCGAACGGAGTCAAAGCACTTGTTATAAAACGGCTCGGAACTGCCTGGGAAAATTTCTGTTTCGTAGCCCACCTTGTAGGAAACCTTGCGAGGATGCTTCCGTGGGAAACTGTTAAACGAATTCATTTCTTTCCGCAGTTACAGAACGGAGTTTCGCGGTGCGTGAGTCGGGGAAGTTGATTACCGGATATAATGAGGGATGAAGCAAGTTCTGTAAGACGCAATAATGCGAAAGAGGGTTACGCCTCTTTCCTGTAAGCCACTTAGCGCTGTACCTTGCGATTAGATTGCGGATCTTTATGCAAAGCGAAAATTCTCTGCCTCGATTTGCGACGGAGCCACGCGGAAGAGAAATTTATTTCTCGACGGGGTTTTATACGAAGTGTGAAAGTAAAGTAGCGCAGTACTCTTGAATTTATTTTGCACGAATTCGCTGTTGTTTGTTTCTCCTATCCATTTTTTGTCGCGAGTGAAACATTAAAAGAAATTCAAGAAACTCCACTCGTTATTTTCAAGCTACTGAAACTAGTATAAAAATCAGCGGAAATCGACACGTTCGAATAAACAGCAACTCCGCTGTACTCTAATTGAAAGCACAATACAATCGCGTGGAATTTAAGCAAACAGAATCTCGTAATTTTGACAAGTCGCTTTTAGCGTCCGGCGTTCCTATTGTTTTTTTAGCGGTTTATCGCGGACTATGACGGACTTCTATCTAGTTTCTCGGTGGTTCTAGGTCCTTCATGGCCCCCGGTTCTCGATGCTTCAGTATTATTACTCGATTCAGCGAGTCCGCGTGTCGAGAGGAAGTTCTAGTGGACTCGGAGAAGCTCGATAACGCGGATGGATTTTCGACTTCGGGTTGGCTGGACGTCTCTTGATATTTCTCCGGACGTCGGACACGACGTTTCGCCCACAGCGTTCCGTTTTAGCTGGTGAAGGGTTTAACTTGTATGTACAAATAATTCCTAGACGTAAACGACACAGTGTGCAACGGGCGTCGATAAAAATAATGGAGGCAAACATTACCGATAGCGAGTGATAGAAACACCTTATATATACCTTGCTAAAATACAGTGAAATACACAAATACACTTGAAATACATGGTAAAGTGAAATAATAATTAATTGTTTAGTTCAAAAGGCTCGATCAGGAAAAAGTGGAGGACGCGTCAGTGGGACGGAGGCAGAAGCCTGTAGGATATAAATGTTACCGCGGCCTAAGGTTCTTACTCACGCATTTCTAACCGATGCCGTCGCACTTCTTCCTCTCGCATTTATTTCGATTCGCGACAGAGTTCACCGTTTCCGTCCTCATTGATGAGTCACTGCGTCGAGCAACAAGACCATCTCTGTACAAAGGGAGAAAGAAACTGAAAGTGAACGTTGTACGTCGGGCTTGCCAAGAGAGCTCGCTTAGATTTAAATCGGTCGTATTATCCTCCGTCCAGAAATATCCGAATCCCGAGGATCCTTCGGAGAAACTTTCCGCGAAAGAACTGTATTCCCGTGGATCGAGACATTTTCATGGCTGTCTCGGGCTGACGCGGAAGAAGCGCAAGAAAATGTTGGTTAATCGATCGTCCGGCGACCAGGCCAGACGAGAGACGAAACTCGAAAATTATTGACGTTGCGGAGCAACGAAAGAAGGTCGAGAGGCCACTCGATTCATGGAGGAAACCTTGCGAGACCGATCCATCGGCGAGGATGGTCGCTACGACCACCCCGAGGCCTTTGTCGTGTTAGGGCACGCTTGAACTCGAGGGTGCGCCAGCAACTTTCATGCTGGAACCGGCTCCAAAAACCGCTTTGTAACGATACACCTCTGACGCCCAAAGAACCGCGCGCGACGCCCCCTCTCGTTGTCAAAAATCGCTGCTCGATATCGACTAAAGGGTCTAGCAGGAAAAGCATGGTCCAATGGTAATGAATTATTTAATTTTTAAGTTCAATTCTTTATTTTTTTATCACTTAATTATTTTAATTAATCATCATATCATTTAAGTATAACCAAAATGTTGCACCTCCTTGAAATTCATTATTCATTATTGTAATGGCGTAATTTAACTATGTTGTTCAATAAAAAATGTCGTTGGGGCCGCTGGACTAGTTAAAATGAATCCTAGTGCAGGGGTGACAAAGTCAAGTGCAATATGAATTATTTTGTCGGTGAATGAACAATTCAGAATTGTTGTCCTCGATGTTGATCTTCCAATACAAAGAATAAAGCGGAAGTGGTCGCGGTCCACGAGTCCGGAAGTCGCGGGAACCGGAAGTGGAGTAGAGGATGAAGAAAAGCTGGAAGAAGAAGAAGAATGGGGCAAAGAGACGGTCCGGGCTCTTGACGAATCAGGGCGTAACCACGATATATAGAGGCTGGTAGACGGCTCGCCGTCAACGACGAGACTCCCGCGAAGAGTCTCTGGAACGGACTGGATGGTTAGGCGAGATTAGGTGGCGGCGGGAAGGGAGGGGGTGGCGGAGGTTCGAGCGGCTGAAAGCTCTCCAGAGGACTTCACCGGTGTGCCGGTGGCCACTTCATCCTCGCTAAGAACTATACCAGATTCTCTTCGGCGTCTTTTCTGCGCGGCAACTCCAAACGACACCCCTCGGACTTCAAGCCGAAACCTTTGTCCCGATAAGTCGACCTGTCGTCCCGTTTCACGTCTTTTTGCACAGCCAAGACACACAACGACACGAATCGACCATCCCGCCAGACGCCGACGGATCTCCCGACGTCGATTCGACGGGATTCGATCGACAATTGCGATTGGAGCCTGTAGCTCTACGATGTCGCGCCGATTTTAGCTGCCACGTTATCGCCACAGTTTTCCACCGGCTTCCGAAAGCTTTCTCTACTTCGATGCTCTCTTTGAGTGGACTGTGAAACACCACGCAACAATAGGAACGGATGGGTGTCTCTATTATTTATGGCGAGAAAAACCCCGAACGAAGTAAAGTTGTTCTATATAAACCCTTGCACAGACAAAAAATTTAAAAATCATGATCTTTACTTTTTCAATTGCGTCTAATAACAATTTAAAAAAGAAACTATAGCTGTTGGGTCTAATTTTCTATTCGTTTTTAAGAGGTGTACGAATACTTTGTACACCCACTGTATATTATTAACCGTGTTATGTGTTATCTGTCTTGTAACAAGACTACTCTCAGCAGCACAAATTTTAACATTTCAATTTTAAGTTTTTTTTAAGCTTCTAGACAGGCACTCAAAGTGTTAACACGTCCAACATTTTCGAACCATCGATCGATTTATAATGTTCTATCGAATTGTGTCGAAGCCGGAAGCGAGAAGAATCAAAAAATTCGTATGTGCATCGTGTCACGTTTCACGAACGAAATGGAAGAACGTCCGCGAACTAAATACGTCGCAATCACGGCTCGTCCGTTGCAAAAATTGATAAATAACAAACCGTCGCGTTACACTTGGCCGGCGGTTCTTAACATCGTTAGCGCCGTCGCGTCTGGGTTTCCGCGAGCGTTCCCCGTTTCCGCGAGAGAGAAAATAACGTGATTCCGTGTGGCGGATCTAATTTTCGGCGGATGCGTGCGACCGCTCGCTCCCCGTTACATATCCGAGGAAAACAGAGTCCCGGAACCAATAACGCCGCAATATTTTCCAGCGCGCGTGTCTCTCCTTCACGAGGTGCACAAACAAGCGCCGAGTCCGCGCACCGCACCGCACCGGTTCGAATACCTGTGCAAGCTTCATTTGCCGCGATGGAGAACGAAAGAATACGTTGCAACCCGAACCGCGATAAACAACGTTATCGATTCGCACCCATGCCCGCGAGCGACGCGAATCCAATTAATATTCTCTATTTTTAATTATAGCGAATTGCCTTAGTCTCCGTCCGAACAATAAAGTAACAAAAGATGATTCTAAAATTGAATTTTCACGGACTTTTTATAAAACTTCTCTGCATTCGAGAATGGCATATGTAGCTGGAAACAATTAATCCTTATATCCTTGAGTCAATTTAATACATTCTTTTAATTTATCCTGAATGGAATAATTTTCGACTGCTACAAATTGTAGCATTGGTTCGCAAGCCAGTCTCTATATTAGTCTCGATCGGATAGTCTCTGTGTATGTACAAGGGAACACTACGATAAAAATGTTGGACCTGTTAGGATAAAATGGAGGTTTGAGGATGAGGTGCGGAAATGGGGCGCGATTAACGTCATAACAAGCGGAATAATATGACAGTTTATTTTCCGGTCGAGCAAGGTACGAAAGGGACAAAACGAAGGGCGCATGGGGGCCGCGGCCCTTTGACCGTCGCTTCAAGAGGTCTCGCGAAGGAGAAGCTGAAAGACTGAGAAGAAGGAGGATGACTGGGAACGGAACGAGCAGATAAAACGTCGACCGGAGCAACGTTTATTTCGACGATCAAACGACGGGCGGCGCGTTATTGCCACGGAAGACGCGCGATTGCGTCGAAGAAACAAAATCGTGGATTAAAGCGATGCGACGGTTGGCTAATGTAAAAGAGGAAGACGGGAGAGAGTGAGCTTGGTAGCTGTTTTATGAAAAAGCCAAACAAATATTGAGTGACAAAGGCGAAGCGGGTGGAAATAAAACGTCGGACGAGCAACGCGACGCTTTATTTCACCGCTGGCTCTCGCCTCCCCGCAGATAAATCGGCGAGCCGGACGCGTAGACTAAACTGTTTCGCATAAACGACACGCTCTATCCGTCTCGCGTCGGGAATTCATCGCGACGATATTATTTTCGGTGTCAAGGCTGTCGCAGGGGACGTCGAATGACACAATTTTTTCAATAAGAACGCCCTCTCCGCTACGATAGGGAAGAACGGGAAGGGTCGCTGGACCGGCGGTCGAGTGTTGCCTTTTCCGTCGACGACGCATTAAGACTCTATCTGCCTCTCTCTCTCTCTCTTTCTCGATGACACTACGCGTTTACTCCTCTCTCGCGGCTCTGAATGGTCGCGGCGGGGCCATTGATGGGTCACGGTATTTATAATCGGATGGGCGTGCGAGCTTCTGACTACCTGTACACTTCAGAGGAAGCTTCTCTCTTTCTCTCTCTCTCTCTGTTTCTCGTTCTCCCGATATTTCGATGAGCCCGCGACACAGAGAGCAGCAGCGCGGCAAAACGACGGATGCCATAAATCGAAGCTGTTCCTGCAACGTTCCCCGAACCGAAAAAACTCACTCCGTTAAGGAAACATACTGTCGAGAACGAAAGAGGCTACCCGTGAAATTGCCACGCAATATATACGTACGAAGACGGCACTAAAACCGGCTGAAATGTGCAGAATATCTCTGGGGCGACGCCATGCGGAGACTCCGTATGAAAAAATACGTGGAAAATGTACGGTATAATTTTCTTGTGGAGTTATTCCACATTTCTCATTCAATCTTTCATGTAGAATCGCTTACTGTCATTCTCCTTGAAAGACGGGGCATGCAGCGATCGGAACATGCAGTCCGCGGCCAAAGATCAGAACTTGTCGAAAGCAGAGTGCCGGGTAAGACCCGGCGAATCAGCGAGGGCTTAACGAGCTACCACGACAAGAGTTCAAGTCCCGCCGGACAGGATCCGGACGATTTCTCAGGAGCGAGTCTCTGGGGCGGCGAAACGTCGGAGCTCCTCGTTTCGTTCGGGGAGCGAGGTCGGACCTGTGGACCTTGTGGATGTTCGCTGATCAGCGAAACTCGCCGGGATTACCGTCCGGAGTTAACGCGACTGCTCGTTTCACGTTAATACTCCCATCTGGATTAAGATTACAACTGGCGATACGAGCCGTGCGAGAGAGAGAGAGAGAGAGAGAGAGAGAGAGAGAGAGAGAGAGCGAGGGAGACCGAGGAGAGGGAGAGAATCGAGGACAAGTTTCTCGTCCGCCAGTCTCGCGGTGCTCGCTGTCGGAATTTCGCGCGAAACGAGAGATTTCCGAAGGCGCGCGAGAACGGTTTCAGGAAGAAACCTGCTGGGATGACCGAACCGCGAGAACTCGCTCGAACCGAACGGGAAACTGCTACGGCACTGAGCTGTCCCGGCTAAAATTAGAGAACACACACACTCTCTCTCTCTCGGTCTCGTGGTCTCGTCTCGGGGACTACCGAGAAGCGTCGCGTTGTCTGGCCATCATCGTTATTCGTATCTCGCCAACGTAACTGATTCGTTAAATCAGCGACGAGCCGCCGGTGACTTCCAGACGACACCGACGTAATTCGATACCGGCGCTGCCGACCGAAATTGCTCGCAACACTGAACGGGATCCACGTCGGCGATAAGTCAGACCCGATCTCCCTGGCTTCTTCTCCTCCTCCTCCTCGTCGCCTACGATTTATCAGATCACTGGATTCAGCGGGATTCTCGCTTGATTTACAATTTATTCTTCAGCTGATCGCCGAGATTCGTCTTCCATCTATCTTTCTTCTCGTGCTCGACGAGATTTTGCGATTCCTGTCTTCGCAGATTCGCGTACAATATTCTCCCGTATAACGCGACCAGAAACTTTTTCATCGTCTCTTCATCTCTTCGAGAGTCCTGCTACACACGCAGACCTAAGATGTGTTGTTAACTCTTTATAAATCCGAGACTTTTCTGGATCTCCAGAGCCTCGTTCCGCGTTAATCCTCCACGTTCAACGCCACTCTAGGCGCGTATACCAAAGAGGGAACACGTTGCAATAAGAAGACGCGGCTCGTCGATACAATAATCGCTCCCGGAAGAGTTCGCTCGGACGTCGGTGGCGATAATGGCAAGAACAGCCCTCGAAGGAAGACAGAAGGAGAGGCTCCATTCGAGCGGCAGAAGCATTAACGCGGCGAGACAGCCGGCCAAAAGAAAACCATTAACTACTTCCACAGGATCGAAGAAAAACAGAAACGCTCTATTCCCCTCATCCGTGCGCGAGGGGGCAGCAGCCCTCTCTTTCCGAGCCGCGTATCTCTTTTTCAAGCCACGACACGCCGTTTCCATTACAAGACCGATAGCTCTCGCTCGCCCGACGCCCGCCATTACCGATCCATTCTACTCTGATCGGATCAGCGTGTTTCTGTAACGCGGCAGGACGCGGTGTTGTCCGCGAGCAGCTACGAGAAACCACCGTGCGACGATAGAAGCGGATTTTGAGCCACTGCAGACATAATTTGCCGCTTCGAGCGATGTCCGATCGAGTTTCATGCGATCCTGCTACGCGATTCCCTTGAATAGGCTAGCAACACTTTGCGAAACTGCCCTACAGATGCTGTGCCGGATCGTGGTGCAATGCCGGAGACTCGAACAGTCACTTTTATCTATTTATACTTTTATTTATTTATACTTTTTGGAATCAACTCGTGTTTATCAACATAGAAATTCCTGTCGATTACTGTAGATTTAAATCGATCGCCTGTCATGTGCCTGATCAAATTATACTTACAGTATAACTTATTTCGGGAAAACAGTATCAAATTGACACGACTAATGAGGGTTAATATGATAATTGGATCGCTTATTATATGATTGCTATCACACTTACGAAGCCATTATCGAAATCGGATTCCCAGCAGATTCTCAGAAATTCGAAGATATCTCTAAGTAATCTCTGAGGCGAGCTAAAGCTACGAGCATCTCCGCCAGTAAAATGCCAGATTGTTCGAACCGCATATAGCAGAAAGAGATTCGCGAGACCCACTAAATTGCAAAGTTTCGGAACACGCAGATCGGAAGAAGATCGGCCCAGCCTGATCTACCGTGTTATTGAAATATTAACAGGAACTTAGGCAAGAGTTCTTCGGTACTTATCCGGCGAGAAAGTCGACGGGTTGCATTCACTTAGGATCATCATAAAATCCACCTTTAACGGCAAAGCCAACTAAGCTTCAGAGTTACCGCCTAATCTTGCCGGCAGTGGCACCGCTCCGCAGAATATCGTAGTACCCATAATCGGAAGCCTTTCGTCGCTTCTCCGAGCCGAGAACAAGCCCCCTTAATTTCCGGGCTGCGCTGATATTAACCTCTTGAGGGACGAGTTTTTCGGAAACGAACTAGACGACTTTCATCTCGCTAGAATTGGCTAACACATCACGGAATTCACTATAATATAAGCATATATCTGTGCTTGTAACTTCCACTTCACGAGAGATATTGCCGTTTGAAGTTTTCATCACTAATTCTTCACAGCATTCGAATTTGTTTTCGACTTTTTTTGATAAATACGTAAATCCTATACTCTGAAGCTCAATTGCGTAAACTCGAATTTTTTGAAATTGCGACATGCGGTGTTTTTTCTATGAACAATGCGATGCATACCATCAGAAACACGAATTTCCTCAACTACTCGGGCCCTCTGCAAAGAGCTCGCGAATTCTCGAAGTAGAAGCGCTTCCTCGTCGAGGAGATTCGCGTAAGTAGCCAGAAACGAAGTTCGCAACCCGGTTAAAAGCCTCAACCGTCCTCGTAGCAGCGTTACCCGAAGAGTCGGTGGTATTTGCGGGAAATTTTCAGCTCGTAGACCCGACTAGCACGGTTCGGAGCCAACCGCAGCGGGCGAAAAGGCGTTTCGACGCGTAAACGTGGCTCTCGCGGAAAACCCCGTTGCACCGCGGGTATTCGTGGGACGAGAGGTCCGAGGCCCCTAGACCAGAGGCTTTCCCTTCGCGGAAAGTTCGCAATGGTTCGCCGCGGGCGGCCTTGGGAACGGTTTCTAGACGGCGGCGGCTGGCGATCTGCCTGATGCTCGGCGTGTGCTGCCGGTCGTTAGAAAATCCTGCACGGATCGATTCCTTTTGGCCCGCGTCAAAGGGCTGAAGGGAGAGGAGGGATATGCTGGTGCGGTCCGGATAGGGTAACCGGCCGCAAAAACCTAACGAGATGAAAGGAGAGCGCGAAAGACGGGCCGAGGCATGAACGAAGTGGAATACATAAATAGAAATCTCGGTTTATCTCTCTCCATCGGCCCGTGCTTCCAGCTCCTGCTCTCTCTTCCCTCTCCTCTCTCTCCCTCTTCCTCTCCCACTCGGTTACCTTATCTCTGTCGCTCTTTGGTCTCTCCATCGCGCTGGCATATATACCGGCGCGTACTAAGCAGAGAGCCGGCGGTAGTCTAGACGGAGTGTCGATTTTTGCTGCGGCACCAAATTAGAAACCCTTCCCTGCCGGATTCATCGTGTGGCTCTCTGCCTCTCTCTCTCTACCCCGCTAGCACTCTTTTTTCCCGTTCGCGTATCCGTCGTTCCAGACTCCGTGAACGCGTTTCTGGCTCTCCCGTTCGCGCCGCGCCGGCCGTATCTCGCGAACGCGTGCATGCGAAATCGCTTAAAGGGGATGAACAGACGAGCCTGGTCTGCGATCCCCAACCGCCGCAGTCCCCTTCCCGTTCCCGCGCAAACATTTTCGCTCGACCTGCTCCCTTTCCTTTTCCCTCGACGCGGCGCGGACCAGTTTCCTCGCTCACAACTTCCCCGCGACGCTTCTTCTTCTTCTTCTTCTTCTTCGGTGTCTGTACTTCGCGACGCGTTCAGCGAAGTACAAACTTTATAGAAATTCTGACGGCTCGGGCTGGATCTTCGTTTAAAACGCTTCGAAAGAAGTCGGGGAGACGCGGATGGTCGTACAACAGACTACGAAGAAAGTTCAGATGAAAAACAAAGATCGCTTTTTCCGAGAGAGCGTGAGCCTCTCGCCATTTTCAGATTAGAATAGTCTCGCGGATGTAGTTCACTCTGTGCAGGCTGTTTTCGATGGTTTGACTGCATCGGCCCGAATCTAAGTGTTTCGCAGCAAGACCATTCCTCACAGTTCCATTTCGACGCACTGTATTTAATACCATTCACGGTTTGTCCCATCCAGGAATCAATGCGACGGTCAATCAAAATAATGATCAGACTAGAGATGTTTATACAATCTTTAATCAATTCAGCAATTTTTGTCATCGCAGACTGTGGTCGCTGGAGCAAGGAAACTGGTTGTTCGAAGAGCGAGCTAGCCCCAAGATTTTCTTCTCCTTGCAGTCTCTTAAATCCGGAGAACAAATTCCCGTGGAACTCGAAGCCTCTCAAACGCGAGTAGAATCGACGATCTGGTATTCATGCTAGCCGGATCGCCGGTGTCCATACATTTATGTAAACACGCGTGCGTCGGAGGAAGCGTCGGCTACCCCGTGGCCGCATAAAAAGCGCATAAAAGTGGCCTGTAAAGGGAAAAACTTGGACTTAATCCGGGGGCCGCGCAAATTGTGTTCCATCCTCTCCTCTTGGCTTTCATTACCTTTAACTTCTCGGCCAGCTTTAGCTTCTACCTGAAAAGGTACTTACCTCGCCCCTCCACCCCCTCTACCACCCCGCCATTACGGGCAACGATCTCTCAATTCCCTCTTACTCTCTCCCCCCTACCGATTCCGAGGCGAGGGAGCCAGCGAATTAAAAACTGCAGCGTTCAAATCGGAAAAATCCACGCGGGGGCGAGTGTTTCTTTTCGAAGCGTATTTCGAGCTCTCAAGACTGACCACGTGGCGAAATTAATAACTGCACGGCTGCCAGGGAAAACATCGATTTTAGTCCGATTAAGGGATTATTCTGGGCATTCGCGCAACGCCGCGCCGCCGGACACGGAAATTGCGTTCGCGCGTTGCGTTAATCATCGCGCCCCGACGTGCCTAGAATTACCCGAAAGAGGCGGCGGACGTTCTAAGCCGCGGTACCAATTTTTGATTGTACAGATTGTCTCGCCCGTTTCGATCCTTTTCTGACCACTTAAGGCTTGTATTTATGTCCACTCCTATTGCAAAGTCTGTAACATTTATTTGCTACATGTATTTTAATGCTTACATATTAATTTACAAACGAATCAAATTTTATTTCATCTAAAAAGGAACGCGTAACATTCTTATTTGTCAGACTTTGTTACAATAAAATCTTCATGGCGACTGAAAAAAGGCCCTCGCCCACGGGCTCGCCCAGTGATCACGAACGCATCTCTCCCGCACAAAGCCTGGCGTACGCTATCTTAAAGCAGGAAGGGGGTCGCTGGTGGTCGATCAATCGCGAAATTCCGCGGGCCGCAGTGGAACAATATCCTGCGCGGCGTTTCGGCATGTAGTTTGGGTGCTTTGAAGTCGGATAAAACGGGGGTCGGGGTGATCCGACAAGGTAGAATGAAAGGTGGAAGCGAGTGGACCGGTGGAACATTGATTTAAGGAAAACGGCCGGCAAACTTCCTCCATGCGGCACGAAATTCCAGAGAGGATGGCGGGGATGAGTGGTTCGCGGTTTCGGCGCTGTATTCATTAAAAAAATTCTTGTGCCGCGAGGCACTTTAAGGGGCGGCCCTTTTGGCGAGCGCCCGTCCGGTCACTGCCAGGGGATTACTGCGGCTGGAAAAGCGCGGAACAATCGTGCGCGGCAGGCCGAGGAGAGAATCGGGGTCGCAGCGAGAAAAAGGAAATATCGCTCGGCCACCAAAAGCAGGACCGACGGGGCTAGAAGAGAAAGAGACTGAAACAGTGGGCGGAGAGAGAGAACGAGAGAGAGAGAGAGAGAGAGAGAGAGAGTTAACGACGATAGCAGGGACGCGTGCATGTGCCCCGGCGCCGGATGAAACAAACGTAGTTTCGAGGGATAACTGCGACCGGCCGGGAAGCTAGCTTCTGGTAACTTCAGTCGTGTCCTGGACCCGGGCCAAACACGATTAAGTCGGTACCTCTGCTCCTTCGTGGCCCCGGCCACTGGAAAAAAAAGGAACGGCTCGAGACGCTGGAAAGAGGCCGATACCTGAGAGATCTGCTCGAGGTGTTCTCCTCTCTCCGTGAGCTTGTTCTCCTCGACCGCTGTGCTCTATCTCTCTCTTCCTTTCTCTCTCATCCCACCTCTCGTTGTTGCAATTGCAATGCCACCGCCTGGATGTCGTCCAATGACAGTGGCATATCGGCCAGTTTATCCTACCGAGAATCCTCCACGTGGAAAACGAGGTTGGACTGCGAACGCGACGAGGGTAAAAGCCGAGGTCGACGGGAGCAAATCAACTGGCGATTTTCCACGGTCGATCCGCAGTGATGCATGCCGCTGATCCTAGTTTTCCATCACGTTCTGCGACGGGATCAATTATCTGTAATAAGTCCGCTGCCAAGACGTTCCCGTCCGTCCAGTATTCAGAATCCACAGGCTTTGGTTTCGACGGAAACGCGTTCAGTGGCTACGTCTCAGTCATACATCTGCGGTATAATTTTTTTCCTAAAAATTCATTTTCCTCTTAATTGGATGGTATTCCACATCGTTAAGACCGGGATGAAAACATCGTCCTTGTTGAAGTGCCCGGGAATTTGCATGAAAATAATGTTTTGCTCGACACGGAGCAGAGCGTTCTCTTTGATTGGTTGTCGGCTTCCAATTATCGACGATGAAATTTCACGGGCGCCGCGCGTTCTTCTTTCTGTTATATTAACGAGCGTTATTTGACAAGTCTGGACTAATAGCGATGGGTGTGGGCCGGCTCCCGTTGCGCGCTCATTAGGACAGGAGACGGTTAAATGTCGGTCGCGTTTCCGAAACTGAGGGAGACGTGGTATGGGGTGCAATTTCAATTGGAACTTGATTAACAAACACGAGAGCATCACATTAGAAACAAACCGCTATAAACATGTCGACATTTAGAGGTAGTTGGTAGTCCATTTTACATAGAGATTCCATGAGTTTGTACCTGTGTACGTCATACAGATCGCACTGCCAGATGACATGATTTGAGGTTCCGTTGCTTCGATTACATCTACATTTCTTCGTTGATTCAGTTTCACAAAATTCATTTGTACTGCTGTCTAGCTGTACAATATACAGTCTTCTTCTTTCTCTTGTAACAGCAACGAATGTAAGTTTCGATCGAACTCAAAAGAATGAGTTTAAAGTTTCATAGAAATTATCTTCATTTTCTTCTTCCTTGTGTTGTAATAGCAGCGAAAGTAAGTTTCGATCCATCTTCCGAATGAGTTTATGGTTTTGCAGAAAATGTTTTCGTCGTCTCCTTTGTGAAGTAACAAGATTAAGTGTCGATTTATCTGAAGAATGAATTATAAATTTTATACAGAAGTGTCTTGCTCATCTTCGACCAGCAGCAGCGACGGCAAGTTTCATAAGTTTCATCTCGAGAATAGATTTATCGTTTTATGAAAAATGTCTTCATGATCTTCTTCGCTGATTCATCTCGAGAATGAATTTAACACTTTATAAAAAGCATCTCGCTGATCCGCTTCTTCTAAAAGCACCGAGGTTTCATTTCATCTGAAGAACGAACGTTTCTACGTTTCACAGAGAACAATATTCCAAAGAACGTAAGCGAACAATGATCAACACCAAGCTTTTCCATGCTTCCATTCACGTTTGTATGAAACAGGAAAACGGGACATGTATGTATACGTGTACCAGGGAAATTGCGGTTGTCAGGGAAAAACCGGGTCTCGTCAAAGGAACTTCGAATTTATCCGTGCGAGTAATCCGAGCTACTACTTTGCCGACGCTCGGCCGCCGCGTGAATACTTAACGATCGAGGATACATAATCTCCGGCTTCTCCGCGAGCACTCCGAGCTCATTATGAATTTCTTCCCCTCTGTCCCTCGTCTCCTCCCTGCGCCTTTGATGTGTTAAATTAGTAACCAGCCCCACCGTTCTGATAGGATTCCACAGATTCTCGCCAACCGTTCTCTCTCTTCGCCACATCGAGCCGCGAGATAATGCATCTGCTTCTGCTTTTCTTCGCGACGACGACGACCGTCGAGAGAGAGACAGACAGAACCTTCGTTGTTTCTCGTTGGTTCGTTATCTCGAACCGCGGAACGATGTTGCAGGTCGGTGAACAACCGCCAGAGCTAACTTTTCGAAGTGCTCTGTTCTCCGCGAGCAAACGTAAGTTAAGTATTCAGTCTGTTAATCTGGTCGTTCGGTATCTCTTTTGTTGGGATTATTGTTCCGAGAGAGCACCGGTTTTCGCGAGGAATCATGTCCTCTGCGCCGCAAGATATTCGGAAGCTGACTTGTCTGATCATTCCCGGTCTTTTCTACTTCGTTATGTGGTACAAATGTTTCCGAAAAAGATAATAATGCCATGCTTAATCAATATTTTGCTGTACCTTAACGGGAATGATTGTATCCCGTTTCCAATAGTCGACGTCGAAAACATTTGTAAAATTCAATCGATCCATATCGTATCTTGAGAACTGATTATCTCAGAAACGAGTCCACAAAAGAGAAAGCTTCATCCCACATTATCAACTCACTATTTCCCACAGAATAACTCCGCACGCTTTTCCTTTTTCCCTCAAAGCACCCCATCGACAAAGTTGAAAATCATATTCGGACGCGATTACGATATAAAATTCGCGTCACACGATTCCGCGAAGACTATTGCACACCGTCTCCCGTGCAATTCACAGGCTGCACCGTTCCCTCGCAATCCCTCGGAACAATCGCATAACGTTGCCCGGCGGCGGGATCTTTGAAAGGCAGTCTCTCTGTTCATCAAAGTTTTAATCGTGGCTCGCGAGAAATTGGTCTGGCCGCGATGAAAAAAACCGACGTTCCCGCGGACGGAGGTGGACGCGGGAGTGTAAAGAGGATTTTCCTTGCTTTCTCTCTCTTTCGTATTCTCGAGGCTGAGAGAGAAAGAGAGAGAGAGAGAAAGAGAGAGAGAGAGAAAGAGAGAGAGAGAGAGAGAGAGAGAGAGAGAGAGAGAGCACACACATAGGGAGCCGAGAGTATCGCGGAATAATAGGCGGCGCGAGGCCGCCGTTTGTTCGCCGAGCCCATACACCTTTCCCGGCGGCGGAGTATTTTTACAGCACTCGTATCCCGGTCTCGTTTCAAAGTTACCTGTCACTCGTGCTTTCTCGCTAGCCCGAGAAAAAGCTCGCCCGTGAAAGACGGCTGCGAGTGCTGAAGGAACAGGGCTGCGTTTTCCCGAGCGCATCCACGCGAAATTGCTACAATACGCACTTTATTTCCTTTGTGCCGACGCAGCCGAGATCCCCGACAATTTTAAACGAAGCCAGTTGATGACGAGCTTCCCTTAAACTGTATAAAACACTAGCGAATTCGCCACTAGCATAACGAGCTGCTCCGTCAAACGCCCTTGCGACAAGAGGCAGCTTTCGCGGATTCGTCGAGCTGATTTTTTAAGCAGTTCGACGACGCTTTCTCGGTCGTACTCCAGTTCTTTGATGTCTTTGCCGCGTGCCGGACAGTTTCACTTTGTTTGGCCCTTGGAGGAGGAGCCTTTTGACGCGTTTGAATTGGGACCGTTTGACGCGCGACACTCCGCTTAATCGACTCGGACGACTGGGACGCGTCTGACGTGTTGAAATAATCGTCGAGCTCCTTGACAAATCAAAATCATTGTACTCTGGAAGTTGAAAGCTTTATAGTTTCAGGATTAATGTGTGGCAGTCATTTCTTTTCACATTGTCTACCGTTCAGGAGTTTTCTTATCGTGAACCAATTTTTATTTTGCCCCAATTTTTATTGACGCCCCAAGAAAATGTATCAGAAGAGTGGTTTACAATGTGGCGGATTTGGCGCTGCCTTACGCCACTGTCAATTTCAGAAAGCTTTTCATTTTCTCTCGTATTTCTTTTCCACATTGTTTCGTAAGCTTCGTTCTCGGTATAAATGTCAATATAGACAGCTCTCTTTCAGCTTTCATTTGTGTTTAGAGACATGAATAGCGTCGGTATTTCTATCTCTGTACCATTAGTCTCCATTCGAAATTAAATAATATATATTTTCCAGAAATATATATCCAATTAACATAAAATGTTTGTCAGTGCCTGGGACATCTGTCCCAAGTGAACGAATATTTTCAAAAACAGCAGAGATACTGATTTTAGAAAGAGATACTATTTACAGAGATACTATTTTAAGAAAATTATATAAGATAATTATATACTATAAGAAAATAAATTTTAAGAAAATTTATTAATTGGCAACATAAATGTTTTGTTGGTAAACAAAATTTTTTCGTTTTTCCGACAAGTCTCCTTACACCGATCACTCTTACGTTCAATAAACTTGTGTTTAGGAAGCCGACTTACGGAGTTCGATCATTTTATTTACTAATCTTATGCTCCACAACGAAATCAGGACGCGAATTAACTTAGCCACTTAGGGTATCAGTTGTGTCAGAGCACTGAAAGGTGTTTTACGCTTGGAACGAGGCGATAGAGCAGAGCGAGGAAGATAATAGCCCGGGAGTTCCTGTTATCATTATCGTCACGGTTGATATTAATAACCGTAATCATGAATATTAATAAAGGGGGGTGACGGTAATGATTGCGAGGAGCACGGAAACAATGGAGACCGAGACGAAAGAGAGACCAGCTTCCTCCGAGACTCGCGTCTCTAACTCGTGCTTTGAGGGAGGTCGAATACGATCAACGTATGCTTGCGATTAGTATCGTGTGCTCGCTTATAAAGGCATGCTGTGATCGTGGCTCCTTTGAGGATGGAACTACCGGATGAATCAACATTAATCTCGGATCTTGTTTTTTACAGATAAGGGATGAGCATAAAATATTTCGACGGTAAACTGTTTGTTCAGTCCTTTAGCGCACTGTCCTTCAGTTTGGAGTTAAAAAATTCGAAATTGTGGTAATTATAGTTGATTTTTGCCGAAGAGTGTAGAAACCAATTTGGACCAATCCAGTGTGTTTATATTGGACGCCATTCATAAAAAAGCTTTCTCTTTTCATTGAATGTTAACTTTGAACCCACTCCATCCATAGAAGCTTTTTCTTTTGAATGAATGTTAATATTGGTTTTAGTTAATCCCTGAGAAATTCGAGTGTAATTTAGTATGTTCAGTTCGTACATATTGGACTCCATTCACGGGAAAACTTTTTCTTTTAATTGAATGTTAACTTTCGATCGGTTCCATTCATATAGGAGCTTTCTCTTTTAATTGAATGTTAGCTTTGGTCCGATTCCATTCACAGATAAGCTTTCATGTGTAGAAGATTTGAAAATTTCTACAAAGTCACGCTGCAATTCAATAAATAGCCTAAACGGACTCTCATAAATGTTACAAGAGACTAAGTAGGAGTCGCGGTAACTGTCCGACGCTTTTCGTTTTAATGGGGGACAGGTACCGAGGTGTTGAAAAGTAATCGATGCACGGTTCAGCGAATCGGATCGTTCGTTCGACCGCACCGATTCTTCCCTCTCGATTAAAA
Source organism: Lasioglossum marginatum (assembly GCA_028455795.1). NCBI lineage: Eukaryota > Metazoa > Arthropoda > Insecta > Hymenoptera > Halictidae > Lasioglossum > Lasioglossum marginatum. The sequence goes on along the minus strand of CM052245.1, from coordinate 10,135,083 downwards.
TCGAGTTAGCGCGACACGGGTAAACATTCGGTTGATTGTACATCAACCCTTCCGAATCGATTTCCGGAAGATTATCCTAAAACAATTCCGCTTCATTCTATGTCCCTACACGATCCTACTTCTACCATAAATACACATAGTGCAGATCAATTTCCACAGATTTTCGATCACGTTCCCGATGCTGAAAAATTGATGTCCAAACATTACCTGTGGAGCAGAGCGCGGTCATTCGAAAAAATATTTGTTAATATCAGCTTTGCAACCGAGCGTGACAGCGATGTGGCAAGCGGGCGACGCGACGTGTCGGTGGGTGGATAAAAATCGTACGGATAAAACGGGATTTGGTAGGGAGCAGCAAGGGATCGAGGGAATAGAGGGTTCTCGATTATGCGAGGCCAGGCAAAAAAGCCGGCGTGTCCGTCACCCGTGAGAACGGTGAACGTTTCGAAAAGCTGTTCCACGAAGCGGCGTCGCAGTATTTCAATGAAAATCCCGTGGCAGTCCGTGGATCCGAAGAATAAGCGTCGCCCAGGCTGGACTGGGCTCCTCTCCTCTCCATTCCTCTCTGGCTCCGCTTAGTTCCTCTCCGGTCCGCGCTACACCGCTCTGGCCCGCTCCACGGCCGAATAACTCTGTCCATCCCTGGCGGAGCGTGTTCTACCCGGGGAACGGGTCCGGCAATGGGTAAATTATATACGGCTCCGTATTCGCATGCTTTCGTTCGCGGGGCCGTGCACCGTGAAGCTCTGAGATATACCCGGTGAAAGGCCAGCTCGGAAGGCCGAGCCTTTTGTGCCCGCTGGACCGACATGCATCGGGCTCCGGGGCGCGATTCTCTCGCGTACGCTCGAAATAAAAGTGAATGGAGGCGACGCGGCCAGAGAAAGAGAGAGAGAGGAAGAGACAGCTATCCAAACCAACCGGCCAGACGAAATCCACGTGAAATCTTGCGATGGAAAATTGGAGTGTGTTCACCCCGAGCATCCGATTCCACGCCGATCCTGCCACGAGACCGTTCGAAACCAGCGCGATCGATGTTCTTCGGGTTTGCTACCCTTAGTCGCGATAACGGTCCATCATCTGGCTCCAACAAATTCTACTGAACCTTACAACCTTTGCGGTTCGAAGGGTCTTCTCTCTTTTCCTTCAGAACTTACTTCAACATCGTGTAATTCATTGTTATACATATTTTTGTCTCTCACTATAAATATACATCTGTATATAAGACAAACCATTTCCCTCACCATCAACTGCATAAAAATTGCTATCTGATTCTTCACGTAGACCCTAATTTCGACGTTTATTATGTTGGTAATTGTTGCATGTTTTTTCACGTCCCTCAATTGTGCTTATAATTATCAAAGTGGTCAAAGTGAAAATTGAAAATGATTCACACAAAATTTCACATTCATTACAAATTTTCATTAATCAAGAGTAATCGAATTCTGAATCAAAATGTGTTACATAATATAAAAATATTTTTTAATTTATTCTAATGTAATCCTTTAAATATCTGTTTCATAATTATGGGCAGAATTCTTTTCGTTAAAGTATGATAACGTGAGAACAGCAAATTAATAGTTGGCTTATATCAGAAGGTGGAGGTCCGCAAACTCGGCGCGGCGTCGCGCAGTTTTTCCCGAGACACTTTCCTCGGTGATTAATTTTCTCGCGGGGGTGTCGAGCGCGAAGATTAGGCGACCGAATTTTCCACGGACCTGTCTCCCTCTCTCCTCACTCTCTTTCTGTCTCGGGTAGGATGGTAAACAAGGCTAGGAAAGTCAACAGGATTTTTAACGGGCAATTTAGAGTTCGCTCGGGGGACCATTATTCGCGGGGGCCGGGATCTTTATGCGCGTCGCGCTTCGTTGCAAACACTTTTCACACTGGCCGTGGCGGATCCCAGGGAAAAGCGCGGTAATCATAAAGTTTATCCCTGGCATCGAGTTCCTTGGCGATTTTAGCCGAATCGAGGCGAGCCGAGCTACCCAGAGAGCCTCGCGCTCTCGCACCGAAAGCTCCGATAAAAAGAGCAGAGGCTCGCGGGTCCATTTGCATACGCTCGCGAGAGCTATCTCGCATTTTTCCCGATAAATATACTTTCCGGCCGCCGCGCTGGAGTTTAGCCGGGATCAGCAGACCGACGGCTCCAATGCAGATTTACGCAAAATAGGATTCCCCCTCCACTGTTGTTACACATCCCTCCACACCTTTCGAAATTCCCACTCGTTATAGATAGTAAACCAGTAAACTGCTATAGTAAGTTCCACTGATAGGATGAAATAGAACTCGCGTCATTCAAGTGGCAAGCATGAGAATTCACTTTTCCTCATAATACCACGATTTTGCGATTTAAAATAACTTAAGAAATTGGTTGGGCGAAATATAAAACAGTAAAAGATTTAAATAATTCAAGAATGTTGTAGTGTTTTTATATTATTCCTGTTTCCCACAATCGATGGAAAACATTTTTATTTTGCATAAAGATCCGCGGTCTGGTAATAAGAAATGGAAGCGATACCGTCTCTATACGAAAAACAATATTACATTCCGAATGATCTAATATAATTTTATCATTATAGTGATCGCTTTTCAACGAGAATAGGACTTAAATAAAAGAGCAATATTTATGTCCATGAATGACTAAAACGACATGAATGGGATTCAGCGTGTTTTAATGGGGCTGCTTTTAAACCTATCTCCGGAAATTTATGATAATGCATGGGAACACGATCCTCGATGGCTCACAAAACCATGCGCAAGTCAATCTTTCCCGTCCATTTCAAACATAGTTAAGAGTAACAATAATAATAATTTTAATGACGATACTAATAACACTTCATAGTATAATTATTCTAATACGAGCTTGTTATAGTCCGTTTATTGTTTTATAAATTGGTATTGGTTTAAATTAAACCAGATTGAAATTCTCTGCGTTTCAAACCGTGTTTAACAATATATATATTGTATTACAGTAGAGTAATAGTAATTTCATTTAACGTTGATCCTTTGACGCGTGAGAGGAATAATTAACAAAGTAGAAACCACGGTGAGTCGTGTACAATCAGAAATATAAAAATATAAATTAGGAGAGCGGAAGAAAAATGAGGGAAATATAAGATGATAAGGTATGCAGGAAACGGGAAAGAATAATCCGAAGATAAGCACAATAAATAAAGAGCAACGAGTAACGAAAATAAATTGGATCCGCAAGCAAATTGTAACGAATTGTGTTCTCTCCTACAATTTCCAACGGTCGGAACAAAAACCGGACAGTTAGCAGATCGCATTATGCCCGTAAAAAACACTCCCAATAGATCCACAATTTTTTCCCTTCATCTTCCTCCTTGGTTTTGTTTAAGTTCTCTGGTCGGGTCGTAAATTATTTCCATTCTCGTAACACCGAATTGCAATGGCGAGCGTGTTGATGGACATTTATATTTCAACTTATTTTAACCCTCACCCATCCCAGAATCATCCTGTACATTTCATATTTGCTAGGACTAGTGGAAAAATCACATTCTGTACGTTTCCAAGGTTAAGGAAAATGCTCTGTCATTTTGAAGTTGTCCTTCATTTTCGAGAAGAATCGTGGGACGTGAAAACTGTGAAACAATGATAAAGTTAATAAACGTCAACTCTCTGGCGGATGTGGAAAACTAATTTGCAATTTTGATATATTTTATTGTAAGTACAATGGTTAATAATATTGAAGTATTTCTGTGGTGCAGTGAGGTGTGCAATATTTCAATATACGGGTAACACACTTTACCATTCTTTGACATGAAGTTAATGAACGTCGAAATTCTGTGAGCTAGGAATTAATTAGCAATTTTTATGCACACTATTGTCCCGAAAAATAGTGTGCAATTTTGAAGTTGGGAAGGGCTGCAATATCAACTACCGGCGCCGGACAAATGGCCAGTCCGAAATATTTTATTACATCACTCTTAATATTACAAAGATGCTTCCACGGGAAATGATTAAATGCATTTTTTTTCGAAAATTCTGAGCGTAGAATTTTCAATGACCTGAGAGAAGAAAAATTCGAAACGATGCACGCGATCCATACGGCGAAACATGTTAGAAAGCCCGAGAATATGTTTTCACCAAAGGCGGAGGATGTCGGTAAAAAAGCGATCGAGCTCTCGTTCCATAAATGGAAGAATGGCGGGCGGGAGGTTAAGCGAAAACAGCGTGTGTAGCTTTTGTGCCTGAAAATCGAGACGCGTTTAGTTTATCATTGAGAATCGATAGCTGGCTCGGCGCGAGATCGACGCCGACGAGTGGAGTAGGTTCGCGTCTGATCAGACGCGATCCGAATCTACTGCGGAGCCTGAGTCTGCCGTCATTTCCTACGTTGCGTCTCACAGGGAGCGTAAACAGAGCTCGGCAGTATCTAGTTCCCTGCACGGCAAATAAAACCGGGGCATCGTTTTAAATATTTCCTTCGCAGTTCACGCTGCCTCGCGGTCGTATTATAAGAGGCGCGGGCGTGGAGAGAGAAAACACAGAGAGAGAGAGAGAGAGACGAAGAGAAAGAGCGGAGATAGAGCGATCTGCCGAGCCGCGAGCAAATTTCCATTTTCTTGTTTATCGGATCGAGAGCGTTTGTGCACCGATGTCCTCTGTGTTTGCGCATAAATATTGATGGCCTGGAGCCGCGCGAGGGAAACGCGGGGGCGTGTTTGTTTCGACCGCGGATACGGCCGAAGTCGCGGCCCCGAAAGGAGCTCGCGAAAACGGGGAACGAAAGAGTATTTCATATCGAAAATACGAATCTCGCCGGTTCGCGACGGAATCGCGTTCCACGATCAAAAAGAGGACCCGGTACACAGGCCCGCGCTCTCTGCACGGTTTATGCGCGCGAACACAAAATATAACTCCGGTTAAAACTATGGGCACCGAAATGTTTCGCATTGATTCACAACTTCGCTCGAACTTTATGTTAATTCCTCGCGGTTCTTCTGATTCGCGATTGTTTTACAGTCTTTGTCATTTATATTAGCCGATTGAGAGTCAAACGTATGAAATACACAGCCGCTATTGATCCATATTCGAACATTTTATTCCGCGATTCTGCTGTAGGTACTGCGGAAGCGTACCGTCGAACCTCGCTATGTTAATTCGATGCTGTTCCTCCAATCCGTGATTGTTTGAAATTCTTTCTCGTTTATAGTAGGTGCTAAAGAATCGAATGTTATATATTCCCGACTAACTTGTATCGCAACGTCCTGTGCTATGTCACGAGTATCAGAAATCGATTCTACACGTCTACTCGTCCTTGCTCGCAGCCAATGGTTAGACTGTGACGTCACACACTTTAGCCAATAATTCGGCTAGAATCGAGAGTGCCAGTGGAATGATCCAATCGGACGACTTGCTGTAGCATTCCTTCCGAATTTCTGCCAGGAGACTTCTTGCGAGACACGTAGAGTACTTTTTCTCAAGGTCAACATCTTTTATTTAGTGTATCGTATAGTGTTCATCGCAGGAACAAAAGTCTCAGAGGAGCAATGGGTTTGAAGTGAACCGTTCTCTTAAATAACGACCTCACGGTTTCAGTCATACTTTTCTTAATCTTGTTTCATTTTAAAGGGTTAATGGCAATCTGGTGATATTGAGTAGGCAGTTTAGAACGATGCGCCCAATATGCAGCCGGTAAGTTGCACCTAGATAGGATGCATCTGTAACATAACACAGCGGCTGGCGGTCGAGTTCGTAGGAAGGGGAGAAACGGGTGCAAGGTACGAAAAGCTTTTAGCAGCGGGGGCGAACAAAGGAATAATCGATAGGGCGCGAAATAAATTAGTACTAGGCCGCAGAGTGTCGCCTCGCGTGGCATCCTCGGGCCCGCTCGCCCATTATTCATTCGGATGTAAATGAATCCGACCGAATTGGAACATAAAACAATTCTTGGCTGTACAGGCTTCGCAAAGCTTTGTGCCGTGGGGCGCGAGCGCAAAGTGTTCGTTGTTTGAGCACTTTGTTACCCGGATAAATATGAGCGGGGAAAACATTCCCTGGAAAAACTAGGGAGCGGAATCGACTCGGCACCGCTTTGCTCCGCTCGGCTCTGCTTCGGTCCGCTTGGATCGGCTCGTTGCTGCTATAGTATTATCGGCGACGCTTTGATCCCCGTTGCCCGTTAACGAACCTCTTCAAACAACATCAGGAATCGCGCGGCTGGCGTGAAGATCGCATTGCTATCCACTGACATTAATATACAGCTAACGGTATACAATAATTAATCATTTTCATGCCCTTTCACACACATCCCCTCGTCCATAAAATAATTCATCCTCTACGTCCAGCACGAGAATACAAAATTCGCGAGTCATTCAGAGCAACCAAGCGTCGCAATTTTTAATCCAAAACCATCATCTAACAAAGCTCGCGCCGCTTTTCGGTGGGCTTGCTTCTAATTTCGGATTCAATCATCGCGAAGAGAAAGGGCTGGGGGATCGGCGGGATCTCGGTGGTGCGCTGATTTATTAATTTTCATTAAGCTGCGGGAGCGCTCTTCGTCTAGCTAGCGTGTCGTGTGGTCATCCGATGGAGACAGAGAGATACAGAGAGAGAGAGAGAGAGAGAGAGAGAGAGAGAGAGAGAGAGAGAGAGAGAGAGAGAGAGAGAGAGAGAGAGAATGGGCGAGTTCTCTCCCCGGGCAATAATGCGTTCTGTTTGCCGAGTCCCCGACAAGGATCCGGTTCCCTCTCGTTAACCTATTAACATTTTATTGCCGGCAATCTTTCCACGGCGCGTACGCGACGGTCCGCGAGCGGGTAACGAGCAGCGAACACCGCTCCACGTCAGCTTAACATCTTCCGGGGTGGTTCCGTTTTGGAAGCAAGCCTCGAGCTGAATGGCCGACCCATGAGATTTGCGAGATTTGTGACCGGAGGAACGCGAACCAAACGATTTACTCGCGAGCACGATCTACGACCCGCATCCGGCCCCGCCGAGGAAATTATGGCGAAATCCACCCTCAACGCAGAATCCCACCGACGATTTTACCTTGAAACAGCCTATGCAAGGATGTAAGTCCCTCTTCTCAAAGTATCGCGATACAAAATAATTTTATACAGGATGAGTCTCACAACAATTGCACTGTGGCGCTACTAAAAATTGCTGTGCCATTAATCAAAATATTCTTTAAATTATTAACCCTTCGCACACCAGCTTGGTGACTCATATAGTACACCAACAACTCCAGCACTATATTAGTTATTTTTATATATAATAAAAAAGATACAGTTGCTGCAATAAAACAAAATATTTATTCCTTAGCTATATTATATAAAACAAGTTCAAGTTTATAAATCTTCAACAAAATGAAAATTTTATGTTTTAAAGTTAATATTTCAAATGTCGCATTATCGGCGTGAACAGAGTGCAAAGTCACCTTTATCTTTTTGAAACGGAACTACCCCTTTTTAAACAACTGTCACGATACGACTATAATTACTGAAGGTCAATTCAAGGTCACAGCCAGAGAAAATGGTTTTTAGCTATGTCTGAGCTGTGCGAGCGATTTTGTGTTTGAATTCGTGCGTCTTCGAAAATCGAGGAGTATTTGTTCCGAGTGCTCGTTATACGCGCGCGAGACAGCGCCAGTCGGTTTACAAGCGTGTAAAGCCAGCCTCGGGCCGTGACGTCGGTAAATAATGGAATCGAATCGAGGCCTATAAATGCGTTTATAGACCAGCCGGCATGATCCCCGCGACAGTTTCGACGGGGACGCTTCGATAATTCGAGGCGAGTCGTAAAACCGACGCGACCACCCTCGCGGTCTAATCTCGTTCCGGCTACGTCTTTATGGCAGGCGTATCAAGAACAAGCCGGAGACTGTTTCTGTCGTCGTTCCAGACAGTCTGACAACGTAATCAAGCCACTTGGATCCCGACGATTCCCTCTCGCTGGCTAATAAATTCACGAACCAACGAAATTAATTGAATACTTGATTTTTATAACTACCGAAAGATCTGCTACTCATCAGGACGATAAATCTCAAAATTGAACAGAATCCTATGTTCGTACGATACTTTTGATTGTAAATGATTGCAATACCATTCGCTTTAATTCAATTTTCGCCAGCGCAAGTATAGTCGGGCAGCCCGCGAAGATCACCCGTTTGTTTATTTTCCAGCTTCCAGCTTAATCGCAAAATGGAACTTTCGGCCGGATCCGTTCTAAAAGGAGAAAGGAAAGCAGGAAACCAATGATTCCGTTGGCAACCCGATCGGAGGACGATTTCGAGCGCAGCCCTTCGCTCCGAGTCAGCATTCGAAAATTCGTTCAATCGGCTTAATTTTGTTTAATTAAAACAGCTAGAACTCATCGCCTGAAAAAATGGCTTTCAAGTTGTAGAAACGAACGGGCTGAGAGCGCAGTTCGACCGAGCAACGCTTCGCCTCGTTCTCTTTTACAACGTAAACCTTGAGCTTCGCCAGGAATTTATCGCCCCGACACTAACAATTTTCCACGTACCTGTTTTCCGGGGCTTTACCCCGGCGAAAAACGTTCGATGTTTTCTTGATATTCGCTTTTATCTCGCCGGTATCGGAGGAGAGGCGATGCGATGGTCGCAGGAGGAGATTACAAGGGGAAACTTTTCGATTAATTTTTTCAGTATCGGGGGGAGATGCAACAACGCGCGAGAGTCCGATTTGCGCGGTTCGAGGGAGCCCGCAATCATGTAATAGCACTCTCTGGTTCACCGGTACAGAGCCGGGAAAATCGATGGAAATTCGATAGAGACTTTTCACTTTTCACGAGAATCGCCGAAAGAGAAATGTTACGATTCAGTGCACGACGTTCTCGCAGGCGAAGCTCTTAATCCATTCGCGAGGAACTTCAACGCGAGCCGATTAACACGTTCGCCAACGACAGCGGTCGCGTGCCGCACGTGATTCGAGCGAAACGGACAGTAGATCATGTACAAACACGTGGCCGCGTTAGGATCGCACGCGGATCGATCTAACGAGCACAGTGCGTCGGTTAACGATAAAACGTAACACCGTACACCGAATCACCAGGATCGTTTATTGTGCAATTATGGAGATATGAAGGGACCAAAAATGTTTTTCAAGAAGAACAACTTTTATTTTGCGAAATATTCTTGATTAACCGAGACTTTCCACGCGACAGAGAGTTCGCGAAAAAGCAGTGCAAGAATGGAAAGCAGCGTCCGTCGCATTTCCGTCGAGTCTGCCGAAAGATCGCGACTCGGTTAGGGTCTCTGACAACGTTATCGTTCCTGAATCCCTCGAAGGAGGTATTTTAAGGACTCGAGGGGATCGTGATCGCGCGGGGGCAGGTGTAGCCGAGGGCATTCACAGGTTTCCTTTGACCATTGGGGCACCGCTTTGATGTCGACTGTAATGGAATCTTTCTCTCCGTTTCACCGCGACGTCGTCGACGACAGGAGTAAGGGGAACGAACGCAAGAAATTTCGCTGGGGACGGTGATAGGAAACTGTTGCGCAAGTGGATGGCAAGAAGCACAGAGGTGGGGCACCTGAGTGAGCAAGCGAGCGACACCCGTGAAAGGAGACCCCCTGAGCGGCTCTGCCTCGTGACATTAATTTTCCCCAGGACTCCAATCGACTTGAAAGCTCGCCCCGTGACTCGAAATTCCACGTCAATCAAATTAAGTAACAAACAAGTTTGCAGTGGCCCGACGCGACGCGATGCGACGCAGGGAAAAAAGAGGAGAAGAGCGGAATCGAAGGGAGCGTCGTCGCGACGTCGAGACTTTGAGAGGCCAAGGAAAAGTCCTACGAGCACCAACCGGACCACCGCTCGACCGATAACTCGAACGATTTTTCATTTGCCTCGGCGAGAGAGACGAACTTTTAAGTGCTCTTCGATCGTGCTCGAGAGACTTTGATTCTCCTCGATCTAACTCCCTCTTTCTTGCCCTGCCTTCTTGGGGACGTAGAGAACCTTCGATAAATCATAATACGAACGAGAAGACTCACGGTGATTCGGAAACTGAAAATACAGCAGGACCTCGATTATCCGAAACTACGATGTCTGAAGTCTTTAGTGTCCCAACATGCTCCGGATCTAAATTAGCTCAATCTGAGACGATCCATATGCAATAATATACAGGATGAGGCGGTAAATTTGGAGTGTAAAACCTGTGGAGGGGAAATATTGTGTTCTAATGTTTCACGAATGTATAAAATTCGTAGTCCATTGATTACGCTGTCCAACAAATTTTCACTATTTTTGACAATTTCCAGGTCCGAGTTGCTGACTAGATTTACTACTTGATTTACTGACTAGATTTACAAGTTAGATTTACCGAGTAGATTTACAACTTGGATTCGCTGACTAGATTTACAATTTAGATTTACTGACTAGATTCAGCTGGATTTACTCGATTTTCCGTGCACACGGTCTAATGCTGAGCACGATGATGCAAAAATGTTCGATAACTAATTGCACAGGAAATTCTTAACGCTATCGCTACCGGAGGTGTGAAAAGACAACTTTCAATGTCGCAACTAATTCGCTGCCGCAATAGAAGAGGACAGAAATTTCGAGATGACTTTACACAACGGTAAGGAGGTAAGAGAGAAGCTTTTGGAGCGTTGTAACAGATTGCGGCAGGTAAATTAAAATTCATTGGGCGCGGACGCGTTTTCTGAGCGGCGCGCGGCGCGAGCGTTCGCAGCCGGCGCGGCACGGGCGTGCAGAGCACCTCGCAATTATAACATTTACCCGTTAATTTACGGGCGAGGGAGCGCAAAGAACGTCGCGGAAGCGCTCTCGATAAGGGCTCTTACGCGACGGTGCACTTTTGTCAGCCGGCGCTCACCCCTCCGGCACTTACAGATGACAAATTAGCGAGATAACTACTGCCGCCGGATAATAAACGCCCGGGAACACGGTTGTACGTAACGGCGAAGCACGAACGTGATAATTTCGGAATAATTCCCAACCGCGAACGCCGACATTGATCAAACTTCGCAATGGGGACCGGCGATTCGTCTTCGCAACGGGGACAACGCGTACACACCGTTCGCTCGATTAATTGTTAATATTAATTTACGCGACGGGACATCGACTCCCGTTTCGCATCGCTCTTGATTGTCCCGCGGATGCGACGATTTAATCGACCGCGTGTCGATACGTCGATTATCTCTCCCTCTCTCTCACTCTCTCTCGACTAAACTTCCCTTCCTCTATACAAATTTCTACAGGATCTACGAAGTGCAATAAAATCTAAAAAATATATTTGACAAAGCTAGCTTTGTCAGGCGTGTTGTGCGCACGTTCCCGTTTGTTTTCTGCTACGATTGTAGGACATCGATCGCGGAATAACTACGTGGTCAAAATACGCGGAGCGAGTAGCGTGTAACGCTCGGCTCAGTTCATGGTCGTTTGAGCGTGTTCGTGGGGGCCGGTTGAGAACACCATTTGCCCGGACGATTGCGCAAGAAAGGACAGGTTTTTAGTCTCGCGAGAAATCGAAGAGTGGCAAACAGGACGGCGAGCGTCGCGACGCGGAGTGAAGCGGTGACACGTCTGGTTTTACGAGGGGCGGTCGCGTTACCGTCCCGCGGACAGTAATTGAAAATTACGAGGGAACACGCGACGCTCGTGAAACGTCGTCCCTGGAATTCGTCTTCCGCCGTTTTACAGCCGTTCGAGACTCTCCGCGAGCTTGTCGTCGATAGGAAACTTCCTGATCGAACGACGCTATTAATTTCCATCCGGTTTCCCCCACCCTCCATCGCCACAATTTTTCCCTCGAGTGTAGTCTCGACGATTAATTCACGGTGTCGCACAGTGTGTCGTCCAATGGAAAAAAGTCAGACAATCAAAGTGTACGATCTGTAAATTGATCTATCTTAAAATGTTCATAACAAAGCGTACTCTCTAAAAGTACCTTCCATTTTAACTGAATAAATCAATTTATTATTAAATTGAGGCTGAAATGTAACTGTGAAATTCCGTGCATGTTTTCAAACATGAGTCCCTCGCAAGCTAATTTGGTTTTTACAGGGTGTGCTTAATATTATTTATTAATTTAGAGCACAATAGATTTTATCACTTTTTTCCCGAACGTTCATATACTCGGCACTCTGTGTGTCGAGTTATTCGATACGTTGTTGCATTGTTCAATTTGTCACACATTTTCTTCGTTGATTGCAATGAAATCATCAAGTGGAGAATGTCCGTTCGACTTGATTTATTAATTCCGCTCGGCCACCGGCGAAAAACGTTGCCCACTGTAATCCGTTCTCCGCCACTCTCGCTTTCGTTGGTTCTTCGTGAACGCTTTTTCCTCGAACTACGGGAAAATTCCGTTTTTCGTGGTCTCTAATTGCTCGGCGGTTCATTAAAAATTCTGTAAAATACAGATCGACTCGTCATTACCAGCGGCCATTAAAAGTTTTGCGCGAATTACGTCGCGGGAACAGACCTGTGGATGCGTTGTCGAGTCGTTTCTACCACGCGAAACAGAGGATGGTGGTGCGAAGGGTGCAAGACGCGCTGCTAGTCGCAGGAATTACAAAAACCTCTGTTCGTGATTGCAAATACTTAATGCATTGGCCATTATTTTAAGAAAAAAAAGGACGCGTGCGTTATCTAAGATTTACTTACGCTTCTCTCGAATATGAATCGTCTTTTGGAAAATAAAATTTTGCGGTCGAAGGGGCTTTAGCAATTTAACAGGCTTCCTTGCTAGTCGCAGGAATTACAAAAATCTCTGTTCGTGATTGCGAATACTTAATGCATTGGCCATTATTTTAAGAAAAGAAGGACGCGTACATTATCCACGATTTACTTACGAATCTCTCGAATATGAATCGACTTTTGGAAAATAAAATTTTGTGCTCGAAGGGGCTTTAGCAATTTAACAGGCTTCCTTGGGAGCAAAGAGCAGACCCTGCTCACTCGTTATTAGGACGGGAACCTTGGCAATTGTTGGGTACCGGGAACAAAATCCCCACACTCTGGGACAACTTCCGATTTGCTTCTCTTATACAAAAGTCAATACCGTTCTAGGCGATCTAGACGATCCGGGCTCTCATAAATTTTAATGTTCCTAATGGATGTACCAGAGAATTAGACCGCGTATCGGGAGATTGTCATGCCGATCACATGACTAGAATTTACACCGTTGCTGGAACTCTTATCGAATTCTTCAACGCTCACCGTATCATCTTACATCTTCCAAAAGTTAACAGAATATATTTAAAAATTAATAGAGAAGTACTATTTTTGAGAAAATTGAACTTCCGGATGCTATAGTGAAAGTTGATGGACTCCGGGAATTTGTGTGCAGCAAGGAGTTGCGTTGGTATGCGTGTACATATTTTTTTAAGGATTCTGCAAGGCGTAAATAGGGAGACGAGAATGAAATAAAAATAGAGAGAGAGAGAGAGCCGGAAACCCCGAAGACTTTCTCGAAGTGGAGGAAAAGGGTCAAAATAGTTTCCATTACAATACGCTCGGGACTGGTGGCTCGCTGCGAGTTGCGAGTTTCGAGTTGGAAGCGGTACGCACACGAATACATCATCTTTAAAGAGTGCCGGCTGAGAAACGAGAGAGTCTTGCCAACAGTTGAGTCATCAGCGGAGAGAGGGTCGAATGGTCGGCTCTGCTCGGCTCCGCTTCGCTCTTTCGTTATAATCGTCCATGGATAGTAAACCGGCCGAAAGCCCGTCTGAAATTATTGCTCCGCGCAGGGCCGTGCTGCTTCATTCAGGAACCCATGATGCTCACGTAGAAATTATTTATGAATTCGGTTTCATACTCTCACCGTGAAAGCACTGTCTTCAAGAACTCTAACGTCCCTAATTTTCACCGAAGATCACAATTAGCACAGAGGATAGAGTCTAACTAAATTAATTATATTTATGGGAAACCGACTGCATTCATTACAAATAATCGTGCCAATCGTTTCAAGATAAAGTTGAACAGTCTTGGGTGCTTGGAGTCAGTGATAATGAAAAATTATGCTATGCAAAATGTTTCAATGTTCCTGGTATAAGCAGGTAGAGATACTACGCGGAAAGATGAGTCGGAAATGTGGAATACAATTTATTCATACGAAGCTCCATTTCCAAGAAAAACAAGTTTCAAAGTTCGTATTATACGCTCGCTATTCAGTAGGTGCTGGTTAGCATGCCTATTCGTGGTTGACTGTTCTCTCTTGAGTGTTCTTCTTGATTTCGAAACTCAATTTTCTCGGGAACAAAGGCTCGCATGAAAAAATTTCATTCTACATTTCTAGCTTGCTGTTTCGCGTAGAATCGTCCCCTTCACGTTTATGTAATGAATTCGGGGACGCGCTGTCAAAAAGAAATAACAAATTGACACGCGTCGGCACGCAGCTCAACGAATCACAGAGAAAATAGATGATTTTCGGGAATTTATTACGTGGAAAATAAATGGCGTACAGAGCTGAAAAATCTTTTGCATTACGTTTCAGCGTGATTCAATATTGTGCACAAAAATGTTCTGCATGCTGGATCTAATGGTGTTTATTCTACGTGACTTTGACTGACATTGTTCATTAAAAACTGTTTCTTCTAAAAATCGTGCAAAATTGAAAAGCGAGCAAAGCGAAGCGAACATTGTAGTGGGAAATGGTACAACAAGAAATGATGGTCGTTCACACTACCACGAAGAATATCAAATACTTAACTGAAGAATTCTTTTTCCATATCCGATTTTAATCAATTGTTCCAAGATGTTAAGCACTTCGTGTACAATAAATATTATAAAATACAACCTGGAGCAAAAATTCCTCCGCCATCTTTCACCACGTTGGAACCCATTGCAAAAAGTTTCTCGTCGACACATCGCGGCAGCTTTCCCCGCAATAAATTCCTAAAAATCGAATTCGGATCGCCACGGGGAGGCACGGGCCGGAGATCGAAGGATCGAGGTAATCACCTTGATCGCGAGAGCGATCGATCGCAGGGAGGCACGCGACGTTGGGCCAGAAATCGATGTCACGCGAGTATTATTCTTGGCAACGATATCAGAGACGCGTCGAGTTCGGAATTCGTAGCGCGCGCGAGAGAGAGAGAGAGAAGAGAAATAGAATAAGAGAGAATGATACGATGAGGTACGAGGCGAAAGGAAGCGGCGAAAGTTCGCGAGTCGTTGAACGATATCGTTGCCAAACACGAGGCAACTTCGTTAAGTAGGTATTAATGTATATATCGAGGATGGCAGAGAACGAAGAACAGAGACAACAGAGAGGAGAGGAGAAAGAGAGAGAGAGAGAGAGAGAGAGAGAGAGAGAGAGAGAGAGAGAGAGACTTGGCAACGTCGATCGGACGAATCAATCCAATTCAACGGCATCGTTTTCCCGCAACGAAACACGTAATTTCCGCGTTTCGTGAGAGACTCGAAATTGAAGAGTCGGGCCGGCCGAGAGCCGGGGAGCGCTCGGCTGCCATTAACGGCGGCTTCGCTGCATTCTAACGTGAGCCTGTGTTTCCCGTAAATGAATAGTTCCGCGCGCGGTCGCGACATGTCATTATTCGAGCACTTTTCCGTGACACGGATACACGCGACGCCGCGTTACCACCACCCGCTCTTCTTTTGCCATTCTCCACTTTGCCCGGCAAGGGTAGTCTCTTTACACCCCTTCGAATTATTATCTTCCCCTCCGACCTCAGCTTTTAATAGTAGTTGCCCATTGTCAGACATTTTTTAAGATGTGTGTCGTGTACACTGATGAATTCGACAATCGAGAGTAACTCACGATGGTTTTACTCTCAGGTGGACACGTATCTTAACGTTGCGAATCATGGAAAAATTGCTCACCGTTTGTGCTGAATCCTGAGTCCTCTGCGGGGGTGCAGGGGGATGCCGTCTTTCAGCCAGTGTACGCGAGGGGGTGGAGACCCCTTCGTTCGACACACCAGCTTCACTCTCTCCCGTAACCTGACTATCGAGTCCCTGAGCTCGGACAACGTAACCTCCCGAACTGAAATCAGAAAGGAAATTGATGAAATATCTGCTCGATAATATTTGTCATCAAAATCCACAGTCTAATGATAAACTTTCTACTGAGATAAATTGGTTGGGTGAAATATAAAACACAGTACAAGATCAGAGAAATTTAAGAATATTGTAATGTTGTTTTTAATGTAACAATTACTTATTTTATTTCTGCTGCTCACAATGGAGAATATTTTTATTTTGCAGAAAAATCCGCAGTCTAACGAGGTATTAAACCTTTGCGCTCACACTGACTTCTCTGAGGGAGCATCGTAAGTCTATTTAGCAGCTCAGATGTTCCT
This sequence comes from Lasioglossum marginatum, assembly GCA_028455795.1. NCBI lineage: Eukaryota > Metazoa > Arthropoda > Insecta > Hymenoptera > Halictidae > Lasioglossum > Lasioglossum marginatum. The sequence continues at coordinate 10,118,801 of CM052245.1, read as the reverse complement.
TCAAAGAGAACACGAAGAGATTGCTGGCAATTGTAGTACTTGCAATCGGAGCTGAAGATTTTGACTTCATCGAAACCGTATTAAATATGAGCCAATAGAATATGAAACAAAGTAAAATTTTATCAGGGACAGGGAAAAGTCTCCAAGTGCAAAGAGTTAACAACCCTTCGGATGAAGATACTTCCTGTTCGTTACTAGATTATGCTGAATCTTTGCGAAATAAAATATTCAAAGACTCGAGTACGAACAGAAGTTCGCGTCCCCTGGAAATGATCGTGAAATGATAATGTCGAGTTTAATTCTACTTGAACATTGACTTTCTTTGTCTCGCTCGTGCTTGATGTAAGTGAACATTCGCGATCTACATTCCGCGTTCATAATAATATTCTGCATTTACAGTTCGATTTCGCCCAAAAACAGTAATTGTAATTTTACTTGTTGAAATGTACAAATGAGTTTAATATCATCGGGTCAAACGAATGTTGATTGTGGTCCAATTTAATTCAGAAAATGTAAATGTCCGAATTTCCTGAACAACGTACAGTATTTAATTGCTAATGGCAGATACGTAGATAGTATTTTATTTACGTGAGGAGAATAATATTTGTATTTTTCTTTCGGGTGTGATCAAAATAGTAAAAGTCCGAATTATAGTCAGTGCAGAAAGCATAATGCAAGATCAGATGTTAATTTCGCTTTGACATAAACGATACCCGGCGCCGTAACTGTGATATTAATGCATAAAGTTATATGGAACAATTAAAACACCAAGCTAAAACAATTTAGTGCAGCTGCAACGGTCCGCGACACACCTAAATATTCCAAATTAAATATTTTTAAGGTATGGCGCAATTTTATTGGCCGTTATTGTATATTTCATTTATTATTCCGTACCGCCTTCGCCTTCTATAGCATCGTCATAAATTTTTGAGGGTTACATTTGAAATAATATTATTATTAGTCTGCGGATTTTACGTGTTCCGGCTCCCGCGATTATCAAAAATTCCACGGCCCGTGGAATTAAATAAAATCCAACAAGCTGAATTAATTTCTATTTGATTGCCGGTTACTGTAAATTAGAGCGAACGAAACACGGAATGTTTGTATAAACATCTGCAGTCCCATTGCATATCATTATTATAATATTACATAACGGCGCAGGATTGATGAGGATTCCGCTTTTCCCATTCAATTCTGCGATTTCTCAGACTAATGACGAGCGTTTATTTATTCTTTGCGTACAGGTGAAATGCATATTTTGTTTTCTAACAAATCGGTACAGTTTTCACAGTATACATTCTCTGTGTTTACAGTATACTTGCTTCGGTATACATTCCCAACAACAAAAAATTGGTTTTATTTATCTTTGAAAGATTGTAACGCAACTTCTCAGAAAAATATTTAACCTGGTTTTAATCTGGTATATCTACTGCACTTAATACCAGAGTTGGGCATTAATCAATTAAAATTTTAATCAAGATTGATTGATTGATGTGTACGATTAAGAAAGGTAATCATTGAAAAATCGACGATTGATTCAATCGATTGATGAAGTTAATCGTCAATCGTTGATTAAAAAAAGAAATCATCGAAAAATCGGAGACTTTAATCAATTGTTGAAGTTAATCGCTACACGGTCTGTCCATAAATTGTAATATGGAGGGAGAGAGAGACAGAGAGCGGAGATGGAGAATTGACAGAAATGTATCTCAATAAAAACTCAGTTTACATTTTTTTCAGTATGCATACAGTTTTGATTCCGTATTTCATTTCGAAATTTCAGCAGTTAATCATTAATCAATTATCCGATCGACGATGACAATTGAAAAGAATGTAATCGTTAACCGCAATTAACTATAGTAGGAGTTTAATTGTTAATTGCGATTAACGATTGAAGTAGAAATTTATTCGTCAATCGTTGATTAAATTTTTGCCCAATTCTGCTTAATACTATGTACTGTACTTAAAGGTATCCGTCAAAAAATTTATATGGAATTTATAAAACTCGACGTTCAGGAAACATTTAAGAGGGGCGCTTGCCTGGTTCAGATTTTTACAAGATGATCCTCAGAGATGGGATTCAGTAGGAAGATTCTCGGACAAATTGCAATAGAGGTTTTCCTACTTTGAGGACGTGGTAGCACCGGGCTGGCAGGCAGGGTTCAAGCATTTTGTTGCGCGCAAAGAACGATCGCAGACAATAAACTATTCGTCACGGGCAATGAAAGAGCCGGGTAGCATAACGCAGGCACAACGAGAAGCGATTACGAGGAAAGTTGGCAACGATGTGGCTTCTTTCGCGGGAAATACCGAGGCGCAATGAATTTCACGGCGTCCGAGCCCACTCCGGCGAAAGAGAATTTTTAAAGCGGCCACTTTTGAACTTCTCCTCCTTCCCACCCCCATCCTTATTTCTCCTCCTACAGTTTCCCCCGTCGCCCGTCTCCCGACCTTTCCCGGGGAAAGTACGTGTCTCGAAGTTTCGCGGAAAACTTCCGGCGAAATCCCGACGGAGTTTTAATAAAGTTTCCGCGGGTCGTGCCTCCCGCCGTCAAAGGAAACGACTCCATGAGGGTATAGATAGCTCTCGTCGTCCGGCAGCAACGGCTGCACTAACGAATCTATTTTTCACGGACCCGCGTTACTGCATGGAAACGAACGGGACTGCTGCCGAGGAAAGCCTCGGGAAAATACGGGAAACTATGGGAGCCGAAAACAAACGCTTCTATGACCTTATTTTTATGTGGATGCAGCGATGCACCCGCCAGGTGCAATTGCATTTATTCTTTAATGCAATCCAATTTTGTTTGTTAAACCAATCGATCCTTTTTATTATCCCACGTAACTAAGTTCTAACACGCACTTCCTAAATCGCCAATCACCTCGTTAACCTAAACAGCCAATCAACGACTCCGGTTTGCGAAGTGGCATGCGTGGCGCAATGTACACAACAGTACGTGAACTACGCAACGTGCACAAAGTACACAGAACACTAAAAAATCGAGGGTTCCATTTATTAAGCGTGTTCAAACTCGCAGCCTAAAATTTTCATCGATTACGAACAGATGCTCGGTATCGATACCGTGTGGCAGCGTTATGGCGCGGCATACGTCGACTTCTACCACTTTCAGCATACTTTTACGGCTGGCTAAAAGTGCGCGAAAGGGGCCCGCCGTTGTTAAACAGTCATTACGCTCGGTCGGAGCAAGGAGAAAAGGAACAAATTAGTAGCTCGACGGGACCCGACGGGAACGTTTCCCCGTTACCTTTCATCGTGTGGCATCTCGCGGGACTATAAACGCCTGGCGATTTGCCTTTTAAAGTCGTACCGGATCGATCCTCGTGACTATCGAGCGGAAATGGCGAGGTCGCGTGCCAGAGGCCTCGCGTTTCCATTGTAAACCGTCAAATCTCGAACCTACGTATTCGGGATACGAGCTGACGCCCTTCCGGGACGAGTCAGGACTAGACGGGACTAGATGGATCTAGTCTTGATGGATCCAGACTATTCCGGATTACCGTCATCGGCAAATACGAGGCCCGAGTCGTGACCTAAGATGCGGATATACTGGGTCGATGGAAATCATCGCACAAATTCTATTAGTCTTTTATAGTCCGGTTATTTTTTCCCAGTATTCTCAAGGTATTTTTTATCAGAAAAATTTATGCAGGGTGAACCAGAAATCGTGATCAGTAGATATTACTCTGTTATTAGCAGTCTTTATTATCAGTTATTATCAAGTATAGCACGGTTTCGAAAAATCTTTCACATGATTACAGCAAATTTTTTGAAAAAAAAAACAATTTTTTGCAATTTTTTCGGTATATTTTTGCAGTATATACTGCAGTATATTTTTGCAGTATATACTGCAGTATATTTTTGCAGTATATACGGAAAAAAAATTGAAGGTGAGTTAACAAAAAATTTGCTGAGAAAGTTCTCTTGAAACCATGCTATACCTGATAAAAACATTTTCGATCGGACTGCTAATAACAGAGAGTAATCTCTACCGGTTATAATTCGTGGTTCACTCTGTATATTCTTCTTTATTTCATTTCACAACGACCGAAATAAAAAATTGAATATGCTTATCATAGAAAAATGTGATAAAATTGTAGGATAATATAATATTACTTTTATATTATTCAAGATTAGCACACAATTTGTAGATATTGTTTGCTCGGTTTTAGACAATGAATTTTTCTATTGAAATGCATTTAGGACACATAGAGAGGCGAGCAAGATGGCGATAAGTACGCGATTGTATCGATCGTAAATCGTGTTCAGTATAACGGTAGCCTAACGCTGCCGACGAAGCCGTTGACGACGACTGCGACGACGACATTGATGGAAACGTATTAAATGCCCGAGGCGTTCTCGCTGCGACTCGTGGAATGTCCCGGATAATTCGAGCGTCGCGTTTCGGGCTCCAGTCCCGAGGGAACGGTGTAATTACGGGCAGCACGCTAGTCAAAACGTTGTGCCCCGACAAGAGAGAGAAAGAGAGAGAGAGGGAGAGAGAGGGAGAGGTAGAGCGTCGTTGTGTGCGCTCGTGAAAAATTGCGAGACGCCTGCAAAAGAAACGCCAAGACATCAGGCGTTCCCGTTGTTCCGGCAATTTCGGCGGGGAGACCAGAAATTGGAAACGCACGGTCACGAAACCGTAATCGATTTCGGCCGAGATTCCACATGCCCCCGGAAACCTTTTACGCTCGTCAGATAATTAAAACGCTTTCGAGCGTTCAGTTCCATTCCCATTCGCCGCGAGCGAACCCCGAACCGTCTGATCGAACGATCCACGCTACGTCGATCTACGTCGATCTTGCCTCCAGCAGAACGGAAACCGATAGTCGTACTCGAACTTGTAAGATCGTTGACTTTCGCTCAAGCGCAAATATTTCTAGCAATTTTTCCTGGATATCTACAGAGTGTAATTTTGTCAGTAGTCCTAGCAAATATTAAATATACAGGATGATTCTGAGAATTTGTCCCAGTTTTCAGAATCACTCTGAATACGTGGTTGGATACCTTTTTCGTTGTGCGACAGAGACTTTCCGCAAAATATCACTGGTATTAAAAAATCGTGGCTCAGTTTCATCTATGATATAAATAAAAACAGCTCTTTTGAAGTCGAATCCAATTTAGAAAATTGCTCACAAACAAAAGACTTGCGCGAAAATCGATGCTGTAAATTCGCTTACACCGTTCCCGCGTCAATCGGCTCCAACATATACACTATAGTCAATACGACAGGGATGTTTAACTGTTAAATGATCTATCTACCTATACGCAACGTGCGCCAATTAGCGTATCTAGACTTTGGTTGAAGATACAACAACGGTTGTACAGGAAAATGTTGAAATCTATGGAAATGTCTGTTTTCTCCTATGAGCTCACTTTTATTCATAAATGCAGCGATGCACCTAAAAAAGAATATAAGCGCACTTTTTGGTTTTTCTGTTTTTAACGAAAATGCACGATTTTTCTATACACGGGTCGATTCGTCGGAACAGTCATTGTAAAAAAAAAGCACCGCGGTGCTACGCTGTAAAAGTTATCCGTTCGTGAGATATTCGAAATTTATATTCCGGTCGTGGCTTCGATTAGATGCCAAAAAACAAAAGAGCGTTCGTTTATTTCCCTAATATTTTAGACATTTCCGAGTTCGTTTAATTTCTCCGCTGTTTGAAATGTGATCCACCCATTTTCGACATTAATGCAGAAAATCCGTAGTCGAATTGCAATATTTACCCGGAGTTGCGTAACATAGTTTTCGACTCAAGCACTTCCCCGTAGTTGTACGGTGCAACAGCTCCGATTCGATTAAAAAGTTTCGCGACATAGGGAAACATAGAAAAATTAGTCAGCATGTGGAGACAATTGTTTTTTGGTGTCCGGGAAAAAGCACTCGTCTCGCCGGACACGAGGAAAGCAGGAGCACTCGATCGATAGAGAGAGAGAGAGAGAGAGAGAGAGAGAAAGAGAACGGAATGTTTACGCTGTCTCGGGTTTCAAAAAACATGCGTGCCTTTCGGGATCGCTTTCAAGAGGCCAGGGCAATTGTACACGTTTGTCCGTCGCTCGAGAGGGCGAAGAGTGGTTTGCGAGAGGACAGCGTAACCTTGCAACCCCGTTCAACAATCCAGCTTGCGTTTAGCCGGCTATTTGTCCGCGTCGTGCCGCGAAGAATTTGATAACGACGACAACAAGAGAAAGAGAGAAAGGGGGTGAGAGAGCAAGTGGCTAGAGATTTCGAATGAAACCGACCCGCCCCCGAAACATAATCTCGGTTGCAACGTAATCGGTCCATGAAGTCGGCGCCTCGAGCGAAAGGATCCGATTTCTCGCGAGGAGATTCGACTTCGCTGAATACGAGTTCGTAAAGGGGAGCATCGTGTTTCAGGTATTTTTCAATTTGCCCACGCGACGCCCTCGACCCACAGAGCGCGCTCAAGAAAAGCTCGTAGCCACGGTTTCGAGCTCAATTATTTAAAAAATCGAATACCTTCGAACATTATTACTAATGAAATGAAAATAAAATGAAAATTTGTTTTCTCTCTTAATGTGTGTAATAGGCTGAAAATAATATAACAGTATTTTTAAATTCTGCTAATGTTTTTACTGTTTTAAATTATTACATCTGCTCGTTTTTGTTATAAATGCATAAAATCCGCTGTCTAATCATCAGATTGTTAAAAAACAATGTTGAAAAAGTTTATGAATATACACGGGGCCCAACTATAAATGAACAAACGAACAAGTCCGACAAAATGCGGGAGTCTCAGGGCGAATTTACTGGCCGAAGAAAATTCCAGTGGAACAGGTCGGCGCATAGTCGGCCGGCGTCGCGTCGAGTCTATGGTCGGCCGTTTAATTACCATTTTTCTCGGTGAATCGTCCGGCCGCAACGCGACGGTTTCGCGGCAGCAGGGGTTCGGGGTTTTATCCATCAATTCCGGGGGATCCATCAGCCCGCGATTATACGGGAATTCCTCGGGAGACTATTAAAAAGCGTAGAACTGTCGCGGCAAGCCACGGGATTAAGTCGCGGGCATATTAATTCGACCCCGCGGCTAAAGTGCTTTTACGCGTCCCGGCTTGAACGGTGCGGCGATGCGGCCGGATCGTTAGCCTGCGAAATTCGCTTTCGCGGCGAGAGGATTTTGCGTCTAATTCCCGGGAGCGCTTTATCCGTTTCTAAAGTATTCGACACAGTTCGGACATTTCTCTAATAAGAATGACGAACTAATAATAAATCAGCGAATAAGGTATTCGAGGGTAAATCATGATTTGAGCGATTTGTTAATTTAATGCGAAAGAGAGGTGACAGGAAGAGAACGAGCAAAGTAGACCGGAGACTGGAGAGAGGGATAGAGATAGAATATAGAGTGAGAGGGAGAGAGAGAGGGAGGGAGAGAGAGAAAGAAAGAAAGAAAAGCGGATATTCACGGAATTCCCATGTTGCCGGAGGCCGCGTGCGGTCCCCGACAACGAAACGTCGTTTAACGATTAGCCGTGGTGAACTGGCGCCGAAATTCAAATTTAAATGGCACTCGCGGGAGAGACCGGATCGTCGCCGGGTTCTCCGGGACCCGAATTTCTGCTGGAATTGCACCGCATCACGGAAAGAGATCCTCGTACGGAGTCGTTAACCCCTTCGTTACTTTTGACGGAATAGCTGCCCCTTGATACCGACCAGCTGAAGCCGTCTAATGCCAACTATTCCGCTTAATTACGAAACACTTCGTGTCTTAAATAAATCGAAATAATTTTGGCACTACTTTTAAAGGGCCTTGGCTTCTAAATATCGGAAAAAATGTTTTGAAAACATTGTCCTGGTAAAAAGTAACAGGAAGGTTAACGATGTGATGATTACCGTTGAACATTGAAGGTGATTGAGAATAGAAAAATTCGAAGCCCTCTCGTAGTTCGACGCGTTTTCCGTTGACGGGCAACGTGCAGTACGCGTGGAGAAAACAATGGTCTTAGGGTTTTTCGCTAGAACCCATTTCCCGGAGTCGTTACCACCAGGAAAGACGCGGGGTCCTCGGAGGATAATGGCCCGGAACGGATACTCGCATATCCCGTATTCCTTGGTTTTCTCGATCGATCGGACGTGAAAAGGAAGAGGAAAAAATGGCCGAGCGAAAGTCTGTCGGGCGGCGTGTCACGGGGCCGCTACGAGGGATGAAACATGCTGAGCGACCGGCGAAGAGAGCGGCGAGGTTGATTAATGAACGCGTCCCCGAAAGAGCAAAATAACAAATAGCGCGTTGCCACGTTGCCCTCCGGCTGACGCGATGCCCGAGAGAGAACCGAACCTCCCCCCTCTCTCGCTCTGTCTATCTGACTCTGTCAAGGGGTGGAGAAACGGGGGCTGCGGCAAACGGCCACGCTGGTTGCTTGATTCATAGTTCCCGCGGTGCACCGATGGCTTGTGACGAGGCGCAACGTCGTGTTAACCATGCGACCGATCCTCCTCCGTGCCTTCGCACCGCCAACCACCCTCGGTAATTGATTGTCACAAGCCCGCAGGCCCTGGAGCTCACCGACCTACCTTTTATTCGCCTCATAGCTAACGGCTAAGGGTTAGAACCACGGTTATTGCCGCCGGCGAGAGATACCTGTCACTTTTCCAAAGACACGTCGAGGATCCTTAACAGATAGGACATGGATTCTCAATCTTTCTTGAGCCGCAGCGTACCTCTTCAAGTTCTCTTTCCTCTCATGTTATTTCATTGTCTGACGTTCGAATAGTGTCTATTGAAGCGACCGAAATATACTCGGGGCTTTAGCGAATTGTGGAAGTATATGTATTTTGAAATATATTTTAAACTTAACAATATATACAACGTTCTTAAGGTTTCGGTCGAGATGGTAGTGTGCTAGCTAGTTGTGTCACTAGGCGAAATCAATGACAAAGCGAATCCAAAAATCCCCAGATACACCAAAAGACCGCTGCCGCGGTAATAAATCTAGAACGCAGCTCGATTTTTGTAGTATTCAACAATACACTGGATTTTCGGTAACAAACTCCTGAAAAAAAGAATCGCTGTGACACATACAGAATTTTGTACACGCTATAGGAAAATTCTTCGGCTACCACTCGACGCCACACACGATCAATCAGGACAATACCGAAGTAGAAAAAGCCGACGTAGACAGAATTCGACGGAACGCGAAACGAAACTCGCACCAAATGAAATGCGACTGAGAGGAACGGTTGTAACAGAGCATATTTGGATTGGGTAACCCTTGATATCGTCCCCCAGATTGATTCTCGATATAAAATGCCAAATTTAGTTCGTTGTTGAATGATTTATTTATGGAAGGTAATTGAAATCTCCATTATGTATCGAACACTTCTTAAACGTTTCACGGGTTTGTACAATTACTTAAATTCATATTAATTTGATAATCTCCGTCACACGTTACAAATTTGATTATATCAAATATAATCAAATATAATTATTATATAAATATAATTATATCAAACATAATCAAATTAATGTTGGCAACGAAAATTAGCTAGAATTTTCAAGAGTGAGAAAAATGTAATTGCTTTACTCGTACGAAGGTAACTTGTAATTGTGACTGAAGCTTTTTCTTCACAACAACCCTGTAAAACTTGATGCACAATTTTTTCGGAGGGGCTGTTTTATGATCCAGTAAAATCCTCATGGTGTACCTAATATTATTTTAAAGTTACCAGTGTACCTTGCACTCAAAGCTCAATAAAACAACAACAAAAAACGGTGTATCAAGTTTTAAGGGGTCGTTGCAAAAGGGAAGCTTCAATCTTCAAGTACACGGTAGCTTCGGCTAAAAAAATTTCTCAACGTTCCTAAATCGTTTAAAAAACGAACAATCGATTATACCCAGATTTATCGTTCCTCGGTTCTTGTTTGCAAGAGGATTGGAAAAATGTAAACGTCAGAAATTTGTTAAAAATAGCGTGTTCGGTGTTCAATCATTTTCCACGGCCGCTGCGAGTAATTAGTGTGCCGCTAATTACAAAGTACTGCGAACAGCATTGCGTAATCTGTGAGACAAACATGATCACTCGGCAGTTTGAAAAGAACGATCCACGATATTACAATGGGCAACACAACGGAGACGCATCTCCCTCGGCGGATTGTTAAACGCATTTTACTAGGACAGGGGGGCGCGATGTAAATCGGAAGAGCTTGTGTATTCATCGATATCGAAACATCGTCGGTCGTCGATGCCGTGTAATCGTGACGGTACACGCACCGTCCGGCTGGACGTCAAACCCGACCCAAAATCTCCTATCTCTCTCTCTCCCACCTCTCTACCGCTCTTTCTTCCCCACTCTCTCCCTTTGTTCCCGTGTCTCTCGATTCTTCTGGCACGCCGTTCCCGTTACAGCGTAATGACGCGTCGGCAGGGAGAGATTCGCGCGTCGTTTGTTCGCGAACACGCTCGTCGATATTCAAATCGGTGTCATCGATTGCCGGCTGTGTTATTATGAATAACGTTTCGTGCCGGAACGGTTTCTACGTTCCCTCGACTATGTGGTACTGTCTCGGCTCAAAGTTCCTTGCGAGAAGAAAGTTTCAACTGTGCGAACCGCTTTTAAAGCTGCGCGTATTATTTTTCGACACTTATCCCGAAACAAAACAGTACCGGCTCTTTGATAGACTAGGTATTCGTTTCTGAGGTACAGTAGAGAATCCTCCATCCGTATCTCCATTATCTGTAGATCCTGATATTCAGATATTCTATTGTAAACGCATTGTATTTTCAGAACAAACCAGTTCCGAAATTCTATAGACCATCTACTCTGAGAATGGCCATGTCTATACCGTATTATTAGAGATCACATGCTGGAACTTATAATCTCGCACTAGACACGGTAGAACCTCGATTACCATAAACCTCTGATATCTTAACTCTCTATTATCCGAACACATTCCTACATCATGTTATTGATTGTACAGAAATTCTATGTCGCGACTATCACAGCGAGATTCTACACCCTCGGTTAGGTGGAAATGGATGTAAGAAAGATTGAATTTCAAGGTGAAAAGGTCAACAATGTTTTTTGTTATTGCATGTTATTCTATTCGAAGAAAAAGAAAATATGAATTTTCTATAAAAATCCGCGGTCTAGGCGCATTCTCGTTTGTAATACCGTGGCTTTGCAGGTTCGATATCGAAAAGTGCGCGGTATCGATCACGGCCGATCATAATTCTCTTGAGCGGCGTGCTTGCACAGTTTTGCGATGGATTTCGGGCCGGGGCTCTTTGCAAAACAATTAACGAGCATCATCGACGGGGGATGACTCTGCCGTTTGCACCTTTGTCCGACGCGGCTAATCGTTTTCGGTTCAGAGGCCGGCTCGCTCGGCATTGTCGGCACCGGGAATGCTTCCGGTCATCCGGCCCGTAATTGGCTATGGGGAACGCCGGTCAGCTGTGCTCGCCGATCGCCGATCCCGGCGAATATTTCATCGCACTAATCGCGCGATACAAGGCCCTTTATTATTCCCGAACGGACAACCTCCCTTAACCAATCCATTCGCAACACCACCTTGCGCCTTGCATGCTTTTCGCGGACCCTCGAGTGTGCTTTGACTTCTTTGTGGTTGGTACGATGCGATGGTGCAAAAGTCTTGCAATTAGGAAATATTTTCTTTTAACCCCTTGCCGTACCATTTTCTTTACAGTTGCAGCGTCTTTATCTCGAAAAATGTCGTAGAAGAGAAAAGGCTGCATTTATTTTAATGCTTAAACGTTGATTACAAACGAATCAAATTTTATTTCATTTAAATAGAAAGGCATTACATTCATATTTGTTAGACTTTGTTTACAATCTTCATGACGAGTCTGACTCGTTAAAATACGGCAAGGGGTTAAGAGGGTAGTCTGGCTTTTCTTTTTTATTTAAACCTTTCAAATCTCGACTGAGATCTATTTCTGCTGCACTAAATAAGATAAAGTACAGCATACACATATTCACACATACACAGTCTACATTAAATCAAGTTAAATTCGTAGCTTACAGTTTTTTAATGTGTCTCGTTTTTTTCAAGTAAAAATTTTCGAGTCCTAAAAATCAGTCTGCAACTTTCCATCTTAAAAAGAACTTCCATTCTAAAGTGCGTTCAGACGTTCGCGAATGTCTTGGTCCCCGGGAAACAGGGATCTCGCAAATACACGTGGATAATTGCGGCCTCTCGTCCGAGTCCGACCTCAAAGTCAGCCTGACCACAACTTTCCCAGCCGAAATTCCATTATAAAGTGTACGTTCACCGAGATTTACGATTTCCTTGGTCGTCTCCCCCTCCAGACAGAAAACACACATCGGATTCTCATAAATACGTTGCGGATAATCGTGGACTTACAATCGCAGATAGGCATCGATCTATTCTTGGTCGGGCAGAGGCGAACAGTCGCGTACGATCGTTAACGGGAAAATTAAACGGCGCCCGGGGAAAAGTTGTCTGATTTGTTCCCCGTAATTCAGGAACTTGCCTACTAACCGTAAAATCCGGCTCTGGGAACTTTTCCCGGCACCGAGACCAGCAGAAACTCCTACTGCCCGTTCGTTACTCGCGTCCGCTCTAACATGGAATCCGGCCCGGCCTGGCGATCCTAAGCGCGGGAATGCGATTCTTGGCGAATTAGTTTCCACACTGATTTTTCGCCTGTGTGTACAGCACATTCGTAAAATCATGGCGCAGGCGGCCGGATGTTAATTTTACGGATAGCAATTAGTCTCGAGGTAGAAAAATATTTTCTCGTTCAAAGAAAATAAGATACAATTGTAACAATGTCAGCGTTGGACGAAACTGCATTCTTCAACTTGTATTCTTTGATACTTCAGCTGCCAAATCAAAAAATTTTGCTCCTCTTTCTCGGCGTGTTTTTTTTTCTTGTAGAATTATCGCGTTGCCGCTTGAACCACGCTTGTAGAGGTTCTTCGAGAGAAACAGATACGAGAAGAGTGAGAAGTCGCGCGAAATATTCTTGGACTCGTGCTGCTGGAGGTTCAAAGGGAGTGAAAGTTCGGGGAACTGCAGTCAGAAATTACTCCGACATCTTTGCTCTGCCGATTAACAATAATAACGAAGGCGAGGGGGGGGCAGGGTTTTGTTTCGAAGTTTCGGTGGAGGACCTGAATCGAGACGGCCTTTGCAGGAGAGCCAGGCTGCGAGTTCGAGGCCGATTAATTTCCGACTTTTCCACTGCGCTTTCCACAGCTATTTCGCATAATGATTCCAGGTGCTCGACGGGCTAACGAGTGGGCGTAAGAAGATTACAGGTATTCGTGTTCGGAGCCTTTTCTTCGGCGCCGGGATGGTAATATCGATGGTCGATTCATTCAACTTTCAATCACTGTTATTCCTCCTTGTGATTTTCGGTGTTATTTTACACTCGCGTGCAGATCTGTTCTACGTAGAGTCGAGTATCGGGTTCTAATTCTTACCTAAATGTGATTCCCCAGTTTAATGCTTAACTCTTTGCACTCGGAGATATTTTAACTCGAAAATGAAACAAAGAAGAACAGGCGAATGCAGAGCCTGAAAAAAAGGTTCTATCGCACGCGCAATCCGGTGCACGGTGGGGTTAAGCGTCAGGTGTGCCAGAATAGGGTCGGCATCAGTTTCGACAAAGGAAACCGCAATATTTGCGAGGCGCCGCGCTGCGCCGGCGGAAACCGCAACGGCCGAGGTCCCGGACAGTGGTGATTCCCTTTGTTCCGTGTCTTCCAAAGTTCGCGGGGCCGACTTGCCGGTTTATTGGCGCGGTAAAACAAACGTCGATCCACCGGGAAAACGGCGCGGCGGCTTGTCTCCGCGGTGGTTGATTAATGCGGTCGGAAACGCCGCGTTTTAATTAACGCCGCGATCCTAGACGTCTCGGCCACGACCGTAGAACAGGTTCGAGAGCATTCCGACATATCGACGTTCACCCCATGAGAAACCCCATTAAAAGGAAGAGACGTCCCGTGGAAACGAGAACGAATGGCAGCCGCTCCACAAACTATGCTCATAACGGCTCGGCTTAGGCACGAGGCGTCTGATCGATGGCTTGTAGAAATGAACTGTGGCTGAGGTGGATTTTGGGGCCCGTGGAATGGGCCTACTCGCGTGCAACGATCTTCGAAAAGTTTTCGTTCCAACGAAAAAGCCCGGTCCGCTTCTGACTTGTTCGCTCGGCTGACTTGCTCGCGTAATCTCCTGACGTCGACCTAATCGAAACCAGCCAAGAACCGGCCGCCTGACATCGCAATTTCTTGCACGAGAACGTTTTCATTTCTTCGAGGATGGATCTGGGCCAATCCTTCGCACGATTCTCTACTGGCCAACCCGACTGCTATTGTTGGTAGATTCGGTTTTGTTGCTAGTTAAACCTTGGTTTTGCATTAAGACGCGATGGGCAGCAGGAAACACGTCAGTCGTTCACGCGATTTCTACACTTCGCAATGGCCTTCGAGATTGTTGCTTCATTTCAGGTATAGTGGCTCTGCTGGAGTTACTTCAGATCCATTATGCTTGTAGATTCATACAGCCTAACGTGGCTCTCGACGTATTCGTACAGCTTTTAAAAATGAATAACTTTTTCAAAATTGCACCTAACTGCTCGAGTTCTTTTTGAAACGTTGGAAGGCTTAGTTTACTAGCTAATGTGTAAATGATTGTTTTCTGAAAATTATTATTGGTCGCAATTGCGAAGGAAAAAGTAAAGGTCAGGATTTAAAAATGTTTTATCTGTGCTTCCAATGAAAATTTAAAACATGTAGTTCGTAAATCTAAGTAAACTGTAAATTATACAGTTATGAAACAAGCCAAATTAATTTTTATGGATGCTGTTATTTCAGATGACAATTCACGCGAAACTAGACAAATTAATATTTATGCATGCTGTTATTTAAGAGATCATGCTCCCTCTCATGATTTTACTCATGCAACTCGTATTATCGATGTCCAAGGGGGGGAACATCCGCAGCAATAAAGGCTCGGTATCAATCAGGATTCTCTTAAAACTCGAGCGAAAAGAATCGCTCTCGTTGCACAGTGCTTCTACCCTACCATTTCCTTACTGCAAAATAAAAAATCGCTCGGGCGATTAAGCCGCATAGCCTGCGTAGGACCGAAAATCGGAAACGAGGATCGTCCGAGGCGTCGGCTCGCGATCGATCGCGGAAAAGGCAATTCGCGAGAGTTATCTATTCGATCTAAATTGCCCTGCGCGCCGGTCGAACAGCCATAAAGACGAAGATGGTCCCTCTTGTCGCCCTTCCGCCTCGCGTTTCCTAGATTTGTCGCGACGAGACGGGACTAAACGCGACGGGAAGCGCCAACGATATCGAGCCCGAACGTAACGGCGCCGCGTTTCGAGCAATAAACTTCGCGAACGAGTCGAAGGGAACTTTTTCTCTGTTCCCCGCCCACTCCCCGCGCACGATTCCTATAATATCGGCTTTTATTCCGCCACGGTCCATAAAATCGAAACGGTTAATTTGTCGGGGGCGGGAGACAGACGCTCGAAAATGGGATCGAGTTATCGCCCTGCGACTCGTCATTCACTGCCGACGGTGCTCGCAGTCTTAGACCGTATAAACTTCTAGACACGGCTCAGATAATTTTCCTTGAAGCAAAGATAAACTAATAGGTGACGTCGCAGGTTCCCATAATGTACTTATAACTAGACTGCGGTCTTTATGGAAAATGAAAAATGGTTTGATTGCAAGACGCAGGAGCCGAGTGGAAATTTCTTTCTTCTTTTAATTGTCTTATTAAGCTGAAATTAATACACTGATGTCCTTAAATCTTCTTAATTCGTCCACTGCTTTAAATTGTGCGTGTCCATTTTCGTCATAAATGCATAAAATCCGCAGTCTACACTCTATATGTATAAGGATTCGGCTTTATACATATATACTAATTCTTGTGGTCGCTAATGACCTAGATGGTTTGCTCGACGAAAAATTTTTCAGAATTTGTGGCTTCTCTGGTGGTTGGTGTACCGATCTGGCAATTATTGATAAGTGTCGCAGAACATAAACAAACGGTCTATATTTTTGCCCGCTAAACCACGTGTTAAAATGCATAGGAAAAAGTTTTCTATAAAACCGCGTGGGGGCGAATAAAATACGTTCATACACGGTATGTATATTAAAGTGCGATAAGAAACGGCACGATTTATGGAAATAAACGGGGGAAAAAGAACTGGTATTTCTGGGCGGTCGCGATGCATTATCTCGAAGACGTCGACGTCTGAGTGTCGATTAAAGTTCGTGTCTGAATATCCTGTGCTCGTGTGTACGTATACACGGTTTCTCGTCGGTGTGGCCAGTATTTCCATTTCGTCGCCGTTTGTCGATACTCGTTAACAACGACAAATCTACTTAGCGACTTAATCCGACACGTCGTTGCGATCCCGATACCAGCCGGTCCGTAATTTTATAATAATTCGCCCGCAATTTTTCATCCGACAATTTACGAGCGCCCGCGAAAGAGCAAGCGGGAAGAAAAAGAGAGGAGCGAGAGAGTGGGAGAGGGAGAGAGCGAGAGGAGGGATATATGAAATGGAGGAAAAAAGGAGAGAGGCGGCGACCAATGTCGAGCCAGCGGGAAAAAGAGACGAAAAAGATGGAAAACGGTGGCCGTAGCGGGGGTGAAAGAGGATCG
This sequence comes from Lasioglossum marginatum, assembly GCA_028455795.1. Taxonomy (NCBI): domain Eukaryota; kingdom Metazoa; phylum Arthropoda; class Insecta; order Hymenoptera; family Halictidae; genus Lasioglossum; species Lasioglossum marginatum. The sequence goes on along the minus strand of CM052245.1, from coordinate 10,102,139 downwards.
AGGGTTGCGCACATAACTGTAGCGCGACGTTCGATAAATTGCCTCGGGTTCTTTTTAGTCTGCCACGATATTTTATTTACCAGGAAAATGTATCTCTGTTGTGCGCGTGCCGCGGGAATCGGTTTAACCGGGCTTTTTCGGGAATCCACGCAACCACCGCACCGCCAGAGAGACAGCCAGAGCGCTGATTTTTATTTTTCTTTTTTCATTTTTTATTTGCGTCGAGCACCTTGTCCACCGCAATATCGTCCTGTGATATCCAATCTTCGGAGCAGCGCATTATACCTCGCGATACCGAAACTGAATTAAAAATTCTACGGGGTAGGAGAAGTTAAATATCAACAGCAAAAACAGCAGCTTACTTCGGTTATTGCCTAACTTGATAATTAGACGCGGCTCTATGTTCATGGTTGATGAAAACATTTTTTACTTTTGGTACTCGACTTTCTTGAAATGAGTTCCCGTATAACGCGATCAAAAAGACTGTTTAAAAAGACTGCGTATTTATATGTTTATAAAAAACTGTACACTTACTGACACTAGTTTTAATGTACTTTTAAACAATTTTAATAAATCCGGAAATGGGGGAGCGACTGGGATAAGGGGGTCCGCAATTGGCAATATTGGAAAATTAGGGTACGATTTGTCACAGGATGGGGCGGAATGGTACGTAGATAAACGGAGCCCGGATCGAAAGGGAAGATTTGTAGCGCTCGGCGAACTTTTGGCTGGGAATTGCCGACGATTTTTCGGACGGTTCCCCGAGATAAAGGGTGGAAAAGTAATCGCGCCTTGGAGGTTGTCGCGGGACCGCAATAAACGATCGTCGAAAGAATGCGTCGGAGGATCCAGCGAGTCTGATAGACACGTCACTCGCGCGGACCAAAGAGAATTCCAGTATTCGCGAATACCTCGTATAGGAGTACCTCTCTTGAAGGTACATAGTCGAGAGAATTCTTTTCGTCGCATAATGAACCGGGGCCTCGTTTGCACGCGACTCCGTTCCTCTTCGTTCCGGCTAGTTTATCGAGAATACCTCGCGGCTTGCATTATGTCCTGACCCGGTGCGGTGCGGTGGAGCGACTGGGTTGTCCGTGCGACTATTCTCGGTTCCGTCGTCGATAATTCAACGAGCTTTCGTCACGCGCCCCCGGGAACCAGCGTTCCTCGACGCCGAGGGTGGCACGTTGCGAACGCTTTCGGGGACTTCGCGAGACGGCACCGTCGTTCTGGTTAAACTGTTAATTAAGTGGGACGAATTAATTTGTTCGGGAAGTAGGGGAACGCTTGACGTATTTAGATGGTGATTGGTATGCCATTGTATGTTGTATGCGCTCCGAGTCGTGTTTAAAGCGATTGTGTCGATCGATGTTTTAAAGGGGCAGTGGCGGTTTAGCACTTCGATGTGACGGCTTCAATTACGGCTCTTTTACTTACTGGAAGATTTCGACCCCGTTCAGATACGATGGAAACCGCGCGTTTTCGATCGCGCGGATTATTTATATTGGGTTGTTCGGAAAGTTTCCGTCGATTTTTGGAGTAAATTGAAAACAAAAGAAATTGTACTAACAATCAAGTTTATTTAATAATATATGCACCATTGTGTTTTACAACGGTTTACCATCTTTTGGGAGATTCGTTATCCTACTCTCATGAAACGTCCCTGGTTTATCGCTGAAAAACATTTTACAAGCGGTAATACGTTATTTGTGATCAGTGCCTTGATTAGGTCTTCAAGGTTAAATTCTCCCCCTGTGAGTTTCATAAACCATTCGCGCAATGTTCGATCACTTGCAGCATTGTCTCCGACAGTACATATCTTTTTCGCAATTTGAACAGCATTCTTGCCTTTTCTGTAGTAAACATGCGTTAAGTGCCGAAAATGCACTTTTTTGTTCTCCATGTTTACATTGACGCCAAACAAAAAACTATTGAACCTATGTTCATGGTGTATAGATACAAATATTGGTGAAAGCGCCACCTTTTACAAAATGTATAATAATTATAAAAATAATTAAAAATCTGCAGAGGATTTTTCTGAATGACCAAATATTAGCGTCTTCGTATTCGTTCACACGTGTCCGCGCGGACCAACAATCCGAAACAAAAAACGCGCGATCGGACGAGCCCATTCCATCTGGTGGATTACGTTCGTTTCAAAGCCCCCGTCAAGGGGATGCAGTAGATAAGGGCAAGGTAAGCAAGAGCAGCGTCACAAATAGATTCAAAAGTTCCCGGGAAGGGTTTCGAGCGCGACGTCGATGAGCTGGCAATTTTGAGCACCTTGAGTCGCAGAGCGCAGGGCTCGGTGTGTAGAAGCAGGGGAAGAGTAATTCAGTAAAGGATAAACTGGGCGATGCTGGGGCCGATAAACATCGCGGCGCGGCGGTTGGACGGAGTGCGCGTCGCGTCGCCTCGCACCGCGCAAAAGGATTCCACAAAGTGGATGATAACGGCGTCGTCGAGCTGCGCGCCGCGATAAGATCCTCCCCGGAGAAATGACGCGAAAAACGGGTTATCCTTCGCAATGACGTTATCGTTTCGTCGGAATCTGTCCCCGTGTGCTCCCTCGTCGCTGCCACCCATACGATAATCGTGTCGCTTCGCGTGCGAAAGGCACAACTGTGACATCCCTTCTCGCTACTGGCGTGCCTCTGTGTTTACTCTGCGCGGAATTGAGTCGTTCGCGAACCTAATCGATTAATTCCACCTTTTAACCGTTAGCACTCGAATGGTGACTTCGAGGTGCGATTCACAATTTTTCCCGAACTTATTTCGGGAAAACTGTGTGAAATCGACATCGATTCACTGTTACAACGAAAATATTCTGGGCCAGGAGAAATGTCTTGGTTTGATTAGGTGTTTTATTAAGCCTTTTCTACCGTTCCAATCGGTAAATGAGCAATTTAATTACTAGCTACTTCAAATGATCTGTCTCCGCGGCAATTTCCTCGAGCGAAGCAAACAAATATTTAAACGACGTTGGACAGTACATATAAATATTTCTTGACGATATTGTTTGTACTTCTTTCTCCAAGAGCTCCTTCGTGCTCCACTTTGCTAGAATTTAGATTCATTAACGGATGCTGCATATAATTCAAATATCGTGTGAACTCGGTAGCCTATATTATAGTTTGCAACAGAGTTTCCCCGACAGTGGTAATTTATTGCAATTCTGGTCCCCGGTAGTTTCTGCTAATATTGAAACTATCGAGTGACGCGGCTGTTGCCCGATGTATCTCAAAATATCGTCTGTTCGAGGAGAATTTCTTTAGTGAATGGAAATTTGTCAGATTAGCAAGAATTTCTATCCATTATGAATAAAAAATAGGGTCAAAGCAGCCGCGGGAAAGGAAGAAACGATGAAATATTCACGCTGTCGCGTGACAGAGTTTCTCGTTGCGTACATACTAAATTCGCGAGGGCGACAGATTCTGGATCGCTCGGAGCGACTAACAAAGTTGATTCCAGGGGTTTTTCCCCCGTCACTTACGATAACTCGAGCGAGGGTCTCCTCGGAACACTCGACAGCTCTCTAAACATCGTTCGAGCCCGAAACTGCAACAGCAAATTTCGGTTTGAAATATCAATTCGAGGAACCCACCACAGCCGTTTCCCGGACGTGTAAAACTTCCTCGAAGAAGAAACCGACTAGTGGAAATATCGGTGAGTACACGATCGAGATACGAGCCCGTCGTATATTATTTACGATCGGTGAAGGATCGCGGCGAAAATCGCGGATGAAAATCGGTTTTCCAGCAGCGTGTCCCTCCGATCCCGTGCTCGCTCTCTCTCTCTCTCTCTCTCTCTCTCTCTCTCTCTCTCTTGTTCGACGATCGAGTTTCATCGACACGGGGAAGCGCGGAGGAAGCGGCCTACAAACACTTGTCGACGGTGTAAACAACTTTCCGCTCGGTGTATTTGGCAAGAGCGGTGCGGCGAGCGGGCACGCGTGGACATGGCCCGGTAATTTATTGTTACAAGAATCCTGGATCCGAGAACGCGCGAGAAGCTTGCGCGCTAAGCTCCGCGAGCTCTGGCCAATTCGATTAACCCTTTACCGGTCGGAACTTTTACTGCGAGCGCTGCGATTTAAGCGGGATTTTATCCCGGACAAATTCAAAAAAAAATTAACACGCTACCAGCATTCTGTGTTCCGCTGTTTACCTTCCTCGTTCAAATGTTTTACCAAACGTGACGTATCTCCTTTATATGAGAACAGTGCAGCAGAGGAGAGTCAAGGATTTCCACTAAAAAACATCAAAGTTTCGACGAGTATACTTGTTACGTCGTCATTTTATACAAGCCGGTTTCGTACGCCAGAGTACCTGTACGTTCGGAATCGTACTTGTGTAAGTAGTTCAAAGATACTTGTAAGTACCGCTTAGATTCCTCGAAATAAAAGAATTCGAAGCTACCTCCATCTGGGCTCGAGTCTACTTAAAATATTGCTTGCCTTTTTCGGCGTACTCGTAAAACATTCGAAATCAATTAGATTCGAACCTACTGGTTCGTTGCTCCAACTTTGTGCGGTTCATATTATAATATCTGCGCTACTAAATATATTTATTTATTCACTTACCACGAAAGCATCTTTACAATTCCAATAATTGTGAAATAAACAATCTGGAACCAGTCATTTGACCGGTGGTGATACGTTCGGTGTTAACTATGTTCAGATATTCTGCTGTTACGAGCCGAGGGCTGGCGGATAAGACGTGGCCGAGGTTTGTTCTTCTGAACGGGATTGTCGTGAACTAGCCGGTGCCTGTTTCATCACCGGGTTGCCACTAGGTAGGAAAAACGAGGTAGTCGTGGACTAGCCGGTGTCTGTTTCACCACCGGGTCGTCACTAGATAGGAAAGGGTTGTCGTGAACTAGCCGATGTCTGTTTCACCACCGGGTCGCCACTAGATGGAAATCGTGAACTAGCCGGTGTCTCTTTCACCACCGGGTGTCACATGATTTCGGTAAGGGTAAGGTATTAGGAAAAATCAGCTCTCGTAACTCTCTAAAAGAAATAATAGATAAACCTCGAACGGTAAAGGTTTATCAAGGTGAGAGAATAGCTAGATACTGGAATTCTAAATGGATGTGGAGGATGAGATTAAAGACTCTCAAATGTCTGATAAAAGTACGATATAATCAAGAGTAGAATTGACTGGTTACACTTGTCACTTGTGTAGTGTAATCGCGGAACCCTAGCTCCCGAGCTCTCGGTTTTCACGCACTGAGAAATGCGGGGGTAATTTAGCTAACTTGCCTTTAGAATCGCAGTTGAAGCGCGTTACAGGATTTGATCGAATGGGAATAAGAACCCTATCTTACAAGATGCGTACCGATCCGTATTCAGTGCAGAACTAAGCCTGTGGAGAACTAGCTGGAGCCCTTTATATAGTCCAAAATGTTTATGAAAAATGGTAGTGGGGGTAATGGAAAAATCTGGAAGATGTTCTTGGGGTCTCCAGCTGCATGCACTTTCCCATAAGGGGAAAGCTGTTTATTTGGACCTGTGAGCCGGGCCTCCTGTGTACATGAACACGTGGTTCCATGAAGGGAGCAAACAGTCACGTAGGCAAAGCCTCCGTACGTAACATTCCAGTGAAATTTCGACACAATGACTGAGGAAATTGAACGAAACTTGAACAATAAAATAAAATATGTACTATTTGATCAAAGGTAAAGGTCACAATTTTTAAATTTTTTATCTGTGCCTGCAATAAAAATTTAGAAGGTGTTTTTGGTAGGTCTGGGAGGAAGTTTATCGACCCGTTCGCTCTCGCGGAATGAATCGATTTGGCAAACGAGCGGCTGCTATATCGCTCGTGCATCGATTCTGGTTCTTCTCGGGCCGCGGCGTCGACTTTAAAAGCAGTTTTCTGGCATCGTCGGTGTTTCGAGCGTCGCGACGCCTCGCTTAGCCCATTGTGTCGTGTTCCAGGGGCCAGTGACCCGCGTTTTCGAGCCCCGGGCCAGCTACGTTCGAACGAAAACTTGCAAAACAGCCTTGCAACCTTCCTCGAATTACAAAACGAAATTTGCGAATCGGACGGGGCTGCTTCCGACTATGAGAGACCATGTTTTCGCCATCGAAAAATTTGAGTTTGAATCAAGTGGTAACGAGGAACGGCGGCGAGGAACGTTCGACGGAACGGTCGTCGTCGTAATTTTATCCTGGTTTGCGCGGTTGCACTTTACCCGGTGCACGAACGCCTCCTCTTACCCTCTTCTCTTTTTCAGCCTTTCTATTTCGGTTTCCCGTAGATTACAACCGGTAGCGCGGACCCGAACTATTATTAGGCGACGCTGCTCCCTCCTTCTAGATCGTATTATTTGTTTGACCTCGCTTTCGCCTGCGTCTCCGTGTTTCACAAGCGCTCTCCTGCTCCCGAGAACAAGCAGCCGCTCGTGAATCAACCGGGTTTATAATATAAAATCGATCCGTGATCCGGTGCGTTCGATCAATGTCTCCACTACGGTGGAATTTTCGAATTTCAACTGCGACCATTTGTTCTCCGCCGTCAAAACCACCTTCCACGCCGTTGCTCTTAGTCACCGAAACGAACTATGACGAGGCCGTGTAGTCGGTAGTCTTCCATTTTGAAATACAGACTGTCCTAAAATTGTAGGATTACTCGAAACTCGTGTTTTCTCGGTAAAAGTGGAAATCGATGGCTCCTACGCTATTTTGTTGCACTTTGTTCTCGATGCATCAACAGATGGAGATTGATGGCTCGATTAATTCCTGGCGAGCTTTTAGCACTCTCACAGCTGGCTGAAGAAAATCAGTTTTCAAGTTCCGGTGTTCTAAAAGTAAAGCTTCGCCACTTTATAACCCAATAATCCTCGAGCTAAAAGAGATCTGAAAGATGTAAAGATATGAATCTAATTGAAGACACCATCAAATCCTGGTGAACAATTGTTTCTGTCATGAAGAAAGCTAATGAAAGAAAAGTCAAGAATAAAGATAATTTTAGTGTGATATACTCAAATGGAAAAGTAATATACGAGAAACTTTATTCTATCCGCATCGGAGTCATACATGTTTCAAGGGATTTCTTTTTCGCGATACCCTGTATAAGCTCCTGCAAACCACTGTAATTGGGATTGTCTTTTAGATTTCAAGCGGCAATTCACAAGAGTGTTGCGAGTGTAAGGGTAGTGTCACTCGAACAAACTAATTTAATTATAGCTCGTACGTCTCTCGGTTCTTTCTCTCTTCTAATTCTGTTCTTATCGGAATTGTCACGCTCTTGTTTACCTCTACGATCTACTTTTTCCCCGTATTGCTCTTCGGTTACCTGTGTCAGCCGATACTTGTCCTAATTGTTATTTTTTCCCAGAGAGAGAGAGAGGGACAGAGAGAGGTATCCGTTTACTGTGGCAATGTTTTCTCACACGTCCGAAGGATTGTTTGCCACTCCCTCGCTCCCTCGCTTCGAGGCTTGAAAGTTTGAAGCGGTCAGTTTATTTTATTCAAAATTCTATTGGGATCTGACATGGAGACGTAGACAATATACATAGCTAACAAAGGAAATTAAACATTCTTTTGATCTAGAATGCCTGATACAATACTTAAATATTTAATAAATGATTAAATAGATTAGTTTAATTTTAATTAGATATTAGCTCACTTGGTAATATATGTATAGTCAGATTTCTCGAAATGTCGTGTTGTGTACAATTTTATTTATTTTCAAAGCAATTTTGCTTTTAGTGGATCCACTTGCTCCATTCTACCGAATGCGTTTGTAATGTTGACTACGCATTTATTCGGCTTTCGAAAAGTGTGGAAACGCAGCAACAAATTTTTACTAATTTTTACTTCGCTCATTGAAAGGAAACGAGGTGTTTCCTGGCGGTGCTAACAGTCGGAAAAGCTCATTTCGAAAAACAATCGAAAAACCTGACGACGAAAAAAGCTTGACCGATCCTCGTGTCCCCTCGCCCATGCCCCTCCGTTTCTCTCGATCCTTCGGACGATTAATCACCTTTTGCTTACATTCCCGAGGAAAACACCTGGCCGATCATCAGTCTGCTTGTTCGCTTGTAGCACGCAACAGCTATCGCTTGTCAGTAGAGAAAACAAATGATCGAGAGTAGAACCGAGTCCGACAAATAATCATTTTCGCGAAACTGTCTGGCAGGATGAAATCGTCGGGTTCCTAGAAAAGTACGGACGCTAAATAACCACCATGAAAAGCATATTAGCAATGTCCCGCTCTTGTACGGTTTACTGTGACTATGAAATCTCCGGCGAAATTGATGTGCGAGTACTCTATGGTTTATCCTCAACGCTATAATAAAGCTGGGAATATTTTTCTGCTTTAACGAGGCATAGTTCAGTTGGAGAGGGTTTAGAGACTCTATGTTCCGAGTGGTCGATCTAGGTCTTCTTTGTTCGTTTCGTAAGTGTTTCAACTGTTTCAAGTATTTCATATTTTTTCTAGTTAAGAGATGACGATTCGACCACGGGAACAATAGCAACCTCCGCTATTAAACAAACACCAAAACCCCATCCTCCGGTTTCTCTATCAGCCCTGTCGATGCCTCCTCGTGACCTCGAACTATCCAGATCGTAAACAGCTCGTGAAATGCTCTAGGGGAAGCATTAGCGAGAATGTTAAGCTAAATAAACACTACGGGGCCGAGTGGCGTTGGGGGGGGGGGGGGGGGGGCGGAGACTGCGTTTACAATGGTAACGAGTGGTGGGAACACGGGGTGGGCGGATGGTAGCTCGTGTCTCGCGACTAAACTCCTTAACCGACGGTTTTCGGCACTGAGGATAATTCGACCTGACCCGCAATCGAGTGCTTGCACACTGTCGGCCGACCGTTTGTCCATGCACCGATTGTTGTTTCACTGACTTGCATTCTGCGTTACTCTCGATTTCTGCCTCCGCGAACGTGTCCTTCACGAACCTGCCGATCAAGGTGTCTAACAAGTTCATTTCCCCGTTGTCGTATATTCACAATTCTTCAATCCTGGATTAGAAAGTTGTTCATATTGCGATGGGTTTGGATGAATCAATTTTTAGTGGGACTTATGTAAAAGATATAATGTACTACCCTTCCCTCATTCGATATTTCTGACTCTTATTTCTGGCAAAGGGTTCAAGAAATACAGTTAACTTCAACAGATCCAATAGTATTACTATATAAACCATATATAAAAAATATATAAAAATATATAATATATAAAAAACTATATTGGTATATAAAATAATATCATCGCATAAACATCGTCGATGCACCCCGACGCTTACTTCAATCCCTCCCGTAAATTCCATTGAAATTCCGCTACCAACTAAGCGACGCCGTCCCGGGCGTCTCAGTTCTTTAATGAAGCGATAATTGGTTTCCTTTTGTCTGTCTCGTCGCGAGCCACATCGTCTCGTCTCGTCTCGTCTTGTCGCGTCGTGTTAGACGCTTTTCTCGCGAGGAACTTATTACATTGTACGACTCCTCCGTCGGGCTTCTTTTCCCGCGGCTTCTTTGTCCCCCCGGATAACCTCGTTTCTTATGAATTAATCTTGACATCGCCCAGGAACTTGCTCTCTTACGCCGGCAGACGTCGAGCTTCCGCGCGGACGCTAGGTGAACGTAGAAGTTTAATGAGGATACGCTCAGGAAAACCCGTCAGGGGGAAAGAATCCCTTCCCTTGCTCCCTTTCACCCTTCATCCCTATACTTCTCACATCCTCCCCGTCTCCGCTACCCATACGAATTCGGAAGGAAATCGCTCGAAAGGCTCACGGTGCATTAGCCAATGTCGAAGCTGACTTACGAGGGACCCTGCGTCGTTGCTCACCTGCCAATGTGCCGGACCCGGGGTTAATGATCTATACGAAGATACACGGGACTGTCATTAATTGCTCCACATCGGGCCGTAGAATCTATTTTACCTGGCTAATACTGACTACTAAATGTTGGCTTTTCGGGATCTTCGAAGGGAATCCACGCACCGAACGCGGACAAATAAATTGACTGCTATCTCAGAATTTCTAAAAAAAGAGATACACAGACGCCGTTCGGACACGGCGCAAAACCGCGTGTTTTCGATCGCGCCATTTTTGTATTCGATTTTTCGACCGCGCGGACACGCGTGAACGAATACAAAAACGCTAATGTAAATAAGATCCGCGCGGTTTCCGCCGTGCCTGAACGGGGTCTGAAGACGCTAATGTATTGGGTTGGCAAGAAAGTAATTTCGGTATTTTGAGGTGAAATAAATACCAATTTTTTTACTCAAGCAATGAACTTTCACTAATGATGATGACCTGAAATCGCACTTGGATCAGTTTTTTGTTTTTTTTTTTATAAGTTTTATGAGCGCGGAATTATGAAGAAAAGAACAAAAAAAAGGGTTTTATTTCATCCTTAGAATACCGAAATTACTTTCTTGCCAACCCAATAAATCTGTGGTTGTCAGGAAAAAAATGTCGCATGTCACAATTTCAGATAATTTGATGCATTTTAATTTAATTTTATGCATTAATTGACTTTATAGTATAGGATTTACGTGTTTACCAGAAAAAAAGTCATGAAAATAAATTCGAAAGGCTCAAGAAAATAGTGCAAATTAGCCGATATCAAGACTTCAAACGGCAATATCTCGAAAGTGAAAGTATGTGACATTCTTTCCGACGATCACAGAAATAAGCTCCGCGCGTTTAGCGGTCGAACAATCGAAAACAAAAATCGCGCGGTTTCCGCGGTGTCTGAACCGGCTATAAAAATCCACTTTGCCGAACATCGTGGCTCTTTGTTCAGCATCCGGCAGACAGCTGCGTCTTCGCAAGGGGATCGCTCCAGCTAGTTTTAACAATGCGTTCCTTTCTGGCAGACGGCACTCGGAATCGTCCTTATCATTTAACCTTCGCATTTCCTGGGAACTCGGGACCCAGTCTAGGCGATCGTGTCTCTTCCTAGGAGTAGTTTCCGGCAGCAGGGTGCGTGCCTCCGCCAGTAATCACGTGCACGAACTAATTTCTCCGGTACACACTTCGTGCAGCCGGCTTCGAAGCGCGACGCCCGGAAACGTGCTAAGAAACTCTTATGTCCGGCGCCCTCGCTGCTGATCTACGAGCCTTCCCTTCCCTTGCTGTCTGCGAGGAGCAGCGTCGCCTGCGGTTATTGAAAACCCACAGAGAGACCACAACCACTAACTCGACTCTAACTCTTATTTAAAATCTTTCTGTATTTAACATGTTTGCACAAATTCTTATTATAAGACTAAATTAATATACTAGCGAGTAAAGAATGGACATTCGGAAAAAGTTTGTAATATTTTTTAGAGGAACATTAACAAACTGTTGAAAGAAATACAGTAAATGGATACCTGGTTGACTATACAAGGGTTTCTTAATATACTCTGGTACAGATATAGTGGTAAAAATCGCGGCAAAATCAAACCAATGTAATTAAATGCAACTATATAGAGTAATTCTATGAATTGGGACAGGTTACTGCTCTTTTTTAAATAATGAATATAAAGGAAATATAGAGGAAAAAATAATATCTATTAACAGTAGACAGCGGCTTCGTATACAAAATGAATGTTTCCTTTATTAAATGCAACGCGTTCTTGATCTGTCCAAATCTACGGATAAATCTTTTCCGCGTGTTTCTCGGAAATTGCGTAAGTGGGTGAAGTCGCGGTTCCCGGATCGCGCGCCGCGGCGAGCATTTCAGTTTCGCGAGTGTGGAGCCAGGTAAATCGCGCGACCAGCGAGACACAACCGCTGCGAATCGATGCGTGAACCGTCGACGATCAAAGGCCGAGCGATCGTTTCGCCGTGGGTTCCTTTGTGCGACGGCCGAGTCGCCAACAACGACGCAAAGTGCACTCGGCTAAAGTGGACGCGGATGGCTGGTCGAGACGAAATTAACGAGCTAGGATCCGTGGAGGTCCTGAGACTGGTCCCGGGTAGAGGAACGAACGGGTCGAGGCTGCGAGTAATGGCGCGTCTGCTCCCAGCTAGCAAGAGCGAGAGAGAGGGGGGTCGTCTGTTCGATTCGAAATTTATGCCAGCTCGTGAATAGAACCCGGCGCTTTGCTAAAACTCTGTCGCATCGTGCCCGGCTCGCGTTAGTTCTTTCACTTATCGCTCCACCCTCTTCGGAGAAGGTCGTTCGACAACTTTGCCCGTCTCCTTTGAGCAGAATTCGGCCGATAAAAATTTTCTCTCCTGCCCTATCGAGAACGCGTGCATCGATTTTCACGTCGTTAGAGTCGTCGCGAAATTAACGCGCTAATTATTCCAGCCTCGTGGAGCGGATCGATCAACGAGCTGTTCATGTTACACAGACGTTTCTTGGAATGTCGCTTTCTCTCTCTCTCTCTTCCCATTTCGCGAAACTCGTGATTAATTAGAGACGAACGGCCTACATTTTTCCTTTCAGCAGCGCTTTTAATCAGCCGGAAGATCCGTGGCCCTTTCGCGGAACACGCTTTGTAATATTTCATGAAATTTCGCGCAACTGCGCACGTACCTCTGGCAGCCGGTGTTCAACGAGGAATGTAGCTACGTCGGTCAAATTGCCTTTCTTAGGCATTTTAATTCACCTATAGTTCCAACACAAAATCTAAAAGTCTATTTTGTTATTTTTACGAGGCAGTCTGTGTTCGGCAGTTGTAATGGGTTTAGGATTGGATCATTTCAAGAAGAGAGAAAAGAGAAGCGTGCGAGGAGTAGGCGACGGTGGCGAAATAACAAGTTACATTCCTGCGAAAACACCGGAGCAAGACGGATTCCCGTCTCCGCTCTCGGCGAACAATTCCCAAGCTCGGATAAGCGGAAATCACGGGAGCCGAATGTTTTGCTTGAGCATAGACGACTAAGTTCACCGTGTTCGGGTATCTATGCGCAAAATTTCCGCGCCGAGTCTCCCACGCGTCGAGCGAGCAAGTGGAAACGGTGTTGCTTTGGTCAGACGCGTGCGGATCCGACACTAGTTTCCTCCTACGAATTAAACTAGCATCGAAACAAGTGAAACCAGGGCCGTGCCGTGCTATGATACAGAGAGGCGGTCGCGTGAGCAGCGAGATCAAAATACAATTTGAACCATTAGATAATTGAAAATCTTTACGCAAGACGAATTTTAGATAAACTTTTTCACTTGTATTCTGGACATTACCCTTAATTCTCTGAATGAACAATTCGCAGTCGAAGATTATTTTAAAGAAGAAACATTTAGAGGGTGGCATTCCGAAGACTTGCATCGTACTGAGAAAATCTACCGCACGGCCCTGAGTGAAACCAGTGCAGTAAACATCGAACGGGATCGAAAGTGGCATCCAGTGTAACCGCGGCCTAATTTGCGAGTTGTTTCACAGAAATTGCCAGCCGGGAACACGCGTTTTCGGTCGCATACTCTTCCCAGTTTCGCAGCTCCGGGTGAAATGCTGACTTTAGCGTGGCAGTTGCGGCCAAGCCTTTAAATCGCGGAAAGTCGATAGGGTCGCGTGTATCTTTGCGCGTCAATGCGCCTAAGTAGCTTGAAAAAGTTCCACGCAGTCTTTTCATCGCACCCGGCTATCTATCTTCCCCGTGGTGTATACATCTCGCGGACTGTACCACGCCATGCTCTTTATCAGCCGGTTTCTTCCGTCGAGATTGCTCCGGAAGAACGGTGCGACGCCGCTGTTGCTGGCTTATGGCTAGACTGATTTTCTGCATTTGTTACCGAGACGAGGGGAAACGAGAAACGGTGAGAATTTTTCAGAATTTTAATGACACTGTTACGGAGAATTTATTCCGACACAGTGGCGAACATGAAAAATAAAATCATTCGGAAGTGTGTACCACTTATGGCCACAGAAAGCTATCGTTACGATAGATATATTCTCTTTTCTTTTTTCATTGCTAGAAGCTTTTGTATGAGAGAGAGAGAGAGAGAGAGTTTTCGCTTGGGTCAGTACACTTTAAAAATCCCAGCTTTTTCTCTCCACGATTTTTATGTACACATTCCGGAATTTAACCGCGCCACTAAAAAGACAAAAAAAGAATGCAGAGGGATCAGTTTTACGTAAATTAGTAATATTTAAAAATGTATTGTGAAAAAAAGCTCCAGGAGGAGAGGGACGAAAGTTTAAACAGGGATCATGGTAAATGTATTTCCTCTTTTCTTGTTTTTCAATGCACATTTTTACGCGAGAAAACGTTTGCATATTTCGCAGCGAGCATTATTTAATGCGTCGACTGTCGACCCAGCAACCGCGAAAATTTCACGGAACCTAAGTAATTTATTTGATGAAACGGAACCGGGAAAGTTATGATTTATTACAGTGGTTATCCAATTATAGTTGGATGAAAACAAAGTGTTCTAAATGCGAGGGGAATCGTGCGTTTCTGTTAAAACATTTCCAACAGGCACTTTCCATACAAGCATAATGATTTTATAACTGGTGTCGTTTCCAACAGAAGCATCTTTACGATAATACTTCAGTGAATCGTGTATCGAAAAGCTTTTCACCTAACCTACTAACTCAGTATACATTGTTCAGGTTTTTTTCAGATTTCAGGTATACATTGTCCTGTTTCCCAATCATTTTCAAGCAAAATGAGCACATTTTTCATTTGCAAGCAAAATTACCTGTTTATTTAAAATATGACAGAACTTTCCCTCCAACCTAATAAATAAATTCCAGGTAAAAATTGCAATTGGTATAGCCGAGGCGTTAGGCTAGCGAGATGCTAAAACTGCTCGAGACAGAAAGCGTGTTTCGGATGGAAAAAAGAGTCCCGCGCAGCGAAAAGAAGGGGCGTTTCCTCGTTTTTCGGCGGATCGCTCTCGACGCCTGTCGCTCGCGCGAAACTTCTCTGTTTCCCCGCCCATCCTGTTCGGTGTGAACGCGCCCTAAAAGCTGGAAACGCGCGCGAGACGCGCCTTTTCCTATTCTTTGCCCGGCCACGTTTAAATTAGAAATACCTTAGCGGCAGCTTGCTGCCGGCTGAGACGATGCCGCGCCGCAGCAACGCTGTTGCAAGAAAGTCGCGTCTCGGCAACTCCACGCTGAAACCCGACACCGTGCTTCTATAGAGCAACTTCTCCGAGAACGTTTCGCCTTCGACGATGTTCGCAGAAGCTTGCGAGACGCTGCTTTCGTCCTCCGAGGGAACTCCGCTTTTCGAGATCTTAGTATCTACTTACTCTTCGCCGATACTGGATATCGATTGTCTGCGATTATCAGATTTCTTCAGACCTTTCAACCCTTCGGCGACGACTCTGTGTTATCAGTAGACTGCGGATCTTTATGCATTTAGGAAAACATTGGTTGGGTGAAATATCAAATAGTAAAAGATTACAAAAATTTAAGAGCATTGCAATATCGTTCTTAATGTAACAAAGTCATTAGGGGATAAAATCAATTTTTTGCAGTCTAGTTGTCAGTTTAGTTCTCTATTATGTTAAAGACGATAAACAAAATTAACAGATAAAATACGCAATAAACATGACTGCGATTCGAAGCAGTACAAGAGTATAGTTCGAAAAGAATAACTTTCCTGAGAGTTTGTTAACAGCCATTTGTCTATTCTAAGATTCGCAACAGTAATGCTTGGATTTTTTGGGATCGATACGCTGACCTCCCGTTCGACAATGCCCATAATATCGATTTTCTATCGAGTCGATTTTCCGAGCGCGGCGCGGGCTTGATTAAACATTAAAGAATCGCCGTTGAACCGGCGGTGCCGCGGCGCGGAGAGTTCATTACTTTCCGAGCACATTTCGGGTAATTATGTCGGCGAGCGAGTTTAATTCCATTAACTTACGAAATTCGACCGGGCTCGTTTCATTCGGATAATAAATTAATATCTCTGATAGCCGAAATATCCCGTCGAAATATAATAACGCATTGTCGCGATATTTTGGCTGGCCTGGCGGAGTGCGTGTCGGCGATCCGGGTCGGGGATTAACGATAGACCCTCGGAATACTATTTTATGTTACCTTATAAAAGTGGCGGTACCGTGTTTGCTGGGAATTACAGGAATTTTGGTCTCGGTTAGTAATACGTCCACGGAAATCCAGAGAAATAATTTCCATTGAACGGGTAATTTCATCTTTACCGCCTCGATAATTGCGAACTAAAATCATCATTTCTAAAATATCTTCCAATGAAGGCAAATGATTTGTATTCTCCATAACGATCCGCAATCTGGTAAAAATCTTCCTAAACTCAAGAGCACTATTCTTTAATCCAGCAATATATTGCTTTTCATTTAAAAATGTACTAAAAAATGTTTTTCAAAAACCTTAGCCGTATTTTAACGAGTCAGACTCGTGATGAAGATTTTAACAAAGTCTAACAAATATGAATGTTGGGCGTTTCTTTTTAGATGAAATAAAATTTGATTCGTTTGTAACTAATATTTAAGCAAAAAGTATACATTTTGTTTTCCCTTCTACGACATTTTTCAGGATAAGGACGTTTTAATCACTGTAACTAATCACTGTAAGGAAAGTGATACGGCAAGGGGTTAAAGAAATAAAAAATTATATTATATGTGATTTGAAAACGTTTTCGAGGACTCATATAATGCGACGGTGAAGGATTTCAACGAACTTATAAAGTAAAATTAATATAATTGCAAAATTGTTTATCCTAGTCGAATTCATCTGAGAAACGCAGTACCTTCGAGATGAATCTATAGCAAACCAACCAATGAAAAATGGCCGACAACTCGCGTCGACAAACTGTGCCGGCATTTAGAGCGCCGATGCGACAGAGCCATTAAATTAGCCTTGGAAAAAGGAACACGGAAGCGTGGGTCTCAAACACGACGGCTACCCAGTCCTCCCTGAAATTACTGGCAGAATCGAAGGTAAATTGCGTCTGCTCATTCATTGCGCAAGGAGGAGGACCGTGCAGCAAAGCGAAGGGGAGTTCTTGTTTGCCTTCTTCTCCCGGCGTGCTGTACCGGCCCGGCTCGGCGATCTAATATCTGTGTATAGGTAGCAGTACCATCGCGAATATCGAGCAGTATCGATATATACATTGCCCTCGTAACGTTCCCCGGCAAACCGTTTCCTTTAATAATATAATCTACCTTCTTGCTGCGCTGCCTGCTGCTGGCAATTCACGGAAATTATTACGGGAAACATCGTCTTAACGATCTGTAACGGATGTCCAAACTCCTTGTTTCCAGCGTCAATTTATGTTCGTCAATTTATTTCGTCCCGTACAATTGGTGTAGGAGCGATTCATCGACACGCGTCGTCTATCTGGGAGTTTTGCTGGGACCGCGAGACGTCGCGCGCGTTTCTGGGAAGAAGCCTGAATTTTAATGTCTGGTTCGGGCGTATCGAGCGGGTCTGGCTTGTCGCATTAGGGGACGAGGTTTCGCGTATTCTCCGGCTCGTCAAAGGAGCCGCAGCCCGGAGCGATTCGCGTCGCATCGCGTCCCGGAATCTGCGAAGCGTCGCGCGAAGATATTCGGGGTAACGTCCCCGGGCTTGGAAAATCGAAAAGAATGGATTCCCGGGCGGTATGCCCCTGGCGAGGAATATATTCAACCAGATAAGTCCGCTCACTCGATAAGAACGCGTTTTTGAAATTGTAATCGGCGATCCGCGTCATCGTTCCTTCCCTATTTACGTAATCTAAAGTAAAAGAGAGGAACACAGATTCGAGTAAAAATTATGTGATACTTTGCAGTGGAGGTTACAGAGTTCGACTCGATGGTGAAAGCAGAGAGACACTAAGGTTGTTACACTATGCAAAATATACATATCGAAAAGCTCGCAATTCAGGTGGATAGTATAATCTGACGGCATTCTCCAGGGCAAACCAACTACGGAATCGCGTATTATTGGCGGGGCTCGCAGCGTTCTCGAGCAAGGAAGATGGGCTTGGGGCGTATGTTTCGAAAATTGGACCGGATCGGAAGTTCACGAGCTCCTCTCCGATCGATCGTGGTCTCTCTGGCTGGGAATCGGACGCAGGGAACTGCGAAGTTGGCCTCGCCGAATTACGTTCTAGATTTCGGAAGTTTGTCCCGCGAAGGGAAAGTTCCTCGGGATGTATCGGAGTCGGTGAAATTCCGATCCGTCGGGTTCGAACAAAGAAGATCAGAACCTATCGAATGGGGAGGGACGAACGGGAGAAAACGAGACTCGATTCCGCCAACGGGAGGTCTCGTCCATCACTGTCGCGTCGGTGTGTTGTTAAACCGCGCTGCGTCGACGGATAAGTGGCTCTCGCAGTGTTTGGTTCCCTGCGCTCGGAAGTAACGCTTTAACAGGGAGGCGGGCGCGAAGCGGCGATGGCTGCTGCGACTCTGTCTCAGACTACGATGAGAAACAATACGCCGTTGACGGAACGAACGAACGTCTACGATCCTTGCTGCGGGAAATACGAGAGGCTGGATCGCGTTTCGGAACACGAGGCAAGGCGACGAAGGGCAGTCGCGTGTCAACGGGACGGTGTAACGAGAGTTTACGTCGAGCAAAACTATGGGAGACTCGAGAGAAATGGTACCCTTACCATGGGATCAGGGGAGAGGTGAATGGAGAGGTTTACTGGCTCGCAACGTAAACCTGCAGAGTCGAAGCCATTCAAAGCTCCATGATCTTCAACATAGTTAGAACTCTCTCGTATCGTAGTGTATGACCGATACAATTTTTTTCATCGAACTTGAAAATCGATTTATACTACAATTAAGTAAATATTTCATTAAGATCTGCTAGGTGTGCGAATGTTACAAAAATTATTGTTACGAAAAACTTAACTTACCGAAGTAAAGTTGTTTCGATTTCGTGATTTTTCTGGGTATTGGCGTGGCAATCAATCTCCGACATAGATAGAACTCTCCCGTACCGTAGTGTATGACCGACACAATTTTTTTCATCGAACTTGAAAATCGATTTATACTACAATCAAGTAAAGATTTCATTAAGATCTGCTAGGTGTGAGAATGTTACAAAAATTATTGTCACGATAAACTTAACTTACCGAAGTAAGTTGTTTCGATTTCGTGATTTTTCTGGGTATTGGCGTGGCACTCGACGTACGATGCAGCAACCTAGAATTCCACGAGAGGACGCATCGAGCATTGATCGGACTCGACAGGGTTCGAATGATTCTCCCGTCGCAGGCCCTCGGAAGGAAGGGTTGTTCGGTTTATTTCGCAGGGTAGTTTCCAATGAAACGAGTGGCAAGATTAGAGGGCAACGTCTCGGTAGCGGAGCTTGACAGGCGCAGACCTCACGAGGAATTAGGAAAGCAGGAAGAGGGTGGTGAAAGCGGGAAGGGGGATGAAGGGAAGAGGAAAAGAGAGAAGCCAGGGGCGCGCGAAGTCTGCTGGGTCTCTGGTAACGCGAAGTGGCACCCTCTAAACTCGAAAACGCAAAAGAGGCTCGAGGGAAGGGCTGAATGTAGGAGAGAGAGGGGTTCTCCGCGTATCGGTGAAGAGGAGGGCGTGAGAGGAGAGGAGAGAAGAGAGAAGGTGGCAAGAAGCAGACGCGCTGGGACACGCGATGGAAAGAGAACCTAAGGAGAAAGAGGAGGAGGAGGAGGAGGAGGTTCGGGGGAAGGGTGGAGGACCGAGTGTTTGCCTAGCCGGGGCACGAACCCCGTAAATAGAATCCCATTAAAGCCTTGACGCGTTGCCGCCCGTCCTTCTCTCCTACAGGTATACGAGAACGTACGTGTACGAGTAGAGTGGAACGGGGAGACGAGCAGAGGAGGAACCGGTGTGGATCTCAGGCACCTGCACATAGCCTGGTCTCGGTAGCGAGTGAGAGAGAGAGAGAGGATGAAGGGGTGAGGAGGAGTCCGAGGGAAGAAACGTCGCGGCCGAATAATGCCAGCCACCTCCGGGAGGAAAGCCCGATGGAATCGAGAGTGCCACGGCAAGCTCGTCCCCTATCCTACAAGCTCCCTACGATTCTCTTCTCGAATCGTTCTTGCTCTCGCGATAGATTTCGGGGGTGAGACCAGCTCTCGCTGAAGCGTTCTCAATTCGCCTGAACCTGACGGCCGAGGAAATTGCCCTTGGAGGCTGTGTTTTGGCACCGGGAGCCAACATACTACGCCTACCTTCGACATTCTATAAGAATAGGGATATAGACGATCTTGATGGATCAATCTGCTTTTCTTTATAATGTAGAGGACACCTACAAGATGGGGATTATACTATAGGAGATTGTCTTTGGTCAGAGGAAATTCTGCCTCAGAACAAATCAGCAATCGAAGCCTTGCCCATTTACTTGCAGTTTCCACGATGGGGGTGAAAACTATATAAACGATAAATGAACACGTACTTGGTTCCTATGTCCTGTAACTAATGCAAACAATTTTCATTTTGCATAAAGATCCACAGAGAGTATTGATTAGTGTCCAGGACAGGAATGGCAATCGAAGCGATCGGGAACTCGGTGCAAGCGAGTTCTTCCCGGACGGGACGCAAGTTGCGACAACCGGCCGCGCGGTTAGGAACTCAACGTCCCCAGATCGATCGATCAATTTCCAACGACGTGGATGCACAACGTCCAAGCTAGGGAATCCTTCGGGAATCGTCGTGTGTAACGAGGAAACTCTCGAAGGAAGCGGCGAAAGGGATGAGCGGGTGGAATCCTGCTCGGTAAGAGGGTCGGGGACGGGCGTGCGCGCGGAGAAAATGCGGGAAATAGATCGCTAAACAAATAGGAACGGGAAGAGACAGATTGAAAGGACGAAGAAATTGATGTGCGAGGGAGGCGGAAATGGGAATGGAGGTTTCTGAATGGAGTGCTCGATTGGCGAGCCTCTGCCGGGGCCGACCGAAGTTAAGAATAGAGCGAGACCCTCGCGTTTTTAGAAACTCCAGGTTCTTTTCGGTTACCGAGGAAACTGGAACTTGAAGTTCGGATACGCGGGAAAAGTGGGAACATCCTGTTAGTCGTGATAGAAAGATGCATACCGGAAAGGAAAAGGTTCTGGGCGTCGTAGAAAAGTGTCTAGTTTGCTCTATCTGTGTGCGGAGGGCACCGAGTGGGCGTGGCATAGTGGCTCCCAACTTATGTGGCTGCCAGAACAGCGCCTTACAGAGAACATTATTTATTCATGAAATGTACACTAGTTCGAAACAAACTATGTTGGAATATCAGCATAGAAGTCGGAGAAATTGCCGTGTACCGAGAAGGAGGTTGTTTTTCCCGTTGTTGTCATATAGTCGACGCACCAGACGACGTCCGACGTCACGTTCACCGTCGACGTGGCGTCTCCGACGGAAGCGACGTAATTACGCATTAAAGACGCGGCTCGATCAAAAATTCCAGAGCCCTGCGGCGGACGCGTGCCGGGAATAATATTCGCTCGGGGACAACAGGAAACGTCGAATATTTCCCGGCGACGTAGTACTGGGATAGGCGCTTCATTGGTCCAGGAAGACGATCTCGCGGGCGAAGGAGGACGCAAGTAAAAGCGTCTGGGAGATTCTCGTGGGTGCTCGTGGTCGAATTCATTCAATAATACACGGCCCGTTACCGGGGCTAATATTTCAAGGCGAAACGCGCTGCCCTCGAGCAACCCCGATTACGTATTAAACGAAACATAGCCAAATGAACGCAACTTCTCGTGATAATTTCATCGGACGTCCCCGTTTGATGCATGCGCAGCCGGAACCGCGACGAATTATTAATCGCCTCCCGCGCTTTGTAATCCGTACTCGAGACAGCGGAATTTATTCGCGGACCGTCTTGCCGAGGACTGAGACGGAACACGGCTCACTTCTTCGGCCAACAGCCACTTGTTTTCTTCAATTATTATGTTGCTGCGCTTAGCCGAGAGCTAATTAATAAAACGTCTTTATCGCAATACCTCATGGGCACGAGCGCCCGCGGGCTTAAATGTAGTTGCGCGATCTTTGTAATCGCTTTTGCTGGCTCTACGACTGCAAAATTCGTCCGGGGGGAACTGCGTTTCTCTGGACAAGTGCTGTAGAAAAGCTCAGACTTCATAATCAAGTTGGCAACGCTGCTGAGAAGCTTTGATCTCTTTAGGAACAATGATACACGCGCGCGTGTACGTTTAGATTCTCTTTCCGAATGGAAATTAGTCTGAGTGGAAAGGGTTTTCTGCACAGATCATATGGAACATTATATGACTTTAACATAAATAAATCTTTTTAGTTGAAGAATCGGCTCACCGAAACATGATTGACATCTCTGCCGATATAAAAGCAGCTCAAGAAAGGTCCTAAGAACACAATAGAATATTTCCCCTTTCTTTGATTCGTACGACTCTCTCTCTCTTTATTCTCCCATCACAAACGATTTATTCCAAAGGACCAACCTAATAGATCTCCAAGACATAAATCAAGGACTATACCAATTTCGTCCCCGGTTATGGGACAAGCATAACCGGGTGGTCCAGACATCACAAAGAAACAACAACAGAACAACGATCCCTAATAAATGCACATAAATTCGAAATCGAGGGAGCACGCTACTATGACTTCTTTCGTTTCCGAAACGTGTAGAGCCAGCCACCAGGCTTAAAACTGTCGCGTAGGAAGTAGAATAGGATCCGTGTTCGACTCGGAACCGGAAACTGCGAGCGAAATCTGCTGTTCGAATCGCGAAAATCGGCGGCAGGCCGGAACAACGTGGATCCGACTTAAAATTCCGAAAACGGAGGCGATTCTCGGGGAACGGAGAAAAGGCAGCCGGTATAATCCGGCAGTGAACCGAGTTGGGAAACGGCGAGGTCGGTCGTTTGCTCAGCTATCGTAAGCTTTTATCCGTTATTCTCTCGCGATGCTTTGCTCGATCGGCCGCTCGAGATTCGAGGCATCGGTTCCCCGAGACGGGAAGACCTCCGACGAGGCCGCGTATGGGCCAAACAGTTCGGGAATGGAACAGCCGGCAAGAAATCCGACGCCGCTAGTGCCAAATCGAATACGATCGATCGTTTTATACCACTACACTCGCGCGGTTCTTGTTCGACGTCTATCGCCCCCGGAATTTGGGAAAAATCCAAATTCTATACTGTACCTCAAACTTCGTGATCGGATTGCCAACGGTATTCACGAACTTTTCGATTGCTGTTGGGAACGAGATCAGCTTGCGGAGGCTGTTCTTTAACGAGATTTGGTTACATGGGATTTTATACGGTTCTCCGACTGGACTTATGACTGTTCTTCAACTAGACTCTTGGATAGAATCCATTCTTTAACTTCATTCTTTCATAGCATCTTACAGAATTCACGAAATCGAATGACCAATCCGTTTAGCTTAGGCAAAAAGTAAATTTTTGAAAAAAAAATAACGGAAAGTAAATTCCGCTAAAATTCAGTAATGAGCTTCGTAGAATATTTGACCTGTGCAATTATTTGACTATATTTGAAAATTAATTTAGGTGTACCAAGCCTGAGGGTTTTATAGGGTTCTCCGACTGGACTTATGAACTAGATTCTTCTGTCAGAGCTATTTCTTCAACTAAACTCGACTCTTTTATAGAATCAATACTTTAACTTCATTCATTCATAGCATCTTATAAAATTCATGAAATCCAGTCTTTAACTAGATTCATTATAGAATTTTTAGAATTCATAGAGTTTGTGGCGAATTCGATGAAGATGAAGTTTGGAGTGATATACATTATCTATTAGGAAAGTTTAAAAGTGAACGGTTAACAGAGCGGACTGTCGTGTTGCGATCTGTCGGAGACAAAGCGGGGACTTCGGAGTTTCGAGTTTTCTAAGGACAATGATGTGCAAGGAACCGTGAGTCGAATCCGGAGGGATCCGCTCGAAATTCTGCTTCGGGAACGACCCTTTCTCGCTCGAGCGGTTTGCTCTCGCAAGATTTCCAGCTTGTTGCTGGAATCGAGGCAGATTTTCTTCGACCACTACAGTGTAAGCAAGGATACATGTACGAGAGTTCGATTTTGGTACGTTCTTTTTGGGACAATTCCTGCTGGAATGCTGATTTCTTCTTTGATCAAATTTGACCTGGGCCATTCGAGAGTTAAGCAATTTTAGATTTTCATTTATACCGTATGGATTTGCTAATTAGTTCAATGAATGGAGTATAATAATAGTGAGGCGGTGATTAACATTATCGGCTCTTCATTGAAAGCTGAAAATGTATGACACGAGTGTTACAGCAGTAAATATATCCTGCTTGAGGATCTGAAACGGAATCGTTTGACGTGTATCAATTTGATCAATTGTGATCAAGAAAAGGTTAAGATTAATTAATCTTTGAAGTATATAGAAATGAACCTAATTCTCTCAATGTTTAATACAACACATCAAATTTCATATCTAACTCAGACTTGCCATTTTGATATTCTTGTCAGTCACGTTCCCCTTAATTTCTCATACATATAACTTTTAAATTTCCAAGCCTAGTTCAGACATTCTGTCTCCTCAGTTCCTTTAATATCTAATCAAATATCTGAAATTTAATATCTAATACAATATCCGAAGTTCAATATCTAATTGAACATTTTTCTGTACCTCAATCCCCTTAATTTATAATGCAACGTTTCAGGTGTCACACTTGATTAGAAAATTCCACAGCAACTCAACTCCCACAATTTCCAACATTTAAACTTCCACACCCAAGTCAGATAAACTACAGAACTTTTCCAACAATCAAATATGCATTCACAGTGATTAAATGAAAAAACCGCCAGTTAGCGAGACTCATCAACAAGTCCAGCCGGCTGACAGAAAGTCATCGGCCCGGCAGTGATTCACAAAGGGCCGCACGTGTTAAGAATGATTAGATTGCAACTACCTCTACGGTGCATATGTTTGCCAGAGGGCCGCGAAATTCGGCGCTCGTCACGATTGTCCGTGCTGAATCGCGATTGGCGAACGCGCCGCGATCACCGAGCAATTAGAGGCCACGCCGAGGGAATGCCGATCATCGGGATTTGTCGCGCGAAAACCTTCCGCGTCAGGATCATTAACTGTCATTAGCCGGCGCGGCGCGGCATTCGTATTCCGGGGGCCGCGTCCACGGGCCGCAACGAGTGCTCGATCGACGATTGCACCGTCGAGAATATTCATTAAGGGTCGCGCGATGCATCGCGGTGCATCCCGTTGCAGATCGTCGCAGTGCGTTCGCAGCGAGTTCCATCGCGGCGCACGACCGCCCGTCGAATTTATTGTAAACTGCGGCCGCGAATCGATTCCGCCCGGCGATGCACGAGCTAACGAAAACGCGTCCGTTCGCTATGATTCGATTCAATTAATTTCGTGCGAGCTGTTTCCGCGTTCCCCCAACCCCAGGAAATATGGCCATCCACTGAATCTCCAGGAGACACTTCGGTCCGAAAGATGTTGTTTGTTTGCCAGTGCTCTTGGAAACTGTTACATCGATTCTGGCCCATCAGAGCCCGTTCAGACACGGCGGAGACCGCGCGGATCTTATTTACATTAGCATCTTCAACATCTGTTCTCATGGAACTAATTTGGTCAATAGATAAATTAATGATCAGGAATGGGCGATTTCGAGCGTTCACATTTCTCGAGGAGCATGTTCCAAGCAATCAGCGTTCAACGCGCGAAAAAAAATTATGCGCGAAGCCCCAGGCTCGCGAATCCTCTCTCTCCCCGGGTGTTTTTTTTCGGTTATATTCCTCTCCCGTTCACCGGCCCTCATCTAACAAAATACCGGCGCAAGGGAACACACCGGGGAATCGCGAGCCGGCTGGCGTTTCGCCAGTTTTGCAGCTCGTCGATAGGACACTTCACGCGCGATAAGTGCACTACTCCCGGTTGCACAGCTGCGTCAATGAAAATTCGCGGCGCCGCCATTATCAGCGAAATCGCGGTTACGTGGAAGCGCTTTCGACAGATAACAGGTATACGTTTCCGCATATTTATGCACTCGCTACCATCCCCCTCTTCTCTCTCTCTCTCTCTCTCTCTCTCTCTCTCTCTCTCTCTCTCTCTCTCGTCTCTCTTTTCACCGAACGTTTTACTGGTATCGGGGTCGACGCGCGACGCGGTATATATTTTCCCCGACACTTACACAAACATGAAACGCGACTTTCTTTCTCCCTGGAGAGACAAACGGGCGCTCGTTCGCTTCCTATACGATTGTCTGTGTGCTGTAGGTAGCGTGGCGAATCGATACTCGAAATTGAAACGCGTTTCGCGATACGATCGCGGTTACTGCGTCTTTATGACGGGAATTTTTATCATCGTTATTAGACCGCCGGATCTTTACGCGGACGGCCATTTTCGCCGATTGCTTACCCTAGATTGAAGCCCGAGGAAAATTGATTTCGACAAATGCAGCAGTCCTTGGGATGATTATGATGCCGGAATACCGCCTGCAAAGACATTCTGCTCGAGAGCTTTACGCGTTCATGCGTTTAACCCATTGCACTCGAAAATTAACTTCTTGCATATTTTGACGAGCCAGACTCGTGATGAAGGTTTTTAACAAAGTCTAACAAATATGAATCTTTCATTTTAGATGAGATAAAATTTGATTCGTCTGTAATCAATATTTAAGCATTAAAATTACAAAGAATATATATTTTCTTTTCCCTTCTACGACATTTTTCGGGATAAAGACGTTTTAATCACTGTAACATTTCTTCCGACATAGAATATTTCCATTCCCTGTGATTTCTTAAATTTCATGGATACCTTTTCCTTGAACTATCTCGAAAAACAAGAAATATATCACTTGGACCACTTTCATAATTCTGGGCACATTGAACAAGCATCACTCTTAATCGTATTGCCTGGAAAACTCTCCATCGACAATCCAGACGGTGAACCTGTAAAATTAAAAACCAATCTGTCCGTAAACTTCCTCCGATCTCGAGACCAGCGAAAGTTTATCGCGTCGCGGAATGATTCCGCCACTTGCAGCGCGATTCGCACAATTCCGGCAGCCATAAAGAGTACGTCGTTCCCGGAAGCTTAGGAGAGCGAAGGCGTCGTCGTCGTCGTCGACGTCGTTCCCTCGGCCAAGTCGTCATCGTGGAATATTAAATTTTCCAGTTGCGATTAACGCGCGTCCGCTCGTAAACCAGCCGGCAGAAATGAAGTCGCAAAGCTGATTACACGCGACGCAGTCTCCGGGAACGATCTTGCTCGACGCGTGCATAATTCAGAAACGAGCGGGACGAATGTTCGGCGCCGGACTCCCCGCTTTAAATTCCATGCATCGATAACAATATACACCGTTTATCCCGCGAACTGGACGTCGACGAATCTCCGACACGTTTCCTTTTTCCCTCCGTGGACGCATTCGATTTTGGGAAGTGACGAGGACCGGATGTCTCGGAGGCGATGTCTCGATTCCCCTGAGAACGAGAACATCGACGAAAATCATCCCTCGGAACGAGGGCCGAGAGTCCCGCGACGCGGAACCTCGCTCGCGCTTCTGAAATATGCATTGCCTATTTGGCCGGGTTCGAGAACTCGACGAGGACCATCGTCTACGCTCGAGATTGTACGCCGATTTCCATAGCCGTGGAAATCGGACGAATCGACCGGGAAACAAACGCAGATAAGGTTCCTACAAGCACGCAAATTCCTCCGTTAGAATTCAAGGAAAAATATTGCATGCTACGAGAGTCGATGGGAATTCCAGCGTCGTTCATTTTAATTGTACTCGAAGGAGCAAAAAGATTTAGCACGAGACACTGTGCTAATTTCCAACTCCGTGTTAAAATTCTCGGTATGTATTTAACAGTTTCGAAAAGGTATCTCGAAACAATTTTTTAAAGATGTAACGAATATGTTGAACCAGAAACATAAAGTACAATCTGGAATGTTTTACGGTGGCAGTGGAACGTTTAATAAAATCGTCGGTGACAAAGGTTCGAGTGCGAGAACGGTCCCAGGAATCTCTGCAGGAGGAAACGCGCATCGGTTTCCCGAGGTGACGAATCGAGGGTCGACACCGTGGAAAACAGTGTATCGATTCCGCGATAGCCTGTTAAACGGTCCGGTGTATTTTCTCGTACGCCGAGAGTAGTGACTTTTCGACGCGACCGTCGAAACAGGCAGAAGGGGGGATTCCTCGTTTCAATCAATCGGCAACGGCGATAAATCAAAGAGATTAACGACAGCCGATTCACGACTTCAGGAAGCACGGTGCTCTATTTACGGGACGGTCGATTTAGGTCGATAATGCGGAAGGACGACAGAGACCGTGAGAGAGAGAGAGAGGAGAGAGGATGCAGTTCGCGCACCTATATCGATATACACATCGGTGCTGGATAGTATAATAGAATGCATTCGAGGCCGCAGCACGTGCATGCCCTATCCTTCCACGGATATTAATGGTGCAAGATATTGCTTTCGCACCGGCTATACCCGCCACCCAAGCCCGTTCTATGCACTGCTATGTATTATTAATGCCGTCGCGAGACAAGAACGGGACCCGCGCGATCGGTACCGACGCATCGTGTTTTAACCTCTTATCGGACAACCAATCCTTTTAGCTTAGGCGAAACGCGACCCCCGACACCCCCGAAAAACAAATTACCCCTCCCCGACACATCGAGCTGCAGATTCTCAAACGCCATAAACCGCTTCAGCGAACGATATTCGCGCTGCACTACCCGAAAAGTAAATTTCGCTAAAATTGAGTAACTGAGTAATTTTATCGAATATATGTATGACCCGCGCAATTATTTGACTACATTTGAAAATTAATTTAGGTGTACGAAGCCTGGCTAGACTCTATAGAACGTCAAGAAATAAGTGTTACAATCTATTAACAACTACATAAAACAATTTTAATGATATTTTTATTCAGTCCTCTCGAGAGCAGAAAATGAAATACGTAATCGTAGTAACTCGGTACTTGAATCACACAGTCTCCACAGCTCACATTGTAACAATTATACGACGAATTATGTTTCTCGTAACACAATCATCGCATTTATATGAATTATGAGTATCATATAGCGCGGAACCAATTAACCATGTTATTTGAATCTCACCTACAGTCTACAGTCAATACAAATTAAAAATCTGCGATCTGTTCATCACCGAGATGAAGAATTGCATAAAATAAACCTAGCAGGTTACTTTTTCGAAAACAGTAAAATATCTCTGTCTGCAGAAACGATTAGCAGAACCCTGCGATTTGGGGGATGGCGGAGCTCAGCCAGAGGCAATCGTAATTTTCACGGATCGTTCGATACTCTCACAGTGGCGGAGCAGTACCAAACGACCGCCAGGAACACGGAAAAGCCGAGATTTCCGGCTAATTATTCGTAGAACGTGATGGAGGGGGGGGGGGGGGGGGGGGGGGGGCGGAAGGGATCGAGAAGCCGTAAGAAGTTCTCGAGAACTGCCAGCATTCGGCCGTGAACCAAGAGGATTAACTTTGCAGTTTTCTCGTCGAGTCGAGTCGAGCGCACAATGGCCTGCGCAATACTTGCGTTCCCAGGCGACAATTTGTCATGGCCGCAATTTAAAGTCTCGCGCTGCCCGTAATAAGAAATTATATCTGCTGCGTAACAGCCAGACGGTCTCTGAAATATTCGGAAAGTTTCCCCGAACCGTCTATATTTCGTCTGCTAGACCCAGCCTCGAATGTCTCTTTCAAAAAACATATCCATTGTATCCAATCACAAGAACGCAATACCCTCCGTGCCTCGCTAGTTGTATCCTGGCAGGAATTCGAAAGGAATGCGGCAGCAAGCCGTCCGATTGGGTCATTCCATTCGCACTTTCGGTTCTAGCCGAATTATTGGCTAAAGTGTGTGACGTCACGGTTTAACGATTGGTTGCGAGCGAGGACCGCCTGTTAATATTGAACTAGATTTTATTACTCTGTTTTATTAATTATAGCTGTGACAACTAAAACTACGCGTAGTATCTATCTGTTTCCAATCATTTAGCCAATCGCTATAGCATTTCTGCCTAATTCACCGCACGTCAGAGCAACAGGGCCCTCGAGTTCAAGCAAGATTGAAATCAGCCGGAGGAACGTCCTAATCTTTTTTACGGGGGCGTCTTCCGCTAACGAGAAGACGAGCACGAAGGAGCCGTGATCCGCGCGATCCATTAATTCCTCGTTCAATTAGTAGGCCCGAAGGATGATCCGCGGAGTTTCTTCGAGAGGGTCGGAGAAGAACGGTCTACGACAGAGACGGCGGGGATCTGGGCACTGGAGGGGGCTCTCTGAGACCATCCGCGAATTAGAATCAAGCACCCGGACGAAAAAGTCGGGTCGCTGGATTAATTTGCGACGGCTCGTTGAAACAGATCCGGAGATTTATCGAGGAACGATGACCCCCGACCGCCCAATCGCCTTCTACCCAAGCCTGGCCATTTTCTCGTGATCGAAGACACTTGCAGTTAGACGGTCGTCGTCTTCTTCCTCTTCTTCACAGAGTCGGGACGAACGGTTTTCTTCCTCGTTCATCCGTTTCGGGGCCCACCCTCTCGTAATCTACAGCTTCGCTAACGAGACGTCGAGTTTGTCAAGGTCTTTACGGCCCTTCGAGGACCTTCGAGGATCTCTGGCCTCGACTAAGGGCAGAAGAGTTGGGTGAAAATAAGTTCACCTCTTCAGGGATGAATTTTTGTTAGGACACGAACTACAGGATTGAACATTGTCGTGTTTGTCGAATCGAACTTTTAATGGACATTTTGTAAAAGTTTATAAAAGAGGTTCGCGTTCAATCTACTATTACAGTTTATGTACGTGTACTATAACTTGGCCGAATGTTCGATTTTTCCATGATAATTTTCTAATAAGCTGTATCAAGTATTTTCATTGCAATTATGACCTGATAGAGCTCTACAGTGCCCGGCAATAATTTTAATCTGTATTAAAAGCTCAACGAGATGATAGGATTAAACATGCGTAGAGATTTAACGTTCACGCCTCGGTAAACAGTATATGATTAAATGAAATGGATCGATCCATTTAAAAACATAAAGTCAGTCTTCGCGCGCGGTCTATGTGCGAACCACTTCAAACTTTCATTTACACGAGAAACATTTCATTTAGACGCCCCCGCACGCGACCGATGTCCGCGCACTTTCAAAACGCATTGTGAGTATCGAATATCGGGGGAGTGTGAAACGTATTTGTCAATATTCAACGGAGGCGTGAGCCACGTTCGCCGGCATGCTCTTGAAAATAATGCGGCTAATTCCACCGTAAATATTCCCCGTCGGCGCGGCGGTGTGAAATATATTTGTCAATGTCCAATATCAGCGGAGAGGAGGAGTGTGAAACGCGTCCAAGCATTCTGCAAAACATCCAGGCTAATTGTGGTGTAAATATTCAGCGCATGCGAAGCGTATTTAATCGAATAAAATTCGGGACTATTGTATCTCTACCGAAAAATGGGGCAGCACGCTAACCAACAGGAAAGTCAGAGAACGAATCTCCGAGAAGCGGCGCTCGTGATTGACTTCTTTAAATCCGTGTAACTTCATTAACAATTACACTGGGGGGATATTTATGCAATTTTCAATTTTCATAGACAAATTTGAAGAAAATGGTATAAAATAAAATCCTATTTTTAATGGGAATAGCCGTTGTAGATTCGAGATACATAAAAATCTTACTAAATTCTATCGAATTTTATATTCTAGCATTTTTTGAAAATATTTATAAGCCATAAATGCATAAAAATCCTTGAAAAGAATTATACGACTAATTAATTCCTTCCTTGATTATACCGCTGATTCAATTCTTTTTTGGATACTTCTGAAAACGGAGGTTTGTCCTCTTCGGATCAAATAGCGCGGCAAATTAAGGAACAGCACGGCGGTTAATGTCTCTCTTAAAACGCTCGAATTACGCTCGTTCTCGAGCGTTAGAACGGGGAGATTTGTGCTAAACAAGTTTGTTAATCTCGCCGACGTCGCCGTTGGGGACGTCGGGCGAAATAGTTGCGCAATATTTTGCGGGTTGAATTATAGAAATTATCCTCGAGAACCGCCCGGGGGAGTCTCTCCGGGTCCCGTTGCAGGCTCGATGAGCTAGAAGCAGCGCAGATACTAGATGGAGACGACAGAGAAACAGAGAGGATCGGGCGGAGACGAAGAGGCAGGGTTAATCGCGGTTCGAGGGAACGATTCAAATGGATTCGAAGGTAATTTGAATAATTGTCAAATGCCGCGTGCCGCGACGAGTCGGTCGGTACCATGTACTTTCTTGGTTCGCGTCTGGAGTCTCGTTCGTTGTCCTGTTCGACGACCTCGTCGCCGTTGTCGTCGTCCTTCGGGCTCGTGTTTCCCCGTGGCATTTCAAAATCAATTTGTCTTCCACGCCGCTCTCCATTCCCTTCAATTTGGCTTGTAAATGTCGTCTGAATATATTTCGCTGGTCGGAGAAACCCAGGCCAATCTCTGTCCCGAATTCAGCTGAACGTCGAACGCCGTATCTCTCTCTCTCCACTCTCTCCCTCTCGTTCTCTTCCTATCTTTCGCTGGGGGAACGCGTGTCGACGAGTATCGGGTCAGGCGAGTAGGAATTCTTCGTGAAACGCGAGGCGAGCGCGTCGGCTTTCCGTCCCGTGGGATTTCAATCTCGGCCCGCGGCGGCCTCCCGATAAGCCTCGACAGGCTCCAGCAACTTTTCGTTTCCTCGGGAAATCGCCCCCGGTGGTCAGCCTGCTTCCCAACATCCCTGCAAAACTCTGCCGACACTTGGTCCCCAGCGTTCACGGCGTTTATCAAGCCTAATGAGCTCGGGATACCACCCTACCCACGCAATCGCTGCGTTTACCCCTTGCCACGAGAGCACTGCAATTGTTATTCTAGTCAGTGAAATTGTTGCTTCGGTGCTGGGGAACTGGGGACTTGTTACTGACTGTTACAACATTTGACCACCGGATTCGCAGCTTTCCTCTTAACTCCTGCATCAAGGGGCGAATAACGTTTCGGGAAGTAAAATCAGCAACTATTGGAAATGGGTGTTAGTAATCGCACATTGGTATTTCTAAAATAAAACTATTTTAAAAGTACCAGAGGAATCCCGGAAGGAAACCAGGTTTCCCTCGTATCATCGGACTGTTTAGGTTAGGCTCCACAGAGATCGGTACTTCGTAATCTCTGTTTATTAATACGACTCTGAGATCATTTATTCATTTTTGACATAGAATAATACGTTCATTGTGCGTTCATTGATAATCCAACACCGACAAATACCACGTCCACCGGGCAACCCTAAATCCCGAGTGGGTCGTTCATTTTGGAGCTGCCCCGGAATCAATCCAGCCAATGTGATTGCAATTCGGGGGGGAACTGGGGCGGAAGAATGCGTGGCCGAGTAGTATATTTCTAGCAATCCCTAACGAACGATCGCGATCGATTCAGACGACCGGTGATCGTTACTTCCGGGCGAAATTTCGAAATGTCCGGCATCAATCGCGGCACGGGCAGGATCTGGCGCGACGATATGTCTTCGTGGCCGGGCAGATGCATCGCCGCCGCGCTGCGCGCTGGTGCACCAGCTCAGCCAGTCGATTCGATGCACACAAGCGGCGATGCAGCAGGGGGTAGTAGTTTCAGTTTCGGGATAGGATCCGGTTAGAGGAGCAACGGCAACACGGACCCGATACCACCGGAGATATCGCGTGGACCATTCATCATTTTTCAGCGGGAGCCCGCGCGACCGCTTCGCGATGTCGTTCTCGTCGATCACCCGCGCCTGTGTATGTGGACCCGTCGCGGGGGTGACTGGGAGATTTCCCTATTGTCTCGGGAAAATTACACCTGTATCTCCTGCGCGAACCGCGACGTCATCGTTGGCCTACTAGCCATCAATTTTTCGGAAATCGGTACACTGTCGTAAATGTAAAAACAACGAATTCCCATTTTCACCCCGGAATTTGACAAAATCCAAAAGGAAATTTTTTTTGTTGTATTTTGAGAATTCGAAGCGACTGTACAAAGGTTTGTAATCTAGCGACGATACTCTTTAGCTTACTCGTTAGCAGAGGCTCGCGAAGGAGTTAGGATGAAGCAAAAGCGGAGGTGAGGCGAACGAAAACGGCGCTCGCGCACACGACACGCGAGAACCAGTTGAGAGAGAAGGAAGAGAGCCCCACACAGAAGCGACTAATTTAATGCGAGAGGATGCGATGCTCTAGTTACTACGATGCCACCTATTTTAGCCGACATGAAAGCGCGTCACTGAGTTTCCGACGGTTTTCGTAATAACGAGGTTATCTTCGGCGCGGTGTCAAGAAGCTAAGCAGGAAACGGTCGTCACGCGAAAATGCAGCGCATCGAAAAGATCTATGAACCTCCCCAGGAAATCACTATGGACTATCATTTGGAACGCAGCAGTTCGCGTAGACTGTAACTGGACCCAAATATTGGCCCGTTCAAAGTTGACACAATTTAACAAAATCTACATCGATCCATGTACCCATAATTATGAAAGTGGTCTAAGTGAAAATTGGAAAAAAGAAATGAGTTTATTAGTTATCATTATTTTAAACTAAGTTAATTCAATGTAATTTTTACGATATTGCGAAAAATGAACCGTTAGATATTGTTTGTTATCTCAACATTATATGGAATTCATTTAGTGTTAATATCCTTTTCCTTTTTAAATATCTCGAAACAAGAAATGCATCACACAAAACACAAGTGACAATTTTAGTCACTTCGACATCCGCGTATTCAAAATCGCGTGATAACTTTCTAAATCAGTGAAGATAAAAATACTGCATTACAACCCAAAAATTGACCTTCCTGCAGCGTTGAAAATTAATGAATTACAAAGGCAAAAATAGAGCACCAGGTATTGAACTAGCGTGTGCAATATTTTTGTTAAATAGTTTGCTGAAAGATGCTGTTCGGCACGCTTAAGTCATGTTGGTGCTATTATGCGTCAGTAAAAGTAATGATGGTTTTCCATCTGCGGAAAAGGCCGGGAAAGGGCCGAGGGCAACGAGAAGGGTAGAAACCGCCGTCTACGGAAGCGCAATTTATTGTTTCGCGGGGGATCCGAATAACAATGAAGAGCTGGTTCGGCGAGCGCGAGCTGTACGCCGACGACCGGTAGTTAAAATTAATAACTTGGGGAGGCGGAATACGATCTTACGGTAATTAAGCCGGCTTTTAAATCCAGCAGCGCGGACGCTTATTCGGCGGGACGAAGGTCCAGCTATGGAAATTTACGTGCCGGAATTGAT
Source organism: Lasioglossum marginatum (assembly GCA_028455795.1). Lineage (NCBI taxonomy): Eukaryota > Metazoa > Arthropoda > Insecta > Hymenoptera > Halictidae > Lasioglossum > Lasioglossum marginatum. Next base: position 10,067,053 of record CM052245.1, on the reverse strand, counting down.
CGCGTCGCTGGACCGATCTGCGCATCCAGACTTCATTCTTTCTCTTCTTATCTTGTGGCCAGTACTGCGTCCATCAGCTATCGGTACAGTCAATTCTTCCTCAAAATGTGAAAGAATTTTCGGACACGTTAACGAGGTGTTACGACTGTACGGTGTACGTGTTACGGTGTTATTAATAGACTGCGGATTTTATGCATCCATGACAAAAATGGGCACGTACAATTTAAAGCAGTGGACATGTTAAAAATATTTAAGAACATCAATGTATTCGTTTCAGCTTAATGGGATAATTAAAAGAAGAATACAATTTTTATTTGGCTCCTGTGCCCTGCAATCAATACGAACATTCTTTTTTCGCAGTGTAGTTATTAACCGTCAGTTACTCGCACTATACGACTCCAACATAAATAAACTTCTTTTCAATAAAATAAACATTTGAACGGAAAATGAATATTAATGAATATCGTCGACACCTTCGTTTATGCTTGAAACGCTAAATTGAAAGTTTTAAGATTGTAAGTACTATATATGCGAGTAATTAAAGGTGAAATGTTTTATTCACCGGAAGGAGAGTAATCGGAGCGAGAAAGGGGTCGTGTCGGCGACGGTGTCAATGGAGCGCGATTAATGGGGCCTAATCAACGCATTGTCATCTATTTATTCGCGTTAGCGACCATTAGCGGGGCGCCGCGCGGCGGTGAGTTAATTCTAGATCACGATATTGGAATCTTCTGCTAATCAGGACAGGCACTTAACTGGTTGGGTCAATAAACGGGGCGCGGGCCGATTCGGGCGCGCATCATCCGCGGGGGCTTGGCGACCGTGTTGCCAGCCAATGTTCACTCGCCAAGGCAAATTCGTGCACTCTCGGAATCGGAATAATCGCGCCCAATGAGCCGGAATATGGTCGTTCGAGTAAACCGTAACTCGACTCGGCTCGATTCGATTCGATTCGATTCGACTCGTTTCGGACCGGGTCCGGACAAGCCCGAGAGAGAACTCGAACCTTCGGAATCCAATCGAACGATTCCTTTCTTTTCCGCGGCTGATCTGAGAGCACGCCTGCCGAACAATGGGAACGGTCCCAGCTTTTCTGACTTCTCTTTCGCTCTATTTATGGTGATCGGCTGGTTACCCTTTAATCTATTCGTTTCTCTCCTCTCAACCCTCTCTCTCCTTCTGTTGGTCTCCTTTACAAGTAAAAAAATTGCTTGTGAACATCACGACGTTTCTCGGCTGGAATTTTTAGTAAGCGTCAACTCTTTATGATGTTTAGTTGAACACCTTAGAAGCTAGTAGAAACACTTATATTCTTGCTGGGAAAAATTGTTATAGATTTATTCTACGATAAAAAGAAATGTTTAATTTTCGAGTTGAAATGAGAGAGGGTGCGAGTTCCTTTAGATGTGGTCCAGGTTCTGCGCCTCAGTTTAGTGGTTTCCTCGGCGGGAACGTAGGCCGGTTACGTGAACGAATATTGTTATCGTGGATCGAAGGGACGCGTGCCCGGCGAAACAGTTCTGGAAGCTCGTTAGAACGTCCGTTTGGGGGAGGGGGTGGAGGTGGGGTGGCTTTAGACCCGACAGTCACGAAGAACAATTTACGGGGGTGGCGTTGTGCTGCGGAATACCGGCAAAGCAAACCAGCCACCGTCTACTTGGCCTCACACGCACGTCAATCAACCTTGTACCGGTGGTGGTGGTTGTCGGTGAAACCATATACGAGCCGTTTACATTATCATAGACGGGGGTTGGCAGTGGGTGGGTGGATGCAGAAACGCCATAGAAGGGGTTGCACGCGGCACCGATCTGCTCCAGACCGATCCGACCCGCTCCGGCCCGTCTAGATTTACGTGTATTTACGCGTCCCCGCGAATTTGTCGGCGAACAAATGGGAGCGGTTAAGCGTTCCCCGGATATCGTCATAGTTCCAGCGAACTATCAGAAACGTAGTTAACCGGTTATTCAGTGCTCCCGGTTCATTTAACCTTCTGCGCCGGGTCTCGCGTGAAATTGCACCGGAATTAGTAATTTAAACGAATCTCGCGCCGAGCACACGGCTCTTGCCCGCCATCGTCCTCATCGTCGTCACCTAGACTCGAACGAACCTCGACGAAACGTAGTATAGTTGAGTACCACCCGCTTTTTGTTTGCAGGATCTACAAGTGTAACTTAACACTCGACCCGGCGCGACGCGACACAGCGCCAAAGTAAATCCAACAGCGACTGTCATTATCGGCCCTTCTCACGTCCGCGCAAAGTCTACAATTTCCTACTTTGTGTGTCACTTGTATTTCCTAATTTCTTCCAATCTCCTTTGAAACACCTTCGCCGTCCTTCGCCACTCCTTGGAACCTAGCAGCCTGATCTAAAAGGCTCGACACTTTTACTCAACGTCCCCAAAACTTCATTAAAAAATAATTCATTTTCAAGATCAAATTACCAGTGGAAGGTGCATCTTTTTTGTTGAGATCGTGACACGCGTGGAGTACTAACCGTCAGACACTTGAGTCCACTTGGACGAAACTTTTTAGTGGCTTCGCCCAACTTGTAAGCTCCTAGCTCTGAAGCTAGATAAGACTTCAGTCGTCAGTTAACGTATTGGATCTAATAAGGAACTTGACACGTCGAACTATTAGGTCGTTCGGGAATTAATTTCGTTTTTCGTGTAGAGACGGCATTGCTTCCATTTGTTATTACTAGATTGCGGATTTTTATGCATTCATGAAGAAACTGGCTAGGTGAAATATAAAACAGTGAAAAATTAGAAAAATCTGAAAACATGTGTTATGTTGTTTTCAGGTGTAAATAACTATTAAGTATTAAAAAATCATGAAAAAAAGAATTGACGAAAAATTTGCTGTAATCACGTGAAAGTTCTCTCGAAACCATGCTATACCTGATAGAAACATTTTCGATCGGACTGCTAATAACAGAGTAATCTCTACTGGTCACGATTCGTGGTTCACCCTGTATTCTGGGTCGGAAGAAACGCCTTGGAGTTGAAAGAGCTTCGAGTGCGAATACATTAATTTTTGCAGAGGTGTTGCTGGTGCACTCCCGTGGGACAGATTGTAATAACGTTTGGCATCGGCTCGTGTAGGGTTTCCCCGGTAAACGAGCGGGTTCGCGTACGTTAAACCGAGGTCGGTTGTAAACGAGGCCCACGCAGAGCCGCGGCCGACGACATCGGTGTTCAGCTGGCCTCGAATAATTAATACCTAGCGCGGTGTGCCGGTGGTCATTAATTCCATGACTCGACGCGCTCGCGCGTCTTTGACGATGCTCGGCTCGAAAATTCGCTCCCGCAGGAAAATCCCGTCACGCGTCCGCCAACCAACCAACCGGGCTAACTCTCGCCTCGAAGAGCAGCGTCTCGTTAACGAGTTCCTCGCAAAAATCCTCCGGAGAGGACGGTCCTCCCGCTTTTAAACTCGTTTCGCAAGCTGCTGCCGGCCCCTCGACGCGAAAACCGAGCCACGATACACCTCTTGCGAAACCAGATTTCCACGAATCACGCGATCATCGACTCTTGTCGATCATACTCGATGCCACAATGCTGTCGAATAATTGCAAAAAGTTCCTGCCTCATTTGAAAATACAAACTTGTAAAGTACATAAATCTTTCTTTCTATTTTTGTAATCATCTGAAATATTGAAAACGACTTCGAAACGAGATTTTGACGAGATCAATCGGCGAAACGAGTCGATTTCGACGATCCCCGGGATTGCCCCGCCCAGGTAACCAAATTCGCAAAATAGATTTTAATGGGAAACCACTACCGGTGTAACTAATTAATGCTCGAGCGCAAGCCGAATCGGCCAGAAATAATAGAGCGAATTCAACGCGATCCTCGTAACGTACATTTTCGTTTGAGCGGTCGTGGGCTTTGACGATTAGCTTTTTCCACGGATAAGAGATAGATGGATGATACTGTATTTTCATACTTTCGATTCCGAGTTGAACTGAAAAGAATTGTTTTCGGACTGTGAATCGAATCTGAAAGGATTGACTCTATTTAGTGAATTTAGTTCGAAAGAATGATTATTTTTACTGTCTTTTCGTATAAATCTACTAAAAAACACTAAACTGAATCCGAAAAAGTTGACACGATGCTTTTTGAACGCTGAACACAGCACGTTATTGCCACTATAGTAAGCTCCGGAGGCGCCTAGAGAAAAAAGAGGGAGGCTTACTGTTAAGACGACGAAATTCATGGGACCGCCGTATAATATTATGTTTTCTTTTTGAGAAGGGGGCGCGAAAATCCGCGCTTTACGAGCATAAAAGCTTGTGGCATAAAAAGAAGTCAGGGGGAAGAAGCTGACGCCCTGGTAGATGAATACGTTCTTCATCATCATGGGGATTGACGAGGTTCATGGTGTAACCGAATGTATCCAAATCGGGGAGGCCGACGTGATAGGGGAAAAAGAACCCGGGAACAAACCACATTGATGTCAGACCGGTCTGAAACGGTTCCGAAAATAACTCTTTACATCTCTGTTAGAAATCACTGGTAGTACACTGTAGTTTATTAAAATATTAAATACGTTCATCAATTTATTGAATACAAATTTGATAATGCAACAAATATTTTGAATAATGGTATAAGATTGCAAACAAAAAAACCATCGAAAAATAAGTGTTTACCTTATTATTCCATCGATCTTTTACCACGATGTCAATTTGACACCGAGGCACAGATTCAGATCGTGAAATGAGGGACGGTTAAATGAAGAGAAATAGTTATATTAACATAACCGAAGCAGGCACCACTTAAAAATGTCGATCTGCCAAAATCCTTAATCGGAGCAAAGTCTGCCCATAACAGTTCCAAAATCCAAAATCGATATACTAACAGCTCCGTGGCCGGGATCGATGGCACAGTAGCTCTCCCACGGTTCGATAGAGGACTAATAACGTGGAGGATTTACAGGATCGTGCAGAACCGCGATACTCTGCGATACGCCCCCGCAATTCCGTCTTTATCCGCGGCGCAGACCGATCCATTCTCGGAGACGCCATTGAAAAACGCTCGGGTCCGATTTATCGGTGCCAATAGCGCCGGCTAAAAGAGAAACAATGAAATTCAACTAAACTCTGGAGGCTGGTCGGCCTGCTGCGATTCCAGAGGGCTTAGGAGAACTATCGTATCCAGAAGATGGAAAGAGAAAGACGAGAAAGAGGAGAATGAGAGAGAAGAGGAGGAGGAGGTTCCGCGAGTGCTCGCGGGCTTCGAGGGTCCAGCGGAAAAATGATAAATGTGGAGTCGCGGCCGTAACAAGCCCTCTCGAGGGCAGCCCCAGTTTTTAATTGCCTCGTACCACCCCTGCAACCCTTTCGCCGACCCTCTTCGCTATCTAGCCGAGTGCAACACGGACGCCAACGGAAGAACCAAGGATTTATCGCGGCGTTGTTCATCCGATGCGATTCCTTCCAGGCGACCCCATTGTTTCGGATTCCTCGGGCGAAAATTAACGGGAAACCGGCCGCGTTTTTCTGCCGACGACCTGGAGTCCGCGAAATCGCGGTTGAATTTCGGAAACCACGCGGCAGTTAGTAATTGGAGCGATTTCCGGCGGAACTTCGAATCCGACAACGTATTGAAAATGCATTTATTTAATTTGTAGTTTGAGCAATTGCAATCTTTTTATTCGGATCTCGAATGAAACTATATCGAGTCCTCGAAAAAAATTCGCCTCCTCCATCGATCGTATTAAAACACACAATTCAGACAAACCATGTCATAAATCATATTCCGTAATGGTTCGACGGCTCCGCCATAAAGATAATAAAAGAATAACAACTGGGAAACCTGATCCCGGAGCGCGACCTAGCCCAATCCGAGTCCTCTCTCCCCTTTATTTTCATATCTTTTTCGACGGGGAAATTCACCGATCCCGACACGTTGTGGGTTGCATCGATCGAGTCAGGGATCTCTTACAAGTTGCTAAGGGCCTCGGCGTTGTTTCCCGGCCGCGCAGGAATTCCATCAGCGATAGTTCGCTTCTCGGCTTTTTTGTCCTCTATTATCGAGCAGGGTCTATGGGGATGTATGGGGGATGGGGATCTAAAATCCACGCTTCTCAGCCAGGACTCGGTTTAATCAATTTCGAGCGTATAGAGCAGACTAGAGCCGAACAAGCGGTTTTTCCCTCGGCAAGTTGGATCCCCTTGTAACTCGATTCGACCCGTCGACGCCAGAATCGAAGACCGCCGTTTCTCGTAACAATTTTCTACCTCGGGGCGTCCTCGCTTCCCGTTTGAATCCCGAGGAGAACACGAGCAGACTTGGGGATCCGCCGGAAACGGCGCAGAGTCAACGGCGAAGCCACTCAAGAAAATATTAGAGACTCTGTCCTTTGTTCCGCTGTGAATGAGATTCACCTCTCTTTCATTATAAAATTCTATCTCTCTCTTTCCGTCTGTTGCAGGAGCGAAAAACGATCCGTATACCGGGGGCCACGGGACGCTAACGATCGGGGATGATCAGCATCGAGCTGCGATTAGGGGTGAGCACTTTGTTTTCTCCGTAGTTAATAGAAGATTGTTGTAAGACATTCCGAACGAAAAGCTTCCCACGCAAACTCATTCCACTTGATTTTTTCGTCTTCTTTCCAACCCTAGAATCTACCTGATCCAATTTGTACCATAGATTATGAAACACCCTGCATAAATGTCTGATACGAATGAACAAAGGACGATTAAAATGAATAATCGTCAAGCACCTGAGTAATGAGTTTGAAGTGTCGATCAGGAGATTGGTTATGCGTGATAGACTAAAGCGAAGGAATGGAGTAGACAATGTGAAAATAGGGGTCTGCGGAAAGAAAGTTTTTAAGCGAAATCGCGAAAATATAGCTGGCGACCTGCAGAATGGAGTTTTCACGAGCGAGATACTGCCTGGCCGGTATTACCGCTTTCAATGCGCAAAGAAATATCGTTATAGGCGCGATTTAACGCACCCCCGCGATCCAAACCGTAAGAGGATTACAGGTGCACAGGAAAAAAGAGCAATAGCGAGCGGTTTTAGAGGGATCCACGCAATTGTTGGCCGGGGCCGATCTTTTTTCGTTCCTCGCCATTTTGCCGCAGCACCTAACGCGCTCCTCTATATCAAGCTTGCGCTTTTAGCCGCCGGAAACGGCCCTCGTTCGGTTTCTACTACCGACCCTCGAAAAGAAGGAGTTGGGTCTAATATTTTATTAATATCGTACCTATCCATTCGGTGGTAAATTACAATGGCTAGGCGTTTTAACACTAACGACCTCACCAAAAATTTATTTATTTATGAGTACATCGAACTTTTTGCCAAGAATTAATAAGGGTGGACTGGTACTCGAAATTTCTACTACTGACCCTCGAGAAGAAAGAGTTGGGTCTAATATTTCATTAATATCGTACCTATCAATTCGGTGGTAAATTACAATGGCTAGGTGTTTCAACACAGTAATTAATAAGGGCGGGCGGGTACCCGAAATTTCCGAGTACCCGATCCTCGGGTCGGGTCGGGATCCGAAAATTAGTGATACTCGGGTACCAGAATTGGAAGTCGGGCTGGGTCGGGAACCCGAAAATCTGATATTCGCGTCTCCGAACAATATAAATTTTTGAGTTTCCGACCCGAACCGATTTCGGCTTTGGGAACCCGAAATTTCCGGGTACGCGGGTATCACGAAATTTTGGTCCCGACCCGAACCCGAATATACGGGTACCCGCCCACCCCTAATAATTAATCTCGTTATCTCTCGATTCGGGATCGTTTCATCGAGCGCGTGTCCCGCAGACTCCTTCGAGAGGAGCGAAAGAGAGTGAGTGAGAGAGAGAGTGAGAGAGAGAGAGAGGAGAGAGTTACGGTCTCTCAGCGGAATTCATACCGGCGCGCAACGGAACCAGTCCGGGGATAGATTTATTCGCGAGATAATTAGAAATGCCAGACTGACTGGAATCGCACACAATTGCTGTTACGGATAATCCGACCATCCGTTGTCGGGCATCCAGAAGCTGAGACAAACTCGATACATTACCGAACCCGATGTATACGCAATTGAGCAGGAGACAAGACAAAGCCGGCCGAATATACTCGAGGGTTGAGCGCCCGAGCGACGAGGACATTAGTTCGAATATCTGCTTCGGTATAATAAGTCCCTTCCCGTTTCTTCGATCATTTCTTTCCTAGGAATTCTGTTTTATATTTTATATACGAGACGAAGCTCTACACATTGAATGCGAGAAATAAATTGTTCATTGTTCTCATTTAAAATTTTTGCACGAACGTATTCGCAAGCTTCTGACACTTCAGAATATCCTAGGCCAAAGAAGAACAAACAAGGGGATTGAAGTGTGATCGGAGCGATTGATAAAACATTGTAAAATTGTCATGGCCCACTTGAAAAATCGAGCATCGCTAAGGGGCGAAAAATTTCATCGGCAGACTGCCGGATCTCGATGCAAAATAAAAATTGTCTGGATCGGAGGAAAACGCGCTCGCGCGCCGATATGCCGAATCGAATTAAATCCGGAGTGTGCAGGCCCGACTCGTCGAAACGAGATTGTCCAAGCAATTATCGGCCGATTCCCGCGGAAATCAAGTGTATCGAGCGTCGGCTCTCATCGACGAAATAAAATCGTTAAAATTCATTTGCCTACCGCGCGCAAGTAGCTCCAACAATCCACTGGCTCCGTTCTGAACTCGAACACTTGCCCGTTCATCGACGGAGGCGAAATTGTATTTACATGATGGTTTGCTTCGAATTAGATTCCTGAAACAATTTCCCAAAAACATTCTGATATTTCCAATTCGGATCAGAACAAGAAAAGTTCCTCGAAGTGATACCTTTCATTCCAATATAGTGAAGACAAATAAAAATGTTTCTATCATAGGAACAAATTGCTCGGTCAATTGTAATGAAGTACTAAATAATTGTGATGGACAGACTATTGCTCAAGACTTTTAAGATAGAAAGACGATGGGAAGCGTCTCGACGCACAGCTGGAAGTTCGGGAGATGCGAGGACACGACCCTTCTGTCGACGTCGACGTCGGGGCGCATCCGTCGCATCCAATCTGCAGTCCCCGTCCCCGACGGCTCCATCATTAGGCAAAATCTACGTCTATGTTTTATTTATCCTCTTCTCTCTCTCTCCTTCATCCTCGTCGCGTCGTTTCTCCCAAGCCAGCCACGCCTTCATATCGCCTCTCTCGTGGATGGATGCTCGCCGTTTGCTTTGACTTATCTCTATTTGGCGACTAGATTACGTCTGATTAACTAAGCTCCCCTGATTACGCGCGTTCGATGTATTGCCCGTTCTACCGGCCCCTTGATTGTGACATCTGCATATCTCGCGACTGGCGCGAAGACTCGCAACAGTTTGCTCTCGCAATCAAAAGTTCGCCAGCTAACACCTCTCTAACGCGATTAAAGTTTCACCTGGACGTTTTCACGCGCCAACTGTCAAAGAACGCTGGTAACCACTGTTTTTCGCGTTTTCATTCTCTTTTTTTTGGAAGATTATATTCAAATTGCCAGACGTTTCACGACAATTCAACAGATCGACTTTGAACAAAAAATATTTCAAACATTTTTTCTCGAGAGGTTCATCTAAGTATGATACGTTGATACGATGATGAAATATCAACTTCGCGTTTCCAGAAGAAACTAACTTGTGAATCCGTTTTCAGCGTCTCTGTCGCAGCGAATGAAACGACTTCCAGACAAGAACTCAGTTTCTCACCCCTCGCAAGAGGGACTAGACACCAAAGAAAGATGCTCCGCAGCTTATCTCCCATTCTACCTCGCTCTCCGCGCTGTTTACGAGATATCTGGCAGACGAGATCGATCAGGTCCGGCGCCGGGAAGACGCGACAAGAGTCAAACGAACCGTACGAAGGTCACGGACGCGTTTTAATCCCTCCAACCCTTATTTTCCCTACTATCGCACCCTCTCTCACCCCTATTCCAGACCTTTGTCCCTCCTTCTGGGGGAGATTGTTACTACCTCTTCCTTCCTCTCCCATCAGGCAAGAGTCGCGTCGTTAATTAGTACTCCTAAAGAATGTGTGTCGTAATTAAACCTTTGATCTCGGAGAAACGAAGACGATTACGGTGGGCGACCCGCACCCACAGGATCCTTCGCCTAATAGGGGAAGATCTCCTTTGCTCGAGAATCGTTTAATTTCTCCGCTGTTTCGACCAGTCTGCTGTTTTCTCTTCTACCGAACGATGTTAAACAAAGGACAGACGCATTTACGATTCCATGAATAAAATTGGTTGGGGTAAATCGATTACATGTATTCACAGACAACGCAGTCAATGTTCCAGTCAATTTGTCCGAAAATTATTAAACAGATTTCGGTACCGGCCGAATATTTGCTAAAGAATTATTCAACAGTCGATTCTTCAGCCTGCATACTTCCGGCTCGAATTTTCCAGTAAGTTTGTGCTTGGCTGGTTGTAACAGTTTCGAGCATAATCTCGAGCGGAAGTTACGAGCGTGCGTGGCGTATTAATTCGTCGTTGTTTCTGGCAAGGCGGAGCCTAGATAGATTAGGAACGGCGAGGGGGTTGGTTCGATCGCGATACGACACGGTGTGGCGCGAGACTCCGAGAGAGAGAGAGAGAGAGAGAGAGAGAGAGGGAGAGAGAGATGGACAAAGAGAAATTGCGAGAGAGTCGGAGGGGGAGAGAGGAGGGGACCTAGAGGGTACTGCGACGACCCGAACGGATGGATCGGCGGAAACACGTGACGTCGGCCCAGTTACAATTCCCTCCGTGCAGGTAATCCCGAGGATCCCGCGAGGAGACAAACGCGGGGTTGGAAAAGGGGTGGCAAGAGGGTTGAAAGGGGGTGGCGAAGGGGGTGGCCGAGCCCTTTCCGGACGTCGGGGGTGTTCGGTGGGACCGCCCACGACAAGGCGCGTTATCGAGCACCACGGCAGAGCTGTTTCGCATCGTGAGACGGAGAGCGCACGTCGGGGCTAACAAGCTCCTCCATTAACGGTACGTTAGACGTGACACGTTGCGCGAATTTCGAAACACCGATCCGGAACTGTTACCGCCGCTACGTTTGCGCTACGTCTTACCGAACCACCCCCTACCCATTCGACCCTCCCCGCACCCTACCAGGCCTGCTAACCCTTTGAACGTCCTCGTTGATGGACGCGACCATGTACACCCTTAGTTGCGCGCCCACCGAGCAGATTTGCCCTTTGTGCGATTCATCCACAGCTCTCTGCCGAACGTCGCAAATATATTCCAAAGAAACCCTACGACTTGCACGCAAACCCTATCCGCGCCACGGCCCCGTTCGACAAATAGATGACACGCGAATTTTAACGAGGGAACGTCTAACGGTGCTCTGGGATTCTTTGGGAATTTTCGCGCGAGCTTTTCTTCACTCAGATGTCGGGAGAAGTGCGTCATTAAACCTTTGCACTTGTTCTTATAATTGTTCAAAGTATCTGTTGCATTATTAAATTTATATTGAATAAATTACTGAACGTATTTAATTTTTTAATAAACTACTAATAGTATTGAGGTATTCTATCAGTTTTACGTCGACAAAATTAAGAAAATCATATAAAATAGAAATATTTCAGGTAGGAAGAAAAATTCTGGCTGAGGATTTTTCTGCATTTTTTTTCTGCAGTATAAGGATAACTCGTGTACTGATAAAAGAAAGTTGTAATTTTTTGATAAATCTCGAAACAGTCCTACACCGTGCTCCAGCAGTCTTTAGGTTTCCGAACTTCGATTTCAACCCTCTCAGTTGAACAGTTGGAAAGTTTTCGAAATGTGTAGCCTGTAGCATAAATTATTAGAGACGAGGCGGAGTTGGGTTTTTTTCTGACAAATACAGTGAACGCATCCTCAACGAGATTGCATCGATCGAGGGAACCCCGTCGAAACGAAACTGTGAGGCGCGGCGGCTATTCCAGGGACTACTCTACTTGAAATGCCGTGGAGTTAAAGGGCCGTTCAAGTGGAATGATTCCTAAGCGAACGAGTACTCAACTTTGACGGTTGCCGGACTCGAGGGGCAATTCGCGTTCGAAGCGGTTCCCCCGAATCAAGGGTTGTTGTTACTCAACTTGCAGCCATGTACTGTGCCGGGTCGTGTGGTCAGCTACAGTCATTCTAGTAGAAGACTTTCCTCGAGTCAAGGACAGGAACAACTTCGGGAATTGCCGCTTTGGATACGACGCGTTTGCGAAGCTGCTGCGGCAACACCTACTCCGACATGTAAACGACCTCAACACGAATGCAACTTTGATGGATCTTTATACCCTTCTGATAGAAACAGTTTTTATATTTTTATTTTGGTTGGAGGGGTATTTTTAACCCTTCCGAACCGAAGGACGTATTAATTCCTTTGCACTCAGTTCCTTCCCCTCTGAGACACCACTATAAATTGCTGTACCATTATTCCAAATATTGTTTACTTTATTAAATATATCGGTATCTAATCAATTACTAAACATTTAGGTATTGTATGAGGTATTATATCCATAAAATTTCAAAAATCATAGGGAATGGAAATATTCTAGATTGGAAGAAATGTTTAATTTTCCAGTTAAAATAGCTCCGAGTGCAAAGGATTAATAGGTTCAAAGCAATATAACAGTACATTTAAATTCTTCTAATTTGTTTACTGTTTTAAATCACACCCACTCATTTTTCTGATAAATACATAAAATCCGCTGTCTAGACGTAGAGATTGAAAATCAAGCAATATAGCCGGCCGTGCGAGGGACGGAAGAGTTAATTGCAATGAAAAAAGTTACGATTTTCCGCGACGATGTCACTTCCGTAAACAGGCGGCTAGATCCGGAGAGAATCTCATGAAGCATAGAATAGGATTCGATAAATATCCTCGGAATAAAGGAGACGGTGATGGATGCGGGTTCATCAAGCGGGAGGTGTGTCGGTTGGAGGTTGATGCACGCGAGCCGTTTTCAGGAACGTCACCGTCGTCGTCGTTGTCCTTCCGACGTCGGCGTCGACGACGACGAGAACCGTTGGGGTCGATGCGGCTCGCTGCTAACGACCAAGCCTTCTCCGGTGGTATATACCTGTCGGCCGGTGCGTCGGCCGTCTAATTGGTGGAAAGTACAGCGGAGACGTTGCCATGCGAAACGGATGTCCAGTGACGGTCGTCGACGTCAGGCGACCAGGAATAGGTTCGTCGTGAATAACATAACGGATCAACCGTATTCTCCATCTGCCTCTCCTTCTCTTATTCCGCCAGGCTCCGCCGCCGCGCCGGTGAGATTGCGAGGGATTTCTCCGACGGTTCAGGAAACGGCACAAGTTTAGTTCGTTATTAAGCTTCGTTAATTAATACTTTCGCCAAAGCTTTCCCCGTACGTACGGATCCTACGGGTGTTTGTGTCTGATTATAGAGCCGGCAAGCTTGTCGCGTCGTCGACGAGTGCTCGAATAAAATATCCGCGACGGTTCGCTAAATTGTTGCGATTGTGTGTCCGTCCCCGAAGCATGGGCAGAGAGGATACACGTTCACAGGAAATTAGCGACTGTTCCGTGACCCGCTACAAGCTCGAAACCCGGTTGGTTTATTCCTCTAACACAAATAGATACCGAAATGATCGTTCAAAGGCATCCAGTTCGGCGCACGGGGGAGAATATTCTCCGGGATATCACCGACCATTAGTATTATTCGCGAACGGAAACGCGGAAGACTCCGGGCGAACGCGATAGCTCGAAGCTCTTAGCTGTCTGCCCGGAGAGATATATACCACGAGTATATCGGTATGTCTGTGTATCCGTATGTATTTACGTGTACTCGTACTACCCGGCTCTCGAGAACTTTGAATTTTATTGCGGGCTTACATAAGCGCGCCGCACATACGGATCGCGGAATCGAAAATGAGACGTATACCGTACAATAATTCTAACCGCGCAACGTATGTACCTACACGCCGCACAGGCTACGCGGAATTTCAGCGTCGAACGCTTCACGACGCCCTAACACCGAAAAAGCACCGCGTTTTTTAACGGAACGCGACGTTAACGACACACCAACCCTCGCGGAAATACCGGAAGAAAGGTCGCGGAAGAGAGCGCGCCGGGTATTTCGTCAGGGCGTTCTCCAAAATGGCGACGCGCAAGTCTCGTTCGATATTTCGAGGCGCACGTGCGACTTTGAATACACATACGCAGAATTTTATGCCTCTTGCGAGACTGGAACTCTCGTCGTGCGACAGTAACGATGTCGTTTTTTGCTTTTATTCGTGCAACGGTCTCCGAAATAGCGCCTCCACCGCGTTTTGACGGATGACATACTTGGAGAGAACGCAAGATTTCCGAATATGCTCCTGATTGTTTCAAACTTCTAATATCTTCATTGAATTCAATTTGGAACTTGGCATTTTTATCGCACGAGTAATGACGTCGTTCTTGCTTTATTCCCGAAGTGCTCTCTAAAATGGCGCTGCACGCGTCTGACGGAGACAGACTTAAAGAGCCGAACTTCCAATATTTTAATTTAGATCAATTTTCGAACTTCTTAGAACTTTCATTGTAAGAGAGTAACGACGTAGTTTCTGCTTCGTTCTTCGAGCGTTCGCCAAAATGGCGCAGCACCCGTCTGATGAAAGACATACTTGAATAACTTAGAAAGTCTTGAATCTTCACAATCGCAATTTATTGGAATTTTCCTCGAACCCTCCTTATTTCCAAATTGTGAACGTACACCCAAAATCCGTCCACTATACGTCCCCACACATTCGGAAACCTCGACAAAAGGTAAAACGTCCAAGCAACACTGTCCAGTATCGTAGGTAGCGCGAGTTAAACACATGAATTTAGCTGCGGTCCGCTCGATCGATTAGACAATGCTCGCGCGCGCGACCGTTCTAATTGGTCTTTTACACGGTCGTTTAATTACTCGTTACAGATTGCCGGCGATTCCGGCCGAAATCGAGTGTTTATATAACCGAAGGGGGTTATGGTGTCCGAGAAAAAGGAATCGATATCGATCGTTCTCTCACGGTATCGTCTCGCATTTGTTTCACGTTGGGCATCGTTTAAAGAGAAAAACGTCGCCGGGATGGGAAAAACGCGACAGAAGGGAACCGGGTTTTGCTATTTCTCCGGGCAATAGATCTTATCCCGAAGATTCCCCATAAAGGCAACGTCTGGAAAGCAACAGAGAGACGACGCGACGCGACGGGGGTCGCGGCGACGTTTCTCGCGTGGATGTGCACCATTCAGAGGTTTCGTGGCTTTGATGGGTCTCAGACCGCCCTTTTCCTGTAGCCAACCCCTCTCCCTCTCGACCTCTCGGTGCTTCTTCTCCTTCGAAAAAGCCGCCATCCACGTTTTTACCCGCTGCATATCCGCGGGACCCGTCTCTCTATTTCACCTGCGTTCGAGAGGTGTCTGCGTTACGTTCCCGCGGCTCGATATCGCGAGCCGATTGGAATTTCTTCTTTGCCTGACTTAGGAGTGCAATATTCTAAACGCTACTAATAATCGATAATTCTGTGTCACATGTATTCTATACGCTAAGAGAGTTCCGTAAGTTTATTGAAATAATTTTTTCGTTTAAAATAGCGCAGAGAAAGCAGAAGTATAATTTTCAGAAATGAAATTTACAACATATATACATATGTATATATGTATAGATAAAAATAATATACTTTCAACCATCGCCGCGCTTAACAATAATTCATTTGAAAAGTAAAATCGTCGATTTGAACTTCAACAGACATGTGTGTCGACATAAGAAATAGTATTAAATGCCTACTTGATGATTAGTTTTTTTAATTTTATACTCTTCCGGCCGTTTTCCCCACTGTGCGTCGTGTCGTCACACTAGTCTCAGATACCCCGACGTCCTCGCCTTCGATATCGACTATCGATCCGGTCAACCGTCTCGCGAGCCTCTGCCAACACGTCGACGTTTCCTCCCCCGATACTTCTCAAACAATTCTTATCGAAAGTTTTCGCTGTGATCGCGATGGAATTGGCGGGGAAACGCCTCGAATGCTCGAGATCGCCGGCTGGAAACGAAGTAACAAGTTTCGCCGTGAAATATAATGTTGGGACGCGCGAAACACTAAACGCGGATGTTTCTCTGCGTCTGCTTAACTTCATTTCTCTGGCGAGAAGTAAATAGTGACGATAGGAGTTCAGAAGTAGTGCATAGTATTCTTTGGCGGATCGTAGTAGTTAGGTGATTTCGCGAGTAAGCGTGATGGCTAGACGTAAAATTAGAGGGAATCGCTGGGTAGGAAAGCACCGGGGGAACAGAGAATCGAATATCCCGTTGTCGGTGGGTACAGCTCGGCGTATAGCGGGGTCGTTGTACATCGGCATCGGAAATTGGCCCAATGTTTGCTCTTTTCAGCGGAGCACCATCGGCCCCGGTTACATTTGTACGCGAATCGCGCTCGGTCGGCGGGCTCCGAAGGTTGATCATCGAGAGAGCGCTCCGAGGGAAACCGCCAATCAGCGGAAGGGTGAGAGGTTGTTCCACGGGGCTGGTTTACCATTGCCGCGATGAATTCTTCACCGAAAAACCCGTACAAACCGAGACCGCCGCGAGATTGCGTTTAGAGATTCATGCGCCTTTGCCTCTCTTTCTCTTTCTCCCTCTTGGATACAACGGGAAATTCCTTGATTGGCGCGGAACGTTTCGGACGGGGATCGGTTAGCCGAAGAATTCGCGAGGCTTGTTTTCGATCGGCGAAATTCGAGCGCAGTGTCGCCCGCCCGCGATTCAATTAACCGGCGACCATTAATTCACGCTCGTACACTCGAGCCCCGGTGATTGCGATTCGAGCAATCACGCGCCGCCGCCGATCCGATCGCACACCTCGCGGCTGTTTCCTCTGAAGCCTTCTTTTGTCCTCCGGGAAGACTTCCTTTGTCGATGGGAATAAAGCTACTCGGTCATCTAACGGCGGCTAGCACGAATGCCCGCCAAACCTGCACCATATTCACGGCGTTTATTCCCAGTTTACAGGTAGTTCATTTCTTTGTTTGATTTTATTCATTCTTGTTATTAACACGTTCCGTGCTGAGCCGTTTCTGCTCGACAATTGAGCAAACTTATGTGCTTTGTTCTATACTGCATTTTTTTATAATCCCTCAATCATCTGGTGGAAATATATTCTACAGTGTTAAACTTGTTACAAAATCTATATTTTCAGCGCATTAAATAAATATGTCAGCATGTCACCGCGGTGGTACACGTGGCACGGAACGTGTTAATGCATACAATCTATAGTCTTATTACGAACACCTTAATACTTTGACTGGAAAACAGCAACCTGAATTTTTCTGAACTAATTAGACATTATTGGATCGGAAAATAGTCATTCCAACATTCCGATGGTTTCGGACAAGAAGGAGGTGCTGAAACATTCGAAATTGTGGAAACGAGACGCCGCGACGTGTGGCGTGACGACACGTCGTTGGAATCTATAGAGCGTCGCCTAACCCATTGGCTGTGCGAGGCAGTTTGGCCCGTCGATAATTAAATTCCCGATTGATCCGTAATTATCCTCTTAGTCGGATTCATCGGTCCCTCCCCGTGGCGGATGTCTGTCGAATGTATTCGCGAATCGACGCAACGCGACGCGGCAATCTGCTGCGAATAAATCTGCCGGTCGGCCGAATGCGATCGAATCGGCCGATATCGATCCTCGAAGGCGGCTCAAGACGCTTTGGGGAAGCTTGGCTAACTGAGAGTGAGAGAGAGAGAGAGAGAGAGAGAGAGAGAGAGAGAGAGAGAGAGAGAGAGAGAGAGAGAGAGAGAGAGAGAGAGAGAGTCCGTTTGCAGTGGTGGTCGGTGTGTGCTCCGTGTTCCGAACGCCTGTGCACACCGGTCCAATTGGCATTCATTGGCGCCAATTTATCTTCGCCGGGCGCGGGGCGTGGCCCCCGAACTTAAGCGCGCTCGCTTAATTGTACGCCGGTACTAATTAAGCGACGACGAGTCTGCCGGGAGTCCGACGGAGATCGGCTTCCAGAGATCCAGGAGGAATCGAGAGGATCTGAGAGGGTCTGATATGCACCCTTCCAAGCCCTTCGGAATCGTTTTTGCCGATTCCCTTCGCGTGCGATCGCTACTGGATCGACCATGCAGGTTCGCAGAGAAAAATCAAGCCTCGAGCTTTCGTAATTCGTTTGCGCTGTACGAGTCATTTGTACCATCGAAATTTATCGTGGACTATTAACTACGCAAAAATATCTTTCGAAACATTAATCGAGCAGCTCTTAAGGGGGTAGACTCGTTTCCAGGATTGCAAGGTTGCGGGATACGGTTTCTCATTTCTCGATAATGCAAAGATGGAGTTTTTCGGTAGTCAAAAGCGCTAGATAAAAGATCACCCTCAAAAGTTTTATTTAAAAATAGGTTACGAGGCGTAATTTGCATTATTCAGCAGCATGTAGCTGGCGCAGCTTTATGAAAATAGCTACAAGCGCAGCTTTATGCTTCCAAATAATACAAATTAGGCTGCCGAATAATGTAAATTGCGCCTCGTAAACGTAAAAATAGGACATTTGCGGACGATTGCGGCTTAGATTTATCTTTTATCTAGCGCTTTTAAATACTGAAAAATCCCATTCTGTATTGTCGAGAAATGAGAAGGCGCATCCCGAACTCTTGCAATCCTGGAAACAAGAGTCTACCCTCTTAAATGCATTCTGCACAAGCTGGAACAAAATGATTGTTTCTTTTTCTTTGCGAAAGAAAAACGCGAGGAAGAGATTTAATCAGGCAACGATAGCGGGTCATCGGGGACCCAACGATGCTAACCGGCGATTAAAATAATAGCCAGCTAGCCAGCAGGGAGACGCTAATAATTTTTCAGAAGGTTATCGGCGAACTACTTAAAACTTCCTCGAATCATCGATTGCGTTCGCGTGGTGGGTTCGCCGGTTGATTGAGCCGCGTTTCCGCGTTATAGAATTCCGATAACTTTTACCGGGTTGTGCGCTAACCGCATGCAAGCACCCAGCTTCCCGCATACTCTCTCTTTCTCACACACTCTTCGTCTCTGTTTCTCTCGTTGAACTTCACCGTCTTTCGACGAGGGAAAATTTCACCGCGGTTCGAGCATTATCGCCGTCGGCCGCTCGTTCCCGTGATTCTATTAGCAACCATCCGTCGGACTCGATTTCCCTCGAATCGAACTCTCGCCGGAGCTCTGAATCTGGTCGCTGGATCGGTTGTTTACCGATTGTCGGTGTTCCGCGTGATTTCGACGATTATCTCGCTGAAAATTGCGGAGTAGTTGAACGTCGTTTCTTGAGAAATGCTTAGAAGTATGTTAATATGCAACGATCGGACTGAGAGTCTTCCGAATAAAAATGGTCTATGTCGATTGTAAAGAATAGAAGCAAAGTGAAAATGTACCGACTGTATAATTATAATATAATATACAATACAATACAATAATTTCTGAGGTGAATCGGAAGAATTTTTTCCTTTATCAAAATCTTGGTTGAGGCTTCGTTTTTTAATTATTAATGAAGTTAATTAAATGAATGAGTAAAGGTAAATAATTGTTTAGAACGAACTGTATATAAACGAGCTGTCTTTAATTATAACTTTAATTGAATTGATATCAGAAAAAATGTTCAAATTAGAAAACAAAATCTCGTAATGACGAAGCCTGGTTGTTCCGCGATTGGTATCGATCGCGGCTCGCATAAAGCAATTACTCGACGCGTCCCGGCCCGACCCGGCCCGCGCCAGCCTCTGGCAAACCTCGTCGACTCTGGCAATGGCACCTGAAAGCAATAGGACGGGGGAGAGACGAGAGAGAGAGATGGCCCTCTCTCCGCGTACACAAACAGGCTTGTTCTCTCTCCCTCTCCCTCTCTCTTTCGGCGAAAGGTCGTCCCTCCTGAATCACCAAGCTGGATTTAATTAACGGTGACGCGGGCACGATCGGCCCGGTTCGCTATACTTAGCTTCCGATCCGAAGAGAGAGCCTCTCTCACACACTCTCTGTTCTGTTCTGTTCCTGCTGTGCTCTCTGGCCGCTCTCGTGGTCATCGCAGATCGCCGCAGACCGTCGAGCATCGGCGACGCTCTTCCGAACCGTGTCTCCTGCTTTGTTATTGTCAGGAAACCGGCTGCAATCGATAGCCAACGCGAAACCGGCGTCGGCCACCGGTGTCCGTCGCTACAGACTAATGAAATTCGCCTGATGTGGCCTAAATGCCGGCCACACTACGCCTTTTGCCAAATTGTTGAACAACGTTTATTTCATTGTGCTGTGCTATTCGAATAAACACCTAGTATTGAAAAATATATTCAATCTCTCCTAACCTAAAATCCCAACAAGATCGAACCGTAATTGACATTTTTATCATTGTTAACCCTTTGCCCTACAATTTATTTTACGGTTTCAATGATTAGAACTTTCTTTGTAGTTCGTAATTTTCCTAAAGAAGGAGAAAATTTATATTTATTGCATGCCTACATGTTCTACAATAACTATACATTAACGAAATCAAAATAGAATTTCATCTCGGTTTAAAGGAAATGAATATCTAGTAGGGGCAAGGGGTTAGTAATACTAGACCGTATTGTAAACAACATGTAACGAAATCATTGTAGTCTCTTTAAATGGAAGTGTACTGCAGAAAGGACAGAAGTATGAACAAAGAAAAATGCTGGTCGAATACCTACAGTGGGTATACAAAGTGTTCGTACACCTTTTAAAATAGAATAACTTTTTTATAATTGTACCAAACGACTTGATTTTTTATAATCAATTAGAAGCATTGGTTTATTGAATGACCTGCAAAAAAGATTTTCCAAAAATTACAATTTGCAAGGTTGCATGCAAATACAAAAAAGGCATTTAAAAAAATTTTTTTATTTGGGCCCTTAATGAAAATTTAAAATATATGTTGCGTAGAGAGATCTATGTTAGTTATACACATGCTGAAAATTTCATCGAAATCGATTAACATACACATGAGCTACAAGCGGTTCAAAATGGTGAAAATCGTGGTTTTACACAACTTTTGATCAGTTTCTGCTTAAAATCTACAGAATCGTACATCTTTCGATGCGTGTCGTTTTTTCCTGCGTCAACCGATTTCGATGAAATTTTCAGCATGTGTATAACTAATATAGACCTACAAAACATATATTTTAAATTTTCATTAAGGGCTCAAATAAAAAAATTTTTTAAAATACCTTTTTTATTTTTGCATGCAACCTTGTAAGTTGTAATTTTTGGGAAATCTTTTTTGCAGATCATTTAGTAAACCAATGCTTCTAATTGATTATAAAAAATCAGGTCGTTTGGTACATATAAAAAAGTTATTCTATTTTAAATGGTGTACGAACACTTTGTACACGCATTGTATCGAGCTAAAAACATAGTTTTGTGGGTTCTTCTAGAGGGATGAACTCACAAATAATTGTCTTAACGAGATGAAGTCTGGAATGTTTCTCACCACGTTCAGGCTGCGCACCGTTCCATTAGCAAACGTGTAAACGAGAGGGTCGGCTGCACGCGCGAATGCACGATGCAATGCACTCACAGTACTCCTCTCCCGTGGTCTCGGTGCATCGTTTACGTAAGACCGCGAAACGCGGCGCGATAAAGGAGACCGATTATGTCGATAAACTTCGAGCGGCGATGCGGCCGGATTGAAAGACGCCCTGTGAAACCAAATAGGCGACCGATGCTGCGATCGATATCCAACGGACATCAGCGTAATCTGCTTTAAGTAATTGATCGGGGAGAAGGGGTAACTACCCTTTCACCAAGGCCATGGCGATCCCGGCTTTCTCCCTTTCAAGGGCTCAACGATCTTCAATACACCGCTCCGACGTCTGTCGAGCTCGAGGCCCTAACAGATCTTTTGGTAAACTATGAATGTTACGCGCGACGTCTAATTAACACTGCAATAGGATTTCAAATTGTTCATCAGCGCCCTTTGCGGACTGCGTCTATTGGCAGGTTTATGGACATTCTCTGCTACACAGACTGCGGATTTTTAAGTAAAATTAAAATTTTCCAAGTCTATTATCAATTACATTATTTTACGAAAATAACAAGAATGTGTCCATCAAAATTTTTTTTACATTATTTCTCTACGCCTAGTGACTGGTCTATGGGCATTCTTTGCTGTACAATTTTATTGGGAAATGAAAATTTTCCGAGTCTATTATCAATTACAATTATTTTATAAGATTAATAAGAATGTGTCTCTAGAAAATTTTTCTAACTTTGTTGAGTAATTCTCCATGGATGCATCTTCACAATCTCGATAATAGAGGAGTCAGGGGAAGATGAAGAGGAGGAACAACGGTCGTGATTTCCATAAGCACTCGTAGGATGTCGAGCAGGTGGTCGGTTACGAGTAAGACGCGAGATTTAATCGAGCGACGCCGTTTAAGCTCGATCGTCCAGGCTGAAAACGATCCCCGGGCTCCGAGATGTATGTGCACGCGCGCGATCACCTGCGCGCGTACGTTTACAGTAGTTTGTATACGTGTGGGGGGGGGGGGGGTTGTGTGCTGCGTTTACTGGATTACCTGGCCAGCCGGTTGGTTGGTTTCCATACGCGCGAGCGCGACGCTTGTCTCTGTGTTGAACGCAGCCAATCACCTTAATGATAATTTACGATCGGAGGCATAAACGTGTCTCGGGCCCCGGAATTGATTTGTTTACTCCCGAAGGATTCTCACGCGACTCATCCCGAGTACGGGTGGCCCATACCCAACATTCTTGTTGCTCTTCAACGATGTACTCCGATCCAGGATTTTTCTGCAACGGCGCACGCTTAAGTGTCTGCATTCGGTCCGGACCGCACATTCCCGAAAATTTAAATTTTCCATAAAGATTGACAGTCTAGAGATCTACATTTTAAGTACACGGGTACACGTGCACTATTTCGCGTGTATTTAAATACACTTGTATGAATGCATCCTTATATTAATTTGAATAATTTTTAGAACATTGATAATAATTTATGTCATCGATATTATTTGTGATTATATTCCGTTTTCCGATCTATGCGTTCTATACACGGGTTGCTGTTTCACGTGTATTTAAATACACGTACATTAATGCATTCTCATTCTAATTTGCATAAGTTTTCGAATATTGATATTAATTATGCGTACTATGCGTACTGTGCACACAATGCAAGTACGTTCAAATTTCCACGTACAACTGAATGACAAACTAAATAATAATGGAATTGAATGGTATTGCCGAATCTTTAAGCAGAGATTTCTCAGATTTGAAATTAACTGATATGTTAATACTAAGAACTTACTACACTAAGGGAACTAATTGAACAATTTCACGCGTTCTCATGAACATTGGCACCGAAGCAGCGACTTTGTATAAGACGATTCGGTCTCGACAATCAATTAGACATTACCGTAATGAATCTACGATGCGTGCGTCATTGTGCAGCAACATACTGTAACGATGTTTCGATGGGAAATAATCGGGAAGAGCTCTCGACCCGTTCGAGCCGGGACGTGCGGATTCAATATTCGAATCGGGCGCGATAAACGCGGCAGATTTTTCACGAGCAACCGGAATTTTTATTCTCGCGCGAGTCACGTCCCTGTCCGATCTGCCAATACCAAACGCTCGCTGTAATTCGGATCGTTTTTATTACGACTCTGACTGTTGCGAACCGCGAGCGGTGGGACACTGTCCGAAATGTCTGTTTCCACTTAAACGCTGTGGAAACGAATGGCGCGGGGATCCTCTCCGCGTGTTTTCTGTTGCTCCTGGTACACAAACTAGTCGGGACTTTTTCGCGAACGTACCACAATTCGGAAAAGTATTATTTTTACACTCTGCTTTTTACGGATAACTTCTGCACGAGTTTTCGTGCATCGTTGCATTTCGCCGCGCCGCCGGTAATTTCGGTGGAAATTTGATATTGCGAAGAAGCGGCGCATTAATCCGCTAATGGTGAAAAGACGAAATAAAAATATTTACTCTAAACTTCGGTGTTGTTTCATCCCAGAATAGAGTCTTCGAAAATATTATGGTCGAGGCTGTTCGCCCTTTAATTCTTTAAATGAAACGAGACTCGTCATTTGTGAAGCTTAATGAAGAACCTCCGTAAAAATTCAAAATAATTTTTGGCCAGTTTCTAGAGCCGTCCACGCACATAATTCGCACGCGAACACCGACTGCCAACATTCTAGGAGTACACGCGTCCCTCTAGACGAGCATGAACGCGAAGAATCGGTTTTTCTGTATACCCGGAAACCGTAATATTCCGGAGCTCCTCCGAAGCGACGTTGACGGATTTAATCCCCGGCGAAGCTTCAGCGGAATCCTTTTGTCCGGCGATTTAATTTGACGCGTCCCTCCCCTGACACCGGAATTATTAAAACGTGCGAAACGCGTCGGCAGGTGAAACGCGGCCAATTCTCGGAATACCAAGCATATCTGCTAGATTACCACTCAATTATGACGTCGTGCTGCGCCGATACCGCGATTCACGCACCCAGCGCAATAAGAACAAAAGGGCACCGACCTATTGTGTGTCGTTTGTGCAAAAACATTAAGCGCTCGATCGAGAATGTCGCGCGAATCACGGGACGCGTTATCTATCTCGTTATCGTATCAAGATTCGCGACGGTTTATGTTGATTAACGGGGGAGGATTTCTATCACTCGCTATCTATAATCTTTGCCGCGTTATTTTACGTCTAGGAATTATTAGTACATACAGAATCAGCAAATGAATTCCACAGACGACGCGTAATGGGTCGAGGACTAAATCAATTCTACGGAAACGGAAACATGTGATTATTATTATTACGCGCCTCCTACCGAAAATTGCATTCGCTGCAACCGCACCTTTCAGCGACCCCGTAATCGATTTATTATCGCAGAAATTAAGTCCCGTGCGGCCTCCGAAAGTTCACGGAACTCCGGACCCGTTTATTAGGTCGGGACGAAGTCTATCACGTAATTAACGTCGTCAACTTTGTCAATTACGCTGATCGGAGTATTTTCGTCGTTTCGCGGTTAGATTGTCCCAGGTCCACGTGAATATTTCAATTGGCCACGGAACCATGGGAAAAATGTGCCGGCTCTGGACCGCTCGGCGAGCCTGCTCATCTTTCACGAAGCTCGTACACGCAAAAAACCCGGAAGGCGGAAACATTTTAGCGAGAGGCTGTGAATAAGCTTCGCGCATTCATTTCGCAGGTCCTTTTTCGCGGTCCCGAGCAGTTTTCTGCGCGAAACGTCCGAAAAACGACGACGAAAGAAATCTCTTCAATTTCGGCAGACACGGTTGAAGGCCTGCTTTTGTTGCTGAACATTTCGTGTTGCGTTATTAACCCTTCGGCTACAATGAACGAGACAAATCAGTTTGATCAATCCACTAATTTTAATTAATCTCATTTTTCTCGTATATCGTTACCTGGGTTAATTATACATTTTAATTGCTCATTCGAAGCCTGTTTCCCGGAATCGGCGCAAAGAACGTTCACTTTCCATAAAGAAGCGTAATCTACTTAAAAACCGACGATAAAAACGACGATGCCAACAAAAGGGAAGTGATATTGGGTTCTCGATGGTTCCATGGTCGGTATTCCAGCAAACATAGCTCTCCTGAATGCAAACACTTCCAGCACAAAACAATAGTATGTATTTCCCCGGCCTCGTCGCTCCGATCGTTCGCAGCAGCGCCAACATAAACGTACCCTAATTCACCTTCGCAGAAACAACAAAACAGTCGCTGCTCGGGGACGAAGCGGAATAAATCCAACGGCAAAAAGCGAAGGCGGCGTCGTCGTCGTCGTCGGTCCGGTGCTCGAAAGAATAAGCGACAAAACGGCAGACGTTTCCATGGCGTGTGTCGAGGCCGGTTTTTGCCGCGGAAATCGCGTCCCGGGCGTGGGACGCGGAAATCGCGGGCCATTTTTCAAACAACGAGGAAATGAGATGTCCTACCGCCTGCCCCGTATCTGTTCCCGTATCGAAAACCTAGGCCGAAAGCTGTGAATTACGGTGCCGCATTGAAACTGTCCTAGGAACTATACGTTATTCCTTCAGTTATCAAATGTGATAGGTAAATATAATATTACCAAAGAGGATGATGCAGCTCCGATCACGTTGCCCTTGAAATATGTTGTCGAGATAAATATTCTGAACAACTTTTTTAATATTCGGATGCTCTTAAAAACCGATATCTTGTTTTAATATTGGACTATACGACTTGAACTTTTTTGAGAAGTTAGTTTACTACACGATGTGAAAAGAAATTTTTCCAAATATTGCAATTGGTCTAAATAAAGTTAAATAGAAAGTCACTTCATCACTTATCACGAAAACTACCGAGCACTGAAAGCGATTAAAATGTTTTAGCTGATAAAAATGACAAGATTCTATTTATTTAGGTTTCGTGCAATTTTTATTGTGCTTGGATAAAGAAATTTATCGAATAATTTTCCATGTAAACAACGTCGTAATTTCAATAATTATAAAATTAAAAATGTAAGACCGATCACACATACACACACACATTTGGCCGGCAGTGGTAAGTTTAGTGTTAATAGATTTTTTACATTGAGAAGAACGTATCAATATTCTTAGATTTTTCGGAATGTGATTCGGGATGATGACTTTGAGAACATATGCGACGATCTTTTGTCAATACTCACCAAATGATACAACATAAAATGGAAAAGTTGAACAAGAGGAGAAAGTCGACGTGTTCGACAATTTTTGGAAGCATTGTTGATGAAATGTTATCGAATGTTTTCCTGCATGGAAAATAGGATTGCGTCTGCCCTATAGAAACATTTTGAACAAAAGTAGCGAACACAGGATCGTGCAAAGAATGATCGAAATTCTATTGCTTGAAATCCCGAGGAACACCGTCGCTATTCAGTTCGAAAATAAAAATACGGTTTTGCGAATGGAATAAACCCGACGGATTTTCAAACACGGTGTTTTACTTTTCCCAGACAGATTCGAGGTCCGCCGGAGTGGGCACAAGAATTCTCCAACATTCTGCAACCACATCGGATGTTTAACAACTATTAGACTGTAATAAGAATGAAAATCTAGTTTCTGCAGTATAGGATGGAAACACTTGGTCGATGATTTTTTGTAGTTTCTATAAAATGCGAAGGTTCGTTTATCGTGGTTTCGGCCGATCGGACATGCGCCGTTCCGCCACAATAAAAAAGTTTACGGGACAAATTAAATCGCGGGGCTAGAATGTTTCGGTGCGATAACGAATATGAATTGGCCGCGAAAAAGCATTGGGCTCGCGCGATTCGCGGCGCACCGTCGCGTTTCATTTGTTTGCACACAGCCCGGAAACCGTGTTTTGCTTTTTTTTCTCTGCCGGTGTTGTTTTTTTTCATATATATTTTCGCTCACGATCGACCATTGTAATTGCAGTTACTCGTCGTATTACGCGTAATACAGTGAGGGGGGCCATACGCGGCTAGCCCCCGGGAAACGGGATTTGATTTCCCTGTTATTTATTTATATTTTTGTTCCCTTTCAGCTATCGGTTGCGAAGTGAATATTTTTACCGAGAGTCGTTATTCCTGTCGGCTATCGACGCGATGCGGACTCTCTCTCTCTCTCTCCCCATCGATTACAATCGAATCCTCGTCGACTTCGCCACCTTCCAGTATTCATACGCGGCGCGTTGGAGGTCCGCCAAATCGAGGCCTCTCTCTCTCTCACTCTCTCGAAGGCTTGTCGTAAACAACCGCTCAAGATTGATAACACTTTCATGAGCATACTCATCCTCTCTCGCCTATTCGCAGCTCCTTGCGCGAAAATGCCTTCGCTCTTCGTAGATTTCGCGCGCGTTAACCGGCAGACACGCTTTGATTGAACGTCGACGCGCAATTATCGGCGATGGTGGCTACAACGATGGAGCGGGAACCGTGCGCGGTGATTGAAGTTGCATTTTTCTCTTTCTTTTATCCCGTCGCGAGCCTCCGGACAATCGTCGCGTCCTCCTCTCTAACGATCGCGTACCGTTAGATCGCCGCGCTGTCATTTCGGATCGATTAAGGGGAGAGAATCGGGCCCACGGCGGAAAAAGACCGCCATTTTTAGGGGAGATCCTGTTCAACTTTATTACCAATCCATAGTGAACATTTTCATGTACTCTTCTAATTTTGTAAAAACCTATAGTCTCAAGAGTTTTTAATGGATTATTTAACGGCAATAGTGTATCCAGCATATACTACTCGAATGTTCCAGATTCTCCATCGTAAATCACCTCAAGTCGAATCTAGGCGAGGACAACATCAGGAACGTCCTCCTCTTCTTTAAATCCATCGATAAACATATACGAACTGCTTTTGTATTGTTGTCTCTCATCCCAATGTCAACATTAACGATTATATGTTATCATTAGATTGCGGATCTTTATGCAAAATAAAAATATTCTGCGTCGATTGTGGGGAGTAGTAGTTTTCTTAGATTTTTTATATCTATCATCGTTTTATATTTCACCCAGTTAATTTCTTCATAAATGCATAAAGATCCGCAATCTAGTTATAATCGATTGTAAACCATGTGGTCACTAATGAGCTCGCTGTTAAAGCGACCACATTAAAAAAATTATAAATAAATAAGCAATAAATAATAATTTCAATTGTGATTCAACAATTGATTCTCAGGAACGTTATCTGATAATTTCTGGGAGAAAATTCGTTTTCGACGAAGCAGCGCTCGATTTCCCATAACTCTGCCAGACTCGCAGACTGTTTGCCTAATTGGATAGTCGGCCGCGCGATCCCTGTTATCTTCGAACATGTCGAGTTACCTCGTTAACCAACAATGGCCCCCGGACCGCGAACGGAGGAATACGTCCCGGGGAAGAAACGCGCGACAACAACTTTTCACTTTACGGCGCCGCGACGCGGAATCTACGTGCGACCCAGAACCGCCGGCGAAAAATTCCGTAAGACCGTGAGCCTTCGGGAGACGTCTCTCGCGAAAATCGGAAAGAAAGATCCGCCTCCCGGCCGCTCGTTACCTCGACAAAGACGAACTGCGAGACCCTCGAATGCTGCTGCTTGCTTCTCTCGACGGAAGTTTGCTCCTTTGCCGAACGAGAGGTTCAACCCGTGCACCTACCAACCCCTGCACCACTCGAAATCCTCTTAAGAAACTCTTTAATGCGACGATGGACGGTTCTTTGCGACTGATGGGCTCCGGGAGCCGTTTCTGGACACGCGGGAGCCCTTGCGAGCCAGTTTCTGTTAAGTATGGGCGGGGCGCGGTCGCGAAGTGTGAGAATCGAATATTGTGATTGGCCGAGGGGCGGGATCTTGAGAGTGGGCGTGGCTCGTGTGCTCCGGTGAGGATTTGGGAAAGTTCTTCAGGTTCTAAAACTAACCCGGTCGACGAAGAAAATAAAATAATTGATTCGCCATTTCCTCGATAGTGTGTCTCGAACGACGCGGAGGGGTTTTGCGTAAGGTTCGATAGTTTCTGTGGATCGCGGGAGCTTTAATACGGGCGTTCGAAATTAACATTTCACGGGCCGTTGGAACGAAAAGTAAAGCGATCGCTTGATATCTGCGCGGTAGCATAAACGGATTTCCGCGGATGCATGCCGGAGACAGGTCGCGAGGTTTCCTTTTTAGGCAGCCGTCCCCCCTCCCCCTCCCTCCCTCGTCCCTGCCCAAGAGAATTTGCAATCCTCTTTCTTATCGGAATTTCTAATGACTCATTTACATCGGGGACACGGTGTTCATCGGCAGTCGTTAATCACCCGACGAAATATTGTTACGCCAGCGTAGATTGGCTGGATTATTCCGGGCCCGAGTTCGGGCACGTCGCCGTTCCCTCCGCCTATCGATCGCCGCGGAATTAATAAGTATGCATGCGACGGATTGCACGTTACGTTTGTATTACGCGCCGGTATCAGCCGCTGCAGCCGTTAATCTGACGTCGCGTGACAACGTTATGGAAAACGCGGGTGGAGCTGTCCGTTAAGGATCCACAATGCACCCCCGTACCATAACAGTGTGCATATTCGACTTTCTTCTTATTACCAACCGAATTTTTTTCAACGGCAAAATCAATTGTAATACGAGGAACACGTTACGGTAGTTACTAGAATGCAGGTTTGTACGCAGAATACAAATTCTGCGCATCTGTTGCAGGAAACCGGAGCAACCACGAATTTCTTTCTCTGTTTCTTTGATCATTTTTGGAAGTTAAAATTCGTGATTAGATAGCGGATTTTTATGCAAATTCTCACGTTCGTACTGTTCATATGGTTTTAAATGAATATCAGAATTAGGAAAATATTTCTTTCGTCAAAACATTGTGTTATAGTATTAATTAATTGTGTCGCTACTCTATATTTATCACAAGATATTTTTCAAACAATAATCACTGTTTTATTTGCCAACCCACTCCGTTCTTGTTGGACTCTTTTGGAGTCCGACGCTCTTGCGAGGCGTTAAAAACGTCGTCAACATTTTCCAACGGTCCAAAAAGGCGCCGCAATTTCTCCTGATCTACATTGTCATTAAAGCGTCAACTACAAAGACTGCGAGAGGGAAAAGGGTGTCCCGATTGCCAATGGCACGGAATATTACATCGTTCGTGAGTGTCTCTAATGGGCGTCGGTTTAATGCGTGACCGCGGAGCCGCTTGAAGAATGGACGAGCAACAACAACGGCAATTATTGCTTAATTATTGTCCGCGAAGTGGCGGACAAGCGTGTTAGGTAGGGCATCGGCCGGCTGAAAAATTTACAGCCACTACACCGTCCCGTAAATTACGATGAGTTATTCATAGATAAACTTCCCGGGGAAAATTGCCGGGCAACTCGCGAGATGATGGTAACTTCCTCCGGCGACCGCGTAACCGAAACTTTTCTGAAAAATTACATCCCTTAACGCGCCTGGGAGTCTTCGGGACCGCACGCGAGCCGCAAACGTCGTAAATTCCGATCGCAGCGGCCGATTACCGGGACAGAAACGTTCGGGAAAAACCTTCGAAATGCATCTCTGTTGCGACATTCAGCAACTTCGGTCGCTTATCCGGAAACCATAAACTGGAAAAGCTGACCGATTAGGTGACACATACTATACGTCCTCGCCTATCGATATTTTCCGCGAGAATGACATTCGAAATTCATTTTGCCGATAAATGGAGCCCGTTACGTTTCAGCTAGCGAAATTCGGCCTCGCGTGGTGCCGACACGTTCGCGAAACTCGAGTCTCGTGGCCGTCCCGAAGTTATCCGTGCGAGGAAGCTCGAGCGAGCAGCATCGTGACGCGACATCTCATCCTCGAGACGACGCTCGACGCGTTCCCCCGTTTTCGAGAGCCCCGAGACTCGAATTTCCTCGGTTTTCCGACGACGAAACGCAACGGCGATGCGAGCCATCGTCCCGAGAAATCTTCAACCGCTTACACATAATTCGTGCCTGCCGGGGGGATAAAAATTCGTCGATGAGCAGACGCAGCCTGCGTCGCTTGAGAATTCAGTCTGTTCTGTATGGTAACTGGTCTTGATGCTGCAAAAATACACGGAGCGATGGCTCCGAAATTCGTTGCGACTAAAATATCTAAACGCTCTCTGCGTTCGCAAGCTCGCGTCTGCTGGTATATCGCGTGTCAACCTGCTGCCCCTCATTTCCATTTTCCCACGAATAACATAATCGCTCTCCGAAGGATAGAGGAAAGACCAACATCGGTCGCAAAGACGGAAGCAGCCGGTTCGACGAAACAATTGCTCGCTGTTGGATCTCTCGCGTTGCAACCAGGATTCCTGCGGCGGGGCGCAGCGAAAAGTTGCCGAAGTTAGTTCCTAGGAGGAAGCTGAGGAAACTTGCCTGGCGGATCAGGCGTCGCGACGACGTGCCTGCAGCCTGTCGTCGCTCGGATTACCAGGCCCGACCGATGTCATTCGCCAGGTGTCTGTTCTCTGTTCCTCTCGAAGCCCGAGAGTCTGACTCGCGAGAACGGTGCAACGTTACCGTCGTTACTGGTGAATATTGCGTAATGGGAACGTGTTATCGATTACTCGCGACGCCGCCGGCCCGTTACGGAGGCTTATTAGTCGGCTGGAAGTGAGCTTTCACATGAGTCGCAGGTAGGTTCATCGTTCGCGGGATTTCGATTCGTCTCACGGAATTCGATTTGGCTCTCGCGGCGCCGCGTACCGTGTCCACGTTTGCTGCCGCGATTCGCTGGGAAGAAATGTTTTCGTGTTAAAATATTTAGTATCTGTTCATTGTTAGCAACAGCCTGGAATTTCATGTGAAATGTAGGTCTATGACAGCTGAGCCTGTCGAGGCGAAGAAGAAAACAGCTTTCATTATCGTACGAATAAGAAAATCTTGAAGATCTTGTCAGGATATGTATAAGGCAACGCTTCCTTTGTTTTAATGCATTACGTGTGGGACACGCGCTGGTGCAGTTTTCATATAATGTCAGTTCGAATACGGACATTTCTATTTCCATAGAATGGAGGAAGTAAAAAAGATTAAATAATAAATGGCAGAAGATTTTTTGAAAAAGTGTATCGAGCAACATACTACATCACCGGTCCATTGGAAATCACGTACACGCCTGTACTTTGTTTTGCTTGTCTTTTGACGGCAGCGTCTCGCGGTAGCAAAAATGAGGATACAGCATAAGAGGACTGCTGCGTTCTGAATGGCTGATGGGGAAAGCGTGCAGGAAGTCGAGATTGAAAACGCTGGTCCAGCTTGCCGGACTTCGGAAAGTCCAACTTCGAGGCTTTCATCGACGGGTCTATAAATAAAACGGGTCGTGAAAGACCTTGAGATTGAACGTCGACGTCAGCGTCCGGCTACTAAAGCAATCGCTCGCGGTGAAAATCGTCTGAACACAGCTGTCGGAAGGGAAGCGAAGGGAAACTGGGCCGCTCTCGGTTTTCCTCGAGTTTCATCGCGGCTGTCGGAGTCGTCAAAGGAAATGGTGGCGGTCGGAAACGCGCTAGGAAAAATGGGTTGCGGGTACAGGGGGACGCTAGCCACGAAGCTGTAGCCAGAGTTGGCGGTGGTGGTGGTTAATTATGAGTAATCGGACGATTTTTATCAAACCGAACCTGTCCCGCGGAACTTTCGAATAACCGCGATATTTCGTGTTTAGCGACGAGGAAGCTGCTTTATCCCGGCCAGTTAATTACCCGGCGCATTAATAAAGCGCGCAGATAATCCGCGCAGTCCGCGTTAATGAGTATGTAAGAGACCCGACGTCCCCTCCGCTCCCGCAGGATTACCTTAACAAGGAGCAGGGATTTGCGCGGAGCATAGGTGGAGAATAAAATTTACACACCGGGGAAAAAAAGTGGCCATGGAAACCACCCCGCGTTCCGTGGAACGCTGGCTAGAGCCTCCATTTCGTTTCGTTTCGTTTCGCTTCGGCCCTTCTTTCGGAAGGCTTTGCGCTCTAATCCATATAAATTCGTGCTTTCCCGACTGTTCTTAACCCTCGGCTTTCCAGGTGTATCCACCGCCAGCGTTTCGAAACATTTCAACCCCTTCGCCGGGACCTAACTAACATTCCCTCCCCTCCTAGTTTGCGACGAACAGAAAATTGTATGGCGAAAGATGAAATGAAATTACCGCTAACAAGGCGACTCCGAAAACTACTACCCCGAAACACTGTTTTACTAACGAGAGGCAAAATACGTCTGTTAACGTTGTCGAGCACGAAATTACTACACTCGACGCGCAAATAAGAAACTGTTCAGACTTTCATCGATCCCTTATCGACGATTCCATCAGATTGGAGGGGAAGTTCTGTCGTAAATCAAAAGCACATGTTGCTGGTGAATGATTGGGAAACGGGAATTTGCAAATAATGGAACTTATATCACTGAGTAATATTAAACATATATTTTTATAAATCGATTCAAATGTTGTCTTCAAAATACGACAGAACTTTCCCTCGAACCTAATATGTTGTTCGAGTATTGTCATTGACAAAAGAGTAGAGTTACCTAATCCCACAATGGGGATACATTTCTGAGGAATATCGCGCACATCTTTCTCCCACGTATCGAGGCATTGCAATACTCTTCAGCAATCGTCGATTGGCCCTCAAGCCTGGGAAAGAAAAACAGGTCGCATAAAAATCGTGGCAGTTCCAGGGGATATCCTCGAGCTCTCTGAAACACGGCTGATTACTCCACAGTTAGAGCGCCGGCATTAACGTAATCGTATCCTGTTGTGGAGCGGGAATTGTCTCGGGGAGATTCGAGGATCTAGCACTCTCTCTCGCAGGATGGCTCGCGATACTGAGCCGGTGGGGAGGATGAGGATCAGGAGTGTGAGAGCCGAGGGTGTCTCGCGTCGCCGTCGGCCCCAACAATTTACGCGGAATTTGCATAAGTCGTAGAAGGGTAATGTCCCGTGGTGGATGTGCATCGGGAGCGCCGGATGGGGGTTACGTGCCAGTAACCAGCTCATCTCGGGGGTGTCTTCGGTGCTCCTTGTCCGCGAACTACAGGCGTTAGGCGGAGCCGTTCGTTCCTTGGGAGTCTGATCCCAGGACCGAAACGAGCCACCCCCATCGCTTTAATTCATACCACGGGACTAACGGTCTGGTAAAACGGTTACACGCCGACCCGTAATTTATGCTTCGAGCCCGCGGAACCGCTTTCAGCTACGAATTTCGCCGAATAAGATCCATGTCCCTATTTCTGATCATATCCCCATTTCTGATCAGCACGCGTATATTTTTTATTTAATGTACTGTTACGGCTCTGGAGGACCACACTCAGCTAACGCCAATTCATCAGTCTTGCGTCTTTTCGCAATACTCGGACTGAAACTTTCGACTCAGCTTATCTGCATTCGTGTTTAATCTTTATTTTAATGCAATGTTTAACGCAATAACTTCTTTTGTCGATTTGTTGATTACTAACGCTCAAATAAAAATCGATCGATCGAACAAATCATGCGTCTATCATTGCATTCATATTTTCGATGTGGAAATTAGTTTCTTTAAATAGGAGCATACATTTCTCGTCGCACCTTGGTATCTATTAAAAAAATTAAAAACTGTCGACCTACTTGCATGAAAAAACTCATCAATTTAGGAGATACGTTAATTTCAGTCTTGCAATAAAAAAATCCCGATTCTCTTATCAATGTACAGTGATTTTATCCGCAGGAGAAAATTGTATTTACTTACAGGAGGTTCAAGATGCATCTTGGAGATTGATTGGAGAGACTGGTGCAATAAAAAAATATATGCTTCTGTTTAAAAAGACGTTACTGACATCCACACCGTCCTCTGCGTCGTGAAAGCATTCAACCCTACCTGAAACATTTTTTAAAATGGTCACGTAAATCGAAATGGTAATATCTGGCGAACTACCACATCCAAATCGCAATTACATTTAGATCTCGGATTACATTCGGAAACCGATGTAGGGGTGAACGTTCGGCGATGAACGCGGCCACGGAACTATGGCCGGTTTTTACGGCGCGAATCTTCGCATTCAATTGCCCGGAGAAATTAAGGCCGTGCAAAATCGAGCGACAGCTAATAGTTCGGCTTTTCTTCTCTCCGAAATTCCTCCAGAGGGGTAGAAGGGGTACGTGGAATAATCGCGGCCCTCGGAAACGGGGGCATTACACGATTTTCCGCGATTTTCCGTTTTATTCGAAATATCAAGGGCTTTTATAAAATTGGATCAGCCCGCCGCCCGGAAGTGCTTTCTATCTCCGCCTCGTTCCCTGTTCCCCCAACCCCCAATCCCCGCTACCACCCTTGCTCCAGGCTCTTTTCGACGAGTTCCTCGAGATTCTCGAACCGTGTGTTAGCTCACCCTCTGCTGGCGGGGATGGGAATCGTGGAATGGATAGGCGGACGCGGAATGTATGTCCACTAACCCTGGGAAGGGGGTTGGAAACACAAGAAACTGGACAAAATTCGTATCTCGGTGAATTGTGCATTTGTAATTGCATACAGAACTGTTCTGGGGGTTCTGAAAACTGATTTTAGTGTTACTTGTTTGCTAGGATGGGAAACTACCTTTGCAGGGGCTGTTTTACCTCGACAAATTGAAAATTTCAAAAGGAATCTATTAGGTACATACATTATTAATTTCTGTTAAAATTGGAATTCTATTTCTAGTCTCGTCGAAGATCTTCATTTCAATATGACACATTCTTCACTGGGTCAGAATTAATCTCGTATGTTCCGCGAATATATTAGGTCGTTCGGAAAGTAATTTCGTTTTTCGTGTAGATGTACTTAACCTTATTTTAAATCGCAAAATCATGGTATATCTTGACAGCTGACATTTCGGACGTCATTTCCTCCCTTGTAGTGCTTTCTAACATTTCAAGCATTTTTTTGACATCGCATCGAATATGCAAAATCCAAGTATGCATTTCCGTCATCTTTTTTTATTTTATTACCGCAAGGGTAAAAATGCAAATAATATATTATTTGTTTCCATCTAGAAAATTCTAATCCACAAAAAAATGTTCTAATCGTAAATGTGAACAAAGTCATAGCGCAATGACCTAGAATATAATTTCAGCAGAAGCTACGATATCTCCCGAATAAAGCGCGAGTGTACGAAATCGAGTATAATTCCGCGAATAGACCCAATTTCACTATATCTCGCGAAAGTTTTCGGATTAGCCGCGTCTATTTTATGGAAACGGCCGTCTGGCCGACGAGGCGTTCCGGAAGCGTTCGCGACGGGATTACGGATTACGCGTTGAACTGCTGCCGGAAGGAACGGCCGGCCCGGTAAAGGGATCGTGATCGTGAATGCGGAGACATTAACGACGGGCCCGGAGATCCAGAAGATCGAGGTTCCCCCGAGAAATAGATTCTCCCCGGTCATTACGTTGCTAGAGGATTTGCCTGTGTCGCGGTTAGCCGACTGAGTCGAAGTAGATTCGTTGGGAAAACGCGTACTTGGGATTTCTTTGAGAATGCCGGAGAGAATGAGGAACAGGCGAAACGAGGCGAACAATCGCATCTGGCCCTGGCCTTGTACGATGAATGAAATATTTTTCTAGGAGAAGGACGCGTTTCCGGCATGCGCGCGGACGCGTGTTTCGTAATATTTCCGTTGGCCGCGCGACCGCAATAAAAACGCGCACGTGCTTTACGCGAAACAGAGATTGGAATTCTAATAAATTACTCGCGTTTTTCTCGTCGCGGCGCTCCCGCCGGTTACAAGTTTCATTTCCCGGGTCGCCGGTGGTCGATACCGTGCCCGATAAAAAGGACACTGTCTCTCTTTCTCACTCCCTCTCTCTTTCTCTCTATCTATCTATCTTTAAAGGGAGACAGATCTGTAAACTCGCGCGATTTTGTCCAACGGCCCGCTCGGAAACGTTCACGGATATTTTTCGAGCGGAGACGCGCGGGGGATAGCAGACGTTTCCCAGTCGTCTCTGCCGTCTAGACGTTCGCGGGATTACACGATAAAACGGTGGTCGGAGAGACACGGCCGCTACTCGTGCGACGGAAAACGGGTCGGCTGCCTGAATCCTCTGGAAAACCTTCACCGAGCCGAGGGAAGCCGTAATCTAGCGTCGGATCGGCTCGCCGCGATTCGTCCGATTAAACGGCGTTTAAATAGAAGCGGGATTCCGAACGGATTGCCGCAGACAACGAGGAGACGACGTGCGCGGCCCAGCCCGCCGCCACCCGATCCTTCCTCCCCACAGGATCCCATGGAAATCCGTGCCCAGTTTCAAATGGAACCTTTATCGGCGAAATAGGATTTTCCTTTCGACACTTGTCAAGCGAGTCCGCAAAGCGAAACACTACTGCCCGCCCACCAAGTTTGCCTGAGATTTACTAGACAGAGGAGAACCGCATCCAGCTTTACGTCGCCAAGGAGACGCGTCTGTGGAATGGAATAGCCGCCCTGGATCATCGATGAATTTTTGGAAAACTTCCGGCAACTTTGCTCCTGCAAGCGAAACTCGCGGCGGATCTTGCAAATTTTGGTCCTTTGGATTCCTGAGGACTCTTGGAGGAATGGCAGGTTTTATGCTCGCCAGGTTCTCGGAATATTGGCACTTTATGTGCTGAATATCATTTGCTGGAATTGCGGTCCTTCTGCATTTGTAAGGTCCTTAGAATAGTAGCCCTTTATATTCCCTAATATTATTGATGGAATGTTGTATCATTCTATAATATTCTTAACATTCTCGATGTCGCCGCCATTTATTTTATAGATGATCTTTACAAGTTGTTGCATTCCTAAGACTCGTATTGCAATCTGTGCATTACGAAATTCATTTCTAAGACCCTTATAGGAATAACAAAACTTTGCAATATTGCATTCCTCCGGAATCTGTTGCCCTTTGTATTCCCAAGGCTCTTAGTGTAACATTGTAATCCACGCATTCCTGAGGTCTTTTAACGGATTGTAGTTCTTTGGCATTCTCTATAAACCCTTTGGACTCCTTAGAATCAGTAAAAAGACCTGGGAAAATTAATTGTTGAGAAAAATCTAGCGGTTACCCATCCCAGTCGGCACCGCGGGCGCACGTCGGTAAACCTCGAATATCATATGGATGGTTTCACTTTAGCCTACCCACGGACAGTTATTGACAATCGTGATATAACTTTCGGTATACCTGGAATAATTCTCCCACCAAGAAAGAATCGGCTTTTCCCAGTCTCCTAGCATTTTTCAAATATCTTCCCTCTCGCACGTCGCACGCAAGCCGTTCTTCAGCGACTGGCAGCCGATTCAATTATTCCGTGACGTGGTTTTCACTCGACGAAACGAATCCGTGGCGCGTTTAAATCCCGCGATACCTGATAGAAGCGTGTGGCAGGCCGCAATTCGCGATCCGCTTCAAAGTTAAAACAATAAACCAGCCCGAGGTGGAGATATGTACGACGCAGCGTATTGCGGCGAGGATCGCGCAAAACCGATTATTTTTGGATTCCATACGGTGGAAATCTCGGGGCGTGGTGGTCGATTTCCCACTTCGCAGTTTACGCTTTCGCAACTACGTTCGCCGAGAATCGTTCAATCCGAAGACACAATTCTCTCGCTATCGAAGCCTCTGTCTGCGAGCCTTGTCCCTTTCAAACGATTTTCCCAATGTTTCCCAAGCAGCTAGCTAACATTGAATGTAGCACAGGATGTTCTGGTATTCGTAGTAGAAACGGAAAAGATTGGAATGGAAATATAAGGCTGAAGTGTGAAATGAATTTTTTGACGGGAGGTTCCATCTTCGAGAAAAACAAGTTTTAAAATTCCTAAGGCACACGGGCTATTGAACAGAGAAGGGCGACGTGTCTGATCCTGAGTGTCTTACCGTGTCTTACCATTTCTACTTTGCCTGGGTACTAATGCACGCATGCTCCGCGAATTCTCAGAGCCAATTTTCCTGTCAATGAAACGTATGATCTAAAATTTCATTCTACACTTTTGACTTGTTTTCTCTCGTGTGGAATCATCCCCTCTCCAATTGTCTACGAAGAGCCTCCTCGTGCTAAATTTGCATTTCGCGGATCAATCAAGAACAAAACGGCCATTTCGAGCATCCTAATAAATCCGAAAAAGGGCACAGTTCACGTCGGAAAGCTTAAACAAAGGTGATCGTGTGATTCGTAGTTGTAACAGTGTGAAATTTCTGAATGAAAAGATATTCGCAAGTAGATTTTCACACCACTGAAAACGAAGAAAGCGTCGACACCGAATCGGTCACATTACGGATTCACGAGAGATACGTATCAGCCTCGAAAGTTAGCGAAGCGCTGGCCGGAATCGGAGCGACACGAGGCGGAATCAATAAAAAGTGTCGCTTCACTCATCTGCTAATTGCGACAATTTCTCGATTGCGCCAATTACCGTAGCTGCAAAACCGTGTAATTATCGGCGAGCGGCCCGGACATTTAAACAGGATTTCCAGCGGGGAATATCGAGAATAATCTCGATAACAGATTGCCGATTTGTTATCTGGCCGATTTATGATATTACCGGTCGCGTCTAGGCGACAGCGTCCGATCGAGCAAACGTCTCTCTCTCTCTCCTCTCCTCTCTCCTCTCCTCTCTCCGCTTCTCTCCGTTTCTCTCCGCTTCTCTCCGTTTCTCTCCGCTTCGCTCCGATACGAGGGGGCGAATTTATATTATTTGCCGACCGCGTCCCGTTTAATACACTCTTTCAGTGGTGATTTATTCGTTTCACGGTGGCAACTCGGTCTCTTTGTGATCGCGCACCGGCGTTATCGGTCGTTCTCGCGCGCGGAAAAATCGCTCCGCTCCGACCCGCTCCGTTCGTAATCGGAAAAATTAGAGGGGTGGTGCAGGGACGGACGATCGCGTGACCCGTCACTCGAACCGTCGAACGCTAATAGAAAATACTAATTAACGCTTCGCGGCGCGGTTCCATTTAACATTCAAACAACTTGTCGCGCCCAGGTGTCCGTTTCATTCGAACTTTTGATGAACATCGGAAATTATTCATGGCCAGGTTGAACGAGACGCGGCACGCGGCTATCCAACGCGTCCGCCTGTCGCAAATAATCGTGTTTTCCCGCATCAGCCAATTAAATGTCCCGGATATTCTGCCCCGTGCACTTCTAGCACGAGACCCGCTCATATGACCACCTATGATACACTTCGCTGTGCGAAGAGAGCTCTTGTCTGTTTAGGAGATCGGAGCGTACACGACAACCATTTTTGTTCAGCTTGAAATGAACTTTATCTCAAAGTAGGATAGACTTCTTAAATCTTCGGGTAGACTTCTGGACTGGATCGAAGTCAAGGATAGCTTTCACTTCAAATGAAAACTGAGTCTAATAATAAGCGAGATCGTCAGATATAGGTTGTTCCTGGACCATTAGGTTTGTTTTTGTTCAGTATTAGACTTCAATGAAGGCTAGTTTAGGTCCGAGGTAGAGCCAAAGCTAGCTCAGCGGTAGGTCCCAGCTTTTAGTCCAAACTGGGTTTGCATTCAGCGAGATTTTTTAATATTCATACAATTACATTTTATACAATGGACAATACTTGGAACTGTTGCATTGCGGCTAAAAAATGCCGTTATCATCCAAGTAGACACACTGAATTAATTTCGAGTGAGAAGGAAAGGTCGAATTGTTACGAAATTTTTCCGGACTGGTAGATTCTGATTATTCGGGAGCATTGTGAGTTGCCAGGGTGTCTCGTAGGTCTCTCGTCGCATCGCGTCCCGCGTCCCGATGGGGATTCGCAGCACTGGGGTCACGGGAATTGCGAGCGTCCACGGCATCGACGGACCGCGACGGATATTGCGGTTCTCTACTTTCGTTCCGGGCTGCATTTTTGTGCAACTGCTCCCGACGGTCCAGCCCGATCGAACATGGCCGGTGTGCATCCCCGGCGTCAACCATCCTAAACCCACCCCCGCCGTCTTTCCTTCAGGAAAATTGCTGCACGGTGTATGTGTGTGTGTGCGTGCCTTGTTCTCTTTTTCTCGGCTCGAATTTCCGCGGTCCGAGATAAATCTGCATGCTGCTCCCCTTAATTCCGCAAGCCCTTTTTCGTAAGTTGCGAATACACTTCTGAGAGAGCAGAAAATTTGAAAGAGGAGAGAGCTGAATACTAGAGCTTACTAGTCTATTCGCACATGTAGGTTCGCGAAATTTCGCGGGGGAGAGCGCCGGCGAGGCAAATCGCGGTTCTTAAGGCGCTCGCGAATCAGACGCTCTTTCCTCGAGGGATTCCGGATGACTGAGCGTCGCCGAAAAGAAGTAAAGGGAACTTACGTAGCCCTCTACCCCCTCTCTCTCTCTTTTTCTCTTTCAGTTTCATATTCGTTTTCTCGACGATACACGGCCGCCGCCGCGTTCCTTCAGCCCGTTTTATTCTCGAGCTGCCACGGTCGACGTCGCTGTTTGCCGAACTCGTGCATTCGCATTTTCACGGGTCACCGGGCATTCGATGTCGACCCGCGATTCCCTCCGACTCCCTTTCCTCGGTCCTCGCTGCGTCATGTTCTCACGGGAATTGGAAATCAATTTAGGAAAACGGTAATAAACGGATGCGACGGTACGTAGTATGTCCCGCGGCCTTTCGTCTGCTACGTGCTCGACCGTGTCTCAATCTGCGTGGAGTCCCGCATGCTTTCTTTTTCCTCTTCCGGAGGTTCTCTCATCGTTGGAAATCTCTCTTTTTGTGTACGCTATTCTGAGACCTCGTTCAGACCGCGAATGCAACCGCGCGGACCAACAATCTAAAATAAAAATCTCGCGGTTTCCGCCGTGTCTGAACGAGGTCTAAATGATCGACGCACTTCATCCCGTATAGAGAAAACACTTGAACCTAAGACGCAACGGTATCGTCACATTTTCCCCATTTTTCCTCGTTTTTCCTCGTTAGCCGATATCAGTGCCGAGGGCTTCGACGGGAAATCCAGCGTTTCCGGGAGCCGCTACGCGATTCCTGAATTTTCTGGCGGTGTTCGCGATGGCTGACAATTCGTGCCGGCCCTGCCGGATATCCGGCAGCCCACTTTTCCCGGGGCCAGACCGTATATATCTCATTTACAGATTAGTAACCGACCGTTCGGTTAGCAGGTCGATGCGCCGGTAATGCGATTACGGTTAACCGAATATACGCGCGTTGCTAGATTCTAAAAGCGCTCGCTCATTGCGACCAGATATTAATCGGTCGATTGGTCAACAGCCTCGTCGGTTATCCAGAGTTTCCAGGTACTTCTCTCTCTCTCTCTCTCTCTATCTCCCTCCCCTCTCTTTTTCTCTCTATGGCACCCCTCTTTTGCGATTCGGCTCTCTTGCAATCGGCCACAGGTCCCAACGCAATTACGAATTCCCGCTCGGGGAGAACGCGCGCACCGCTCGTCTCGTCTCGCGAGCAATGCGGAGCGGATACGAGCTTATGATTTACACGCTACAAGAGGGAACCAGACTTTCGGGCCAGGCCCGGGCGAAATTTATGCCGCTACGTGTCCGCGACCCGCTTAATCCGAGATTGCGAGAGTCGACGCGACGATAGTGAGAGAGAGAAAGAGGGGGAGTAACTTCTGCTGCCGGGATTTTCCCCTGGAGCCGTGGAAAACGCCGAGAATCCTGAGAATCTCGGAGAGGCAGACCGTGCGCCTTCTCTTCTTCTTTACCCTCTTCCCTGATACCCAGATATACCCGTGGGAGACGCTCGCGACGCGGGACGAGCTTCTTCGGCATAGATATCCGATTAGATTTCTCCGGGGACCAGCGCCACATTGACGCACAGAGTTCCCGATCGGCGGACCGGGACGCGTTCGATTACTGTTCCAAAATTATGGCAGCTTTGCAAGGCAGTTGATTCGTTAGAAATGAATGTTCATTCATGTTCATAGGTAATTTGCGAATATTCATTTCTATAAATAATGCAGCTTAAGGGTTCATTCATTCGGCAGGTTAGCCTACATCGAGAGTATTCGCGTTTCCGGTAGACCGTGGAAAGAACGTTCGAGGGTAGAGCTCGCCAGGAAGAAATCGATCGATCCCGGCTAATGGTGGGTTAATTGTCGGACGCAGTCTGGAGGCTTGGTTGACGTACGATCGAAATGCTCGGATCCGCTGCAGTTAACTATCCGGTAAGGTAGAAACGGTAGGAGTTAACTGACCGGTAGGAGCCACGCCGCGATCCGGTAACGTATGCACCCATCGAGCCGCT
Organism: Lasioglossum marginatum; assembly: GCA_028455795.1. Taxonomy (NCBI): domain Eukaryota; kingdom Metazoa; phylum Arthropoda; class Insecta; order Hymenoptera; family Halictidae; genus Lasioglossum; species Lasioglossum marginatum. The sequence continues at coordinate 10,023,431 of CM052245.1, read as the reverse complement.
TCCTGGTAATGCGTTACCGCTTCTTGCCGGTTTGCAAGCGCGTATATCAATGCCCCCTTTCGGGCTACGACAATGTCACTGTCCCTGTCCCTGGTGGGCTAACCAGCGCGCAGACTACCGAAATCATCGATACGCTATCTGAATTTCGATCTTCGATACTAGGGTAGGATAACAAATACTAGGGTGATATTAGAATTTAGAAAAGTATGAAGTAGAAGTTTCAGTGCATAATGGCTCGCCTGCACGCGCGACCACCGCAAGACTTAGCGAAACCTGGCATGAAATGTGACCGATAAAAGAATTGATCTGTGGTCAGAGAAATTGAGTAAAAGAATCGGTTCGTTCTGCAAATAGCTCTGCTTATTACTGGCAACAATCCATCGGATCCCGCAAGTGCCACAATTGCCAGAACTATCTTCTTTTTCCAAACTTACCGACGGATTCTTCTGTACGATTCCTTTTGTACTATTCCTCAACCAGTTGATGCGCATATGGATGTTCTGGACGTCCTGTATTTCCATTAATATATCTCGGCCCTGTCCGCGAGAAAGAATACACCTCAGGTCTTTCCACAGAGTTTCTCACGGGCCACCACCAGCAATATATTTCCCGCAGTTTATCTCCATTATATTTGCTCGGCAGAAACATGAACGGTAACCAGCGGCGCGCTACCGACCGATATTAATTTTCCGAAACGTTTTCCGCTGTCCGCCAGACCCCCCCCCCCCCCTCCCGGTTCATTCTACTTCGTTTGATCGCCGCTGCCCGGCCCGACCCGACCCGGCTTCTTAATTAGCTCGAGCGCGAACGACTGCAGAATTTTCCGAGGCGGCCGATGAATTTATCGCGTGCGTCGCGGGAGTATCCGCCTCGGAGAGCATGTGGATTCACGACGGATAAGAACGTGACGCGTGAAACGAAACGTGTCGGCGATCGGTATCGTTCAATTTCCAAGCGCGCGAAAATCTGCCAGAATCTTCCCTCCACTTACGCTCGGTGTTTCAATTAAACGCGATACGGATCACTTTCTCCATTAGGAATTACAAATTGCTGGAAAAACTCTGCGTGGAACGTGTTCATAACTTAGTACGTCAATTTTTAACATTAGAGGGTTGAAAATGAAAGTAGTTATTTAGAAAGAGGTACTTCTCTCCGATTTTGATGAAATTTAAATATGTTATGCAGGTACACATTTTGAACAACTTTTTCCTTTTCACATATGAGGGGGTCTCTTTAGTTTAGAACATCTCTCACCGAGATGTTCACAAAAAACTATGTAAGCCTGCTCCGGCGCGGCGTCTGTTTACTGCTTTTGTAAACACGTTGTGGCGATCAGAAAGAAAACAGGGTCTCACTCTGGTCATACATACATAAGATGAGCTTTATCTTGTGACGTCACATGTACCAGTTATCTTTGTTTCCTCTGCCAGGTCGAGGGAGCGTAGCCTTCGAAAATCGGCTGTCGCGAGTAAATAATTCCTGGTCGTTTCAGTCGTTTCCGGAGTATATTCCTAGGTTTTGCCGTAGAATCAGTATCAATCCACCTGTTCGTCAAGGTGTGCCTAGTTTTCCACGAAGAACTGGGGCCCGGAAGAGGTTAGGAAGCCCTTCGGTACGACCTTCTTCGGTAGTTTACGGTCTCGAGGGCAAGTTTAACGACATGCTCGTCGATCTCCCCCGCCACGGCGAGGACGAGGACGAGGTCTCTAGCGCCAACCCTTCGACTGCTACGCTGTCCCGTACACCCTCTTGAGTCATTAGTCTACCTGCCGAGAGATTTCGATCGCAAAAACCAACGACACGAGCATCCGCGTGGCCCTTCGGCTCTTCGACTGCGCGACACGCGCGTCGCAGATATCGACCGCATAACGTGACTATCCACTCGAGGCGGACGCTTTTTAACGGCGTTTTTGTTTTTCGCGGAGCTCGAGGGGCTCGTGGCTGGGTACTACACCTCCTGCGACACGGAAATTCCACCCCTGGACTGACCTGTGACCCCCTTTTACCGGTACACCGGTCGATGGGCTGCGGACAAAACCGAGAGATTTTGGTTTTTTGTGGATTTCCAGCGAAATTTGGAAAGAGCCATCCCTCGGTGTCAAATTAGCACATGCTTTTTTATTCAAATTGATGAATTAACATGTATTGTACATCTTATATTTTCTGTTTGTTCCGCATTAAAAAAATAAAGGTCACGAAGTATCGGGCAAATGTACCTACAAATAACAGAAATGTGCTCTTCGCACAGAGCATCTCTAGATTAAAAACTTCATACTCCCCAATTCGGCTCTGCTACAGCCAATAAAGTTGAAATCGTGCTTTGTCAGTGGGGTAATCTCTCGACGACTGATTTCGTCTGTCTGGGGGCGACATTCCTCCCGGGAAACGGAAGTTTCGCGGAAACGGCGTCGCAAAGACGCCAGGAAGGAATCTGCCGGTTTTACAGGGAGGGGGAGGGTGGTTGCCAGCCAATTCTCGGCTCCCCGCAGAAGGTAATTGCAGTTGCGGGGTTGGGGATGCTTAAAGCAGACCCACGTTGACGAGTTAAATGCCTATAAAGAAGGTGACGAGGAACAAGGGGCGCAATAGACGTCGGAAAATTAAATGACCGTCATCTGCGCCCCGTCGCAGAGCAGGAAAAACTAAGAAAAGAAACCAGAGAGAGTGGAAAAGAGAGAGGGAGAAAGGCGGTGGCCAAAGTCGAGCAGCTACCCTTAATCTCTCATTTGAATAATGAGAATGACGCGGGTCAGGTATGCGGACCGCACGGGTGGTTCAAGTTCCTCTAACGGAATTATTCGAGCCACTTCTGTAAATGACACGGCGAAACCGGCCCAGGGATCGTGTTAACAAACTTTCCGCGTTTTTGCGCGATCCCACGCTGACGTAATTAGCCTGGTATCCTGCAAAAATGTCCCGGAGTTTATTTAACCCGCCCTTCAAACTCTGCGTCCGTTGTGAACGCATCGACGAGCGCGAATTATCCCCTCGAATGCACATGCGCGACCATTTCTCTTAAATGCGAAGTGCCCCAGCCGCGACTTTGTAGAAATGAATTAGTCGATTTGAATTGCCTTGTGATCCGCATATTTATGAATTAATTCGAAAATATTTGAGATACAGGAAAATTTATGGTGAGCATAGAAAAATAATGCAACTGATTTTTTGTTGCGAAGACAACGAGCTTGTTGATAAGGGCGTTGTGCTTCGTTGCTCGCTGCGACGTACTCGGATAAAGGGTTTCACAGTGGGGAGAACGATTTTTGTACGATCTGCTCGCTTTTTATCCCAAGTTCTCGTGCTTATGATTCGACGGGGATCGGTGCCGAGAAAAATGGAGCTCGGCAAGTATCCGGGACGGCAACAGGAGGCCGAAACACCGAAACAGCGAAGTTTCCGCTAACGCGAGCCTTTGTCAGGAGCCGAAACTTTCCGCGACAGAACTCCGGCCAGAAGATCAAACCTGTGTTAAAGGTTTACCGGAATACCGGACGACTCCTCGAAGCTGCGTCCTTGCCGATAATCCGAAATCCAAAGCTGCCTCGACTGCGGAAATTTCGAGCCGTTGCCGCGATGATCAATTTGTTGAAAATGTGAAACGAAATTGAAAAGAAAAGGTCCCCGTTCACCGAATCCACTTAGCATTAGCAGACACATTGGACAACTGCACACGATTTAAAAAAGAATGAAGCTTCTATTTGTCTCTTGTTCTTCGTAATCGACGCAAACAATTTTTATTTTCCACGAAGAGCCGCGGTCAAAATGTAACTAATAAAGAGGCAACTTTTGTTTGGATGTTCGACATGAGACCGTGGAATTAGATTTGAAATTCGCTGGTTTTCCAGGCGCGTTCGTCGCGAGAGACGTAATTAAACGTTGTTAAATGGGGATTAAACCGCTTTGCCGGCGGCTGTAGGGCGCAAACTAATGTAGGGGGTTGGCAGTGCGGGGATGGCAGCACGTGGGAACTTTCGCGAAGCAAAGAAGCGGCCCATTGATCGACCGTCCGCCGGAAAGTTTGCGGACAGGGAAACGCGGGCTTCGCGAGAGGGAAAGAGAACGGGGGTGGAGAGAGAGAGAGAAACTGTCGTCGCGAGTCAGAACTTTCGGACGACAATATTTCCGACACAATGTCCGTCTCGCCCCTATGAAACGCGTAACGAGGCGGAGGGAGAGATCAGCGATCCAGTTAAAACTTTAACAACGGATCAACAATCGCCGCTCTGTCGCCGGCGCACGCCCCCGCGGCCGTTCCGCGAGGAACGCGAACGCGCCATGGTTAAAGTAACTTTAATTAATGCAACCCGAGGGCTGTCGCGGTTTATCGCCGCCTCCTCGATTAATTGAAACCGCCGAGCTCTCGCTCACAGAGCCCCGCGACGATCAACTGTTTAACGAACGATGCTGGCGAACGTTTCCCCCAAGATCGCCGTTTGATGGACAATCGGGTAGTTTAAACTTTGCGTTACGTACTCCGGTTCATTATTAAAGCAGTACTTTCGTGCAGGTTCAATCTTGAATTTTTATAGAATATTCTTACGTCGTTGTCCCCTCCACGTTCATATAATTTTTGGAAAACCCGTAGACATATGGAATAAAATAAGTTACGAAACTTCAAAGTTGTTTTTTAAGCGAACGCTTTCTCGATCGACTAGACTGCGGATCTTTATGCAAAATAGAAATTGTTTGTTCACGCAAAAATGTCCAACCTGTTCGGCCAAATCATGAAAAAGTCTCCAAACACTGTATTCAAAATTGAAAGGTTACGTTAACGTAGACTGAACAAACAGAGACGAACGAGTTCAAATAGAGACGAATGAATTCAAACATAGCTGGACGAGCTCAAACATAGGCGAACGAGTCCAAACAGAGATGAACGAGTATATAACCATTTTTTCGTCGATCTTCGTGGTCGCAGTAGTTCATTAAAATCAAACTCGGTCTGGAATCGTCCTCCACAAGAGCCGCCACTAAAAATGTGAATTTGCGTAAGAACGGACAGCCTAATAACCCGAGCCAGTAACTGCAATTTCCCGTTAAACCGAAGCGATACTTTTTTCGATTTCCAATCCCTCGGCCCTCGGCGAATAAAGGGGAGGATTCGTTAGCGAAGAATATCGGCTAACTGTGTCCCGGTTCGTTTCCGCCGGGGAATAACGAGAATCGTGTCGCCATTGACCCTAATTCCGCGGCGAGATTAATACGGGCCACTCGATGACAGTTTGAAGGAGCAATTACCGAGCCACGGATGGACGGACGGACGGACGTTCCTTTTGACTTTGGCAAAGGTGTGTGCACTCCGACGCTTGCATCCCGGGTGCAATCTTGAAATCCGTTCTGCAATCAAGAAGCGACGCACAGTACACTGTGCGACGTGATAACACGAGGAAGCTCCGAAGAAGATGCTACGAGCACTGGAAGCTCGTTAGATCGATGCATCGTGTGCTAGATGCACAAATGATGACGCCCACTCGTAGGAGCTTATGTTGAACTGAAATTCCATTAACATTATTCGAGTTCGAATCAGAAACCAAAATTACAATCTTTCGCTGTTCAAACTGATTATGCAAGCGAATGTGGAACGAGGCTGGGTCTTCGAGGACCCGGTGTAGTCCCGGCACGGTTAATTCTCGGTCGTTAACAGTTTCTGTTGTTAACCGATCGTCGGCTGAAGTCGGTCGCGACCACCGAAACGCGGCGTTTCCAGTCTGTCTAGGAAACGGCGCGGCGGTTCATTAAAATGCGGTAACCCAGCGAATCGTCGGTAATTGAATCGACGGGTGTCTGTTCGACGACGTTCGTTCGACTGCGAACTAACTTTTCCTTCAAGTTTGACCGCCGAGCGGCGTGTCGATCCGGAAGTCTGTCGCACGGAAACTCGGCGAGTCGCTCGACCGTAAGCCGCGCCGGTTCCGTCGATCCACCAGATTGGAATTTGCAACTGGAGCTTGCGAGGATGGTTCGACGATGGACACCGATTTCGAAATTTTCACCGTGTACCCCCACGAACACCTTCCGCAGAATTACACCCCCCGTCTCGCCGTGGAACGATCTACAAAACACATAGAACCTCGAAGAATGAAACGTAACGCGTTACTAATTAAATTATTATTATAAAATTTTGTATAAACTCCATCGTCTGTTCTGTTAACGTTTGTTTTAAGCATACGAAGAGTCTACAAACATGCCCATAAAGCTCGCGAGTATCAACAAGAAAGTTGTATTTTTCAATCTTGTTCTCTAAACAAGGACCCGCTCGCGGCGAGAAAAGAACAGCGGATTTGCAACAAGCTGTGTACTAGGATCGCGATATGAGGCACGGTTAATAATACAATTTACAACGACCCAGGTAACCCGCTTCCGTCGGCGATCGACGGTTCGTGCTCTCCAAGTGGGCCGTTTTACGAGGCACGCAACCAATTGCTATTTTTCTTGCGATTCTATCCTGGGGCGCCACGTTATGCCTTTCCTTTCGAGACCGGCGACACAGAGCGCTGATTAAAACTATGTCGGCATAAATGTGTCGCCAAAAGGTCCTAGTTTGCCCTGAATCTGTTGGAAAATTTTGCTAATCAGCCAATCGGAATAATCGATTTGGCCAGTAGGCAGGGCAAACGTACTCTAACAAGTGGTGGGGAGATTGTATACTAATCGGAGCAGGTTGGCCTAGCCTCGCTACCTTCGATCGGTGCATCTTACATCAGAATTCGTTAACGGGAGTACAGATTCTTCGCCAACAGCGTCGACCAGCTTTAAATCATGGAACACAGCCACAACGAACGATATTCTGGCTTCAAAGCCGGGGCAAAGATACGAACTAATCTGTCGAACACCCATCGCAGTGGATGCAGTGGCTGTCAAGGGTTAAATCGCTTCCGTGAGTGCCGGAGAAATGTCGTTTCAAGATCGAGCATACGGTTACGTACAGGCGACGAGTACCCTCTTAGGCGCCCCGCTAAAGCGGCCGAATATTCATGAAACCACTCGAAGGCATGAGAATCCGTGCAAGTGTTTCCAGGTCAATATTTGATACCTTGGGCTGCGAGCACGTTCACTGTCACAAATTTCCCTCTCGATTTCTTTCCCCTCTTGTTTCTATTAATGCCCCACTCCTACGGAAACCCTTTCCAACGGAGAACGAGCTTGTCGAGGGCGGAATCGACTTCCGTCTTCCGTTCTTGGCACCTCTATCCCATCTCGTTTGATGTCTCTCATTATTCCAGCGACTTTCCACTTGTCGTTCTCATCGCTCGGTTTACTTCGGATTCTCTGTTTGCTAACTTCTACTATCTGCCAGGTTCTTCCGATTTCTCTGGCGTTGTTTTCTACTCCGAGTTTCTGTTCTCTTCCAGCTCCATAATTTTTTTAATTGTTTCCCTTAATTTCTACGTTCTCTCCTACTCTGTATCTTGCCCGCGCTCCAGTTCCTATAAATAATTCTTCTTCCATAGTTTTGCACTTTTCATTCGAATCTGCTTTCATGTCGACACCATAGCTTTCACCTTTTCTAGCTCACCCTCGTTTCCACGCGTTCTCTTTCTACTTAGTTCTTTGTCTATGCTCTCATTCCTATTAACGTCTCTCCTTATTCCGTAGCTTTCTACTTTTAATGCTACTCTCGTCGCTCGTTTATCGCCGCTCGTTTCTCCTCGCTCGTTCGAATCTATTTTTATGTACGATCGCCTCTATCTTAGCTTTCATTTCTTCCCAATTTCTGCGCCCTCTATATCTATCTTTCTCTCGCTCTCTCCTTTATGGTCCTATTTTAATTAACGTCTCCCCTTATTCCGACGCTTTTCATCGTTAATTCTACTCTCGTTTCTCTTAATTCGTTCTAACCCGTTTCTCTGCGTTCCTGTTTCTATTAATGCTTCCCCCCATCCAGTAACTCTTTCCCGTTCATTCTACTCTCGTTTTTCTTCAATCATTTTAGTTTGTTTCTCTATGCTCCTATTTCTACTAATGAAATTTCGCAGCTTTCCGTTGATTCTATTCTCGTTGCTTTCCACTCGTTTTAATCTGTTCTCTTTTTTTTTTATTTTTCTATTTACCACTAGCGGCTCTTTCTATTCTGTAGCATTCTATTGTTAATTCTAATTCCGTTTTTCTTCAATCGTTCTAGTTTGTTCCTCTGTGCTCCTATTTCTGCTAATGACTCTTTTTATTTCGCAGTTTTTCGTCGATTCTACTCTCGTTACTCTTCACTCGTTTTAATCTGCGGATCTTCCTGTTCTGTAGCTTTTTATTGTTAATTCTACTCTCGTTTCTCTTCATTCGCTCCAATCTATTTCTCCGTATTCCTATTTCTATCAGCGCTGCTTCCCTCTTTCTAATGTATCACTCTCTGCTTCTATTTCTACTAATAGCCTCCCCAGTTTCGGTAGCTTATCATCATTAATACTACTCTTGTTTTCTTTACTGTTTCTAACCTGCTTCGCTATGGTGCAATTTCTATTAATACTTGTCCCATTCTCGTTTCTTTTATTATTATATTATTTTATCACTATTATTGCCAGACTGCTGATCTAAAGCCTGTGAAAAGGTTGAAAGAATTTAAGAGTATCATTATTTACAATATATTACAATGATTGAAGAAAGAAGGAAATTTTGATCTGGTGCCTTGCAATCGCGATGCAGACTATTTTTATTTCCCAGAAAGATCCACAACATTATTACTAGACTGCGGATCTTTATGCAAAATAAAAATGTTCTGCACTGATTGTGAGCAGTAGGAGAAAAAAAATTTTGTTGCATTGAAAAGAACGTTACAACATTCTTAAATTTTTCTAATCTGTTCTTGTTTCATATTTCTCTCAGCCAATTTCTTCATAAACGCATAAAGATCCGCAGTTTAATTATTACTAATGCTTCTTCTCATTTCTTAACTTTTACTTCCACTCTTTCCATCGTGTTTACACCGCAGCATTTCCCAATTCTATCATTACCCAATCTCTCTAGGAAACTTTCTCCCTCTCTCCCTCTGTACTTCCTCTCTTGACGGGGTTTCTTCTCCTATATGTAGAAGAGTAATCTATCTCCGAGTCCTCTTATTATCAAGTAGCCGAAGTAGGATCGTTTTCGCGTACGTAGTTCGACGCGGCCGCGGTACTTCCGAAAGTACGTATCAGCTTCCAATGATGAATCAGTAATGAGCTGCAGAACGTCGGGATTTCCGTAGCATCTTTCCCGGCAGTTTTGCATTCGTCGTGCCGCCTGAACACGGTCTACCTCTCTCTCAAACTCCCCCACTCTCGAGAAGGTGCATAATAATTGAAATTCGTGTGAACTAAGAAGTGTCTCTCCTCCTCGAACTTATCTCGGCCGCTTGAATATTCATGGACGCTCGTCAAGTCATTACGAGGCCCCGGGAACGTTTCCACGGTAGTTACCGTGGATTTAATTAAAAAAACTGTTCAACCGAACACGCGTTCTCGCCGCGATCGATGCGGCCGCGCCGCGACGTTTTGTTCTACCGAGGTCCTTACAACCCGAGGATCTCGAACCGTTCAACTTCGATTTGAACCCTTTACCTATAATATCCGCTCAAAATCTCCGTAAATATTTTTTGAACGAAGTCTGTCGAGTATAAAAATTATTTTTTGCACTATTTCAATAATATACAAGGTGGTCCACCCAAATATCTCCTTTATTTTTCATGACATAACAATATCACAAGGTGAATGTTTTGTAAATGTTAGTTTTTCTCAAGGTCATTTTTTCCAGAGTTTTCAAAGTCATCGATATGTTTTTTCTTGTAAATGTATATTTTTTTCCTTGCCTATTCTAATTAGCATTGAAACGTATTTAGACATATTAATGTCAGAAATGAATCGTTAAATAGTGCATGTTATTTAGACTATATGGAAGAGATTATATGGAATTCATTTAGTGTTAATATCCTTTTCTATAAATATCTCGAAACAAGAAATATATGACTTAGACTACTTTCATAATTATGGACACAATTGTAAGTAAAAACTCGAACGTCCGACGTGTTGAAGTAAACCCAGACAGTTCTAAATACTTTAATGATGAAGAAACCTTACGATACCTCGAACAATCTTCAATAGTATTCAATGACCAGAACGACCTTGAAATCAATTAAATAACCCTGGTGCAGTGAAACTTTGTTAGACCTGAGCCATCTTTTCCGAGGTATCAAGGTCAGCAGGATGGAGAGTTTACGACTTAGGCGTCAGTTCTTATCGACTGTGTGTTCGATATATCTCAAAATCGCCGAACACAATCGACCGGGGCTCGTTGAAAGTTTAACAAGCGTCTCTCACGGCTTCTCGCGGAAACCCTTCGATTCCCACGAGAGAAACGCAGATGTTTCAAGCGAGGGACGTTCTTCGAGGTCGTGACACGAGCCGAAAGAAGAAAAAGCGGAAATATCCGGGCATAGATCGCTTAAAAATAGGAGGCGCGAGAGCTGATCGGATCGCAACCGATGGCTCTCGCTTCCGGGCGAGGTTCGCGCGAAAATAGAGCCCAGAGCGACCATATTACAGGTATAATTTATACGACCCGGTGATTAATTGACGCATCGTCGTCCATCGTCGTCCATCCGTCAAGGTTTCCACGATTCACCCGACGAATTGATCAATTCCATCCTCGAAATAGAAACGGCCGTGACACGACACCAGGGGGCCACACACAAACTAGGATTTCACGAATTACATTTACAGATGTGTCTGTTCCGGATACTAGACTGATAGGAACGATTTACCCACAGCTATTGCACCGGTTGATTGAAATAATTAGCGAGCTTGATCAGGGAACCGCGCAGAAAGTGTCTTAATCGTAGGTGGAGAATAAACGTTCGAAAATGGTTGCAGTACTTGGAGAATTTAATTTCCTTGATTATTTTCATCAGAATATTTTTTTGGGATAGGTAATTTCCTTGGTAGAGTTGCAGTACTTGGAGAATTTAATCCTTGATTATTTTCATCGATGCAGAATATTTTTGTCGGAAAGATAATTTTCTTGGTAAAAATGGGAGTAGCGGTGGAACAGAAAATGAATAAATGAGGTGTGAATCAGCTCGAGCAGGGGATAAAGTATAAAATTGAAAAGTGAAGAGTTTCCTCGTGTGGAGGGCCAATATTGAAGAGCGTGGGTCCATCGGGGGCCGTGTGGGCGAGGCATAAGGTCTGTCGAAAGGTTTCAATAAAGTCTCCACGCGCGCGGAGAACAGATTCCTCTGTTCTCTTGGTTTCCCGAGAGGTCTCGCCCCTCGAAGGGTGGTTTATTTGGAAAATGATTTCAGCGGCCGGTTTACGGCCGCATTGATTTACACGCGTCAGAGAACGCGTCGACGAGCCACGCCGGGAGAGAAGAGAGAGGATTCCGCGAGAGAGGCCGTTACACTCTCGTTAATCTCTCGTCGTCTGTATTCGAGGCTGCTTTTTCTCGCGGCTTTACAAGTTCGAATAAAGCGTCTCCGGTGGCCGGTGACTAACGCGTTAACCAACACAACAAACATCGATAACGTAATGTCGCCGACTTACAATCTCCACAAATTAAATAACTAAAAGATTAGTCTAATCTAGCATTGGATTCGTGCACCGTTTCTCTAACGCACTTTCTCTACCGTTTAACCCTTAGCACTTGAGTAGCGACTCAGAGTTCACCACTAAAAATTCCTATACCATTATTCAAAATATTGTTTAGATTGTTAAATATGTTGATATCTAATCAATAGATTGCGAATAAATTGAATGTTATTTCCTCCCTTAATGATTTTAATATAGAGGAGAAATCATATATATTGATATCTTCGATTTTTAAAATTTTTCAACAATTTTGAATTTCATTTACTCAATTTTGCTATAAATGCATCAAGATCCGCAGTCTGCTAATCAATTCCAAACATTTAGGCATTAGAGGAAGTGTTACATCAATTTCCATATCCATAAAACGAAGAAAATGGTATAGAATGGAATTATTCCAGGTATGAAGAAACGTTTAAATTGAAAGAAACTGATAGAGTCGAAGAAAAGGAATAATGTTTGCACACAGCAGATGCAGTTTGGGATCTGCGTCCCCAATCAGACTCGATGCAATACGTTCGTCAACGGTCAATATTGTGCATAAACTGTTGTTCGGCGAAACTTCGGCGAAACCATTCGATCCATCCGATTCATCGAATTCACGTGAACAGTACCCGCTTGTCACCGTTAATCCCCTTATCATACGGTTATACCCCGTATCCGTTATAGGAACCGAGCGTCGCTAGCAAACCGACAATTAGACGGGAAACCAGCGTCGTCCGGAATCCCTGATTATATTCAAATTCGTCCGCAGACGCCGTTCGGGAAACTGACCCACTAACGTCCGCCTATTACTCGTAACAGCCTGCGAATTAACCCGCGGCTAATTGCCGCTAATTCCATTAATTGCCAACGCGACGCCGATCGATCCCCGATCTTTTCGCTCAGCCATCTTCTGTTGGTCAAAAAGAAAAAAAAACGACGATTTTCACCTTTATCTCGCTATTATCGAAATCGTAATGACACGCGATAGTGCAATGGTGAGAGGCCATCGAATAAATTTAGTTAATCGGGTATATGTATATTGTATATCTGGATCTCTTTATGAGGAGGATTTTTTCACGCGATTTACTTTTTACACAGTTTGTTCGTAATTGGTAGATTTTTTTCATATACCTCAGCCATAATTGGACGATTTTTTTGAAGATATTCTATTCATATAGAGACAATTTTTTTAATGCGATTCATTTACATTTTTATGGATTTCCCAACGTAATTAAAAGAATAGTTACAGGGAGTGCATTTCTATCAGATTGGAGGGAAAGTTCTGTCATATTTGAAATAAGCAGGTAATTTTGCTTGTCAATCAAAAACACGGGAAAGATGGCAGCAAGTTGTTACAAATAATGGAAATTCTATCATAGAATAATATTAAACATATATTTTTATAAATTTATTCGGATGTTTTCTTTAAAGTACGACAGAACTTTCCCTCCAACCTCATATATTTTACATTTCTTTTTGGTACGCGTGTTTTGCAATCACCGTATAAAACGAGACCGATATAAACATTAAATAAACAGTGGATCTTTGTACAAGATAAAATTGTCTGAATATCATTTGTAAATATCAATGTCAAACGAGACTATATTCCCCAATAAACTGTACCAATAACGTTTAAACGTTGAACCGAATACACGATATTAAATGTCAGTATCTTTTATCGTACGTCCCACTGTATTTTTTGCATTCCGTTCAAAGAGTTTCTTGTTGGTTGCTTTCCAATTTAAACGCGAGCTTTTCTTCCTCCAATTAAACTTTGCAGATCGCGAGGAAGAATCGCACACTGGAAAAATGTAACGATAATTTCTCGGCCGTTATTATGATCCAATTCCACACAATAGCGACCGCGGAAGACGTCCCACGGCCGTATGCATGGTCAATAAAAATCGCAGTTTCCGGTAGAATCTTCCGGGAGGAGCTGTGGAGCAACTCGGCGGGAACTCGTGCGGAAAACTCGGATTGTACGTGTGCTCCACTCCAGCGAAATGAAATTTCACAGCTGATAAACTATCGGCGGGTCCAACGTTGCCCTCGAACCGTGTAACGCGTTCTCCGAACCGTTTTAGTAGTTGGCCAACTTTCCTCCGTTTTCTTTCCGGTCAGATAAATTAGCTCCCGTCCCCCTCGCCCCTCGTATTTACGGCAATAAACTCCGAAAACACTTAGGTGGTCCGTAGAAGGAAGCGAAGCCCGTGTACCAACGAAATCTCGGGTAGGTTCGCGGTGCTCACGAGCCTGTAACGCTTGTGTCAATAATTACGAACGAGAATATCGCGGCCGAGCGAGCAACGGACATATTTCCCGGAGAAATACGACAACGTTCCAGATTAACTTTCCCGACGGGCAAACGGCTCTTCCCTGAATTATGCGGAAAGTTCTACGCTCGGTCCCGTTGCGTCGCCCCCTTGTCCACCGACGCTTTTTATTGTTTTAATAAAAGAATGAGCACGCGATATATCGCCCGCATTGTTGCGGCCGCAACGCGAGTTGCGAATTGAGGAGCGACGGGGCCAAACTATGTCGCTGCCAAAAATGGGCGTCGCTGGAAACGTTCGAAATGCTGGCCTCCAGGTTCTCAAACAATTCTGCTAGATCTCTGCAAGGTCACCGAATTGTTCATAATTCATAGCGCAAAGTAGGTCAAGTCGATTCTATGGCTGGAAATAAGACGGAAATCAAGAATAACGAAATTGCGTGGAAGGCTTCGTTTTCAAGAAAATTAAATTAAAATATCAGTCGAGTTCACACACGCGTTCTTAATAAATAATCGACTTTACTATCAGAATCTCCGGAAGAAATGAAAAAAATAAAATCTGCATTGCATTAAAAACATCTGTTATGTCATCACAAATAAAGGAGATATTTAGGTGGACTACCCTGTATATTTTTGGTTTGTTCTTTTTCCCACAATATTTTATAGTGTCTCAAGTAAAGGATTATGAAATGATGTTTATTGTTGAACGCTCGAATTGGCGCTTGTGTTTTCGACAGGCATTGTTCAATTCCATATCGTCGGCTCGCATAAAACCGTGAATGGAAGGGTTTACGAAGTCTGTGTCCCCGTTCCCTCCACCTCTTAAATTTAATTATAGCGCAACGATAACGGGGAGATGCGGTATCAGAAGAAGTACCGAGTGGTAGTAAAGACGTAAAACGCGGACCGTTACTGTCGAGTTACGAGAGTAATACTGGATCTACTGGCAGTCAGCGATGCCCCCTTCGAGCTCCCATCTTGCCAACTTCGTTAATTTCTAACAGCATCTACCCTCGCTGATAATGCGGATTCTTCTCCCCTTGCAATCTCGAATCACTTTTTTTTTCCATGGACTGCAGATTTTCATAGAGGAACGTCGTAAACATTTTTTGTATGCAATTTAAAACAGCAACAACATTAGTAGAATTTAAAAATTCTGTTGTATTATTTTCAACCTGTTAAACGTATTGAAAATGATAATGAATTTGCGTGTCACTCCGGTTTGTTACAATTCCGGTGGTAGAAAATATTTATTTTGCATAAAGATTTATTTTATTATGAAATGTCTATTTGATCAGTAGACTGCGGATTTGATGCATTTATAACAAAAATGGATAAGTCCAATTTACGAAAGTTTACAGATGAAGAGAATTTAGAAACACCAATGTATTATTTTCAGCCCACTAGAACTATTAAAGAAGTAAAGAACTTTTTTCTCGGCTTCTGTTTCTTAAAATTGATGGAGAACATTTTTATTTGGCATAAAGGGTTGAACAATAAACGGTGGAGGAAATATATACAACATATTAGGAACTGTACACAATGCACAGTGTAGTTATTTGCTGAAGTCGTTCACCGCGAGCCGTCTGTAGGATCAATTTTTTCAACTCGCTTAGGGTGGGATGAACAGCGTCAAAGCGCGGTTGCAATTAATCCGCGGCGAAATAATTCAAGCCCGGTGGAGTTCGCGCGACTGTCTTCGCGGAATTTGCATGGGACACCACGAGCCCGGGCGCGAGAGCTTGTTTCGCATGCGGGAAACACCGTCGGGGAACACCTGTCCGCCCACACAGAGGGTTATATCACTTAGCTGGTAAAACTCGGTGCATGTTGCGCCCGGACGAGACGCGACGCGAGACCGACGCGCGACGCGTCGTTTTCTTGCCGTTCTTAAGCCCGGATGAATACGTTTACCAAACTTTATTGTGTCCCGTTTGTTCCGGGGCCTCGTGCCGTTTAACCCTTCCGCTCCTGATTTCTTTCGAGCTCGTTCCACGCCGAGACTGCATCAGCCGAGCCTTTGTCTCTCGAAAATGACGAGGCTGTGCGCTCGTGCATAGTGGACCTTGCTTTTATTGTGTATATTGAAAGGAGACTGGGTTTCATCACTTTTTTTAGAACAGTATCTTTATAGGCTTGGTAATATGGAAATAGTTATTTCTGTTGTGCCTAATTGACACGAGGGACAGATAAAGATAATTAAACCTTTTTTCGATGGCATGATTGTTAAGCTCACATGTTTTGAAACTACCTGTACATGTTGCAAGAAAAAGGGTTAAAGGCGAAGGAGATTTGACAGTTCTCGTTAAGGTTTTTCTTAAAGGAGAAGTGGTAGGAAGAACGAGTGCTAGGAGGATTGTTATCAATTATCGTTCTCCCGTTTTTCCTAGACGTCTTTTCTATATAGCGTCTGCGAAGCTAGCTGGAACGTTGATTTCGAAGTGGCCGCGTGGGCGTTCTCGGGAGCCAGCCATCTCGCGGCGATTAATTTTGATTAATCGTCAAATTAGATCGGCTTAGATTGGATCTCACGCTCGCCACGGTAGATCTTAATCCATCATTTCTAATTTACCGGACGGAATGAATGCGAGTTATTCGCCACGCCCGCGTCCCTACCCTATTGTCTCACGATCCCGTATACACTGCCCAACAAAAGTATAAGCAAAATCTTCGGTATTAGTGTTATTTCCTAACGATTTAATATTTGTCGCTGTGACGTCCGCCTGAGAAGATTAACTTTATTTTAGCAGTGTTATAAAACGTTTCAATTCAGAAGTATAGAGTTGGAAGAAAAGTTTGCAGCGTTTTTGTAAAGCCTACGAAAGAGTAATTACAAGAATTTTTTTCGTTTGTCAATTTTCTCGGAGAATCGATTTTTCGGTTAAGGAGAGGAAAGAGAAGAACTTTTGGCAGACAGTGTACCAAGTCGGCACAGATAGGTGCGAACGGATCGAAGCCTAGAAAGCTTCGGTCGAAGATATGTCCGTGCGATTTTCGGAGAATCGCGTAACCGAGGCGAGGGTCGCGCGAAACACGAGAACGATCCGCACGAGCGAGCGGTTCGTCGCGTTTTTCTTTCGGGTTACGTTTCCGGTCAGTGGCGTGGAGAAGTCGGCGCGGCGTACGTGTCTACCGGGATGACCATACTTTATTTATTTATTTACTCGAGCAAACGGGAAACCGGCCATGGAAACATACTTTTCCTCGGTTCCGTTCTCTCCGGTACGTGTCCGCGTTCCGTAATGCGGCTACATGTTTCCCTGTGCTATCCATCCCAACGTTTCCATACGCTCGACGACGACAAGCGACCGGCACATGTCGAATGGTGTATCGTTGCATTTTTACTATCCGAGTTTACAGAAGATCGATTACCCTCTTCCAACTCGAAATGCGTTATTTTTCCTGCACAGCCGAAATTCATTTATAATCTCCCATATCACATCATGATTTTTTACTGCACCAAAAAATTCTAGGTATAGTTCAAACCTTCCCGTTTCGAACAAAAAAAGGTTCAACTCGATCGGACGAGTGGTTTCCGAGATAAAAATTGAAAAGTGCAACCTGTCGCACATGAATTCCTAACATATGATTTTTACATCCCAACAAACGGCATTTCTTTATTATGTTCCATGCTACAGAACTGATGTTTCTACACGATCAAAAATTGTCGAAGTAGAGCAAGCGTTCCCCTTTAAAATAAAAAAAGGTTCAAGTTGATCGGACGCGTAGTTGCCAGGATGAAAATTCACAAGTGTAACGCGATCGTGAATCGCGTAATCGTTTCTAGAGAAGCAATCATTCCACGTTTCCTCAATAGGAATACAGCTTGTCCGAGTCCCGATAGATGATATGAATCGTATCGAAAGCGTTTTACCAATCGTTGTCCCGAAAACACCGTTTCCCCTAAAAGCGTGCAAAAATCGCGGGATCGTCTCGTAACTTTTCCAGTGAGTGCTCGCGGAACAAGGGGTCTCTTTCTCTCTCTCGATGAGGACAGTAACTTCGATTCGGAGCAAGGCGGGCGAGCGTGTGGGAGCTTGGCGCGGGTGGAAAAACTGCCTCGGCGAGTAACGGATCCGGTCGAAACACAAAGTTAAAAGGGCTGTAGTTCCGCGCGTTGTCGTCGTACGATTTTATTGCACGGTGCTTCGGCCGCTCGTATACGAGCTCTCTCGCATAGATAGCATCTGCTCCGTCACTTGGAAGTTTCCGCGCGTCCCGTAGCTCGGTGCCCGACGCTACCGGTTTCGTATGAAGCATTTCATTACGTAATAAATCGTCGATTCGCGCTCGCCGAGATGAAGCTTCCGGCCAGCCCGTGCGACGCGACGAAGAATTATTTCCGCCTCGTAAACCGCGGTGAGCGCGGTAACGGAAAAAAATTTACACCGGGAGTTTAATCAACGCTCGGAGGACCGACGACGGGGTCCTAGGACGTGATAGTTTATCGTAGGACCATGGTCGGGGACGGTCTGATGGCTGGTCAATCGTCATTTTTCTCGAGAGTGATTGCTACTCGTTCGATTCCGTCGATATACTGGCTTGAAACTTTCATTTGGCCTAGAATCGTCTAGACATCGTGTCTGGGTCCGTTACGGACTTGGGAATGGCTGAAAGTTAAGTGTCTTTTTTTTCATTTATTTATTTGTCGTAGATTAAGAGCGTAGCGTAAGCGTTTGCCGGAGTCGGCTGCCGAGTGGTCGCACGTGCATTTTACATTGTAGCGCGGCCGAGACGTTTGATCGGCCGCGACAGTCAGGATCGGTTTCTCTTACGTGCAGTCGAAACGTTTGATCGGCTGCGACGATCGAAATCGACGTCTTTGCAATGCGTGCACGTGGACGGAGTGACTCTGCGGAGTGGGGAAAATATGAGGCAAGACCCTCGATGGCCCGAGACTGGCAGGCAGATTTTGTTGAGGACTCGAAGAGTTAAGATCAGGGCCTCCGCAGAGTCAATCAGTCAGATTCGTTCGGCAGCCCGACACGCGAAAATGAGAAAAGGAAACGCCGAAGCGCACGGGTTGCGTCAAACCGCTCGCGCGACGACATATTTATTAAGGTCGCGTCAACTACTAGATCATCAGCGACCACGGAAGAAATGATAAAATTTATAGCAGTGGATTACATATATGTATAGTGTAGTGTGAAAGGCTTAATTTTCCTATTTACTTTTTCTAATTGCTTTCCCTAATTGCGTTCTACGACGTTGTGTGGGTTAAAAAGTTGTTGGAGCTTCGATGTGGGTAAATATTATTTCATAGAAGTCGAGGGCCACAAAGCCACTTGGGACACAAGCGTTCCTAAGGATTCTACGAATGGTAGCCAGTGTCCAAGGCGTTCCTTCGCGAGGATTTCGCGCAACGACCGATGAAAGGGTGTCGGAGTTCCCAGGATGCCTCTGAATTAAGCCGTGAGGGTAGCTCATCGTCGAGTCGTGGATCTTGCCCACGCCGCGCCGGTTAAAATTGCGGATTATGCGGAGTTTCCGGGCCCGTCTTTTTCGTGAGCGACGCCGCGCCGCGCGTTTACCATTAAAATTCATGGAATAATAATGCGGCGGTCGATCGTAAATACCGGCCGTATCCTTCTTATTCGGTTCGTTCGGCGGCGATACCGAAAGAAAACCTCTCGCTCCTCCGCGAGGAACTCTCTCTCTCTCTCTCTTTCTCCGAGGCAACCGGGAGATTTAAATCGACGTCTTCATCGCGAAGTCGAATCCACCGGTTCTCTATTCCGGTGAACGCGTCGCTCCGGATCCCGGGAGAGTGACGAGAAATCGTCGCTCGGGGAAAACGCAATTCGCTCAGGGGCCACCCTGAATTCTGATTTGAGGACGTCGTCGCCGAGAGAATGTAACGACAATTTGAATTTAAATCCCGAATTAAGAGGATGATGAGGCGTCGCGCGCGGCCCGCGAAATGTTTACTGAAATTCGCGTCAAGCCCTCGAGAAAAATATTTAAATTGCACGACGCCCTGTTTACCACTCGGCTGAAGCCGCTGCGGAATATCACCGCGCCCCACTTGCAAAAACGAGATCCAAACCGTTCCCGGTAACATGTAAAAATCTTGGCAAACGCGTTCCATGATTGGCCTTTTTCCGACAAAGAAATTGTCGACGAGTGCATCTTGTTTGCGTGACAAATTCAACGGTAGAACAATCGAACGGTAACACTGACTATTTTATCCTGCCTATTAAAGCTAATAAGATCCAGGCAAATGCAAGGATCAGCGATTGTAGCCAATTTCTGCAACAATAACCGAACACCGGTGCAAAAGCGCAGCTCAGACGCATACTCGAGGGTTCTAATGGAAGACCAACATAACTCATGGATCTCGGCGTCTCGTCGGCGGTAACGTTGCCGCGAAGATGCGAGTCCCCGGGAGGCAAAGATACATCGGAAGTTTGGCAGCAGCCGGAATACATCCGCGAAGTTACACATCCTTGTCCGAGGATACAGCCGGTCGATGGATTCGGCACACAATCTGCGACCGGCAGGATGCGTCCGTGTCGTGAATGAGAAACCATGCTAACACGACGGTGGGGGGACAAGAAGGGGGTACGAGTAGAGAGAGAGAGTGAGACGCAAAAGAGGGAACGAGGAAGGCGTGTACGTACGCGAAATGGAAGACGAACAAGGCGGGCCCCAGAGAGGAGAGGGTTATATTGACTGTATTGGATTGAGTATTCCATATTTTCCGCGCTCGGCCAACCGGAAGATGGAGCTCGCCCGACCGGAAGATCCGACAAAGGCGGCTTATTGGCTGACGTTACTTCACCTTCGGATGTTTCGTCGCGATACGAGAAACCTCCCTCTTCTTCTTCTGCTGCTGCTTCCTCTTCTTCAGCTCCGAACCGTCCCATCCTCTGCGCCAAGAATTATTACGATTTACCTTTGAATACTTCGTTCCAGGAATGCTCCGGGAGACTGACAATTCTGCGCCGAGGGAGAGAACGACGACTTAAGAATCGATGTGTTCTGTGCCCGATGAAACGATCGAACAATTCGGTGAATGACGCTCGTTGTTGCCGCTCGACGAACACGGACCGACGACAACAGGTATTTGCTCGGATGGCGACGGTAATTTTCTTCTGCCCATTTATTTCAGTCCAATGGTAGTTTTTTCAAAGGATGTTGTCGGCACACCGGGGATTCTTTCTGCGTTTATGCCGAACCGCTCTGTTACTAAAGATTCAGAGCTTTCTTTTTTTTTCGTTTAAAGTGTAGGGAGTTGAAATGCGTTTATGCACTACTTCCCGGGATCATACTCTCGCAGTCCACATTCTGAAATGATGCAGCGTCCAGACTCTACAGAGCGACTCTTTTCCTAAGGACGTATTACGCGAGTTCACGGGCGCAACTTGGACTCCGAGATTGACACGTATATCGACGAACAATCGCATTCCTGCGGCTACGCCGGGCTACGAGCACTGCAAACTCAATTTGTATCGTGCCTCGGTTCGAAAGCGAACAATTAACCCGAAATATTGACCGCGGCATCGTTGCGACCCCTGCACCGAGCTACTACGAATCCGCTATCTTTGTTTCTTGCTTATTGGCTAACTCGATTTCAATCGGGACAGACCGTCGCTCGTTTCGCGGGGATTCTACAAACGCCACCGCGAATAAGAACTATCTGAACCCGCAGGCTCCGCCGACCATAAGTAAGATCGTCCACTGCGTCAATACCCAGAATTTTCCATAATGACTTCGTATCTGCAGCACGTACTTCCATGTTTAATAATTGAATATAAACAGCGAAAAAAATAATCGTGATTTTTTCTGTTAAGTATTTATCTTAAGAAATCTATATATTTCACTTCCCACTAACCAACACTATATTCTCTATTTCCGCTACTCTTGTACATTTATATTCAGTTTTGTTATAATTAGACAGCGGTTTTTATGCATTTATGACAAAAATGAGTAGGCGTAGTTTCAACCGGTGAAAAGATTAGAAAAATTTTAAAATACTGTTATGTTGCGTTCAATTTATTAAACCTATTAAGACTGAAAATAAATTTCAATTTCACTCCAGTTTGTTGCAAATCAGGTAGAAAATTTTCATTTTGCATAAAGATCCGCTGCCTAGTTATAATATATTTTATTTTCACCTAACTTTCTATTTTCGTCTTTCCCTTACTCTTCTGTCTATCTCCCTTTGAGACATCGCTCGTCTCACTCGTCTATACTCCTAACAATGTATGACTTCTTCGTTCGAAAAGACCAGTTTCCACGTAGAAAGATATAGGGAAGGGACACATATATATAATAGCAAAAGGGAGACACAAGACACGAAATCCGCGCACTCACCGCCTACATTCCCGCGGGACAAACATGTTACAGCGGAGTGGAACAGTCGACTCGCGATTTGTCGATGCCGGATTTCATTAGCAAGTTTGATTTAATTACCCAGGCCGGGCTGCTGACCGGTCCCGCGGTCAGGCGACCCTTTAATCGCTCCACCATTTGTACGCTATGATTTCATGAGAATCGTATGAGATAGTCGAACCGTAATTCCGCGGTTTTCGCGTCCACGGCTCTGTGCAGCATCGCATCGGCCTCGATCGTTTTTCCGTTCCGTTCCGCTGGATCGGAATAATGTTTATCGGCCGTGGAAACGCCCGCGGTTTTTCATTTTCGACGCGATGTATCTTCATCAAGCCTCGACGCCTGTCGACGCCCATTTTTCTCGCTAATAAACCGAGCCATTATCACCCTTAACCCTTTCAATCCCAGCAATGACTACTGTCGGCGTACAGCCGTGTGCACAGCAGTGTCGATTATAAAAATTGCAGTTTTTCACAATTTTCGGCCTCCAACTGAAATAAATCTAAGGATTCTTACATATCTCGTATTAGCCGATTTCGATGAAATTTTTACAATGCAGTATTCTTAAAATTTTCAGTTCTTTCAATTTTTGAAAAAATTTCTTTCCGCATCATGTAGTACTACTAACTAATTGCTCTAACTTCTCAAAAAAGTACAAATCGCATAGTCGTATATTTAAAAAGTTATTGTTCTTTTTTAGAGCGTCCGTATATTAATGGGAGTCAACGTATATTATTCCCAAGTACTTAGTTGTACGTACACAGAGTGCAGATTCACAGTAAGCTCTTCTCAGTGGAGTAACCATAGTTGGATCCATGTGTTCATTGAAGAAGGGTTTAGTAATTCGCCTTTTTCTTGCTGCAGCCATAGTGAAGGGCAGGGTTGGCTAACGAACGGGGTTTCTTTTGGCCGGCTTGATTTACCTGACCGTCGAGTAACCGGTCGCTTTTCAACCGAGGCGAAATACGGTCGGATAACAAAGGATCAAAAACGGAAGCGAGTACGAGGAGGTTGCTCGATTGGTTCGCGGGCCGAATTGTTCCGGCGACGGTGACTCGATTAACTCTTCGCTTCCGGGGCTGCTGGCGCACTTTCAACCGCGCCCCTTTTATCTTCTGGACAACTCGCGTGCTAAAAAGCTTCGTCTCTTCTTCCCTTCTTCCCTCTATCTCCGTCCCGTGTCTTTCCTTTCGCGATTATCCAATATTCCTCGGTAACGATCGCTGTCGCTCGCGTTATTTCGTTTTCCGGCAGGAAAATTTCATCGACTTCGATTACTTGCCGCTTTTGCGCGATATTGCTGCTATCCAATTTTCGCTGGCGAACGATTACCGAGTTTAGAATGGCTAACCTGTTGGCAAAAGGTTGCAGAGATTCATATTATATCCCTTAGACCAGGGTTTCCCAAGTTCAGAAAAAAGATCCATAGTATTCCAGGAATCCGTTGGGGTTCGATGATAAATTTTTCAGTTTTAAAATTTTCTTGAATTTTTAAAGAATGTAATTATCACAAAATAATATCCGTTTTATTATGTAAAAAATTTGATCAATAATTAGAAGAAGTTTTTTCGGTATCAACGTCCACTAACCAGAACGCTGGCTCCCCGGATCGATTCCCCGGGTGATGGTATCCGGAGGTCTAATCGAAGCCGATTTAGCCGGATCGACCGTCGCAAATCACAGAGCGCCAGGGATAGGCAAGACGAACAATTTCCTGGGCCGAGTAGCCGGCAATAATAACAAAACGCGATATGAATCTTCATCTTCGTCGTTGTTCGTGCGATCGGCGATCCTCCCTCGGCAATATATTTCAATCCCAGGCGTTAAGTACTCTATTCTGACCCGTATAGCTACATATACGGAGACCCGTTGAAATTGCGGCGGCTCGCGTCATGTCTGAGCAAATCTTCCCTTCCCGGCCCCCCTAGACAGACACTATGGCCCCCTCCCTGGTAGAACTACCATCGATTTTCATCGAATCCGTGTCGACAGAGACGTTCGAACCTATCCGCGTCTCCTTTCAGCCGTGCAATTGGCTCGACGCCTGACGATGGATTAAAATTGCCTTCCGCGATTCTTTTTGCGGCTCCAAACTCCTCACCCGAGCCAGATTGTACCCTGTAAACGACCCTCTAAATGTTGATGCGACCTGTATAAATAAATAAATTTAAAAAAAATGCTCTCATCACACTCCGTGCCTAAAAATGAAATAATATTGATCGATCAGTCTGTGACCCTAATAGTTATCCGAAATTGCAGGCCATTAACAGTTGCAGCTAGCAGCAAGTTCGGAAACTGCCTTGAAACTATGAGCATTGTCTTCGGATGGATATTCGGAGAGCATCGAGGAGATGCATTTTGCAAACGAGTGCTCGCTATTTTAATTAGCCCGAGATTATTCCTGTTCCGGGCCGTTTCATCGTTCTGAGACGTTTCCTAGAACGTTTGTGAGAAAATTGCGTGGCCTCGCAGAGGACAACGGGCCACTTTCCCCCGGCCAAGTGGAACGGGGACAGTAAGAATCGGGCAACAATTGCTGGTGGAATCGTCTCGTCGGGCGTATAATAGACCCGAAGTAACCGAAAGTTTTCCGGGTAGTTTGAAACCCGATCAGGATCGACGTGGCCTGGCCCGAGACCGGCCCGAAGGCCATCCGCGAGAAGGTAAACAGATTTAACGAGTAAATTAGGGGCGCGAAGTGGGCCGATATTAAGGTTAATTACGTGAAATCGGTTCCCGGAGCCGAAGAAACGCCTGGGACCCGACGAATTAAATGCGGCCGTTTGAATCCGAACGAGTTTCTGCCGTCACGGCTCGAACCTCGTTATCTTTCTCTGCCTTTTCAACCAACCCGGCTGGCTTCCTTTTCCTCTCCTTTTCTTCGCTGGTTTACCCTCGTACGCTCTTCAAAAATAATTATACGAAAAATCCTTCCCTCGGTTCTCACCTACTTTTCGTTTACACTTTGATTCTGACACTAATTGTCCTCTCTGCGTAATTTCATATTCTACAGATAGTGCTGGGCAAATACGTTAGTGGACAAATGCAGTATTGACGCTTGATTTAAACAAACAGAATCTCGCGTTTCATGTTTGCACTATTCGATTTTATTCCAACTCTTGTTAAAAAGAATGGTCAGAACGAGTCTGCGTTCTACTATCAAGGCACATCAACTAATACCACAACCATACGAAATATAGAAAATGCAAACTGTACATATAAAATGTATAAATTCTGATTAAACAGCGTCCAATGGAGAACGCGAATGGTCGCGCGCAGCAGTTTCCGCAAAAGAGGCCACAGCAGCGGCATACCACTCCGGATGGCATGATCGAAACTCCCCGTGATCCGAATTAAGGTAAAGACCGACGGAGCCGACGCGAGGGGAAAGACAGCAGACCTCTGGCAAGTATCACTTGACCGCGCCATAAATCACTCGATACCAGGCTCTCAAAGACGAAGAAATTAAAGGCGAGCAAGGTGGACGAGGACGCCGGTAGTTTTCTCTCCCGGCCTTCTCTGAGCCTCGAATAACAAATAAACAGCGACGTCTCCGTTTCCAGGCTGTTACTCGATTCGCGGAATCCGTTCGAGATGATTTAAGGATTCTCATGCCAGCGGCCCCATCCAACCCCATCAGACTCGGCTCTTGCATTGCAATATCTCCTCTCTCTTCCCTATTCCTTTCGAATTTAATATTTCCAATTAATCCGTACTATAACGTTACAAGTCTCGAATCGACGATCTAGACACTTGGAATCGTCTTGGGTTTGACTTTAACAACTATCATCAAAGAGTACTCCACATCTTCGGTAACTTTCAACGTTTCTGCTTGCGAAAAATACAATCCCGAAGAAGATAATTTTCCACCAAAAATGCCAGTCGTTGATCCAATTAAATCTTGATCGCCCGGGTAGAAATGAAAATAATGAAGCTTGCACGGATCTCGAAGTTTTCGGGACACATTGACCGTTTTTTTTATTGTAGAAAATCTCGTAAGAGATTTATCTCAACATAATTCAGAATGCAATTGTGAATTACAACCATTATTATGAAAACATATTTAATTGAGAAACCATATGGGACACTTATATACTAAGACCGCAGTTTTTAAAAAATGACAACATGTAAAGGCAAGCCTTGATGTTAGGCTTGGCTACTAGCAGTGAAACATCCATCGGTAGCTGAAAGTTGATTTTACGGAGCTACACTTTGACCGTTCATTGATCGCGCGGCCAGAGAGGAAACGAAAATGAACACGTTGCCAGATATAACAGATTGGCCGGGATAATTCGAAAATTGTCTAGATGTGGTCTAAATTCCCGGTAGTTTTGAGAGAGACAGCCGACGGACGTCTCGAGGATGTCGAGGGGCGGATGCACGCGAGGTTCAACGTACCCGGGGATCGGGTCACGCTCGTTCGCAACGTGATTCGGTGGTTAGACGGACAGGCGGCGGGTTGATGGCTTGGCTCCAGGGTTTTTCCGATAGCCGTCGAGCGATTTGTATGTTCTTCCGGTAATTCCATTAGCCTTATTAAACCGGCAAGACCGCAGAGCCGGCCTAAAGGGACCGAGGCGGTTGGGGCTCTACGGGGATGGAAGACTCGAATTAGGATCATGCGAGCGCGCGATTTCGCTGTATGACGGCACGCGATGCACCGTCAGTTTTGGATTGAATCTAATTAATCGGCCTCGCACATCCGAGGTATATAACCGCGGATGTCGGACGTCGCGCTCGTAGACATACTACATATACGCGGTACGATAGACACTCGGACGATTTTCCGCTGTTTGTTTCAGCCTCCCTCCCCGGAGATTCGCCAGTAGGACGGCGGTTTTCGGTGCAGTCGGCAATTATTGCGGGAAAATCGACGCCGCGAATAATTTGTCCGACGGCCGGGCGCCGCCGCCGCATATTTCATCGAGCGTTACGCTTCCAGGCGACCGTTTCCTGGAGCTCGGCTATTTTTTCCTCCTGTCGCGGACGCTCCGACGATAAATCATCTCTCTCTCGCGCGCGCGCGGCCGCGAGTCGGGGCCAACGCTTAAGGGAGTATTCTAGTGTAACAGGTCCGAAAAATCGATTTCATGTTTCGCATATATCGAAAGTTGCGGCTTTTCTACAACGTGCTCCCGGAACTTTGTAATCGTATATCGGATAACAACGAAATTATTCACGATTTCAACCATGTTCCGTAATTTTCAGGATTTTGCATAAAGATCCGCAGCCTAGATGCAGAAGTAATTCTAGAAAAAGGAATAACATTTTTTTTAGGAATCACATGGGAATTTCAGTATTATGTGATTATCGGTCTGATTATGACCGACCAATTCTACTTCTCACGCCAACTAGAGCACGCGAACGCGACGGATCTCCAAATTCGATTGTTCCTTTTCTTCCAAATTGTTTCCGCGCGTAGAATTACGGTGCCGAGCCGCAACGGAATAAGATCGCCGACGGAGCAGTGATCGCCCGGTGCAATAATCCTCAAGAACGTTCCCCGGGAGCTTTAGCCACAGCAGTAAGTACTCCCAGAGGCATCAGGAGAGGGTGGGGCTTCTAAAAGTCTCGGGGAGGTTTCTGAAAATCAGCGATCCTATGCAAAATTTATTAGCCGGCTGCCTTCCGTCTCGGTCCTCTCCTAATTAGAAGCAACGAATCGCAACGAATTCGGGAAACGCAGCCGAGCCGGAGCGACACAGACTGTGGCAGAGAAACAGAGACAGAGGGGATGGAAAAAAACAGAAGAAAAGCGAGCGCGAGGCGAACTCGGGAATTGACTCTAATTAATTCAAAGGACCGCGGCTCTCTCTCGGGCTTGGAACTAGACCGCGGAGCAGACCGGAACGATGTCCAAAGAACGACGCGAGAATGGCGACGGGGGACGGGGAACGGGCGTCGGGGGAGTTGTAACGACTTTTTGGTGGCTCGGATACGCTCCGGCTTTCCGAAACCCATTAAAACCGCGGGGGCGAACTTTTCGAATAATGGGACTGCGTGCCGGCACGCGTGTTCACGGTAATTCGGCCGAGGAGAGGGAGAGAGAGAGAGCGTACACCTCCCCGTCCTCGCGTTTATTCGGTTTTATTACGATCGCGGCAATTATTGAAAAGTTTCCTGAGGGGGTCCGCCTAAACCGTTCCGAGACTGTCTCCTCCTCTTTCTCCTCTCTTCCTCCTCCTCCTCTCCGGTGTTTCGTTTCCGCTATCCGCTCTCTTCCGCTCTCCTATAAAGCTGGAATTTACTGTCGCCGTCGAGCAAGCGAATCGCGTGGCCTCGCGCGATAACGGCTTCTTCGGTGCGATTCAACGGTCGCTCGTTAATCCGCTGTAACGGTAGGCTAACGAGAGTAGAAGAGAGAATATGTATAGAAGAGAGAGAGAGAGAGAGAGAGAGAAAGAGAGGGAGAGGGTGAGACGCGAGGACGGCCGCGCTTTTTGCGCTGCAGGCGTGCTCGTTCTCGCGAGGGTCGGAATTCAATCACGGGCTACTAAATGGTTCGTGTGTTGCTCTCCCCGCTCGAAACAATCGAGTTCCGACGAGGAACACGCGCCGGTAATACGTTACCCTCCAGCTACCGCACCAAAGTTTCCATTTTGACCCGTGTTTTCAGAGAAAACCCAACAGAGATGTGGACCGTCTGCGAATCGCGAGCTCTGTGTTCTTTCCATTTCCAAGCGACCACTCTAGCCTAAACCGATGAACGATGCCATACGCGATGTAAATTCAAGGATTACTTGTCTGGGACAGGACGCCGAGGATTTTTGCCAGGTACCATTGATCTCCTTGATTAACCCTTTCCACTCTGTATGTTCTGTATAGTTTCAATCTGTACGATCTTTTCCACTTTATGGATATGAAATTGATATAATACCTGATACAATACTTGAATGATTAACAATTGATTTGATACCAACATTTTTAATAATGTAAACAATATTTTGAATTAATGGGTTAAGCTTTTACTTCGCCGTCAAGTGCGAAAAAATACCAGAAATGAAATTTCTGAAATTTTTCAAGTTTCGCGCCAGTAAATAAATTGCTTCGAGTCCGCAAGATTTTTACAATATCCCCTAAGTTTGTACTCGATTAGGCTCTGCGATGGACGAGAAGGTTGAAGGGTAGAGGAAGAGAGGGTTGAAATATAATAGTACTCGCATCGCTACATCAATGTTTTACCTCGATTCCATAGAATTTTTACGATTGCCGGGACTTTTACGATTGACGTCGACCACCTGATCAGGTTCCTCGAGGTGCAAGGAAATCGAAAGGCTTTGCGAATCTATCGGTTCTTGTTTCATTAAATGAATCGCTTTGATTTTGCGGAGCTTTTATGATCGAGACCCTTTAGGGAAAACGTTTATTAACGTCCTTCTCTTGCGAAATTCGGTCCGCCTCTCTCGTGCGGTTTGAACGCGTGAGATCATCAGGTTACGCGAACAAACTGTATTCGTTTCTTGCCGCGAATTCGCAATTTCCTGCAAAATATTTGCTCATTTTGAATTTCATAATCGTCGACAAATGTTTGCTCAATGCCGGACGCGAGTTTCATCAAAGTTAACCGCGACCGAGCTTTCGGTTTCGCGTTCCCAGCCCCGCCCCCCATCGCGTTGCGTTGGATACGCGAATTGCATGGAACAGAAAGCAGACAATCGACTGTGTCGAATTAACTCTGTTGCGAAAAGTTCATTTTCGAAGACACGGGCCGCTCGGCTACATCCAATCAACAAGCTACTTTTTCCAAAAATACGTGTTCTCCCTACATCATGGAATTGAAGTTTACCGAATCCTACGGTAGAAACTATTTCAAAACCCATCTTTTCGGAACGTATTTTTTCCTGTCTAGAATATTCCCATTCTATATAACTTTGTTCATTTTTTGGATACGAAATTGAACACTTCATTTTTTGGGAAATCATTAAACTATTCGGTCGTTCGGAAAGTAATTTCGTTTTTCGTGTAGACACAACAGTGAACTAATGACTTTTCGAACGATCTGATAATTCAGTTATATTAACGGAATAATTCTTATTCCGTTAATCGCCAGTTATCCAGAGCTAATAAACAGCTTCTGTCAAAAATGCGAGTTTCCGCTTCGCAATTTATTTCTGCAGCCAGCAGAAGTCCTTGCCGCCAATATCCACGGACAAGAGGCGTTTCGCACTGTCCACCGCTAACTAGTGGAGCGATTAGCCAGCGAAATTAACTATTACTCTTTGGAAACGGTTCTCGAGGCCGTTTCACCCAGAAACATCGAGTGCGTTCCCGTTGAACCGAACATCCTCGAGGCTGATCGGAAATTCCGGGCTTCTTTTTCCTTGCTGCAAGGCGAATTCGTGGCGGGCCAGAGTCGACGCGAAATTCGATGGTTCCGGATCGAATCTGCACGCGAGATGATTCGAAGGTTGCGCGCAGGATATTCGTACGGCTCAATATTTCCACGAGCGAAAGCATGCCGCACCGCGTGACTTATGGCGCGCGGCGAGCGGCCCTGTGCGAAAATAGCTTTTGACAGCGGCGTGTAACAATCCCCGACCGGGGATGCCTCTATAATCTAGCCGCGCTATCGCGAAAATCGGCCCGCGCGTACATTGTTTTCGCCGCGGGACACCTTACTACAGGAATATAGTGGAGCGGCGAATATAGTTGAGCGTTTCTATGTGCACCACTATTCCCACGTCACCGCTCTACTATAAACTCTAGGGCAGAAATTTGGGACATTTATCGAGAAAACACTGTACTACAAAGGCAAAGACAGTACTTGCCTTTGAGAAGCTTTGTCTCTAATGCATTACGTTCGTTCTCATAGTCTGGACATTGTCATACAACATGATTTAGGTCTTGAAATTCTGCTCCGCATTGGCAGGCACGTAACATTTTTAAATGCGAACCCTCTGCGCTTTGCAATTTTAACCCTCCGCGGAAGCAATTAACTTAGGGACACGAGAAGTGAAACATGTCGACTTCCAATGACAAAAATGTACATTCCTACTTTCTTCGGTGTCCCCAATTAAATTGCTTTGACTTTGTGGCAATTTTTTGCGTGGATATCCAGCACTTGTCGCGCTATCCAGGGATATTACGTGAGCCGGGATGTATAGAAATCCATCTCTGGAGATGCTCTAGAGTTCCGACGATAGTCCGCGGTGCATTAAACGTTGAAAAAATCGAGGATACCGCTCAGCTCGGCTCCGTCCGGTTCATCGTATTTCGCCTGAGTTAAGATTGGCCAATTTCCGAGTGGTTCCGCCGACTCCAGGAGATTTTCCGGCGGTCTTCTTTTTCTGGCGATCGGTCGCGGCGACAAGACGCGGCCGACGGACGACGGCGACGAAGAAGAAGAAGAAGCTGGGAGCTAAATTTAGGGCGTTCCGAAGCGACCGATTCCCTACGCAACCAGCCGCGAAATTCATCGGGCAGAGAGACCACGATCTTTCCTGGCGCAGCGATGTCTTCGGACTCTCCGGCGTCTAAAAATACCCTGACGAGGGAGAGAAACGAAGCCGCAGAGAAAGAGAGGAAGAGAAAGACGGAGAGAACGAAAGAGAGAGAGAGAGAGAGAGAGAGAGAGAGAGAGAGAGAGAGAGAAGGAGGGAGTTTAATCGAGAAGGGAAAATTCGAATGTCCGGCGCAGAGAGCGTCCCGGGTCAAAGGTCCCAGATGATTCGCGACGCTTTCAGGGGCGCGGATAAATCGAAGCCAGCCCCCGTTATTTGCGGTGGGCGAGTTCTCTAATTCGAGATAAAAGGAGCATGATACGAGGACGGGTCAGCTCACGAAGAGAGAAGTCCGAGGGAGCATCAGCCTCGTCGCCGTCGTCGGGCTCTCTGAAAACGACGTCTGCTTTAGGGGAATTAACGAGCCCGACGATTTTTACGAGGTTCCGCGGTGACGCATCGCCCGTTGCACACGGCTGCACAATGCATACATCGAGTCCGCAATCTGACCCAAATCTGGAAGCCGAGAAGAAGAGAGGAGGCCGCTCGTCTTGTCCCAGATGTTGGCCTCATCTACCAAATGAAGCAAAACGCCCGCGCCGGGAGAGAAACTATCGGGACTCTTCTCTCGCTTCTCTCTCTTCTTCTTGAACGCGATGGCTTACAAACGATCTCGTTGAAGGCGTGCACGAGATGCACACCCGAGGAACGAGAGATCGATAACGAGAATGCACGCGACATCCCTCTCCTGTAGGTACGTCTCGCTGATAGGACATTATTCAAATACAATTTCAACCGGTCCTTTTATTCACCTGTCCCGCTTCGTACCGCGTTCTTGGTTTCGGTCTCTCTCACCCTCTTTCTCTCCCTCGGCACCGAAGCTTTCAAACTTCGCCCGCGAATCTAATGCACCTTTTTCCTCGTGAATTTTAATTAACGTTCTGTTGAAGTTCCGCGATATCGTTTGCCCGAACTTACAACGAGATTTCGCTTCCTCGTTCTTTGCGCCGAGCCGAGTCGCGCCAACTTGCCGGGGTGGCCATGCGATCGACGACCAGTGTCTAAAAGTGCCTCAAGTATGTGACAATCGTATACGCGTCCCCGTTATCCGAACGATCTGTTATGCGATGGTTCTGTCATCGGAACAGCTATTTCGTAATTTAATGTGAATATTAATCTTCAACAATTCTGTATTCAACTTTAGATAGTTGAATTAATAATTTCAATTAGAATAAAATGTTCAATTAGAATAAAAGTGTCGTATGTTAATACTATCTCAATTAAATATTACGCATTTCAATCACCCATGTCCTATAAACGTACGCAGCTCGGATTTCTGCCGATCGGTTCGCGTGCGGTCTGACAACCAACGTCCGAATCTACTGCGGCCAGTTCATCACCGCACGGTGCTCAGGTTTTTTCATCGGGGATGAATAAAAATTGCATTCCTCCATAAAATAAGAATCGACCTAGAGAACTGAAATGTCAGTTCGAACGTCAGCTACCCGTTTTACCGAAGCATCTAAATATTAACCCATGTTACGCATCTTCGAGGGTCTGACAGTTTATGTTCTGCAAAAACTGTTCAAACATGGAAGGTCATCGCCAAATTCTCGATATTCAATCTCGTATTACTTCGCAGAGGAGAATCGTAGAATAATAAACCAGGATTCGTTTTAAAGCTTGAAACCTCTACTTTCACAATCCGTCGTTCATTTTCGTCCGAGATCATTTTACATGCAGATATAATTGAGTATCATGCATCAGACTTGGGACGGGTTTTCCCTCGAAAATTCGGAAAATTGAAACGTCCCTAGAAGCAATAGAAAATTTGTTTCCGGACTGAATTTACCATAGACTGCAAGACTTCCTCTTTAAAATAACCAGCAAACATTTATATACGATTTTTGTTTCGATATTCGACGAAGCATGAATTGAAAAGATTCACTGTCAACATAAACGGGCGAGGATCGAGCCGAGCTCAATTACAACCACTCAACGCGAAGTAAAAGTGCGATTTATTACATCATTCGAGTCAAGAGGGATTAGTCTGAACGAGGACGGCAGCGAGCGTTGTCGAGCTGTCAGTCGTTGTTCATTAATAATAAAATGATCGAGTGATTGGCCACAGGATCAATATAAATAACGTATCGGAGTGCAAAAGCGTCCGGATAATATACGATCCGATTACGATGACACACAGCCAGGCTCGTCGCATTAATTACTAGATTGCTCTTTACGTATGTTGTTTGCAATTAATTATATTTTCGGCTGTACGCTAGTTTAAACCGAATAAATCAAGCAGATCCTGATAAGCGCTCTCGGCGCTCTCGCTCCGCTGTTCCCGATTCCCGCCCCCGTAGACGGTCGCCGGCCACTGTGACGGAGGGAGTAAAAAGTTCCAGTCAGTCATAAATCAATCCCGGCACGATTTACTTTCTTGGAACGGCGCCAGGCAAACGATGGAACCGGAATCCTGCAGCCAAACGATTTCTTCGTCCTTCGTTTCCTATGGCTACCGACGTCGACGACGACGACGCGATCCACCGAATCCTTTATCCCCATCGATTCGACTCATCGCTGTACTGGATCGCGAAATCCTCCACGAAACGCATTAGCGGCATTATCGTAGCACACCGTGCAATTTTGATAAAAAAAGCTGGCATTAATCCTTCAGCGTATTCCTTACGTAATACAGTCTTCCCTCGCACAGTGTTACTACCTATGGAAGCTCAGAAAGTATAGAGATACTTCGTTCTTTGAAATTTGCCGAATGGAGAAGGCAACAAAAGGAAAGGGGGATAAAAAAGTAACACTACCCATAGAGACGAAAGTCACA
The DNA here is from genome assembly GCA_028455795.1 of Lasioglossum marginatum. Classification (NCBI taxonomy): domain Eukaryota; kingdom Metazoa; phylum Arthropoda; class Insecta; order Hymenoptera; family Halictidae; genus Lasioglossum; species Lasioglossum marginatum. The sequence continues at coordinate 9,989,009 of CM052245.1, read as the reverse complement.
CTATTCGAGGCAAGACTGTACTACTTGATTTTGGTACTCGACTTTGTACTTAAAAAAATCCGATTGCACCTCCGCTAAAATTGATCGGGTAATTGATAATGTATAATCAACAGCTAGTTTTGTTGAATTTTTGGGAGAGGCGAGCTCGATATCCGAGACAGAGACAAAATACGTCGCGCTACTTACGCGGAACTTCGCATCGCCGGGCGAAGATGTAAATCGGGTTTGCGCTAATATGAATTTCAGATCGACGTTAATAAGAAAGCCGTCGCTCGCCGCTCGTCGCCGTGGATATTTCTATGAGCGCTAAGCCGGCCTTCCAACTTCTTTAGAGCTTTGGGAAATTATTACGGCAACTTTTGCCGCCCCTTCCGCCGCCATCATCGCTCCGAAATAAAGTTCCGGACGTCCCTCTCGCCTCGCGAGACTTCACGCGAGAACGACGAGTCCTGCTTTTGGTTAATCACGTGAAGAGTTCTACGAGATCTATCGGGAAAATTGATACTCGTCTATCCGATAAAAATTTTATATTACTGCCTGAGAAGTGATTGACAGTTCGTGGGCAATTTTTGTCAGTAATAATTCTGTGAATATTTTTCCTAAGCCTTCATAAGCAATTTAAACCACTAACAACACTAGGGAGTGTTTTTTATCGGTGGAGAATGTATTCGAGAATCGTCAGGAGAATGTGCCTGCACCGGTCAGACCATCAAGCACCACTCCCGCGAGTAGACTGCTGGTTCAATGTGTTTATGATGCGTTTCCATTTCCCTCCTGTTCCTTGCAATTACTGCAGAAAATTTTCATCTGGTACACAGCTCCACAATTCACCAATGAGACCGTCATCTTGCCAAAGTACAACACGATTTTTATCTACTTTGGACCATAATAGAACAGCTTTTAGAGCACAGAAATGAATCTCCGACTTGAATCTCCACAAACAAATCTAGAAAAAATCCTCACTCCACAATTCCATCCTCTCCTGGCAGTCCAGAATCGCGAACTTAAAATCACACAACAAGATTTTTATCTTCTTCACATAGTACAGCTCTCAATACAACAAAGAAATTTATCTCCACGAACAAACCCTCAGTAGTCGGAATCCCCCTACAATTCCCTCTCTTTAGAGTGGTGAATAAATCATTTAAAAAAGAACTAGCTCTTCCTGCACTCGGGAATATTGCGGGGAATCTCCAAAAGATCAAAGAAACATATTTTCACGACTCTCTACGAACTGTCTTTGGAACTGGCGAATAAGGAGCCAGCCGCACGTACTTTTCGGGTTTAACGGTATTTAGGAAAAAGCGACAAACAGTCGAAGGAACGAGTTCCCCAGCGTTGGCCGCGCCGAATTCTTTGCCCCCGCCGTTAAACACGTTCGTAAAGGAGAAAGGAAGCATCCTGGAAAGACGTGGCGCGAGTCGTGTTCACCGACGCGTGTAATCCTTCGACGAGACGCGAGTCGCTGTAGACAAGCTCTCCAAGGAGAGAGACGAATCGAGAAAAAGGCGACGTCGTTTCGCGGCTAAGACTCCGGGGGTAGTAAAAGTTTCAAAGCGCACGCCGAATGAATTCCCCCGATTTCCAGGCTAGTCCGAGGGATGCCCGGCTTCCCTTTAAGGGTAGTAGTTGGTCCAGACTAGAGAGAAAGAGAGAGAGGAAGAGGGTGAGAGAGAAGAGAGTGGCCGCCCCTTTGATCGCCTCGTCTGCGAAAGCGGAGAGGCGAAAAGCGACGAAAACAGGGCGCCGTAATTTCGGCAAGTATGTGTGGCAATCCGGATTCGTCGGCGACAACGGGATTACTTTTGGCCCCAGCGCTGCGGAAGAGAGGTTAATTTCGACGCCGCGATTCGCACCCTCAGAGAAATTGATTTACCGTGAACCGCTTTTCCACGTCCCGCGTAATTATCACGGCGATACACCGACCCTGTTTATTCACGGATACGTGCATTTTTTTTGGAGTACTGTTTCGAATTTTGTTCAAACTTGAATATGTTGTAGTGTTCGATGACTTACAAACGAATCTCAAAGGATTGTTCGATATCTTAAAAATTATTGATTTTACAGACGAATAGAGACGAATTTTACAGATGAATACAGACGAGTGAAGAAAAGTGTCTCAAGCCTTTTTCCAATAAATCACAAGACTAGAACTAACAAACCAATGAAATTGAGTTTTTAGGAGGTTACAGTGAAAACATAAAAGTATCTACTGAAAATGTTGTCACTTGAGAAAAATGTTTTTTTCGCCATTTATTTTGCAATTGTTTTTCAAAATTTGAAAAAATGAAGACATAGCTCCAAGTGTCCCCTTTATGAGCATATGTTTAAAAAGATGGACTTTCGACAATTGACCAAATTAAAATTATATCTCGGATGGCCGTACACGGTGTTTTCCAGTATGGGGAAAGGTCCGAAATTTCCGGGTAAGCTCACGGTCAGAGCGGGATGATTCACACGGAGCAAAAAGGCCTGCGAGCTCCTCTGTCATGATGTTCTGTCACGGTTCGCCGTGTCTATAAATAGGAGTCGGAGTTGCCGGTGGACAAAGCGATCATCGATGACGGTGCCCCGCGGCCCAGAAGTCGAACGTCTGGCCAGGAATTAACCTCGCGTTCCTGGGAAAGCGCGAGCTACCACGATAATAGGAATGACGGGCCCGACCCACTTACTCCAATCGTCCTATTCCAGGCTTCTCGCGGCTTAATATCGACGATAAATAAGCATTACGTCGCCCGTACTTCGCGCATATTTACGAGAGACCGTAATCCGCGACGCGTCCTTCGGTCCGCTTTACTTTGTCACAACTCTCCCCCCACCATCAAATACCTAATTAACACCGGGAGCCAACCAGCTCCCCGTTCTCCCCGGCAGTTCTTCGACTCTCTTACCCTTCACATCTTAGACCTTATACACTTATAAATTCTGCTTCAAATAACATGCCTTGTTCCAAGTCGTATACCAGATGACGGTTGTGGACAAATTGCTATAGTCTGTTGAGAAGTCGCAGTGTCACAACTTACTTTATTTAAAAAAAGACTGGTAATAACAATACAATATACTTGTGAAAAGATATATTTGTATTACGGTCTTGTTGTTCCTTACAATTCTTTGTGCAACAAGTCCAAATGTTTACGAAATAATGCATAGATGTACTTATATATCTTGCTTTTATATCGCTATCCACCATTCTGAAACACCTTATGACGTCAGTTATGGGCACCAGATACTCTGTTATCTTGGAACACTGCGTCCTATGCATATCCTATACCTATGCCGGGTCAATAAGTATGGTCTAAGCTCTTTTGACCAAAATCCTCTTCAGAATTTTAAACTTTACGTGTAACTCATAAACTTCCCTCAGTAAAAAAGAAACATTGTTCGTGTCGAATCAAACAGAAATATGTTAAATCGACGCAAAAGAGAGAAAGCACCGATACAAGTGTTAAAAATTGAAACTTCAAACAACGATATAGCTTCTATTAGATCACCGAAAGACTAGATAGTAACATACCACAAATCGAAACCATATTTTTCCGAAACGACATTGCGTCAGGTATGCGAAACCGTATCGCGCGAAAAGCGCACCGCAGAAAACGATTCGCAACAGTTCCGCGTAGCGATCTCTCCCGATCGCGGTTCGATTTCGCGGGATTTTTGAACCGAGAGAAAATCGGCTCGTAGAACCAGGCGGCGAACGGTAAAAAGTCGTTTAGTTTACGAGCGGATAGAGATAGCGAACACAGTGCGGGACGGTTCGAAACGCGTTGAAAAGCCGTGACCGGTCTCTCGATCACGTACGAAACACGCGATAATAGAGGCGGTGCGAGAAACGATAAGCAATTAGCCGCGCGGCCGAAAGTATCTAGCCGCGGCATTAATTACACCGAAAGGCGAACGGTATCGCTGAAACGTCCAGATAAATAATCCGCCGACGAGCGTTTCCATATTTTACGCGGCGCTCGCGTGTCGGCCGGCAAGCATGAGTCCGAGAACGGGTCGCAATTAGGATTACGGTAACGATTTCATTTGCGTCTGGCCCTGCGGGAAACATCCCACGAATCATCATTTTCTCACGATTTTCATTGATTTTCCCTGTTGATCGACGTGCGAAACTTTTTAACGAGAAAAACTGAATGATTACTAGACTGCGGATCTTTATGAAAAAAACAAAAATTTTTCTTTGAATTGCAATGAACTGGAGTGGACTATTTTAAATAAAATCCGCAGTCTAATGATTACAAAATAAATTGGTTAGTTATATTCTGCTGATTCGATCTCGAACATTTTCACTTTCAATTATAGTAGATTGATGGATGAAGGTACGAAGTCTTAGATATTACAACGAGACTTAACGTTCAAAATCTCCGAACTTTTCTTTTTAATTAATGTGGTAATAATACAGACAAGAATAGATCGTCGGAGGTGTCCGAATGAAAAACGCGACACTTGTATTTTACGTCGTTTAATTTAATCTACGGGATGTATTTTAATCTTGAAACGTGCAACAAGTCGCTTCAGCCAAGGTGATATTACTATCTTCCATTTTTTACGAGAAACGTGTTGCTTCTTTGTTATTGGAATTTCGTGTCCGAATCGTTTACAGAAAGTCGATGAAAATGTCTGGCTTTCAATCCTTTATTATAGGTAATAATTCAATAAGAATCCTCTGTCTGTTCATGGTTGGTCAATTCTACTTAAGCGACATCGCAATTCAAAATCAGTTACCCTAAAAGATTTTATTCCTCTTGATCGATTCATTGTTGCATACAGAATCGCCCGATACCCGTCGCGGCATGATTTAGAAAGCACTCTGTACAGAATCTCGTAAATTCCGCTTTCAGAGCAAGGGGAAGCGGAAAAATCAATCCGACCAGAAACTTTCACACAGTACAAACAAATGCCGGTTCCCTGCAGCTAGAAAAGTGTCCGATCGGGCTCAGCACAACAGAGGTACCAGGCACGGCCAAAGAGGGTTTTCCAACTTTTCCTAATCTCGCCACGCTCCTCGAAGGTCCCGCAGCGTCCCGACGCCGCAGAAAGGATTGCGGCACGCCGCGATCGCCTCGTGTAAACCCGTAAGCGACGGGGGGAAAAAACGAATTTCCCCGATGGAACGGTTTCTCCAGGTCGGTGGTGGTCTGCTCCGACGAACGAGGAGATCGTTACGACGTCGATCGAACTACGGCTACAAGCCGTTAAGGGAGAGAGAACACGGACCGAGCGCAGCCGTTTTCGAGTTATACGGCTCCGACGAAAAGCTGAGCGCCTGTAAAAGGCAACCCAGTCGCCGGCCGTGCATCCTCGCTTCCCGTGATCGATGCACACCTCTCTCTCTTCTCCTACCTCTTTTTCCTTCTCTCTCTTCACCGCACCTCGGGTTTCGGTTTGGTGCTCGGTGCATCGCCCTGGCTCGCGAAATTCCGAAAATTGTGCCGATCGGGCAACAGCTGGAACCGTTTAACGACGACGGTTTTTATAAACTATACGCCGTCTGCGGCTGCGATGGACAATACTGCGAGCCCCTAACTTCGTCTCCATGCTAAATCGTGCGGTTCTCAGCCGGGGCTAACTCTCCCGGTTACATTTCTGGTTCTCGTTCATTCGATTTCGATCGCGTAATTTGTCGATGAAGATCAAGTTCGTTTTCAACCTCTTGTGGTTTTAACAACTGCGTACAAATAAATAAATGAAAAAACAAAAAGTTCATTTTACAGGATTACTAGTAGTTGTAGAAATGGTAGATTCAGTAGTTGAACAATGCAGCGGTCGCCTAACTTACGTAAATCGTAGGAGGCCGAGGCGAAGTTCGTACGTCTCCTTTGTTTCAATTAAAAATCGGCCGAATATTAATGGGAATTAATACACGCCGGTGTATATAATGATCCGTTTTCAACCAACTCGCATCACACAGAATTACAAGCGTTTAAGTTTAGGACGGACCGCCGGCAACGGCAACAAAATTGGTATCACGGGACGTTTATACGGCGATTATATTTCATGCGGCGCGACTATTGTCGGCGTTCACTATTATAGACCAGCATCCATCTCGGCCGTGGCCTCCGCGAGTGGCTCGTAATCGTATTGTATCTATGCTACGTGAGACGATATCAAACGGATTCAGCTAATACCAATGACACGCTTTGATACCGCAGTGCGATACCGGGGCGAATCGATACATATTGGTTAATGAGTACGTCATTGAATCGGTCACTGGTTTCCTATGAATCATAGTTACTGTCCCCAATGCGAGCTAGAGAGAGGGATGTAACGACGTGGCGCCGCGTCGTGCCGGTCTGTGCATCTAGGTGTAGCGTGCAGCGCAGATTGTCCAACGGAAGAAAGCCCATTTATCGCGAGCGCCCGCGTAAATTCTAGGGATTGGTCAGCTGGTCCGTAGGCCGCTTTGGCCAATATCTTGGCGGGTTTACGACAAGTTTACGACAAGTAATAAACTCATAAAGCCCCGTAGATTTCGCGGACACGAGCAGATTTCTAACGCCGTCCGCCGTGCAGCGAATACAACGCCGAGAGTCTCCCAGAGACGATAGCTTTATAATGTGCCACCGGTATCAGGAGTTAAATCTGCGCGCAACACCTGCCCGCCTTGTTAACAGAGTCACGGCCGTGACTCGGTTGCTCTGCTTTGTTACTTTTTTCTCGGGGGCTGACCGCGGATAACCGCGGAGAGAAAGAAAGAAACGAGCGTTCTCATTGTCGCGATCGTATTTCGTGGAAGAGGAGAGAACGCATCCGCACACGCGCCCGCGCTCGCATGCTACATATAACACCGCGCGCGTGGATTGTGGGTGGCACCCGTGGGTGCGCTCGCCGATTCCAACCTCGTTGCTCAGCCACGATGATCTCAGGGTCGATCGACGTGCCGCTACATCCGGCAAGTGTCGTCGATCGTTCTGCACAACTTGCTTTTGTGTCGCTCGATCCGCGACCAGACTGTTTCCTTTCTACGAACGGGGTGTTCTTATTTTCCAGGCCGCCTTCCCCGCGAATTTTTCCACATTTCTCTCTGGGAAACTATCGAATCTTCTGCATCGAAATTTTTCAGAAATATTTGCTGGTAAAAAAAATAATCGAGATTACTTGAGTTGTATATCTGTTTATTGAGAACGTTTTGAAATACGTGGCTCGACGGTCATCATTATTCCAGCTTTACGATATAGATCCAGAGAATATAAATCGAAATCGATTTGCACCCCTAATCCCTTGCCGTATTTAACGATTCATGATTTCTTTGTCGATGAAATAATATTGGATTCGTTTCTAGTCAAAATATTCAAGCACTAAAATAAATGTAGTTGTACAACATACTGTACATAGCTGTTTCTCTTCTACAACATTTTTCGGGATAAAGACGTTTTAATTGCTGTAAGCTGCAAAGAGAATGTTACGGCAAGGGGTTAATCGGAAACACGAGAATGTTTATTAATCGTTCTCGGTTCTAAGAGGGACAATATGTAGACAAGATTTCGGATGGGCCGAGTTCTCGGACACGGAAGCACCCGTGGCCGTCTGCGTGAGATCTCCCAGGGACTATCGGAGTCGTTCGAGCGTAACACCGAGGAATTTCGACGTCGTGCGAGAACGGGCCCGATACACCGCGACGTGGCTCTGGGACTCTGTCTTATGCAGCGACGGTAGCCCGCGCCGCTGCGCTGCACCGGACGTAATTTAGTAAATACCCGGTCTCCTCTACGAGCCTGTATTACGCACGTACACGAGGCCGGGTTCTGGCTCCATAAAGCGCGATGGACCCCACCCGATGCGAGAGGCTCGATCGAGCGTGTCCTGGCATTATTGCGATCGTCGTGCCACGTCGGACACGATGCCCTCGCTCTATCTCTTTCCCTCTCCCTCTTACTCTCTTTCGCTCTATCCGCTCTCTTTTCCCTCTCCGTCACTGGTTCCCGGCTCCCCGGCTGTCGTTAATCTTTTCTCTGAATACAGAGTTCGGTAAACATTGTCTGTCACGATAGCTGACGGATTTTAACCCTTTGCACTCGGAGGTGTTTTAAGAAGATAGACTCGTTTCCAGGATTGCAAAGGTGCGGCATCCTTGTTTTCCAGTAGTCAAAAGCGCTAGATAAAAGATCAATCTAGTTTTACGTTTACTAGGCGTAATTTGCATTATTCGACAGCATGTAGCGGTCACAGCTTTATGAAAATAGCTATATGAACAGCTTTGTGCTTCTGAATAATGCAAATTACGCCTCGTAAACGTAGAAATAGGATTTTTGAGGGCGATCGTGGCCTAGATCGATCTTTTATCTAGCGTTTCTGACTACCCCTGAAAAACCCCGTCTTCGTATTATCGAGAAATGAGAACGCGCATTCCGCAATCCTGAAAAAACGAGTCTACCCCTTTAAATCGAAAATGAAACATTTCTTTAAAAAATCACAAGCCACTAAATTTTATTAAAGACCATTTCAAGATTATTAATTCTCAGGGCGTGTTAAATAAGCTAGCGTGGTTAAAATCTAATTGACAGTTCGATGATAGTACATATTTCCAATGTGAAATGAAAGAACGGTGTCGCACGGTCTGGCAGAAACCATGTTTCGATTGCGCAGATCGACTATCTTTTCGATCGTAGGCCACCGAGGCGGAGCACCTTTTCAGATTCTCTCAGCGGGACGCCTCGGCAAACCGAGTTCCTCGTTTGTCGCCGATCAAGGCGGTAGGTCTCTCTCGCGAGAATCCGTACAATTCCCGAGAGGAATAAGATATCAAAGATCAACGGAGATCGATCGAGTTCCAATTAAAAAGCCTGATTACAGCGTGCGAAAAGTTAGTGTCGCGGCTACGTAATTAAATGTCTTGGTTGTCGGTGGTTCATCAGGAGCATTCATTCACCGAGTGCTGGATTTTATCGATCTCCCACGGATACATTACCGGAAGTCCTACACGAATTGCCCCGGGCTCAAATAATCTCATTTCTATTCCCTGCTGGACGTGAACGAGCCGAGAAGATATAGTTGGTTTAGACAATCACAAATTGTGATTTATTTCTGATCATTGCTATTTGTTGCTGATTGGTACGTGAAATTTTCGCGCAATGGACAGGAAGACTCTAATTAATATTGTATATAATAGTGTCTATAAGTAATGTAACTTATACTTTTAAAAGATAAAGTACAGCATAATCGCGATTGCCAGTGTTCTATGGATATTTATAATTTTCAATGATCTGCGATTCTGCAGTTGTACACGAGTCCAAGTTCCCTAAATCGCGATTCAATTATTCCGAGAGAAATCGGATTAGAAAATTCCTCGCTGCACGTGTCATTTCCTAAGAATCGTCTGACGTGTCTGTCCGTGACCTGGCAATTCTAGTTCCAGCAAACGCCGCGATAAAACTTCCCGGCGAATCTCCTCGGGAAACAGTGAAAACCATTTCCTAACTACTTTTACTCCGAAACTCGATTATTATCTGGACGTTCCCGTAGCCGGACACCTAAACGAACAGAGAAAAAAACGAGTACACAGAGTGGGCACGATCGAACCGGAAAACTCGGTCCGAATGACTTTTTGCTGGCTTGAACCGCGACTGGCGGCGAGACGAAGCAGAACAGGAGGGAGGTAAACAGCTGGCAACAACAGAAACAGTGAGAGAAAGACAGGGAGAAGGAGACAGATTGAGAGAGAGAAAGAGGGGTGGGGGAAGAGAGAGCAACTGGAAACCAAAGAGATTTATCCTTTCTCACGCGAGAGGCGAGACGGGGCGAGGCGAAGTGGGGCGAGGCGAAGTGAGGCGAGGCGAGAGGCAACAAGAGAAAATCGCGGTGTCGTTTGTTCTCTTCGGGGATTCTCGTTAGGCATGGGAGGGGAACAAGGGGGACGAGGCGTTCTCCGAGTTTCGGGACACGTTGCGGGCGAACGAAAGGTCCTGCAGAGCGTTTCCTATCCCGGGCAAGCATCACGGGAAAGCTCGTGTGCTTAGGCTGGCCACGCCGAGACTGGATATCGTGCGCCGCGCCGGCCGGCATGGCATACTCAGACTCCGAAAGCACGCGGTTCCGACGATGGAAGCCATTATTTATCCATTCCCCGGTCACGGGGATTCCCTGGGGATGCCCTCGGACGTATACGTGCCTTAATCGCGACGCTCTGGCATATACCATGGCCCCGAGGCACATCTACCAACACACGTATACATATATATACAATATATGTATATATATCTATCTATCCGAGCTCCGTCGAGCGAAAGAATCGACCTTTGAGCTTGCGGAGGAACAAAGCTCGAAGGCAGCCGCACAAGCGCTCCACGGAAAAGGACAACAAAGGGACCAGATACATCAGACAGAGAGAAGAGAAGGAGAGAGAGAGAGAGTGAAAGAGAGCAGGCTTTCGAAGCAACGGGAATATAAACGGGCGAGGAACGGCCCGTCGCGTAGCATCGCGTCGCGGCGTCAGCCCCAGGAAAATAGAAACTGTGAGATTGTTTCCTTTCAAGGATTTCTCACAGCAACAATTCGTCCGACACTTAATCGATTCCCCAGTGTTTTTCAGCGACAAAGGAATCTTCCAGCCTCCTCCGGTCGCAAAGACAGTCCGCTTCCGTTCACCTGCGAAACTCGAGTATACAAAATGACCCGCGAGACAATATCGACAGTAGTCGCGTTTCTTCTTTCATTCTGCTCGAGTTTGTTTCTCGGTGCTTCTGCAGTTTAACTGGTGGCTTTGGAAGTTCGTGTGATTAGACTACAACGGTTGCTGCGCCGTTCGGTCTTTGTTTCAACCGAGAAGTCGCATAATCGGTGTCACCGCTGGCTAAATCGGATACGTTGCACTGGACCAGCTGCCAAAGTTCTCTCAACCCCCACTACGATTTTCTTAGGATCACCTCATTTACTATTGTGCGAGAAAATTATTCAGCAGAAAGTTATAAATGTAGAAAGTATTATATTTTAAAAGTATATATGAGGATCTTTTCGAGAAGGTCATTTGTCAAGGACATCTCAAGGTCGTCGGTCTTGTTGATAAAAATTGCACCGATCTTGAAGACTCGTTAAAAAGCGACCTTGAGGAAATATTCTTGATACTGTTGCCTACACTCCTTTTGTCCGATACCGACATCTTTTACTGAACTTTTACGATGTTGATGTTGTAGAGATTGTTGCAACGGAACAGATCGGAGTGAGAATCAAGCTTTACCAATCTTTTGTAGGAAGTAGTTCGTAAGAAAATACAACTACAACGGGTCTAATAAAGTAATGAATCTCTGAAACGATTATTACACCAGGGTTAGATTTCGGAATAGATTATAGTCACGCTAGTCTCCAAGCATATACGCGTTGCTTCCACTTCTCTCGTCTTGATCATCTCGTAACGATGTCTAAGCGATAAAGACGAATTATTGCTATTAAGTACTTAATTATACCGGCAGAAATTGGCTGGTTATTTAAAAAACAGGTTGAATGTCACAATGTCGACGATAAAATCTGTTAATCTCACTAGGAAAGAAATTATGATCCTTTATTGGTCTGTAACCTATAGACATTTAAGCCACTTCTAGATGCAAGATTGTTTTCTTAAAAAAAAAAACAAAATTGTATCGTAGAATTTTATGAAAAATTAGTCTTTCCAGGTTCTTGCACCAAGGTCGACTCTACTTAACTCGACCGTCTCGAGCGCGGTCTACAAAAATAGCCATAGTCTCGCGACGAGTCTCGAAGCTCGAAGCTCGAATTTAAATGAAACAGCCATAAACCCATAAACGGTGGACACGGTGTCCATCGGCGGACAGTGAAGGAAACGGCGGTTAGGCTTGGCGGAGGGCAAACGGAAGTCGTAAGGAGGAATGCGTGAATCGACAGGCGCCGCTTGGGAAACAGGCTTTATGACAATCTTTATCGGTTGCCGAGTGTGTGTGTGTCACCTCTGAATCAGCCTCGCCGCCGGTGATCCACCTAATAGACAATGGGGACTGTTATATAAACAATGGCAATTGATAACGAGGGCCGTGTAATCGAACACCGGATGGAGAGCGCGTCGGAGCCACAACAAGGCGAAAGCAGCTCAACGTGGGTGATGGGAATCGAAAGATTCAACCGGAGTAATCAAACCTGAGGAGATGCTTCTATCGATACCGACAAACATCCATTGACATCGCTGACATCTTGCGACACGCTCGCTGTTTTTCACTTGCTGCATTTTTAATCGTCGCTGATCGACGTTCGCGAAACTTTCTGCCGATGCGGTGGTTTATTACTTGACTGCGAATTTTATGCATTTATGACAAGGCTTAACCGCCTAGTCGAGGGATAACTCAGAGTCACCATTAAAAATTGCTGTACCATTATTCATCAATATTGTTAATTAATCAATTACTACACATTTAAGTATTGTATGAGGCTTTATATCAATTTCATATCCATAAAATTAAAAAAGATCATACACAATAGAGTTATTCTAGGTCGGAAGAAATGTTTAATTTTCAAGTTAAAATAGTTCCGACTGCAAAGTGAAAATGCATTGGAAGAATTTAGGAGAGAAAATACGTGATAATACATAAGAATGAGTAGCATCTCTTAGCGGTCCACAATGGAGAGAGTTCAGGAGCTTCTGTAAGAGACGATGGGGAAAATCGTGGACAAAGGGTGACGCGCGGGACCTTGATACTATTCTGGATCAGCGACCGGGATCGCTAGGTTGAATTCGGTTGGAAATGGAAGAAATACGATCGGTGGCGCTTGGTTTCGCGCACGCGGATGTCCAGTCCGCCCACGCGACGACACGGCCCTGAGAAGGAGAACCGCTATCCGCCGGGAAACCGAGAACCGGCGAGGAATGCCGATCCCGCGATGAGAGAATTATCTAAGACCGATATCTTATCGGCCCCGGCCGGGACAGGTAACCGGAAGGGGGAGTTCATGATTGCCAGTGATCTTATCGGACAATTTGCACTTTGCGCGCGCCCACGCTCGCCGCTCGCGACCTCGACCGCAGATCGATGGGGTTTCGAGCACATCGATCTGTCTAGACGTCGATTTTTCCACCGAAAATACCAAATCGACCGTAATTTCTCTGACCCTCGATTCACTTCATTTTTCCTTGTGCACCCAATATTCTTTGGAACAACATTTCGAGTGCAAAGGTTTCCAGAAATTGGATGAAATAGTGTTACGCAAATTCCTCGATCGAGATCGGCGTACGTCAGTCGTTCTACCAAACTGCAGGTGCATCTAAAAGGCGAGCCAGACTGGTTCGGCGCTCGCGCGTTCATTATCCGCCTCTGTTTGTTTATTATCCCGGGCGTTATTGTCATTACCGTTAATTATTGACGAGCACGGAGCTGGAGAGCTCGTTCGATTAATCGCGCGCAGCCAGGATGCGCCGCTCCAGAACACAGAGATGGAAAGAGAGAGAGAGGGAGGGAGGGAGAGAGAGAGAGGAGGAAAAGAGTTTGTGGCACAAGGATGATTATTCGCAGCCAGAGATCATTTTCATCGATAGGTACGCAGCTCGCGCGAGCGCTTCTAATGGCCTGGCCGCGCGATTAGACGAAACAGATTGGTCGTGTCCAACCGAGGCCAGATTAGTCTCCTATTCCAACGCCGGAGCCTCGAATCAGAATAGTATATAGCAGCAATTTGCGCGCCGCGAAAGTGGGATCGCGTAATCTAGTTACCTGGCGAGCTGCGATACGATACCGATCTGTATACCCGCTGTTCCTTCAGACAGGCCCTCTTCGGACACCTAGGAGCTATGTGGAGACGCCGTGGTAGATTTTCTTGCAAATCTAAAGAAAATCGCCCTGAGACTGCTGCTCGAAGACTTGTTATTCTAATCTTTTGAATTTCTACACACGGTGTACCATAGTATCATGGTACCAATATATTTAATAATGTAAACAATATTGCGAGTAATTGTACAGCAATGTTTAGTGGTAAAGCCGTGTTTAGTAAAAGTTTTGTCAATGTAGTTTGAGAATATTCATTTTGTTTAGAAAGGGTTGAATCACAGTATGACATACCAACATGTTTAATAAGTTAAACTATATTTTGAATAATGGTATAGCAATTTTTACCACTCGAGTGCTAAGGGTTAAATTTCCAGCTGGCAAAGTTATATTTTCAGGTCGTCCGTGATTGTTAGGCTCGTTGCATCGGCAGCTCGATCGTTGCGTTTCGTGCAAAGTCGTGGGTCGAGCGGTCAAAGGGTTTTGTAGTTGGAAACGCGTTCACGCACTACGTCGGCGACGATTGTTTTCGATGATAGAGAATCGGAGGCGACGCGTTTGGCAGCGACTCGAGGAGTCGCGACGCCGGTCGAGACAGAATCGACGACTGCGATCGCGACGAGACCTCTCTCGCGATCGAACGATCCTCGCCTCGCTTTGTCGGGATTGAGATTCCAGCAGCGGCTCTGCTCGCCGGCTAACCTGACCATCGAAAGGAGTATTCTAGGGCAGTGTACCCGGGGCTTAGAATAAACTCGGTTTACTTAAGCATGACGGGCATGCATATGAGTACGGGGCAAAGGAGAGCCGCCAAGCGCCATCTACCCTGTGGCCAGAAATAATTGTCATTCTACTTGAGCTCCGATCCAGGCCCGTCTCGTCGGCATCGGGCACATCGCCGCGCTGCCTCGCTTTTCCCTCGATTTCGTCGACCTTTCACCCAGCCAGCGGTTCCCAAATTTATTCGATCCCATTGCCAAAAAAATCATTACAAATCCAATGCAGTTTTAACTGGAAATTTCATACAGCATTGTAGCTTCGTAACTGTGGCATTATCTGAATTATTGAAAGGTTACGCTGTATCGCGAACTGAACGAGTAAATGTGATCCAAACTGCATCGTGTTCGGACTCATTTTAATCGGAGAAATGTCACAAATACAGGGTGGTCCATTGTGTCATCATCAGACTGCGGATATTAATGCAAAATAAACATTGTCTGCGTCGATTGCGAGAAATAGAAACCAAATAGAATGTTCTTTCTTCCCTTAATAATTTTAATAGATGAGGAACCATGTATTAACATGTTGAATTTTCAAAATTTTCCTACAATTTTGAATTTCATCTACTCACTTTTGCTATAAATGCGTAAAGATCCGCAGGCTAGCCATCACAAATAAAGGATATATTTAGGTGGCTACATTTAGGTGGACCACCCTATACATGATCAGAGTGTCACAAGAAAATGATTGAAAACGAGAAAGTTTCGTCCCTGGATTAGTGATGTCTCTTGATATTTCGTTTCTACGTTATCTTCTACCTTTAATACTAGCAGTAATATATGAAGGAATAGTATCTGAGCACGAGTATATAAGTGACCATTCCGGTCTGCACATATGGAGGCATTACCGTGTTATTCTACCGTTCCAAGTTTTTATATTAGATTGAACGCTTTCGAGGGTGCTTTCCGGAAATCTTCTCAGCGGTTCTTACGGGGAAATAATCGTGGGTTTGAAAAGTTTCCTCGGAATCCTCGGGACTTCACGTAGCCCGTTTAGGGTTTAAGATCGCGTCGGTAGAGCAAGTGGAGGTTCGAGACCAGGATTCTATAGTATATCCTCTGCGGTATCGGTCCTTGAAGTGGACTCGAAAGGCGGCACGAGGCTTAAGTCGCGTCGCGACGCGGTCGTCGCCGGGGCAATAACGGAAACAAGGTAATCCTTGCGGGGCACGGCGCGACGGCTGCCGGCAGCAGAAACATCGCGGTGCGCCGACGAACAAAAGTCTTCGGGAGCTTCCACGAAAGAACGAAACGAAAGGGACGTGGACGCAATGTAAACGATCGCCGGCGTCGTTTTATTGCCGGAGCAGTATTCCGCTGCTGCAGAAACGGCGCAGGTCGAATTACGAAGCTTTACGAGGGGGCTTGGGACCGGAATGTCGCTCTTGCATCCGACTTGACCGCCTCTCGATGCTGACCCGTTAGTTTCTAATTGGACCGAGCTTTCTACCATGGATACCTCTAGCTCTGTACACAGAAATCATTTCGTACAATCTTTGCATCAACAGCACCACCGTTCGTCAAAAGAAGAATCGCGAGAAACAACAGCCAATTATAAATGTCTCTCTACCCCTCATAACTTGAACAGATCGAAAGTATTGATACTTTTCAATTCTAATCTACCTGCTGTTTGAAATTGCAGTTAGCCAATTTTCTCGTAAATGTGTACAACGTTTCTGTGGGAACCGTTTTCTCAGCCGAACAGAAAGTTGCTGTTTCGTACTGCGGCTCGAATAATTCGATGACTCAACGTACTTTCTTCGTTCTAGATGAATATGTTGCATCGAGAGCCTTCGGGCATAGTTCGCACCGAGAGAGGGCAGTGTTCATTGGGCGATTCCGAGCGCGCGAATCGTCTCCTGGCGAGAGGCTTGGCCAGGAAACCGGAGAAATACAAATTTCTCTATCGGCGCTTAGTCTCCCACGCGATCAAAGGCTCCGAGGCACGACTCGGTCGACACGCGAGCCGCGATACCGTCTTTTTAATCGGTACCGGCCGAGCGAGAGCCAATGCTCGAGCCCGTGTGCGAGTCTGAATGCATATCGAGTGTGGCGGCCTAGAATACTCCTTTCAACGGTCAGGTTACCCAGTAAACGCGCCGCGAGCCGATCGAAAGCGACAAGTGCAGTAGCACGTTGTCGCTGGAATCCCGGGGAGTGGGACTAGGAATCGCAGAGCGATTTCGCGTCCTCGACTTTATCGCGCCTCGTTACGTCAGCGCCGAGCTGCTGAGATCGAGATCCGGAGCACGGAGTCGTCGGGGGACGTCATTTTCATTGGAAACGGAGCTCCGGGTCCGGTACTGCTCGAGAAAAAAAACGCAAGATTATCAGAATTCTCTTAACTCTCCTATAGAAATTACCAAATTTTACAGAACTGTTCACTTCGGTGCGCTCTCGTTTTTTCTTTTATTTTCATTTGAATATACAGCGGATTCCCGTAAAACGCGGTCAACAATTCTTTAACCTTTTGCACTTGAAACTATTTTAACACGAAAACGAAACATTCCTTCTGACCTAGAACATTTCCATTCTGTATGATTCTATACGAGTCTCTCTCTCGAACGCTTCTATTTTCGTTGGAATTTTCTCCAATGGGGATTCACCGAAGACTATTGATCTCCTTAAAACACGATTGATAAATTCTTTGTCCACAGGAGCAATGATTCCTAACAAACGATGCCATAAAAACAGATAGAATCCTAACACTAAAAGATTATCTACCTTAACCCACCTAAGCCACGCCCACTGAGTACTTTACACGGCGGGCGTGGCTTAGATGCTCTCGGAGGAGCTAGGACACTGTTCCACAGGGCAATCTGTGTCACGTTCACTATTTGAACTCTGTTGAATTCTGTGTAGCCCCACATCGATGATTTATTAGATGGCTACCATTTTTGAATGGCATAGCATCCTGCCAAACGGCGGTAAAAAGGATAAAAAGAACAACACATCAAATCATCGACACGACTCCAGGAACATGCAAAATCCTCCCAAAGGGCGTGGTCCAGTGGCCCCCGGAGGAGCCGAGTCGATGCCTCAGGGAGCAAGCCGTGCTCGCGTTGGTCGCAGACCATCCATAACCGATTTAGCATATGCAAGTTGTCAGAACGGCGCGAAACAAGCATCGAACGAACAATTGGCCGTGATCGTTGTGTGTCCGCGCTCCGAACGCTAATTTTCCCGGGAATAATTAGTATCGCGACGGCGTTGCGGCGCGCGGTCTCCGTCTCTCATGAGACTGCATTCCTGGCATAACCTTTTATCAGCCGTGGGGACTCGACGGGTCTGTGGTCCGCGCTCTCTTTGCTCGCTCTCTCGCTCTCCGTCTCTCTCGCGCGCGCAAAGCGTTGCCCTGCACCTTTTACTTCGGATATCTTGCATTCTACGTGTATATTATCTTACTCACTTTCGTGCAACCCAATAAGGCGCCTATCCCGCGGAGCCTAGCGCCAGCTAATAATACCGAATGCCGCGGTTTGCACGAGGCCTGCCTTTCTCGCTTCCTCTCTCGCTTCCTCGCGATCGCCTCCGGTCTTCATCGCTCTACTACAGTCTTCCCTCTCTCTCTCTTCCTCTCTCTCTCAGAGTGTGTCTATGAGGGTGTACGCACGAGTGTGTGTTGCACGCGTATGCCCGGTCAGAAAGAAAGACAAAGAAAGGAGAGAGGTTTCGTGCGCGCGCGTGTAACGCCGTTTCGTTATTTATCGTTTAATGAAATTCCCTTTCGTAAATCGTTCTGTCCGCCCCGCTTCGCCGACACTCACGCCGGCCCCGCGCTCTTTTCACGGTGCTCCTGATATTGGCTCTCGCGAACACCACCTTCCTTCCACGACCGTGGGAAATTTCGTCGAGGCCCCGACGCCGCGTGACGCTGCTCCGTTCCGCTCCGCACTGCTTCGCAATGCTCTACGACAAGCGAGAGAGCAACCTCTTCGCCTCCCGAGCTCCGACGATCGACACCATTGTCTCCGATTCGGTTTTCGACACGATCGGCTACCTTCCCGTCAACGACAACGCCCGCAAACTCCACCGTTAACATCTTCTGTTTTGCCGAGCACGCGTGGCGATTATGGTTTCCCTGGGAAACGGCGAATTCGTACGATCCCCGGCCATTTTGCCACGATGGTAACTGTGCTTGCTTTCAGCAATCCGTGGAATATTAATTTCTCTATTTGCCTATATTTCTTACGTAACCGAATATCATTATAAGCAGACAGCGGATCTTTATGCAAAATAAACATTTTCTACGCGAATTGCAACCAACTCGAGTCAAATAGAAATTTGTATTCTTTCTTAATTTGTATCATAGTTAACACCTTCTGTTTGTCGAACACACGTGGCGATTATGGTGACGAGCGTTTTCCTGGGAAACGGCGAATTCGTACGATCCCCGGCCATTTTGTCACGATGGTAACTGTGCCTGCCTTCAGCAATCCGCGGAATATTGATTTTTCAATGCCAATACAGTGATACATACAATATATTTAATAGATTGAAAATAGTATAACAATGTTTTAAAATTCTTCTAATGTTTTCACTGTTTTCGATTACACCCAATCATTTTTCCCATAAATGCATGGAATCTGCTGTCTATTTATAAGCGTTAGTAATTGTTCGAGAAGTACTCTCTGCGATCTCAATGTGTTTTTGGTATTCTTTTTCGCAATTCGATAGGAACCGGATACGAAATAAATCAATCTTATTCTTGAACTTTCGGAGTGCGATGGTTAATTAAACGAGCACGATTACGGGGAACAAAATTATGGTAACAGGTGAACGCGTCGATCACGAATCACCGTAATCCATCTTTACCGTGGCGAAGTAAATAGAATTATCGTAATTAGACGATAATAGTGGTTAATACGAACAGATGCTTGCCAGTCGACGAGTTGATTTATGATTGATTTATGACTGTAGCCAACTCGACGGTGATTTGTATGCATGATCTACGAGATCGGTAGCTATCTAAAGTACCTTCTCGATCAATTATAATAAATATCATTACAATCGTCATACAATTATCGAATACACACCCGATATCCCATATTCGTCATATACCTAGATTATTGAACAGCTTTGAAAAACACGTTCACTAAAAAAAAAATTGTTAAAGCACAGAGATCACACTGATGCCCACGTATTGTTCATTTGAAATGACTTTCCCGCACCGGGGTTGCCAACGAAACAATTTACCTGGGTACATGCGAGACCGGTGGACGGCATGTTTGAACGAAAATATCGCAATTAACAAGCTAATACAGAATATTGTTATTCGGCGTAAACAAGCGGAGGTACACGGCGAGAGCGGCGAGCCCGGCTCCTATCAATAACGAATGAAAACTCAAATTTCCTGGCAAATAAACGGGGCCGGTTTAATGGCGGCGTCGACCTACCTGGGAATTAAATAAACTCGAATTATTTCGAATGGATAACGAGCCGCGATCGAAACTACCTGCTCGATCGCCGGAACCCGGGTCCCGAGCGAATCTTTTAAACTTCCGCAGAAAGGAACAGAGTAACCGACGGACAAGAAACAGCAAATAATGTAATACTACAGCAAACATCGCACGGTAAATATTACGAAATACGCTGGCTTCAGGAAATACCATACTACATTTTCGACGTCAACAAAATCCGCGATGTTTAAATTGTTATAATTTCGCAGAAAAGGGTCATACGATGCTGAACCTGTACTCACTTTAAAGCTTGAAGCCTCTACTCTCGTATACTGTTTTTCTTTTTGTCTGAAGATATTTTTGCATGATGTGGGGTGGGAAAATAGACACGTGTCCTCTCTGAAACGTCTACGGTTTTGAAGATTTGAGAAGATGAAGATTCTAGATGAAGAATCGGAGTTTCAATTTTTTGGGGTATATGATTTTTTTCATTTTATGGATATGGTGACTCTGAATGGTAAATCTGAGGCGCCACTAAAAATTGTCGATATCTAATCAATTACTAAACGTTTAGGTATTGTATGAGGTACTATACCAATTTCATATTCATAAAATTTTCAAAATCATAGGGAATGGAAATATTCTAGGTCGGAAGAGGTGTTTAATTTTCGCGTTAAAATAACTCCGAGGGCAAAGGGTTAGATCGATAGCGCATAATTAACGGCAATGCGACTATTGTCCGTGTTTTTGCGATTCCGGCGTGCGGTGTGCGTCGGCAGGATCATTCATTCCGAGCACACGCAGTCGAAATTTGAATAGCCCCCGGGACCCTGTTTCTCGGGTGACTAAGCTACACGCGAAAAGAATACCGAGGGAAAAGCCGACCGACGACGAAGAATCGTCTTTTGCTCTCTCTCTCTTCTTTTTTCCTTTTGGTTCGCGAAACCCGCATTAATATTCATCAGGATTACAAAAAACAATGCCGCCCACCGGCACCCGTGACCTGTTGAGCCGCGGCCATCAAACGCGGATTATGTCGGATTACAACTTTATAATTGAATCTCTATGCGAAACGGGCCTTTCCTCCAGTCCACCCACGTTCCGGCGCGGCCTCGACGCGCCGCGCCGCACGGATTCGTGGAACCGACGCAGAAACACGGGCATGACCGCGTTTAACGGCGACCCGGTGAATCGGCGCCGAATGGACGAGCATGATTCACTTTGTGGCTCGCTGCGATCCCGAATCGGGATTTAGCTGCCTGGAATCGGCAGAAGAAACCTTCCAAAAGCCCAAGACAAGCATTAGATACCATGTTCTGTGCTGAATCAATTTTTCCTATACATTCTGCTGAAACGTATTTTTGCGTCACAAGCTAATAGGAGTATTGCTACCGCTCAGATTATTAATCATTAGGAGATTGCGGATGTTTATTAATTTGTTTAGTAATTTGCGATTTCTTGACGAATTTTGAGAAACTCGAATCAAATAAAATCTAATTTTCCGTGGTAGTAGTCTTTCTGGATCTGAAATAAATTAAAATCGTATTAAACTCTGTCGTATTTTATATCCCAGCATTTTTTGAAAATTTTTTAGACTGTCGACCTTTATGCAAAATAAAAATGTTCTGCGTTTATTGTGCGGAGCAGGAATAAAATAAAAATTGATTTCATCTCTTAATGACTTCGTTACATTAAAAACAACATTACAATATTCTTATACTTTTTCGAATATTTTACTGTTTCATATTTCAACCAACGAATTTCTTCATTAATGCATAAAGATCCGCATTATGTAATGATCATTAAACAAGATGAAAATGGTCTGTATCCTAAGATTCCACTTGAAATGATTTGGCCGATGTGTCCGATCGCGCGTAATGGAAAATGGTTACTCGCTGGCCACCGGGTAAGTGTCGCCGGGAACCACACCTGCGATCGGTTGTTGTGTCGTCGATTACGAATCGAGACAAATTGCCGGCCATTTTCCCGTTTAACGGGAGCGTACGATCGTTTCAGCGGAACGTTACGTGGCGTTGTTTTTGCGTCGAGGCCGTTTGTCGGCCGGATCGAGAACGAAAGTCTTTCGAGGAACGGATTTCCAACGGGCGGCCGTGGATCGGGACTTCCTTGAATCGATGGGAAAATATTCGTCATTGCGAGCCATCGCGCGATCAAATTGCATGAACGGGAAGTAGGATCGAGATCGTCGAAAATTTCTTTACGCTTTACCTTACCAAATAAATTTTGCACAACTCTGACTAGTAATTGTAGAGTCGTAATCAATTTTTCTATTATTTTTTCTGAATTCAGATTTTATAGAAATGATACAACATTGAAATAGTGGTCACTCATTTCCGTCATAAAGTCCACAGTATACGTACATTCATCGGGTACACGCGCCCATGCGTAACAATCAACTGACGCGTCTGACCACGACGTACCCATTCCCCTTATGATACACGCTTACGCAGCACGCAGATAGCCTCGGAAAAAATTCAACTCTAGAACTACCACGCTCTAACATTCAAGGATTGCCGTAGGAATACCACTAATGAATAGACTGCTGAACATTTTCATGTAAGATCAAAATTGTCTGCATCAACTACGCGACGTAGGAACTACATTTATTTCTTCCCTTACCAATTTCAATGAGAATAATACAACACAATTGAGCAGTCTAACGATTATTATACCGTAGCATACGATCGACTGATGCAATTAAATACAAAATTACAGTACATGACCGCTGCCACTGCTTTTATTTAGCCACTGATCGGAACAGATACGCTTCTCTCGAAAAAGCTGATCCGGGGCTATTATTGTGCTTATCGAGCGAACCGTGCATTTTCAGGGGTTGCAGGTCAGCGAATCGCGACGTTACGAGGGTTGAAGAGTCAGGGTGTCCGGTTGATTACCTGGTGCGCGGCTAGAACTATTTCCCGTGCGGACGGGGCGGGTTATATTTAGCGGAAGGAGTTAAAACGATTCATCGGCGTCGTCGACTCGAACCGTGAAAGCCGCGCACTTCATCAAAGCCCGAGTATTTGCAGAGCGGGGCCGGTCTTATAGCCATTCAAGGTAAGTAACCGGAGCTCGCGTTGAGTATCGTGAGTACCGCCAGGGGCGGTGAGTTAATCGGCTTTTCGTCGGGTAGTCGGTCGCCTCTCTCGGTTACGGGAAGAGAGGGTCCGATGCCACGCGTTTCCCAGCTCTCCACAGTTCGTTTATTCGTTCATTTCGTTCAGTTCAGCCCACCACTCGATTCCCCCGATTTCAGTTCGATGGGATGACACGCGAGACCGACCCCCCGTTCCCCCATTATACGATCAAACGATCGGTGAACACGCATCGGGACCGTGTGCTCCATTATGCTTGTTCCCCGGTGATAATCCCCCCCACATAGCAAGCCGACATCGCGATGATTGCGGGTTAGAAAATAGGCCGACAGCCTCAGGCCTAATTGTCAATTGCGCGCGATCGTCTCAGGGACACGGAAGCTCGACGATCGACAAGGTTGCCTCGACCGTCTTCGGTAACTGCGGAGAATCTGCGAAACGGCCGCGGCGACAAAACGATCGAGATGTCGAGGGGCCAGATACACATTTAATTCTTCCTGAAATAATTTCATTCATTGTCGAGACAGAATTGTTGAGTCATACCACTCTCAACAGACCACAAAGAAGTTGACACAGAGACGAAGACAGAAAGCTTTGAACTCTTCGTTTTTAAAAAATTGAACCTGTGTATTTTGGAGGTAAATGGCATCTTTCTCCTGTCTCGTTGCCGCTCCCCGATGCATCGTTTGATGTTATTCGCTCGAGAACTACTTGATGTTCGGCCGGACATTTTTCCCATCATCCAATCGATACACTGATCCATACGTCCGTCACCAAAGTGTTAATCGGCTTGCAACTATAGTGCATCGGATCCGCGGAGCGCTCGGCCAAACAGATCGGCTGCGTACCATTCACGTCCCAGTTACCATTGCGCCTCGCGACAGCACAGCCTGCATTCATCGGCTCCCGCGAGCGCATTTGCACGCCTCATTACCGGCCGAATCAATAGCACCCCGCTGACAAATCTGCACAATGTCCATCCCGCGATTTCGAGGATATCGCGGAATACCTGCGAATCCCATGATTCCAAGCTGCCACCTACGTACACGAAGATAAACCGGAAACCGTCCGAGACGATGGACACTTTAACGAGATCTCAGCCGCGCCGTGGGGGACAGCTAGTCAAATTGGGGAATCACGGGGGAACATCACTAATATGCAATTTTGCAAAAGGAATTTATCGTACATCGTGATATAAACAAGTAATGAGATATGTACGCCAGGTTTGTCCGCACTGTACGTCGCCCAAGTTGTGGACACCGCTACGCTGTGGAGCAGCTGAGGCTATACAGTCCGCGTCCCCATTGGCCCCAGCCTCGCCGCCAATCGGGGAGTGGGGATGGCTCCGCGCCGCTACAGAGAGGAATCCGTATTCCAGTTTCCGGCAACAGTGGCGCGATTGATCGCGCTCCAATCCCGCGTGAATGGCGTTAGCGATGAGTCGTGGAACACGAAGTAGAAGCGGCTCGGCGCTTCTCGCGGCGATAAGCTCGAGCCGGCTCTAACAGATCGATATTATAATCGCTCGCGCGGATCAAAGCCGGATCGGCTTGAACGTTTGAATCGCTTCGAACGTTTGGATACGGCGCTCTCTCTTTCTCTCTTTCTGGAGCCGTTTCCGAGTCTCGTGGCAAGCTTCAAAGTCAACTATCCCTCTTTCTCTCCTCCGCACAAGGAACCCGGAGGTAATGTAAACAGGCGATGAGTCACGGATCGATGAAAATTGAAAATTTCAACGGTCCTCGATGTATCGCCGTCGATCTCTCGGCGATCTCTCTAGATTGCCTAGATCGGAATCGGTGTCTGGCATCGAGACCAGAACCGCTTTGAATAATGCGCAACTCGAGCGCGAAAGAATTGCGTCAAACCGATTAAACGAGCATGCGCTGGAAAGTTGCACTCGGACATTTCTAGACTACGGTTCGAACGCGCTTGAATATGCATCGGTGCACCGGACACTTGTCTCTTGAGCTTTCCAGCCGGGGGACCCGTTAATGAGTTACTACGCGACGAGCATGGCCGAGCGTGTGTAAATAACACGAAATTCTATCGCGATTCGCTCCGAACGATTCTTTGCCCGATAGTGCGAGCGACAAGCTCTTAGCGGCGTCAGCTAATTCAATCGTTTTCACACTTAGATATTCACTATTAGAAATTGAGCGTTCCTCACAGCCGCGGAACTAGCTGTAATTCGGCACAGTTAAATCCTGTTTCGAAGTATAATTGCTGCATACACATTTATATTTTCTGTCATCAATTGCGATGAGCTGAAAACAATACAATATTTTCGAATCTTTTAGATGTCCACATTCTTTTGATGTACATGACTCCGAGTCACCGCACGAGCGCTAAGGGTTAATTCCTCGAGAAGTAATCGTAAATCTATGCTAATGAAAAATTGAGCTTCTACCAAAATTTAATTCTACAATCTCCACATGTTTATTCAAAAGAAATCGATCCCATGCTTATCAGGAAATTTTTGGGATACCTGATACATGAAATGCTTGATCCCTGGGCAGTTTTGTTTCACTTTCGTGTCAACAAATTACCCGGCAAAGCGGCGAGTCGATCTACCGATACAGGGGACGATCGCGAAACACGAATGACTTCGCGGCACCGGCGATGTTGGTCGGTCTACCATAGCGCGCCGATTCTTCCGTAGAATTGCGGCCCGACACGCGAACTTTAATTACCGGTAATTGCGACGCGGTGACGGCGCGCCGCGCTGCGCCGCGTTCCAGTAAACACACCGGTTCGCGTCGCTTTTGCACACCGTGACACCGTGCGCCGCACCGGGACGCTTAATATTCATACGGCCGATTATTGCATGTCGCGACCGTTAGACCAACGTGATATTTACAGCCCAGGAGGATTTCTTTCCATTTCTAAAGTGTGACTCACGTAATCGCGCCTCATCGGTGCGACGCGATGCGCCGAGCTATATACGGCGCTTCGTGAGATAGTCCCACTTTACACTTTTCTTCTCTTTCCGCGTGCGATTCGAGCGAAACTTCCCGATTCGAGATTCAAGGTTTCGCATGATCTGTATCGACTGCAGAGCCGTGTGCTGTTCGCCTTTTTCAAAAGAAGTCGCACGGGACCGCGTAGGAACACGAAAGACATTCTGTTTGCTCATGATTTAGTCTAGTAATGAAATTGTTTTCGTCTGCTATCGATATTTAATTTATTAACTTTTAATTACTCGCATATAGTATTTGCAGTCTCAAAACTTGGAATTTAGTGTTTCAAGCGTGAATAAAGGTGTCGACTAAAGCAGCAAATATCTATTTTGCATTAATGTAGCTATTTGATTGAATAAAAATTTGGGAAGAGGAACAGGAAGAAATTATAATAAAAAATGATAATGCAAAGGGTCGCCAATTCGCCCGGAGATATATTTATTTATTGCCGGATTTGAGGAAGCGGCGCGAAAGGATCGAACAGTATTTCCTCGATGGAGGACGAGTCCTCGGGATCCTTTAACAGGGACACCGTCTTAAGAGCGTTCGCGTCTCGAGCCTCTCTCGGACAGAGAGCAGCCCAGCGAGTCTAATAATTAAAAGTTTTAATTATGCAACGAGGCTGCTCGTGAGAACAAAGGAGCCAGGCTCGAAACGGTGTCCACGTTTCCGGGATCCTACAGCTCTGCTTAATCCCTAACTAAATTTTTATTATTGCGCCGCTCGCAACTCTTACCCCATCCTATTCTTTCTCTCTCTCTCTCTCTCTCTCTCTTTCTCCTTTCTCTCCATTATATCTTGGCTCCGCCGCGCCGCCGCGCCGGTTTTCTTTACCGAGGATTTCCTCGGGAAACTGCAAAAATAGAACACGCGTGGATTAATCGTTCCATCGATAACGCTTTCGAGTCGTGCACCTACAAATTGCGACTGCGCCTGTCACCGTTTAACACGCTTATTAAAAGTTCATTAATTATGTCGGACTCGCGCGCGAGCGGAGGTTCATTAGCCCTGTTCCGTAACTCGCGACGATTTCATACATTTTTCACCGCTTTTTATTGTTCCCGAAGGGGATATGAATAATCTTATTTTAATCCGTCGATCGTCACGTGCCGAGGAAATTTTAAATATTTTTTAAACGGGCAGGTCGTTCGACTTTATCGATCGTCGTCTTGCTGCGCACGACGCTCCGGATCGATCTCGATCTCCGCGAGGTTGACGCACAGTGGCGAATTCGGCCGAAAAATGTCGCCAAACATAGAAAAAACTTTTATCTGAATTTGAAAAATTTGTTTAACGTACTTTATTTAGTCTGTCAGAGATATGCGAGTCTCGAGTTGAAGTTTTTACGATATCGGCTTTTCCAGGCATACTTAAAAATTGCTGTGCGATTTGTTATCAGTATAAAATTCAAAATTGTTGGAAAATTCATATTTCATTGTCATTTACTTCAATGATTCATCATAGATTTCAAGATAAGAATTTCGGCCACGAATTCGGCCGAATCCGCCACTGTGCGACGGTTGGAGATCGCAGAACGTGACTCGTCCGAATCGGACCGGTCGGAATCGAATTATCTTCGATTGGCCGGTAGAAGGCGGCCGGGTCGCCCGGTGTCAATGGATCAAATGATCGGTGTCGGGAGTCGCCGTCGCGTCGCGTCAAAAATTACGAACGTGGTCGCGGCTTGGGGGCCGGCCGATCGGCCCGATAAATCGCGCGTGATTTACGATCGGTATCGGCGCCGGCGATACATTGTAATTCGCGATAGACCTCGCGCGCGCGCCTGCTTTGTCGGGCGGAGGGGCCCGGGCTAAAAAATGATCGTGGCCAATAAATAGCCGCGCAATTACCTCTCGCACCACCGACGCTGCTTGGAAAACGTTTGCCCCGATAATCCACGGGTCGGCGCTCTTTTGTTTCGTTTTCCGTGCGTCCTTATTTATTTGCGTATTTTGAAAACCCACGAGCCCAGGAGTCTCGCGCGCTGCGTTTTGTCGATTCGAACCGATTTACGAGATAGAGAGATAGGGAGTTCGCTATTCGTTTGGTGACCGTTCGCCGACCGGCCGCTGCCGCGCCAGGTCAAAAGACCGCGCGTTTAACGATTAATCGTATAATTGGCGCAACATCTACGGCCTTGAGCCTGTTAGAAACACGACGGAGCCGTGCTGCCGAGGACGTGCTCGTAAACTCTCCATCTCTTTTTCTTTCTATCTTGTTCCAAGTCCAACGAGTCGCGTCGTTTCACCTCTGCACCTGACGCGATCGCAGAAAACCGAGGCACACAACCAGAGACGTGGCCACTTTCTGTTAGTCTGACCATTGACTGGAGCGAGGACCCATTCTACTGATGATGGCCAGACGCGCAGTGATGCGACGCGCTCTGTGCCTCTTCAGCTGAGGACCATGAGATTTTGAAAATCCTGAAATGATCAGCGGTAGATCACTTTGCCTCAATTCTGAAGCAGTTCACGACTAGTCAGCTGACGGTTCGATTTCGTCTGGACGCAAGATCTCAGAGGTCTCGATTGGTCTCAAGCCGCGAGCAGGGACTCGTACCGTTACCGGTACTTGCCGGTGCGAGAACGAGAGCAGCAGGAAAAGTCCGTGAACCCGCGGCTGGAAAGTAGACGAGGAAAAGGCTGCGGGACGGAGGCGCACGCGGAATCGTGCGGCTGCTCGATCAGGAAAAGTCACCGTGTCCCGGAGCAGCCACAGCCACGACAGTGCTCCTGCTCCTGCTCCGACGAGGTGAAACTGCACCGGCGTGCCACGCCAGGTACTACCACACCAGACCAGGACAGAGAGAGAGAGGGACTAGGTACCAGACCGATCGCCTCGTGGGAGTAGTATCTTTCCTCGTTTTTCGTTCGAGCCGGGATACGCCAGGCCCGATATCCTCCGATATTGCGGCGAATCGATGGGAACCGCAGTGGATCTGTATTGTCGCAAACTGCATCCCCAATGGACCACGCCGAACCGCGGTCCTGAAACCTTTTCCGCGCGCGCGAAATTGCCGCTTCCTCCCAAGCCTACATTTTTCTCTTACACTATTTCACCAACCTTCGAACTTTCATCTTTCCCCATCACCTTTACGCAAACCACAAAATCGACGGCAGCTGTTGCCAGAAACTGCAGTCACTGAAACATGTCTCTGAATTCTTTCAGATCTCGTTAAAAGACTTCGAATGTTTCGATGAAAGTGCGAGGCGATTGCCACGTGGTTGCCTCGTGGGAGAGAAACTCGCGTATACGTATATTTGCACGAACTGCCGATTCATTTGGTCACTTCGCGAGAACTTATCCTGGATCGGATGCACTCGCGGGGCGATGGTTACAACTAGATTGCGGATCTTGATACGTTTATGGCCTTCGAAAAATTTCTTGGATAGCGTCAATCATCGAGCGGAAGCGGCTCTGCTGCTGGCTTTTATTCGCGGATCATTCGGCGTCGAATGGTTCGAACATTCCCCGGCGATGATCGCGACAAACAACGCTTCCTGAACATAGTAGCACAATTTGAACGCATCTCTGTTTCCGCAATAAATTCGTTGACGCCTGACCCGGCGCCGATATTTTCGAAAATTCGGCCGGTTCGAAGCTTTGTGGAGTGCGGATGTGCGCGACCTTCCTGTCACGTGAAACCCGATACATCGAATGGTTATTATACAGCCTTTGGACGTCGATCCTATGGGTACGTGTATTTTATGCTTTTTTCGGCGGACGGCTGAAAGGAACTTTCACGTTGCTACTATGGCCGTGGCTGCGGGGAGAATCGTTTTAGTGTTAAGGGGGTGGACTCGTTTTTCCAGGATTGCAAGGGTGCGGGATACGCCTTTTCATTTCTTGATAACGCAAATATGGGGTTTTTCAGTAGTCAAGAATGCGAGTAGAAATAATTCAATCGTACTCCGACGAACTTTCTCGCGAGCCAAGTAGCCTGAGAAAGAGGCGGGATCGCGCAACAGAATCGGCGTAGTTGCAGCGTGGCGGTAATAATAAAATATTTGCATTCGATCTGCCTGGGAAACTCATTACGGGGACACGCAATCGGCTCCGTTCGTACGATCTCGAGGCGATCCGAGATCGTGCGCGAGCAATAAGACTTGCAACTGTTCTGAAAATTACGTTTAAACCCGCTACGGATGTACAGTACATTTGACGTGCGTAATCACACCGTAAATATGCTTCCCTTTATTTTGCATGTAATGAACGTGATAATTCAAGTTAACACGCTCGCTACCACCATCACGGATACGTGACGTGCACAATCTCGCAGGCTATTCACTATAAAGATAGTCAAATTCATTCTATACTCTTCCTTCGGAGAGTCCATGACTCCTATTTGCTAAATCGTTTTAATATTTCATAAAGGAGGTACAGCGCATTCAATAAAACATTTGGGCAATTTAAAAAAGCAGCGTACGTATTAAAGTTCGTGAAATATTTTCCTCATACTTTATACGTTCAAACGAATCAGTAGAATGTGTCATATTAGTGGACATAGAAAGAGAGACAGGAGCAAAAGTCGCGAGTTGCGCATCGTTCCGGCGCGCGTTCCGACGCGTTCTCCGCGCATCCCATGGAAAATCCTGGTACACGTCGGCTCTTCAATGGCGCGTCAGCCCGTTAATAAAGCCTTGATGAAAACGGGCCGGCCTGGTCAATAAAAAGCATCGGGAATCAATGAGCGTTGGGCTGTAAAATGTCGTCTGCGTATCGCGTGCGCCGAAGCCATATTGTGCGCGTTTTCCCGTGGTTTTCCCGTGGATCTAAAAGCCGCCGCAAGGTGAAAGAAAAAGGCAAAAGCCGGCGGGAGCGGGAGACCGAGCCCGATGGTCGACTGCCGAAGGTTTGCGTTCTACCAGAGGAAAGGGAGAGAGAGAGAGAGAGAGTGCCTTTTTTATTTTCCTTTCTCGCTCTTCTTTTTCTCCTCTTTCTCCTCTTCCCGTGACTCTCTCGATCGCGAGACTTCTCTGGAGGAGCTCATAAAAGATTGAAGCCACAATGAGGCACGTGATCCGGCCGCGGGATGAAAGGCCGAGGCTGCGGGGGCGGAAAGAAACGCGGAATCCGTCGTATTTTGCCTTGCGGTCGACACGCGACCCCTTTGCCTTTGTCCGTTCATTTTCGTTGGACGGATCTCTCTGGCCCGAGGCAAGTGCCTCGGCCTGGAAAAGGAAACAGTGTACGTTTTCTTCTCGTTACCGACCCCTGTCCCGGAAAGAAGCTTCACGCCGGCACCGCGACTTTTCTCGATAAAACCGACCCTTCTATTCCTCAGACGTCGCCGATCACGTTAATCAATACTTCGACCCTTGATTTCGAGCTAACAAGCTCCACAAACTGACGCAAACGCGAAACAACGCGCAGCACAAATAGCTCAGAGTAATTTTTGGAGTTGCGAAAGGTGCGTTGGAAAGGTTCCAGCAGCGAATTTTCTGCGGATGAACTGGTGATGTGAACTTCGGTTTACGGGTTCGGCCAGTCAATCCTTTGATTATGTTATACATCGGGCCTTGATTTATCTGGGCTGTTTGTCTCTTGATTAAGCCGGTTAATCGAGGTCCTACTGTATATTAATTTAGTTGAGATTCCTGCAGTTGTTTGTGCGGAATAAATGTTTCGCAGGTCCGGCGCCGATTCGCGGATCCCAGATATATTCGCGGGCCACGTGAAAGGATCGTTCTCGTCTGTCGACGGATTCCCGGTGAAATCTCTGGCAGCGTCGGTCATTGGTCACCGGGACGCTAATTCTGGCAGAAGGGCTCCCAGCCTCCGTGAATAATGTTGAACGGTGGCGCGGGCTGTTTACGCGCGCCGCCGCCTGTTGTCTACGCATATTTCCGCTTACGCGGGCCCCGGATCTAAATAGATACCCAAAACAATTGAAGTCAGTTTGCAAACCGTGTCCGGCCCGCTATCAAATTCGCTTTGAAGCTTTTTCCATGGCCGGCGTCGACCCGACAGCCACCCGGCTATTCAATTTCCAACGGAGGCCGTGTTTATGTTGCAGCTGCGACGATGCTAAGGTAACCGTACCGATTACTGCGGTATCATGCTTCGATCATACTTTATTTTAATATTATTGCTAATTTATGGGGAAATAATAATATGTGTAAGCATCTTATGGAAGATGATGTGTTCTGAATACAAAAAAGAAATAGGTGGCCTTCGAAACCTAATACAACATAAGAAAATATTAAAAAATAAAATCGATAACATTCTGTACATATTATGTACTGCGGACGACAAAAGAGCCATGGACCGTATACTGCGTAATTATTACTGTCGATTAGAATTCGTTAAATATTTTCTGGTCTTGTCAAACTGCTCGAAAACTTTCGAATGAACTTATTAGGGCACATTCGTGTTGGTGCTGCGATCAACGATTAAAGGGAAACATAGAAATGCATTCTATTGTTTTATAATGGAAGTGTTTACATTGCAACAGCCAGCACAGCAACGCTCGCACTAGATGACCAGTTTTTATCGTTGCTCTCAGCGACGCTCTTACATTGGTGCTCCAACATGAACGTCCCTTCAGTTAATAAAAACCCATTGTAGTTTCTTCTTCCGTGTAACGATTTTGTCGGAACACATGAATAAATATCGTAGGTAAATAAACGAACTGAATGTTGCAATGAATAAAATGTTACGCTAGGGATGCGAATTTCTACAACAATGAAACTTTCCACTAAATTAATTAATAATTGACGTTGAAACATCAACGTATTCGTTTCAGCTGATTAAAATCATCGAAAGAGAATGACATTTCTTTTTGGCTCCTGTGTTGTAAAATTCATGCGAATCATTTTTATTTTGCACAAAGATCAGCAGCCTACTAATTATTAGGGATGAAATATTTGGGTACCCGCCCGCCCCTACTAATTATAGATATGGTCCCCATTCTTTTTGATAAAATTGGAGAAAATCGGAAATGAACAAACAGAAGCCACGTTCATATTTTGATTACATGAATTTCTCCTTCGACAGAATGCGAACATTTAAATGAATGAGCCAGATGGACAGATAAGAGAGACACAAGTTTAATATACAAATAGAAAAACCAAACACAAACGGTTCATTAAACACAAAATAAATACATCAACGAGTTAAATGAATTTGCTATGCAGTCGACTTTCTCCGCAAAGCACCAGCCAATCAATCTAGAATCCGAACCAATTCCACTCGAACGAGAGGCATTCCTATCTTTCCATTTAAAGAAACCATTTCTGTCCTTCCATCCGAAGAAAATGATTCTTTCCTTCCATACTAAGGAAATGATTCTTTTCCTTCATTCCACGAGAACGTTTCCTCGGTTCCGCGAATAGGGCAGGGGATGCAGCGCTCGAACATGGGAATCGCGAAACGGGGCGGTATCAAAAAAGAAAAAAAAAGAAGAAAATAATAAAGAAAGAGAAAAGCACGATGATCGAAGGAGCGTGTCGTTGGCCCGCGCCTGGCTCGGCGCTTGCTGGATCGTTCCCGCAGCCGGGCAACCCGGCAAATAGGCGTTGCACTCTAGATCGCTATCAGTGTGGGTAAACGTTTCAGCGTTCACCGTCCGGGGCCCCGGAACATAGAAAACTGGGAGTTCGGCTCGTATATCGTGACGGCAGATAAAAAGTTCCCGCTCGTAAGCGCGAGGTTATCTCGCGGAATCCTGGTAAATGTTTTCGAACTCGGCCCCGTGGTAGACAGACGGACCCGACGTTCGGCCGAAGACCGGGCGTCGCTTAATCTGCCCGACTGCTATAGCAAACGCCGATGGTGGTCACGCAAGAGTCTGCTATCCCGTGGAAACCGTCGACGGAGGACTGGAGACTCCATTTCTACAGATTTTTGTGGGGCTTCAATTTTCTTAGACCTTTTCGGGATTTCTATGTAGATCTTTGGTGCGTGCGGATTTTTCATTTCCGTGGGCATTCGAGGCTTGAGGATTTCTGGAGCTTCAGATGTCAATTTTCTGCCGGTCCGTCAGCGTCCGCAACTTTAACCTCTTAACTGCGGAATCTAGTTTAAAAAATCCCCCACAGAGTGCGGAATGAAAATCAAACAATGACGAGTATACAAAAGCGAGGAAGGATTACATTTTTATTTGAAATTAACAAATTAACAAATTAAGAAATTAACAATTCATTCTTGAAAAGGTTATTGTTATTGCACCGGAATAGAGATTTGGATAGACGCGTGTACACGTTGAACTGGTTAATTCGCGCTGATAATTTAGATCCCGTAGGAATTCAATTCCGGGGTAGAAATTTAATTTCAAGATATCGCGATACCGATCCGCGGAGGCCTAGCCCGAGCTACGGTATACGCGTTCGTTACTTAACGCGTCCTAACCGATACCATCGAATAATATACCCTCAGCTCTGCGTGATTACCCGGAATCGACGTTACGGAGCCGATTAACGAAAATTGCCATGCGCAGAGATAGAGACGGAGATAGAGAGAGAGAGAGAAGATCTGGGTGACGGCAAAACCGAGCGTGTAGAAATAGGAGACAATATTTACACGATAGGTATAGATATCTCGACGAAGCCGTGGTGAATAACGCGATGCTCGATCTCCCTCGCGTATCAGTCGTCGATACGAATTTACTACTCGTTACAAGAAAATACGAACCAGTGATCTACGACTTGTTCCGGAGCACCGTGTGGTGCTGCGCTTCTCTCTCTTGGCTCGTATCTTGCGGTATCGAGATCCTTAGATGTGATTTACTCCCGCGGAGGCGTTCACAAATTGTCCGATGCAGCTGAGAACGGGATCTACATCAGATTTCGAGCTTTCAATTCCGATTCTCGCTTGACTCACCCGGGGGACTGTTACACCGGTTGCTGGAACATTTTTTGGATCCTGGAAGATGCTGCTTGACCCACATGCGAAGCCACCAGATCTTTACTAATAATTAAGCTATAAATCTTCTGCATCGGTCACAAGAAATAGAATATTAAACGTACGGAAAATTTTATAAAGACTCTTGGACATCTTTCCGAAATGACCTCGATGCGGCGATTCGCGAGACTGGTGAATAGTGGCCTGGCGCTTGTAAGCGTTTGCTGGGGGCGACGCGATACGTTTTAAAAGTTAATATTTAGTAAACCACCGACGACGGCGGCGGCGGTGGTGGTGGCGTCGGTGGCGGGCGTCGGATGTTTTATTAACACGTGCCAGGCGAGTCGGGAACGCGTGCCAACGTTCCTCGGTCAAGGGGTCAGTCGACCCATACGAGTACCCGTGAATACACACGACCGTGCACACTCTCCGCGATTACAAAACGAAGAGGGAGCTTAATTGTACCGGCCACCGGTACCCACCACCGGCGCTCTTTTTATATCTACAACAATAACTTGTCTCGGTGGCGAGGCCAAATTTAGAGTTGCCATATTAGGGGAACCTTCCCTCTCCCTTCCTCCTTCTCTCTCGCAATCTCTTTTTCTACATTTTCTCTCCTGCGCTCTCTTTTTACCGTGCAACTTGGAATACCGCGT
Organism: Lasioglossum marginatum; assembly: GCA_028455795.1. Classification (NCBI taxonomy): domain Eukaryota; kingdom Metazoa; phylum Arthropoda; class Insecta; order Hymenoptera; family Halictidae; genus Lasioglossum; species Lasioglossum marginatum. The sequence goes on along the minus strand of CM052245.1, from coordinate 9,953,555 downwards.
GGCAACTCGGAGGGAGGCTTTAAGCTTGTTTCCGCTCCATTCGGAGGAGGAGCGCACCGGTGACCCGGTAATTACATTATATTACCAGCAATTAAGGGAACTTGCTGAACTTTTGCTACGCATCGCAATGCTTTCTCCAGCGGTGAAACGACCGCTCGTAGATAAGGAAAATTTAACGCGCGTCCGTTTTTTTTTATATTTCTTCTAGTTCCCTCATTCGCTTCTCTATTCTCTATCTGCACGGTTTTTCTTCGTTCGTTTCTGTACCTATTCCCCTATCGTTCCCGACCGCGAACGAGGTATTAAATTAAGAGAAGTCGTTGAGAGAAATCCCGTGACTGCCCCGATCTATGGATGCACCCCCAACAACACGGCGCGTCACGACGCAGTTAATTGTGATCGTTCGGCTCGCTGCAATTACGGGACCGCGGGTTTTTACTTGTCGAGTCGACCGAGTGAACAGCACCAGGCGTTTTCAATTAGAGTGCAGTCTCTTGGAAAGAACACGGCACATCGGGAGACAATTGATGTAGTTAATTAAACCATTGTTGCAAGATCATTTTCTGCTTGTGTGTCTATATTAAATAGGTTCGACCATCTTTTGCTTATCCATCTTCGACAACATGATATCTGTCTATCTGGAAAGCTAATCTTTCGAGTTGTCGATACATCTACCTTGTAGCTTCGATAGATCGAATGTAGCGTACAGGAAATGAAGATTGAATAATTTAATCGTCTGTTGTGGTACGCTCGAATTATTTTGTATCTCTCGATCGAGTTGATAAAGTGACAATCAATGTAAGTGTGATGATTATTGAATTGCTAAGCTTCCCCGATGTAAATACCGGAAACAGATAAGATAAGATAAAATTAAAATTAAATCGATTGTGACCGAGGTTTTAATTTCGCGTGGATAAATACTGTAGAACTCGAAGCCGATCTTTTTGTAGGCGCGATCTCTTAACACCTGGATTATTTTTATCTTGCATAAAGATCTGCTCATTATTATACCGAAACGGGGTTGAACAAGCTTTTTTAAAGGATAACAAGAATTGTTTTGTACCCTTTAAAAAAGCTAGTTCTGACCGAGCAGACCTTTATGCAAAATACAAATTACAAATAGTGCGCATCGTGTCTTTAAACAGAGAATAATGAGAATAACCGTTGGAAAATCGGAACGAGACGAAACGACCGGCTCGTGGCCGGCTCGTGGCGCGTAAAGTTGCGTGGCCGCGTGTTGCTGCGTGTAGGAGCAGAGCTGTGATGAGAGGAGAGGAGAAGAGAAGAGAAGAGAAGAGAGCGCTGCTCGGCCGACGCACCGAAATAGAATTTCGAAATAGACCCAATATTTTCGTCGTCTCGCATTTGCTTCAGCTCTCTCTCTCCTTGGCTGGCAGCGTCCTCTTCTTGGTCGTCGTGCTCCTCGGTCGTCGTGTTCGTCGTCTTGGTCTTCGTCTTCGTCGTGGACGTCGTCGTCGTCCGTGCCGTGGAAACGCGCGATGAGGAGAAGAAGCGAGACGCCAGAAAGAGAGCCAGAGAGAACCGAACGGAGAGGAAAATAGACGGGCTCTCTCCTCTCTTCGGTGCTTGGACTCCTCGAGCTTGTAAGAGGCTTTGCTCGCCATTCATACCGAGCCGAACCGCGCGATGTTTCGGAAATTCATTCGCTCAAATTTAACCCGGCTAAATGAATTAGGCTATCCTTTAATTCCGCGAACCGAACCATGCCTCAAATGCCTCGCAAGAGGTTTGCCATTTTTATTTAATTTTCTATGTGATACATTATTTTTTCCTCGATACATTTCATTAATCCTTTCAAGATTTTATCTTGAGAAAGTTCTTTCTGTAATTGTAATTTAATCGTCAAGTATTTATTGCCAGCCGCCAACAGCTGTCTGATGGCTTTTAGTTGGAGCACGCTATAGTGAAAAGGTTAAACGAATCAGTAGCATATAATACATCGTTCGTGGCAACTGGATTGATTGACAAGTGGTAAGAGAGTTCGGAATAAATTTAAACCCTCTATTGTATTTTCCGACATATGAAATGCATCAATTCTCCCTGTCAAACAAGCTTATGCACCACAGGGCTGAATGTAAGAATTTAATGAAGAGAGCGAGAATTCTATATTTCATGAAACTTCCTGTGATACTACTCACGTCTGAGAAGTGGCAGTTTAACATGTACCGATGCTAAAACCGTTCCAGTACAGAAATATAGCATTGGATCATACATGACTTCCACACCAGGCGTTACAATATTAATGAAGATGTACCAAGTGGCACGCGTAATGAGAACGGGTACATAAAATAGCAATTATTAAATCGAATAATAATGACGAATATTATTTTAACAAATGTTGACTATAATATTAACCATTCTGTACCAATATAAATTTGAAAACGGAAATTACTCTTCGCTAAACCAATTAAATCGCAAATGCAACAATTACAGAACTGACATGCATACAATGCGTACACTCAGTCACAAAAGTCTCCGTAAACGATGTAAAATCGAACTCTTTACAAAAGTGGACCAAATCACTTGGCTGTTTCTAAAGAACGTAGAGGAATCAGTTTACGTAAATGATCCGTAACAAAATTTTTCAAAAATCGCAATTGACATGAATTGCGAAAAAAATTCTTTGTAAATTACTTGGAGGGAAAAGCGAAACGTTCTTCTATGGAAGAAGGATAGAAAACAAAGCGATCGCATCTCGCCATTTCAATACGGAGGGCCTAAACAAGGAAGCCTCGACGAACGATTGAAAATTTCGTATTCCTGTGCGAGTGACTCGTAACGAAGGTTCTGCAGGCGGGTTTTAATCAGTGGCTTTACAAAACGATTTCGAACAGTTATTTTCGGTTTCGAAGGCCCGGTTTAACCACTGTAAACGAGCAAGACTGCGTCGGCTCGAGCAAGAAGGGAGTAATAAATGAACTGACCTTCCTCGTAGGTATCTTTTACGAGGCGGTGCGCGTGCTGTCCCATTAGCGAGCGAAAAATATTAGGAACCGTCATTACGCCGATAACGTAATCGGCCGTAAATCATCGAACACAGTCGCGTGCAACCTCTTTTTCCCCCCTCTCTCGGTCACTCCTCTTCATCGACGTTACAGAAACATAACCGAGAAGTTTCGCAGGGGGTAAGTGAGTTTTCGGATCGCCCGAAGGTGAGGGAGAGAACCGAGAGAAAAAAGCTCTCGGTATCTACGGGGGCGCGAACGGTCGAACGAATTTGTCGGCATGGAACCGTTAACCTAACCCACCTGCACGCTATCCGCACGTTCGATCTCGGTGAATTTTCGAAAAATGCGACGCCCATATACTCCTTGTCCTCGGCTAGAACAAACAGCCTTGGACATATACTAAACGTTTGGCGAGGATCTCTGTCCGGAAATCAGATTGGTACTCTGAGTCAATAATTATTTGCCACTAATGACACTGGCGGTCGAAATTCTATTTTTCCTTTATTAAATATTTTCAACGTCGGATTACATACACCATTTTTATATATGTTAGGGCAATGTGTCTAAGAAGGCATTCTGTAGAATGGGGAAGGAGGATAAAAGAGGCAGATCCTGGAGGAGAGCGAGAAAGCTCAGAGCAGAGGTGCGTGGCCGGTGCGGTGTGTATGTGTGTGTGTATTCGCGTGCGTGCGTGTGTCGTTGGCGGTGTTCTTGTTGCGTGTCGAGATCGAACCGCAGAAGAGACATCAAGTGGCCGTCTCGGCGGACAGACAGACGTACGGTGGCATTTGCTCTTAAATCGGCAGATGCCCGTCTTTACTTTCTTTGCATGAAATGCGGTGGTGAACCGGGAACGGGCGCGTTGGACGTCGGCCGATCAGATCGTATAAGGCTCGGCGGCCTCAGCCGGATCCGAGTGTCGCTGGCTTTAGGCTCTTTCTCTCTCGGCCTAGGCTCTCTCGTGGATCGGATCGGCCGAAGGAACGAACGAACGAACGAACGAACGAACGAACGAACGGACGAACCAACCAACCAACGAATGAACGAACCAACGAACGAACGACGACCACGACCGGGATATTCTGCCTTTAGCCGGCGAGCTGGCTCGCGGAACTGTACCCGCGGTGTTTATATGGTGTCCTCTGCTATTCCGTGTACGTAGCTATCTTTCTATACGTGGACGGTGCACTCGCCTATCGCGTATCGCCATGTTCGTTGTGGGAAAATCGTAGAAAACAAACTCGTTTATCCTCCCACCGTACCCCCCTAACCATCTCCGATCTCTTTTGCGTCCCTCTCTCTCTGTTTTTCCGTCTCTGTTCCACTCCTAGACGCATCTTTCTCTCGCAGCCTGACCCTTTTCGCAACTCGCCGATGCCGCGCTCCGACGAACCGTCCTGGAATTTTCAGGAATTTTCTTTCGCGGACACCGCGAACGGTGAACCGATCTAACACCTTTGTAAAGTATCCCCCGAATTTTTGCAAGAATTGCTTGAATGCATCCGCCAAAATAAATTCCGCGAAAACTCGCCGGTTTTCGCAGCAGCTGGACCGCGTCGGGCTCCCCTTGAAGAGGGCAGTTTTTTGCAATAACATCGGCCCGGCATGGCAGGCTTTCGGCAAAATAATGGAGATGCCTGTCCGTTGTTGAACCTCGGCAGCCGCGCGTTCCCCGTTGTTTCTGGTTTCGAGCAGCGATTGTTTCGCGTTGTCGAAAACTCGATAACGGTCTGTGTTGCTGGTGATACGCGCGATCCGCGTCGCGGCACTGCCCACCGACCAAATAATTGTTCGATTGTTCAACCCCGGAGTTCGGTTAACCGACGATAATCGGAATAATCATTTGTTCCTCGGCCGGCTTAATGATCTCGTAAATGCGACCCGGCAGATTGTAACCTGCGAATGCAAAGAATCCCTCCGATCGGGTCAACGCGATTTTGCAGCGGTGCGGAGAGCGCGCGCGCTCTCTCGATGTTTACGCGCCTCGATCAAATTACCGCTGATTCGTCGCGAATATACTGGCTGCCGATACATAATTATGATAACCAAGACTGCCTGCCCCGTTCATGTAGCAGACAACGCGCAGCTATGCTATTTTCCACCTAGGCCTCGATAGACAGCCCACCCAGCCGACCAACCCGTGTTTGTTTCGCGCGCACTTTCGCCCCCCCTCCCCCTCGTGTAGTTCATCCTCATTTGTCCCTCATTTTCCCAATTTAATTTGCAGTCCGCGTACATCGCTGTGCTTTATGCAAGAATCGACCTCCCAGTCATTTTGTCGAGCTGGGAATCAAAGAGAGATTTCCCGCGGGTCCCCGATCAAATTGTAGCATGCAAATTCATCGCACTTTTAAAGAATGGATCGACTAGACAGCGGACCTGAAACTGAAGGTTCATGAAAATGTCCTTTCCCTTGTAAACGTCTTGAAAACGTTCTTTCGATTCTTCTAATGTTTTTCCAATTTTGCTTGAATTATTACATCAAACAAAAATAAGACGAGCCCCAGAAAAGTGTTCAAAGAACCGTACGATATAGTTTTAATATCAGCGCGCGCCAAATTAATTTGACTTTCTTTATGCTAGATATAAAACACCTCCTAACAGGCTTCGTTAAACACTCTTTCCGCTGTATATGAACTTTCTCAACGAGCAGCGAGTTCCAACGATTTACAACCGTCTGGGAAAATGTAGAAGCAATCTTTTCAGGTCTGTGTGTCGTAATAATCAGATCTAACGCGACGCTCGAAAGATTACATCGTTCGCAGTAGAGTGGACAATTAATCAAACCGACTTAATCTTGCGAGATCACAATTTCGAGTAAACGTGAATGAAAATGCGCGTCTGAGAAGGATATAGAGGACCTCGAGTAAATAGAGAAGACTTGTAGCGGAACATAAATGTTCCCAACAATTCTAGAAAAATTGGCGGAGCGTGTTTGGAAATTTTGCAGAAATTCGCCAATTCTCAGCATTTTAAATCGGAGTCGCCGCTCGGCGTGACTGTGCCGGTTGTCGCGGGACGGAAACGAGTTTCTAATGATCATTCCTCCCATTTCATTTCGCGTGCCTGCGGAATCCGGCGTCATCGTCGTTGTCGTCTACGCGGCTGTTTCGCGTGGCTACGTCGCGCATCGCCCGTTAATAATGAATGCAGTTTTTGCAGCGTGCTCGTCCCACCTCGTGTCGCGTGTCCGAGTTGCTTCCTACGATTTCCAGCCTCTCTTGTTCCCTTTGCGATCCAACGTTCAGATAAATGCGAAAAATAAAGCATCGCCCCGGCGCCGGCGAACGAAAACGCGTGGGACGTTCTCCGCGGTGAGAAAGAGAGCGAGAGAGAAAGAGGATGTGTGTGTGGTGGTGGTCGCACTCGTGGCGCGATTCATGGCGGTCGCAGTTTTAAAGGGAATCGATTTTACCGCGCCGCGGATCGATACGGAAGACAGGGGAATTAAATGGACGCGTCCGAGGATAGAGACGCGTTGGTGAGACCGGACTCGAGCGGCGCGCGCGCGAGTGTTCTCGAGTTCTCCAATTGGAGCACATAAACACTGGCTTCGGGATTCCTTTTGAGGAATAACCGGAGATCCTCGCTGCCCGAGAGAAATCGCTGGCACGATGATTCGCGCGAGAACGGTCAACGCCGGAGCGACTTAAACGTAATCTTCGAGATAGAAGCTGTTACGTCAACGAGGACGTCTAAAGAAAACACAAGAATTACCGGACAGAGAGAAACGGTTCTGAAAAATTAAGGGAAATCGGCTCGTGATTCTAACGAGAAGGAAAGAGCACATCCACGATTGACTCTTACCATTCATACTCCGAGCGTTCCCCAGAAATGAGAGACCGAATTATTTCACCAGATATGCAAATTAATTATAGAGGAAACTTCTATTTATTCCTTTGATGCTACTCGATGACAAACTCGGCTTTCAATAGCTACCTGAAACGCTATCTCAGCTATCTAAAGTCAAAGAGCAACGAAGCCACGCCTATTGAGAACATTTCGGACGACGATAGAATTCTACTTTCGTCTTTGACGATATTCAACCCCTTAGCACTCGAATGGTGACTCCGAGGCACCACTAAAAATTTCTGTACCATTATTGAAAATATTGTTCACATTATTAAATATGTCGATGTCTAATCAATAGACTGCGAAATAAAAATTGTTGCTCCTTCCCTTAATGATTTTAATAGAGGAGAAATCATATATTGACATCTTCGATATTAAAAATTTCTCAACTTATTTCAATTCCATCTGCTCAATTTTGTTATGAATGCATAAGGATCCGCAGTCTACTAATCAATTACTAAACATTTAGATATTATACTAAAATTGTATAAAATTTTAAAAATGTGTTTCATTTTCAAGTTAAAATTGCTCCGAGTGCAAAGGGTTGATGCGAGGAAAACTGTGAAACGAGGAATACCAGGATGTTTTAACGAGTGCTTACAATTTGCCCGTGTACCCCGGGTTATTCAATTCGGTTGATTTCATAAGATCGAGTCGTCGCGCGTCGGTGGTTCAAAGGACGATCTTTTCTCGTCGTTCCGACGAGAGACATTGCGTCCAATTGAGCCCAGCCGGCGCTCGGCACCCACGCGATCCGGCGCGGCGCGGCGTGCGGCGGAAACAAGCAGACGCTGCCACGTAACGCAGTTATTGTTGCGAGACTGACTCTCGCGGGCACTCCTCGGGTTTCCCGATTCCTATGGGAAAACGCGACACCCCACCCACGGCTTACGAGCAACCGGGTTCGCCACCTTTGCCTGCCACGGCACTGTACGCGTCTACTGTCCCGTGTTCTCCGTCTGAAAAGGGCTCTCTCTTCTCTGCCCTTGTCGCTCATCTTTCTCGGTCGGTCGCGCTCCGCTGCCTCTTTCGCGGCCGTACCTTCTTCGTCCGCCTCCACCTCCACGACATCAATCCCCTTCCTCGCGAGCTGCCAACACCGGCTGTCGCCTCCTCCTACTATCTCTTCGTGTCCTCGTCGCGTTCGTTTCGTTTTTCCAGCTTCTTCCATTCCACTTGGATCCATCTCTCCCTCTTCCCGCTGTCTCCTTTAACCCTCTCAACTCGAAGCAATTTTAATTCCAAAATCAAGACATTTCTTGAAGATTTTAAACAAAGTCTAACAAATATGAATGCTACGTATTTCTTTTTAAATGAAATAAAATTTGATTCAATTGTATCCAATCGATTTTGTAACGTTTGCCGGTACAGCCTGATCGTTGGACTGCGTATCTTTACGGAAAATAAAAATTGTCTGTGAGTTTTTCGGCGGTATGAATTAAGTCGAAGGAAAAGTGGGCAGACTGACTCTTCCCCGGGTGCACAAGGCGAAACACCAGTAGCAGCGGTAGGAGAAGAAGAAGAGGAGGTCTCGGTAGAGCACTCGGGGGCAATAACTCGCGGCGTGTTGTGACTACGCGATGACGGCCAGACCGCTGGTCGCTGCTCTCTTTCTTTGCTGCCTCTCTCTTTTTCCCTCTTGACTGAGGCTCTCTGCTTTGCGCCTCATGCCACCACCTCTCCACCCTCTCTCTCTCCTCCTCCTCCTCCTCCTCCTCCTCATTCCGTCTGTCTGTCTGTCTCGCTGTTTCACCTTGTGCACGCCTTCGCTCGGGTCTTGTCGGTTTTATCTCCCAGTCTGCCACACGGTTTTCCGATCGCAAGGAAAGTCGCATGTGAAAGACGCCCGACGACGGCGAGAGATATTTAGATCTTGGCTCGAATTCGAATACCCCCACCATGCCTACGGAATCGGAAGAGATTTACGGAGGCTGAGATCCGAACGTGAACAGGAACCCGAGGGAACGCGAAGAAGGAAGACGAGTGGGGAAGTCGGAGAACTTTGGAGTCGGCGATGGTGGCTCCGATGAAGTGATTTCGAAGGTCCTCGTGTTTGAGGTCTTCACGATCGGCTGCAGAGTGCACAGTTGTTGCGAGAAATTGTTGATTCATTTTTGGACATCTACGGGAGGTAGGAAAAATGAAGATCCAGTGATTGTAGAATCATTTTATTAGTGATTGAAACATAGAAAATGTATGTACATTCATTACATTACACAGATATAGCTAGTCTAGTGGTTAAATGTTTGTGACGGAATTGTTTCATTAAAGTTGAAGGTAAGATGCTAACTATTGTGAATTTCTGGAAATTTTATCGAAAAATACAAAACCAAATTCCCATTAGCAACAGAACAATTTAACATACAGCAAGCTTGATTGCCACCGCAAACCTCGCAATTCCAGGCACATTAAGGCTCGCGCAGCGAAAAGAACGATTTATCGCGCGATCCATCTCGAAACAAAAGCAAATAGAATGATCGGAGGAGGCTTCCCCGTCGGTTTCCAAAATTCTGCTCGGTCATAGATCGTCATCTTCGGCCCGACAAAGTTAGGCAACCGGGAATCGGCGTGTCGGCTGCTGACACAGTTGACGTCACCGGTGGCGGTGGTGGCCGCAGTGATCGTAATGCTCCCACGAATTCTTCGCTCGTGTTTCAAGGAAAACCGTGCTCCCGTGCGGCGACCCATTCCCCGTGCATTAACTGTGGCGAGGCGCGTTCTCGTTCTCTCTCTCTCGGGCCTGGCAAGATTTCAGTCCCGATAGTTCCCCCCCTGACACGAAACGCTTTTCCATCTGTCGGCCCGAGCTGGCTCGCGATTCCGAAACGCGTTAGCGCTCTGCGAATCCGCGAATCGTCCGACGAAAACGCGAAAAATTCGAGTAATCAGAACGGGGATGAAACGTCTATTTCGTTGGGCGTCGAAAAGACATTCCATTTTTTCAAAACGATGAAATCGAATCGAATAAACATAATTTAACCCTTTGCACTCGGAGCTATCTTAGCTCAAAAATTAAACATTTCTTCCGACATAATAATAATTCCATTCTATACGATTTTTTTCATTTAGTGGATATGGAATTGATAGAACACTGAAATGTTTAGTAATTGATTAGTAGACTGCGGATCTTTATGCAAAATAAAAATGTTCCGCATTGATTGTAGGAAGCAGGAGTGAAATGAAAATTATTACAATATTCATCAATTTTTCAAATCGTTTACTGTTTTATATTTCACCCAGCCAATTTCTTCATAAATGTGCATAAAAATCCGCAGTCTATTGATTAGATACAAACATATTTAATAATCTAAACAATATTTAGAATAATGGTATAGCAATTTTTAGTGGTGAGTCTGAGTCACCTGTCGTACCGATTGAAGAACATTGTCCTAAACCAGAGGTCGCGCGGCTAGGGAAAGGGGGTGTAGCTCTCGAAAATCGGCCGGAACGAGCCGAAATTCTTGCCGATCTCTGTTCTAAACTGTTCTAAGTGAGGGGTGGACAATCATGATCGTATCTCGGTGAATTAGCAACGAGACTCGTCCTCAGGTTCACGGATCGCCTTGGAGCGACGCGGCGTGCCCGATCGGAGCCATTGCAAAGCTCAGAGTTCCGCAAATAGGGGCCCGCGTCAAAGATATCCGATCCGGGAATTATTTAACAAACCGGAGCCTCCTTTCGTCTCTCTCTCTCTCTCTCTGGATCTCTGTTTCTATCCGTCTCTCTCAGTCTCCGTCTCTCTCGCCGTTAATTATCAAATTGTCCGGCGCCCAGCGCCTCGGGCTCGTGCCAACTTTGCGCTTCGCTGGATCCTCTTTGGTGCCGGGATATCTCCCCCGACTTGGGATAGGTAAACAGAAAGGTAATAAGAGTAATCGCGACGATGGTAATACCGTTAATTACATTCGGAATGAAAGAGTGGGCGGCGAGGGGAAGCACGGTGTACTTACTCGAAAAATCGATGCTTCTCTTTCCTTCCGAAAATCGATGGTAACGAATTTTCCGAAATATTGTTCGAAAAGCGTGTAATGCAATCGGGCGCGATACCGAGTGAAAATTAATTGCAATTAATCGCAAGTAAACGAATGGGAAAATTGTATTTGAAATTTCAAGCATACTTTTCAATTTATTTAATCGAGGTGATACTTAAATTTATTAAAACTTTTTTAACTCTTATAATTGTAAGAATGAATTAAATTAAATTTAATTAACAGCATTATATCTTTGGGAAGATCATATTTACCATTTTTTTCAGTTTCTCATTGTTAGGTGAGAAATAGGATCGCGTGCTACGGCATATTCGTAAACTAAAGAAATATACATTTTGAGATTCTGACGGATATTGTGCGGCGTGGAACTTGCTAACGACGGGCTGGACATAAGCCAGTACAGCAGCATTATATACAGCTCTTTCTAACGAGAACAAATTTGTTTACATTCTTCAACCATGTAGTAAAATATCTCTAGAACTTCAAAAAAATCGGTTCAGTGGATATCTGAAAGTAAATTCACACAAAGTAGCGAATATACAACAAGTTACATCAGGTTCTTTAACAACTATGAATACTAATTCATTTGTACTGAAATGAGCTGAAGTATAATGTAAGGTGCAAACTTCATTAACAAGTAATAATAATAATCAATGATAAATCTGATCGTTTATACGAATGAAATAGTGTTCTAGTTTGTTCCAGTCTGAATCGTTCTAAAGATAATGAATTCGATTAGACGACTGGATCCAGACATTCCGAAAAGGTATCGTCTGTCTATATTTGAAATCGTGTTCGTCTACTTTCGTTCGTTCATTTGATTGTCGTGCGATCATTTCATTAGTCTAAATAGATTGGTTCTTAGAATAAGTGATTGGGTTCATCGGATCGAACATAGCGAGTAAAGATGTCCAGTACTGACGGATAACCACGGACTTCCGCTTCCTTCTTTTTTCCACGCGCGCATCAACGTGTGACCTCTTTCACGGGATTCGAAAGCTCGGTTCTCGAGACCGTTCGAAAATAATACCACCGTGAGTAGGATATTTATAACGCAGCGACAACGGGTCGGGACGACTCTGATCTAGCGGCTCCTCTAGAAGCACGGGTGTTGCGTCACTCGCGTTTCCAAAATATATTTTTTCATCGGGAAACGGCGCGCCGACATTCGCGCTCGATGCACAAACTCGCTCCGCGGGACGTTTCCGAATCTCGGCTAGAGAAACAAGATCCAAGAGGATAGACACGCAGTTAGGATAGCTAGTTATACTCTTCGCATTAGCTTCGGAGAAAATTCTACTTAAATCAGCGGTTTCCCATCTTTACGCTACTACGCCTCCCCGAAATAAATTTTTTAATACACATAAAAACTGAAAACTACAAATCGATTTTCTATCAAAACATTTTGGCGTCTCCCAGGTTGGAAACCGCTGACTAAAATTGTGAATAGCAAATAATTTCATACGAGTATAGAAAACAGATAATTTCATACAAGTATATCAGTAGATTATTAAGATTTCAAAGAAACATTTCTGAAGTATAGGTTTGTAACTAGTACTGACGGATATTAAATATAACAAGCTTGATTTCTCTGTTTAATCGTAAAAGGCGGCTGCGCAAAATTCCATCTCGATCGAGTCAAAAGTTACAAAGTAAATGCACATATTTACGCTAAAGATAAACATTTTTGTACGTCTGTTGCAGACAACAATGGTGCATAAAATAATTAAGAAGAACAATAGGATTAATTTGCTCTTTTGTTCAAGTTAAAACAATATCAGATTTAATTGTACTATATATTGTTACATGCGTCAGCAGCGGATCCTTACGCATTCGCGGCTTGTGAAAATGTTCGAACATTGTGTAACGCCGAGGATCCAGCAAAATAATACCATTATACCTCAATTGTCTAAAATTCCCTCATTTTCGTAAGGATTCCAATCCCGACAAAGTCACGCGCACTATTATTATTGTAGGAAAATACACGCATAGATACAACGACTGTATATACATATCTACACATCTAATAAGCACAACAAGTAACTATGATTCGTCTCGTGTTTGCGCTTTCTGGATTTCTACTTCTGTCTCTTCGCATCCTGTCCGTTGTCACCTCGTTTTTTTCGTGATTGGTTAAGGGTTGATTTAGATGGGAAAACCTAGCCCGTCGCAACAAGAATCTAACATTTATTTCAACAATTATCATTTCGAAATGACTTCAACTGCACCGCGCAGAAAATATTCGAACGCAACCCCGCGGCGCGGCAAAAAATCAAACAAACTGGCAAATCGGGAGACCTCGGAATGATCGCGACGGAATAATAGTCGTCGGGATGTGGAGAGCGGCGTCGGAAGTTGGGAAGCAGGAAAATCTGGGGTAACAGGAACGGCAGCAGGAGTGAAAATAAAGAGGCTCGTTGGTCGGAGGGGATAAGAAACGAAGGACTCGTAGAAAGAAGAAGAAGAAGAAGAAGAGGATGAGGAGAGAACTCGTAGGAAGAGAAGTGGGAGGAGGCAGAGAAGATAGAAAGGGGCAGGCAAGGGTGAAATAGTCGAGCACGTTCGGCATACAAATCGTTGGGCGTATCCGCGAACTGCGAGCGGCACGCTCGCGGGCCGTGATATTCAATCCGGCACTCTTTAAGCCAGCTCATCCCTTATTCCGAGCAGAAAGGAAGCGTGCGTAGGAAGGGCGGCTGCCTCCGATAGCGAGCTTGGGGAGGCGCACGATTTAACCGAGAAGAGAGGGGAAAACACATGTTATCGACAGCCTGTCCTTTTTTTTCTCCTCGTTCGCGGTGGAGGCTCGAATCCGGCTTAAAAAGAAAATCGAAAACCGCCGGGGCTAAAAACCGCCGGTGGAGGGGAGTCGCTCCAACTTTTTGCCGAGTTTTTAACGAGGTACCGAAGCGTTTTCGACGGGAGATCTCGTCGAGGGACTCGGGAAACGGAGAGATAGAGAGAGAGGGAGGCAAGGGGTGTTAGAGACGAGAATCGTGTTTCACGGAACGCGGCGTCGTCGTTCCCGCTTTTTTCTTCGAGGTTTCCACGGATTCCGCGTGCTCCCGCTGATAACGATGATCCGGTGATCGATAGATCGGTATAATAGATCCCAGAAACAGGCCGTTCCCCTGGTTCAAGTTTGAATTCTTGAAGCGCGCGAGAGCGCACAGCTCTACTAGAATAAACTACTTTGTTCAATTACACTGGATTACGTTATCTGGTAAATTTCAAGAAGTTGCCCCTCGAGACGGCACAGAGGCAAAGGGGATCCTCGCTCGTAGCCAATGGTTATGCCGTGACGTCACACACTTTAGCCAATAATTCGGCTAGAACCGAAAGTGCGAGTGGAATGACCCAGTGGGACGGATTGCTGCCGCATTCTGTTCGAATTCCTGCCAGGCGACAACCTGTGAGGCACGAAGAGTACGTTCTCTTACACAAGTCGGGCATTCAATTAGTAAAGAGATATGTCAAATTGACAACAGGAGCCGAGCGAGAGGGGGCTGACAGAGGCCGAAGATTCAGCGTTGGCTCTGTGATTTGTACAACCGGATCGATCGTAGAACACGACGTAGGACGCGAATCGGTTCGACCGATCGGTCGTTAATCACGCGGATATTTGTCCCCGGCAGAAGTAGTCGGCCGACGGAAATGCGTCGGCACGGTAATAATATGCCCGTAATTCAATCGACGATGGCGACAAGCGATAGCAAATTATCGCATTGTATCCGGGAACATTGATTGTCCTACGGCAACTGTCCGGCCAGCTGTGCCAATTTCGCGAGTCCCCATCCGGCGGGACGAGAGAGACCTGGACACACGAAGGGAGGACGTGGAGTGGAGGTCGGGCGCACGCCATCGGATCGGCGAACATGGACCAATTCTGGGAGAAAACGGGGCCATAAATTCCCCGCATGCCCGACGATATTGAAATCGCCGTTCCTTCTGCCGGATGATACATGCTCCGTTCTTATGGTCTCGGTTTCGGAGGCGAGTGGGTGTTGGACGGACATCGATCAGACGCGTCTTCGCGACAGCGAACCTCCTGGCGAGCTATCTAACAGGAAAAAGCCTGGTAGAGTGTTGCGGTTATTGTTTCAGGGTTTCGAGCTTTACCCTTTTCAGTCCCAAGTTTACCGTCACGTGAAACGATTTCATTCTAGCCAATTTTAATCTAATACCATTACTTATCTTCGTCAAAATAGTAATTAAAGAATACAAGCTTACAGCTTGATTTTATTGTTTTGTTTTGATTAGATGTAGTTATTATACGATCATATTCGAAGTTTAGCTGGAGAGTTTAGTGCATTTGATCTTTGTGCATTTATGGCGAATGCATATTTTTATTAATTTTCTATCTACAGACCACTGCCACTGAGAAATAAGATTCTATTTGATACCATTTTCTTAAAATTTCTCTGGAAAAGTTAAAAATTGCATAAACATCCGCAGTTTAATAATAGGATATATCAATTCTATCATTAGAATAAGATAAGATTGATAATACGCTAGAATCAGATAAGATCCTACTTATCAGAAAAATTAGAATACCTACGTTACGTGTCGGTTAAGAATATCGCTTCGGATATATTTTAGCGACATACCTCCCAAAAGAAAAATATTTACCGTGACGCCAACAGTACTAATTGACTATAAATTAGAAATTAGATCGAATCTAGACGCTAGTCGAAATTCGCACCTCTCCCTTCCCTCTATCAAGTCCGATAAGACAATCGTGGCATTATCGAGTCCCGCTCCCCGCAATCATCGAAAAATTCATGGAACGTTCGCGCGTACCCGAGGCTCGTTCACCGTTCACTGATCGCTAAAAATAATCACGCTCGAGCGACCGGACAGGACGGTAGATCGACACAGTCGCCGAGCAGTCTACTCGCGACTAATTCCGCGCTCGCTGGGGATCGGAGGCGAGTAGAGTGCCCACTCCGGCCCACTCGCATAATCGCGATCGAATTATTACGTCAAACCCTGGTTCGGTGTTATCGAACGTGATCTAGTCCCACACACTAGCTCCCGGAGACCAGCGTAGAACGCGGCACATGGAACAACCATCGTCGATCGTTCGCTGGCGAACTAGGTTCAAAATTCCAGAACATGGAATTTTCCTGACGAACGAATCTACACGGAGCTGCGCGACGATCCATAGATCTCTCGGAGTTAGCCAACGCGGTCTCAAAGAGTAATATAGAACAACCATCGTCGATCGTTCGCTGGCGAGGCAGGTTCAAAATTACAACGAGCACATGGAATTTTCCTGACGAAGTCGCACGAGTCGAATCTACGCGAAGCCTGTTCGACGATCCACACATGGATCCTCCCTCTCCCCGCGTTACCTTAAATTAATTTTCGAAAGGAACATCAAACGCGCGATGGAACGCGGTCCGAATTGTCACGGCGCGTTGCGGCGGTGCGGTGCGGCGGGGAGTAGCAACAGCAATAGCAACAGCAACGAGCCGTGGTGCGTCGTTACAATCGCATTCCGGGTAAACTAATTTCGATGCGAGCCCGCAGAGAGCAGGCGAGCCAGGTGGAGCAGAGCATCGAGAGAGAGCACCGGTTCTCCGGATCGGCGGATCACCTCGGAGACCTCGTGCTCGAGGCTGGATCGCCGGCCGCCCAGCAGTCTACCTGCTCCTCGCCGCCACGGTGTATACACACACCACACGTGTGGTCCCCCACTATCTGTCTCTCTTTTCTGTCTATCTCTCTATCTCTTTCTACCTTTCATATCTTTCTCTTTCTCCTTCTTTCCCTCTACAGCGTCGCTCCACCTCCACCTGTGTGCACGTGCGTGTGAGGACCGTCTGGCTGTGCGTGAGCCTCCGCTTCGCAGTATATAGAGCGTACCTGCGGGTTCTCCTCTGAGTATGGGCACAGGGCCGTACGTGCTCTGGATACGTACGTGCCGATTTTCTCCCCTCTTTCCCCTCCCGACGGGCCCACTTCCCCCACCATTTACCTATCTTTCTCCCTTCTCCATTCCTCGCGAGAACCGCTGTGTTTCTCTTTCTTTCTTCAGCTCGCTTTTCTTGCTCCCTCTAAGCCGTTCTCTCTCTGTCGATCTCACGGTCTAGAGAGCTCTATCTATCCGCTCGACGCCGCTCTTCATGGTGTGCCCTTGTGCCTTACTCCCCTTCCTCCGAGGAGCACGATCAATCTCGCGGACCATGTTACGAGCTACGCTTCCCGCTAAGTCGCCAATTATGCCTCGCCGATTGCCCGTCAAGGGACACCGGCTGCCACGGAAAACCTACGCCGAAATGCGAGCACTGTGCATCTTGTACCGAAGACATTGGCGAAGACCACTGTGCATCTTGAGGAACCGAAGACCAGTGCTATTAACCACCTTCCAAGCTTTGTTATACAGCAAACTTACGCGGATTTTTAAAAGCGAGTCTTTTGATTGCCGGAACGGGAGTGTTGTCGGGTGTATTAATTAGGAAATTAGGACGTATTATGACATATGATTTTTCCCTCTATCATTATTTTCTATTTTTACTTAAAAGAGAACAGTAACTTGTCCCAGTCCCCAAAATTACCCTGTACCTGTGACGAAAGAGAAAATAAGTGTTACTTGTATATAGCGTAGGCATTTAGCTACCTTTGAAGTGATAAATTTTCCAAGAACATAGTTGGTTTATTTGAATTTTCCTTTGAAATGAGTATATATGTATAGTATGTACAAAGCAGATCGTAATAATAACCTCTCAACGGTGGCGCTCATGCACTATTCTACTTACGCGAAAAACGCTGGAACGAATTAACCGCGTAAGTCGAGTACTTATTGTATTTTATTGTCCAAGTATTATATAATGCTTCACTCGACTTTAGGGACAGTTTTTAAGAGTCACTCTATTCTACAAGGAACGGAGACCTCGATTCTCCAAGTTCAATTTTAACGGGTCTGGTTTATATCTCTGAAATCAGTAAGTACATAACTGCAATTAATTTCTCATATTTAGCATCAGGTACATTTCTGCTAACATCGTGCAAAAATTCATTGAAATGCCGAACAATTTTGAACAGCGTAGGCAATTGGAGAACTACAGGTAACGCCGGTGTGAAAAATGTATTATTCATACGGATATGATCATATTTAAATATGCTGTCCAATATTTTATCATCATATCCACATTATGAAGATTCGATTTTGACACACAGGATACAACGCTCAACATTGCCGTGGCAGTCAGCGTACTAAAAACATTAAAATATGCATTTCGATGCTGTTACGATGACAGAATTCATGTTTCACAAGAGGCGTCCGAGTTAATTATTAAAAAATCGAGTAGAACGTCGCACCTTGCATCGATTAAATTCCATGAGAAATAATAAACATTTGATAAAAACATTGCAGATGCTCGTTGCACTAGCACGGATGAAATCCTCCAATACGGCGCGGTCAATGACCTACATATTTGTACGAGTAAAAATTCGCAGGCCGACAGACGGATCTATTAATTTCGCAAGCATGTTGCGCTACTGACGAAGGTTCTTCCACGATGGAAGCACGGTTTCGCAGATTTACGGTCGACGCGCAAAAGGCGAGAATAATCCGAGCGTCCGCGGCGCCCGACGAAGAAGACTGCACCGAGACGATTAACGAACCCGCTCCGCGCCGCGTGTGCGAACGCCAAAATAACTCGCGAAAGCGCGAGACCGTTTTGCTACCCTTCTCTCGTCGCAGTTGCGGATCGAGGCACAAGCCTTTACTTCGAGCGATAATGCGATATTATCATACATCTCGGCGAAACGACCCTGCCACTGAAATTCCGTTGTGCAATCGCAGTCAATGTGATTCTCGATTCATTCCTGATTTCGCATAAAAATCCGCAGTCTTTCGATTACTAACTTTCGATTACTCGCATATAGTACTTGCAATCTCGAAACATTACATTTATTCTATCGAATAAAAATTTATTTATATTGAAGTCACATGGAGTTAACCCTTAGCACTCGAGTGGTGACTCTGAGGCGGCACTGAAAATTGCTGTACCATTATTCAAAATATTGTCTGTGTTCTAAACACTTCAGTATTGTATGAGGTATTATATAAATTTCATTTCCACAAAATAATGTTATACTAGATCGAAAGAGATGTTTTATTTTCGAGTTACAATAGCTTGGAAGGGTTAATGATATTGAGAATATTTGAAAAAGTGGTTTTATCCGGAACAGCTAAATTCTAATTTGGGCCCAGTATGAACAGTGGCGCCGCAGGGTCCGGGCTCCCCAGGATCGCGAATTCATCGAGAGCCATTAATGAATTCGCGGATCTTAAGTTCCAGAACAATTCCGCCACGGTAATTGCAGCGAAACCGTAAGGCTCCGGCGATGGAGTTGCACGGAACTTGAAACACAATTCGCGGTTTGCGAGCCGGTCGTAAGAACGGGAACGAGATAAGCAAACGTGTACGAGGCGAGAGCGGGTACGTACAGGTATGTATCTCTCCGGTTTACTTCGAAACAGTTTAGTCTTCGGTTGAATCGGTATCTTCGGCGCATCATTGTTACGTTAGGCGGTCGTCACCGCCGGATATTAGCGCTTGCGATTCCGCCGATAACGAGACGCAATCGCGGTCTCGTTGCAGATAACGAGGCGATCGTTTTTCGTGGAAGAATCACCGATTGAAACGCTTCTGTTTCCCCGAACAAGTTTCCGGGGCTATTCTCGGATGCGGTGGTGCACTTCGTTTGCACTTGCACCGCGTGATGCAACTACGAAAGGAAAGGATCGGAAAACTCGATGGGTCAGGAAATCACGAACTCTTTCCGGGCCAAATATTTTTCTGAAGTAAATGTTCATTAAATGTTCATTAAATCGGCAGTCTAGTCGTCATTAGTTGGATTGGAGTTAGATTCAAAATAAAGAGGAGGGAATTGTGTTAGAAATTGGAAGTTCCAAGGGTGCAAACGGTTAGGTAGGGGATGATTTTGACGAGGTACGCGGAGATGGAGATTGACGGATCGGTGATGGCGAAGACGATGACGCGTCTATGTGCTCTCGATATTCCGTTTCTCGTCGGCCGTTGTCTCGCTCGGGTGGCACGGCCGAGTGTAAGCCAACAGAAGTAAGGACGGGTTTCCGATTAAGGCCTTATAATTGACGTCCCGGGTCCCCTGTCCCCCTCGCCGTCTGGCTTAGTCACCGACAACTGGAAGAAGGGCCGGCACGGACCCGCTTTTGCGGATCGCGGATCAACGAACCGTCGCGTCGTATCGCGTCGGGACGCTGGACACCAGACGCTTTTGCGCCGCTTTTGCAACGCTTTTGCGCCTCCGTTCGAACCGCAACCTCTCCAACCCTTTTCCCACAGACTGACGTGCTACCGAGACACCGGAACATCCTGTACGAAAACGTACGCTCTCGAACTTCCCTATTACAGTCGCTCAAGAACTTTTTTTCTTCAATTATTCCAATTTCAAATATTCAAATACTAAATGTCAAATTTCAAATGTTCAATCAAATATTCAAATATTCGCTTGTCCATTCCTGGCATAAACGCATAAAATCTGCAATCTAATGACGCACCATTACGATAGTAAATGTGCATTGGTAAATGCACCATTACAATTTGTTCCTAGAAACGGAAATTATTTACGACTCGACCTAATATATGGGTCGGATGTTCAAACATTTGTATCATTTCGTATTACCGCAGAAATAAATGTTCTACTGCTCTATTGGGTGTACAAACTAATTAGTGGCCCTCGCAAATAATCCATGTAACTGCATATATTTTATATTCACTTTTTCCACTGGGCTCATCGGTCACTTGCGAAAAAATTGTGCAAATACACACAAAAATGATGGGGATTGCTTTGAAGACTTGAATATATTTTACTGGTTGCGTAGATAAACAACAATGTAGACACGCGATGTTGAATGAATTTTTACATAATATTTGCATTGCTGCGCGTGGTGATTAAGCACTGTTACATTTCAAAAAACACGTCATCGTATGGAAATTCCATTTTTGACAGTGGTCACATCTGGTTAATAAAACGGTTCGCGGTTACATTCTCATCGTTTCCTCCATGCTCCGTCTTGAAGGAAAGCGATCACGTTCCAGTTGATAGCGATATGAGTTCCCGATGACATCACAGGAGTTACGTGAATCAGATAATAACGCGGGGCAATGAGTAATTCCGATATTCGATAAACAATGCGTTCGTGATAAAGCGCCGATAAGCGGGAGAATGCAGTAGATAGCGACAGACAAGTGGCAGGCGCCAATGTGCAATTTTTCCCGCGAATTGCGCGACAACGATGCGACGTTGTTAGAGGGCATACAGCTAAGAGGAAGATCAAGAGAGCAAGAAGAAAGAGAGGAGAACGGGAGGAGAGAAAGAGCTCTCTTTGGAGCGCGGGGTTAAAGATCCAATTTATTCGCGCCGCTCGGACCGTACACGGTAAATCGGTTTAAGAAAAAAGCGAGAGCCACCTCCTTTAGAATCTCTCTTTCTCTCACTCTCTCTCTTTCTCTCTCTTTCGGTCGCTAAAGCTCCGCTTCTCACGGGGGCGAGATACTTCGGGGACTCGTTAATGGGATAAGTCGCGGAAACTTTCGATACGCGTCAAGGCGGATGTGTAATACGCACGGGGGCGAGAGAGCGCCGATGGGGCCGGATAGGCGACGGGGGGTTGGAAAGCAAACGAGCGCAACAGTTCCGAACTCGTAAACGAGACGGGGAAAGTGGAGGACGAAAACGACGCTAACGAAGCTCCGCGCCAAGCTACTCCAAAGAAGTATCAAAGAACTTTGCCAGCTTTGCCCGCTTTACTCGCTTTGCGCGCAAGATGCCCCCCCGCAATGTTCGCTCGCTCGCGGGAGAAACGCTCTTCGGGAAATGCCACGGAATAGCGGCGAACTGTTCTCGCGGAGCGAATAAAACCGATTCCGCGAACTATCATTTCGGGGATGGATATTATAGATTGTCGTTCTCCTTCTCGACAAAAATCGAGACGTTGTAGAGGAGCTGTAGTTGTTGACACTGATAGTTGTAGAGGAACAATTTCCAACAGCTGCTCAAACTGCTCTATTTATTTTTGAGGCCGAGAGCAATATCATTGGTTGCACCATAAGGTGTTAAAGAGGATGGTGCATTTTGTGGGACGTCCTCATGATGCATGTACGAAGACTCCCTTGTACGAAAATCAAAGGAATTTTGTGCATGTTTCATAAGATTGCGATTGCCCAGATTGCTCATTCTAGATTACATTGTAGTTCATGTATGTTAAAAATTGATAGACACTACAAGAAACTGATATGTGAATAATCGACGAAAGGAATCACGACAAGCAGCAAGTAATATTTTATCTGGTTTTCGACACTCTCTGCTTCTTAATGCTCCTCAAACTAATCTATTCACCCTTGAGAGCTTGACAAGCCACTCTAGCCAACCGGAAGTCTGTAGTATCCACAGTATGCCAACTGTGCCAACTATCGCTCGGAATTATTTTTACATTGTTAAACCAGTTTCAGTAATTTGTACACGTTAAAAAGTTGCGAGCAGACGTCGGCGAATTCGTTGTCGATTAATCTCTGGAAGTGGTCTCTTGGCAAACAGATGCACCTGCAAGTGACGTGACTAGACTGTGGATCTTGATGCAACAGAAAAATTGTCTGCATCAATTGCGTGAAACGAGAGTTACGGGGAAATTCATTTCTTCGCTTAATCATTCTGATAAGTCGAGAGTAATCAATACCGTTCGTGGACGTCTGTGAGACGTGTCCACTGTCTCATGTTTCACCTATTCAATTTCATCATAGATGAATCAAATCCATAGTCATTCTGGTCTGGTCTATCAATACCTTTGCAATTTCAGTCGAGATTAATTATCACACTCTGATACATATACACTCCCGTCTACACCCCGTGGCAGAATGTTTCCGATCGGAGGCATTGAAACGGATTTTAGAGAAAACATTCACAATTTAGAAGTATAAAATATTACTTTACGGGGTTAAAACTGATGGGAAATAAAAAGGGGCTTATTAACGAATGAAAAACAATAAAATAACATAAGCTTACATTTATTATGGCAAAGAAACGAACAAATAAACAAATTGTTACTCGGAAAAAAGTTTCCGATTAATACAACTGCTGGAAGAAAGTTTCCGATCACGACTCGAATCAGTAAAAGTGTGGAAACTCCTTGAATGTTAGAATCGTAGAATGTAAATGTAAACATAAGAGGACATCACAGAAACGTAAGTACAAGGTAATCATGTCTGAAATATCAATTCGTAGTACTATTCCATTCAGTACAGACGTAAGTTAAAAGTCCGTAGTATACCATTACGCCAGTTGTATTCAAACGATATAAAGTTGAGAATAATTGAGCTTCTCAAGGAGGGTAACGCTCAAAAAAAGGTGGTAAATATGATAGGATGCAGCCAAAGCACTATCAGTGATTTAAAGAAGAAGTATGAAGAAACGGGAAGTGTAATAAACCGGAAGAAATGTGCAATCGTTTAATGTGTAAACGAGACGATAGGAAGTTACGTAATATTGTTAAAAATACGAGGCGATTGACTTCGAAACAGATAAATATAATATGGGCACAAAATGTTTCGAATCGTACTGTTCGAAATCGTCTAAACGAGATGGGTTTTGCATTCCGAAAAGCTAAAATAAAACCTTTCCTAACAAAAAGGCATAAGAGGGAACGGTTACAGTGGTGTAGGGACCATGCAAATTGGACAGTGACGGACTGGTGCAAAGTAATATTCAGTGATGAGTCACGTGTATGTATTGGAACCGGTGATGATGCAGGAACATTCGTGTGGCGAAGACCTAATGAAAAATTCGATAAAGATTGCTTAAATTTTAAAAAGAAATATCCAGAGTGGATATTTGATGACTGAGAAAGGAGTGGAAAAATTATGCATTCTTTATCAGAATGTCAATTCAGAATCATACATCCATATTCTTGAAAATGTCTTGATTCCCAGCATTGAAGTATGGTTTGAAGATTCCCCAAACTTCATTTTCCAAAACGATAATGCCAGTTGTCATCGTAGCAAGGCAGTAAAAGATTATTTACGGCATAACGGCATTAAAACAATGCACTGGCCAGCCAACAGTCCAGATCTCAATCCCATAGAAAACTTATGGGCAAAAGTAAAACTACTTATCAACGAAAAAAAGCCAACTAATAAAGAAGACCTTCGATACGCTATACGACAATCATGGGAAGAAGTCTCACCTACAAATTGTAAAGATCTAATCGAATCCATGCCGCAACGTATTAAAGAAGTCATACGTAAACGTGGGGATGCAACAAAATACTAACACACAAAATAATTTATGTTAATACATCGAAATCGGAAACTTTCTTCCAGCAGTTGTATTAATCGGAAACTTTTTTCCGAGTAACAATTTGTTTATTTGTTCGTTTCTTTGCCATAATAAATGTAAGCTTATGTTATTTTATTGTTTTTCATTCGTTAATAAGCCCCTTTTTATTTCCCATCAGTTTTAACCCCGTAAAGTAATATTTTATACTTCTAAATTGTGAATGTTTTCTCTAAAATCCGTTTCAATGCCTCCGATCGGAAACATAGCCACGGGGTGTATAAGTCACTGGACACTTACTTTTCTTCAACAAAATGGTAATTAAAGAATATAAGCTTCCAGCTTGATTTTATTGTTTTATTTTGATTAGCTGTAGCTATTATACGTAATATTTCAATGAAATATTAAATATATACTTATACTATTTGAATAAATGTTGGCAGGTTAAGGGTTAGGGTTTGATCTATGCTCTGTGACTTGTCCTGGTGTTATACTTGACTATGTGAGGAAACAGGAGACGTTGATTCAGTGAAAATGTTATTATTATTTAGATTTTTCGGAATCGTCATGACGTGCTTGTATGTCTGCGAGGATGTTTCATGAGCCTGTATCTCCTGCCAGCGTTAGACCCGCTGGCAGAGTGGCAAGGACCCGCTGGCCCTCAAAAGGAAGTTCTGTTTACGGTCCCGCCGTCTTAGGAACACGGTTACCTCCTCGTACACTCGATCGAAGACACTGCGTGCCTACCAGTCGGTTCGATAGACTCTTTTCACGCGAAGAGAGCCACATGTGCGCGGCGAGTGCCCGCCACAGACAGGCGAACACAAGCAGTCAGGCAGGCAGGCAGGCAAGCAGGCAAGCAGGCAGCCAGCGTCAGCTCGTCAACAGTTCACAGATGTTCCGTGACGAGCTACTTTCGATATCTCGGAGTGGAGCGGCCGCGCGCGCGATAAATCAAGTAAGGAAGGTCGTCGTCGCGCGGTGCTGAAGCAGTCATCGCCGAGAGACGAGTCTCCTTTGCTCCTCGAGCCCAGCAAAAAAGATCGTCGACGCGTTATCGACGAGATGCACCGTCTCCTAAACCCCCTAAGAAACGATCCTGCCGATCCACTGATCCAACATAGTCCTACCCGACGTCGCCTTTGTAACGTTCGCCATTTTCATCCACCTTGTTCCCGGTTTGTTCGACGATTTCTCCACAGATTTTGCTTGAACGATTCGGGATCAAAGATAATGTATCTGTGTCCCCAGTTTCAATGAACAGGTGATCAACGGACGAAGGGAATTTGATTTCGCATCAAGATTAGCAAGAATATTGAACATGGTCCTACTCGACATCGCCTTTGTAACGTTCGCCATTTTCATCCACCTTGTTCCCGGTTTGTTCGACGATTTCTCCACAGATTTTGCTTGAACGATTCGGGATCAAAGATAATGTGTCTGTTCCCCCTTTTTTAATGAGCAGGTGACCAACGGACGAAGGGAATTTTGATTTTGCATAAAGATGAGCAAAAATATTCGTTCACCATCGGCACTGATTGAAAACAAGCAACAACTCGGTACACCGAAGCGAGTTCAACGCGAGGCTGGCTGCAACAAAATATGATGTCGAGTCAGACACAGGACCGCAAAGGGTTAAATATACGCGCCCCCGGTTACGCGCCTCTTCCCCGAGCGTGGGCGTGCTCCTACAGAGCCCAGAACCGAGACTCGCGGTACAATAAGTAACACCGTCAATGCTTGATCGCGATTTATCGTTCCAGCTGTTTCCTAACCGAGCTTAAAAGTCGCCTCGAGTACGGATTAGGTTTCTATAGCCGTTCGAGTATATCGGAGAACTGTTCTGGTATCCTACGTATGAAAACCAACCGCCTAGAGAGCTTGTTAACAAAGTGGATCATTTTCGCGTTCGGAGACGTAACGAACTTCCGACGTGGACCAAAGCGGGGATAGAGTATCCTGAGATCTTGGAGATTTCGGAGTTCCGAACTTGAGATTCTGTGTCAAAGATTTAGGTTTGATTCGTGAATTATTTGCTGTGGACGATTAGTTTGTTATGACAGCAATAGAGCAAAAATTATGGAAATGACGATCCAGTAAAGCTTTCTTCAGTGGACGAACTTGTGATAGTTGGACAAAAAGAAGTTGCGGCTGTATGGAAAATAACAACAGAATACAAATAAGAATTGTCCTGCAATGGCGACGGTCTTCGACAGCAGTACTTCGCTTGAAATTGCAAAGTTTAAATCGTCGGAAAGACGATCTCGCTGTAACTAGCAATGTTTGCTACCAACTTTCTCTCTCGCTAACGACGAAGTCTTAAAAGGCCATCGATCTGCTGCAGACCAAGAACAGAAAGCATTTTTTCCTTAGGGGTACGAAGAATTTTACTGGACCAAGTTGAAGAACGACGTTACCGTAATTACTCTATCGCGACAACCTTAACAATCATATTAACTGAAGAAAAGTCGCCTTGGTCAATCGCATAACAATTAGTCCATCGCAGGGAAATTCATGATTTCGATCCTCGAGACAGCTACACATAAACAGAAGAGAGAAATAAAACGATCTGAGCCGGCAGCGATAGCAAAAGATTGTCGAACAGAAGGAAGCATCCGCGAAGCAGCTCCCGGACGTTCTCAACAAGTATACATCGCCGAGAGCCAAGAGAAGAAGCGTCTGTAGGACACGGAGAAAGAGAGAGAGAGAGTAGGTATCGAACGAATCGTTTTCAATCACTCACCGTAATCCGGCCGAACGACAGCCTGCACCGCCTGTTCGTTCTTCTTGCTCCGAATCACCGGCTCACCGAGAATCGTAAAGTTTCTAGGTCCCACGCGGTTCACAAACACTAGATACACTTTACCCCTCTTAATATTGGCTCGCACCACACCACTCTGATTATCGCGTTGTTGCTGCTGCTGTTGTTGCTGCTGCTGCTGCTGACTTCCATCGTCGTCGTAGGCGCAGACTGTTGATTTTCCAGGCGCGGATTTGTCGCGGAAGTGTAGTCGAACGCTGTCGTTCTTCTGTAGCGGCGGGAAGCCGGGCTGGCTTTTGTAGATCTGTTTCACCTCGAACGTCACCGCGTAGTTCGAGCCCGGCTTCCTTGCGGAGGACATGCTCCTGGCCTTGCCCTCGAACACCGTCGGCGCCAGGTACGCCCTGTTCCCGACGTCCATGTCCGGGCACCAATTTTGCCCACGACAGCTCTTGTTCCGGCAACGGCGTCGTTGCTCCCGAGGCGAGTCCGCCTTGGTGCGATTCTTTGGTCGTTGCTTGGTCGAGCGGACCACCCGGGGCCTCTCCACCGAGGACTCATCCTGAGTATAGAGAAACGGGGTCTGGGTGGACGAGTGTCTAGGCAGCTGCACCAGTCCTGTCTCGACGGTCTTCGGGGGTCCTACCGGTTCATTCCCCAGCCGACGATTCGCTCGCAGCGACGAAGCGACAAAAGCTGCCCTGATCGAGTCGTCGAACAGCTCTTCGGTGATCCTCGAAGACCCGCGGTTCCATTGGTCCCCAAGCTTGCCGAACGGCTCCAGCGCGGTGGAAGAGGACGGTGATGTCTGCTGTTGGTCATTTTCAGGCTTCTGGTAGTCTCGAGGCCAGTCTCGACCGGGAACGACGGCGACGGCGCTGGTAACCAAGTCCCAGGTCGTCGGACGATGATCAAGGTTGTTTAAAACGGCGGCGATGCTCATCGATGCCGGATGCTCGCCGGCGGTCGTCCTCGTTGACGTTTCCTCGAGGGAATTCCGATTGGCGGGGGGTGCCGCAGCGAGCGCGAGTACGCCCCACCAGCCGCTTAAGATCCCGGCCAAAAGCAGAGACGCCCACATCATCCGACCTGCTTGCTGGTTTGATCGGGGGTGAGAGGCCGACACCTCGGTCACCCCGAACAAGCACACAACACTCTCGCCGACAGACTCTTCTTGGTTGGTTTGCCTCTGTCTCGGATGCGAGCGAGAGTTCGCGTCAGTTTTGGACACGCCGCGAAACTGGCACTCTTCGGGTCTCGCGGGCCTCTCCTGTCTCTCGCGATCAGATCATTCAGGGTGGCCGTCTCTCATCCGCTACCCGAATATTCTATGTCTCTCGGCTCTTCTTCTTCTTTTTCAGGCTAGGTTTTCTTCTGGACCTCTTTGTCCCTCTGTTGATCGGCTGTTCTCTCGGATCTTCTTCTCCTTTTTCTTTTTCTTCACGAGGTGTTGCACCACCGCAGGCAAGGCATCGGGACTTCCATCGGACAGATTCTCGGCTGTCTGCTCTTCCAACCTAGTGCCGACCTCTTCATCCTCGACGCCCCCAAGGATGCGACAGTAGACACTGTGGCCGATTCCTCCGCGGGATTATCGCGCGCGATCCCGATCGGCCGGTGCCGAAACGAACGGTTCAGCGGTCATCCTGTCGGTCGGACGGACAGCGCATCCTCGCGTCAACCGACCGGCGACTGATCTCCACCGGATCCCGGAATTGTCCCCTGGCTCTTCTTCGTTCGGTGATGATGCATACAACGTCAACTGGAAGTCGTCCTACAGAAGCGCAACCCGGTGAAAATGCACCCGGGGGCACGATCTAGAAGCGAAGAGAGGCTCTCCGATCTAGAATATCGTGGTCGTAGACGGTCTCGCAGCTCCTCGAACCTCTCCCCTCGAGGGAACGAGGTTGTCCGTCAGCGTTTCCGTATCTCGAAATAAATCGTCGAAAGTCGATAAAGAATCTCGCGCGCCACCCCCGTGCGCTCGGCTCCTCGGTATCACGTTGCACTCCGAACGAGGAAAGCCCGAGGATGATGACACACGAGCGGTTTGTACAAGACTCGGACGACGAAGACGACGAAGAAGAGGATGACGAAGAGGACCAAGAGAGAGAGAGAGAGAGAGAGAGAAAGAGAGATACCGTCTTCCTCCGACCGGCCGATTCACACTATTTAAATATACTCACGGGGCTCTCGGGTACCGACGAAGTCTAGCCCTTGACGCGCACTTCACTGTTCCGGTGCCACCGATCCGAGGAATTTCCTAGGGTGATCCTAGAGGAGGAATCTAACCCTGAAGGATCTAGCGATCCGGACGGGTTTCCGATCGGATCGATAGAAGATGACGGAACTGTCGTGGGACCGGTACCGGACACGATAGGCAGCGCGCGGTACCGATTGTACGATAGCGCGGCGATATTGGTCGCGCGACGCGGCGTGCTCCTCGCGTTGCTGCTGGTGCTGCTAGCGCTGCTGGTGGTGCTGCTAGCACTGATGCTGGTGCTGCTGGTGGTGTGCTGGTGCACGCGTGCGGATAATATCGTGCGGGGGATCGGCGCGTGTGTTGCACGCGGCATGCACGAGGAGCCTCGTGTCACGTCGAGGCGGAGAAGGGATTGTCGGTGGCCCCGCGTCGGGCGCGCGCGACGGTTCAAATTAGACTGAACGGCCCGCTCGAGCAGCCCGAGGCCGGCCACAGAGCCAGCGACTCCTGTCGGACGCCGGTCGAGGCTCTGCGCGCGCACCGCCACAGAGAGCCACAGCACAGAACCGGAGACGACGACAACGACGACGGAGACACCAAACCAATGGAGAACCCCCGCGCGCTCTCCTACAAACACCCAGCACAACGCGCCGAACACCGAACCGACCGACAGACACACAACCGGACAGGACTCCCATACGGCCGGACCGTGCACCGGGACAGGACGAGACGCGACCAGACTCGACGGGACCTTTAAGAATCTGTGTAACGACGATCTAACAACTGAGGAACCGCACGCATGTGTGCTTCTACTCTCCTTCTTTTACTCACCGCTACCGACCACCCGATTTTCCGTCCCTCTGTACCAGAGTACAGTACTGTACCTCCTATCTCCCTCTCGCATGTTTCGTTGTTGTACAGCGCGGTACCCCGTAGACACAATTCGAAAAATTCATCGTCTAATTGCCGCTGGATTCTATGTTGAAACTATGTTTTAAACCTTTGCACTCGAAAGAATTTCAATTCCAGAATCAAGAGATTTATTTCGCCTCCTCATCGGACATTCATACATTAAACACATTTGTAAAATTTTAAAAGAATCCCCAACAGAGTTTGTGAATCTTGCAATGTCCTATTATCCATCGAACATATAATACTTGAATGTCCAACGTTTCAAACATATCGATCAACCTTCAACTTACCTAGTAGTCTATGTGAATGCTTTAATTCAGAAAAAAACATTGCTAATGTTCTTAACTTCTTAAAAGCTACTGATTTATATAATAAAATCTAACCATATTACCACATGTCAACCGATAAAAAGGAAAATTATGCCTTTCACACTACACTATACAGATATGTAATCCACTGCTATAAAGTGTATCAGCCATGCGTGGTCGCTAATAACCTAGCTGTTGACGCGACCTTAATAAATAAATAAAAAAAAGACATTTCTTTCAACCCAGATCATTTTTATTCTATGTAATCTCTTTTACATTGTGCACATAAAATTGAACCTGTTTTCTCATCTAACATTGCGCGCCCCGGTACCAGGTGAGAGAGAGCTGGCAGGATTCTTCGTTAGAGGCCGATTGATGAACTTGGTCCTATTACTAGGCGATGGCATGTGGATGGGTTGTATTGTGTTTTGGGAAGGATCAGGTTGTCTACGATTCACGTGTAAATAGCTCAATCTAAACTGATCCATTTGTAGCACACTATTTATTGAACAAATCAATGAAGATTGAAAACCGAAGTATGTGAGTCACTCCACTTCACGATACAGCTTTCCTCCATAACTCGGTAACTCGTTAGCCTTTGGATCGCTCAGGGAACAGAGCGAGACACGTCCAGAGCGAAGTGACATAGAAAGTTTATTTACTATAAATATAAAACTTGCTCCGATAGTCATGCCAGGTCCGAGTTAGGAAGAAGGTGGGGATAGAAAGCGACACCTGACTGAGCTGGGAACGCGATAGTTGTGACAATTACTGCGGTATGCAGAGATACGAGGATGGCTGAGTAATGGAATGCGAGATCGATCGATTGTTAGCCACGTGTATTTTCTTTATCAGCTGGAGCGTTGATATCTACGAAGCGAATAGAGTTTCAGATATGATCAACTAGACAGAGTGGAATATCTCTCTTTCACACCCCTAGCCTATTCTACAATTAGCCACTTTCTCATTTTTATGTAACTAATTCTGCTGGACACATAGCCATCTTTTTAACCCTCATCTATCTGTTGGGTAAAGTTGACAAACTTTGCATTGCTTCTCGAAAAGTGCTGTACACATTGCTATATTACTTGTCAACAATGCAAACAATGTTATTACGTCACACTGATTTTTTATCATTGCATTGATGTTTTATCAATCAAAATGTTCCATTGAAAATAAGAAAACTAACAACAGCTAGAAGTTGTTACCATGCCCTAAATTTTCTCAACGCCCACATTTTGATGGTCCTAAAACAAATTAGTATACATCTCAGTGGCGTGAATAGATAATTTTACAAAATTCTTTACACTAAGAAAAACAATCGCTATTTTTCACCCTGCGAGTTTCAGTAGACCTTCCGCCGTGGTTCCAGGGTTAAGAACAGCAGCGATCGAGTCAGGACCATTCGCGGATCGGTTCCAAACCAGTCCCACCCATCTCGTCCACCGAATACTTTCCCGACTATGTGTTGCGCCTGCATTTTCCCGCGGTGTTGACGTGCACCGAGGCCCTACTGACCCTCGTCACGTTTACTTTTTGTTTTGACTTTTTGCGGAGGTTTCACTTTGCTCGGTACGCTAAGGCGACACGGTTCAGCGAGCAATAAACGTCTCTCTCACATTCTCTCTCTCTCTCTCTCTCTCTCTCTCTCTCTCTCTCTCTCTTGTCCTCTCTCGGTCCCGTGGTAAGCTATTAGATCGTCCTTCGTTGCAACCGTTCATAAGTACGATCTAGTGGACGACAACGCTGTTGCTTTTTAACCGGCCGCCTTTTTTCCACCATCCTTATTTACGTACCGAGCAAATCTCGTTCCCTGGCGCCAGATTCTCTCGTTAGTTGCTCCATTTTTGCAATTCTTGTTCACCTGCCGCTAAAAACATCCACCGTTTAACCCTTTGCACTCGGAGCTATATTTCAACTCGAAAATTACACATTTCTTGCTAGTTAGAATATTGTCAGAAGATTCATCAGAGGGTACGTTTTTGTTAAGATTCTGTACGACAGTTATGGAGATACTAGTGTAACGTGACGAACAGAACTCATGTTCGAGCAGTTATCTGTTAACTGTCGCCTAATTATCGAACCAGGGATCGTTCTGACTTGGAACCAGCACCGATAGATCGGCCAGTGCATGAACTCGCGGACACGAGTTCAGCTCGGTTTCTGCTGCCCGGCCGTTCCGGGAAGCCTTCGTTTACCTTGGATCGGGGCGCTCTCGAGCGAGATACGGTAACGAGATTCATCCGCGTATACTCGGCCAGAACAGTTTCAAGTTAGAACGGAAATTAATATCGAGCCCCAATATTTACCCTCTCCCAGGCAAGAGGCGAGCACGCTCGGTTGCGCCCAGTTAAAACACAGGGGGGCCCACGGTTGTTAAAACGCTGTTCCGACAATCCCTGAAACTGTTCCAACAATCAAAGAACTGTTTACGTACCTCTGTTAATTTTTAATCGGTCCGTGTCGCTCGAGAATTGCTCGCCACATACCGTTTCTAAAAACTGAAAGCTCTGATATTTATCATTCCATGTTGCTAATGAGTGATTGGGAAATAGGAATTGGCAGGTTATCTGAAAGATGGCAACAAGTTGCCAAATGTTTTCTTTAAAATACGATAGAACATTCCCCTCTCTCTCTCTCTCCAACTTAATAGTAGAATATTCAGTCTTTATTTGTTGTTTCAAGTAGGCAGATTTTTCACCATATCAATGGTAATCGGGAGGACATTTCCCTCGTTTGGAGATTGCTTCCTCGGCACGCTCTGAAGTCGGTTGGCGCCGATTGGCGTCATCGGCCGCGCCGAAAATAAAGTCCTCTTCGCCTCCGATTTCTTCGCGGCTCTTTCGCGACTAGCTTCCGCCTGGAACGCGCGAACGCGATCCGAAGAGCCTCTGAGGAGAGCTTTTTAAAAGAGAGACAGACAGAGAGAAAGAGAGGGAGCGAGAAGAGGAGGAAACGAGAGGAAAGAGAGGACGCTGAAGAGGAGCTCTCCTCGAGAGCTGCCAATCAAACGACCTGCCGCGAGAGAGTCGGCCTCTTAAGCGGGTAGTTTTTCACGCTGCTCCCGGTGACAGATTAATTCGTAGCCAAACAGCGACGCTCAAGTATGCATGCCTCGTAATTAATGTTGTCGACCTTTCGGCCACGGCCGCGCCAACGAAATTCGTGGAAAATTCATTCTGCCCACCGACGCTCAACGCAACAACCCCTGTTCTTCCCCCACTCGCAACGGGGCTCGTTCCCCGTCGCTAATCCCTCATAGATAAATGAACGCGTTTCAGTGATTTCGCGGCAAATTTCCTGCATATTGTCAAAGAGTCTCGGGGCCGCGCGGTTTCCACGGGCTTAAATAATAAATAGAACCGCGCCGCACATCGTTCCGCGTGCTCGAACGTTAAATAACCGGGGCCCGTTCGAATGTGGCTGATTAATCGGCGCGTTTCGTTCCGCCGCGGAATATTTACGGCGCGCTCGTCAGGATAATGTATCAGTGACACGACACAACGGGCTCTCCATTATAATCCTTCGACAGAATCGAACGGCCCCGTTTTATTAACGGAGAATCGCCATCGAAACCGGTGTCCACAATTGGTCTCACGTCTTCCATCCGCCATCTCTCTTTGTACGGTAGTCCCTCGCTCGTTGCACTATCGAAATAAATTTCAATAATTACGACCTGGAAGCCAGTAGGTGGTGCCAGTAGATGGTGATTTATGGGCGGCAGTATACATTATAAACTATTACAAAGGGAACGCTAATAAACAATGTATGTAGTAATGAAACTAGCAGATTGCATGCAGCGAGAAGGTACATTGTAAATAGGGAATCACGAGGAAACGAACAGTTGATGGTATAAACGGGGAAGAATGATTAAAGAAAATTGCCTTAATACTCGGTGCAAAGTGGAATAAGCAGTACAATGAGCAAACTGAAGGACGGACAGAACAGAGGGATATAATAGACATTATATATATACATAGAGAAAGGGGAAGGAGCAGATTGAAGATCCATAAGTCGCAGCATGAAATCTCGAAGAGTTTCCGCATCCCGAGGCACGTCTCGAGCGTGGAAGAGCGTTTTCTCTAAAACGTTGAAACCGTCTATTCGTTCGGTAATAACCCTGTATTTACCCGTCCGTAGGTTGGTTGCGTCCCGTCATTCTATCGCGATAAAGATATTACGAATGCATGCGCGACACCGTGTTATTTTCGTTTCCACTATGAATAGAAGGCTCGCGTAGACACACTAAGCTTGTTCGCGTTGCCCCGTGAACAAAACGAATCCGAGCTCTGTGTGGATTGCGTGCATCACCCACATGCTCGCCGTACATACGTATGTCTAGACATACACATACGTGTATAGATAGATACAGACGCGTACAGGGCCCAGTACTTTTCGAGCAAGTCACCGAGAAACGCTCGCGCCCTACTCCTCCCCCGTTCTCGTTTTTCACCAAACATTTTCAAGGTACATACGTCGATTCTCTCTATCGGGCCAATGATCGAGCTCCAATCACCACCCCCGCACGTACAGGGTGTACACTGCATCCTGGAAATCTTCTTGCAACATCCCCCTCTCCCAACTTTCTACACAAACATATTTAAATTTATCTCCCTCGATGTTCACGGCCGAGCCACGTATTTTTAGGCGAGAGGGGAGAGAGAGATGCCACTGAAAAATAGAGTCGTTTAGACCGGCCAGGCAGAGAGCCTAGAGAGAGCCTAGAGTGCCTAAACACACCGTTATCATTAGACTGCGGATCTTTATGCATGTATGAAGAAATTGATTAGGTGAAATGTAGAAAGGTAGAAGATTTTAATGTAATGTTAAGGGATATGATTTGAGTGGAATCAAACAGTCTAGTGAAATAGGTAACTGTAAAACTTTATTATAAAATGGCTAATATAACTGCACCAGGTTTGACCTTTCTAAACCGACTCTACCGTCGAACTGAACTCGCGACTCGCGTCTCGATCGTCGCTTCGGCTGCTGATCGTCTTTTCTAACCGGCGATCATCTTTTCAGCCGCCGATCGTCACTTCGAGGTGACGCACACCACTATACACTATTCGTTACATTGTAACAGAATTCTTGGATCCTGAGTTTTCATTTCAGAACTGTTTTACTTCAACATGTAACAAAGTCGTTAAGGGATGAAATCAATTTTTATGTTATTTCTGCTTCCCACAATCAATGCAAAACATTTTTATTTTGCATAAAGATCCGCAGTTCAGTTATTATGTACAATCATCGTGGCATAATTCGAAGATCTGATCTATTTCGTGTTTCGATAACTGATTGTATAACCGCGTAATCGACGGCGAGGTTTCCGGCAACTGACGGACAGACAATCGACGTTCCACCGTGACACTGTATCGTTGTCTCCTGTCCATCGATCGTCGAGGATCGATTGTCCGGCGATCTAACCCCGGGACGGTACACGTAGCTGCGTGTCGACATCAAACACATTTTAGTGCCTCGTCGCCGGAACCGGCACGCTCTCGTAATCATCGGATAACCGGTGGACGGGCGTCGAAAAAAAACTCCGAAGAATCGATTCGTGACGTCCCTCTCTGCGAGAGGGAGAGAGAGCCTGCAAGCTTTTCCGAAAAATCTGCCATCCGGCGAGCGCGCGCGTTTTGTTTCGGACATTTTCGTGGCGCGGCAAAATGCGCTCCTCTGTCCCTCGACGTCGATCGAGATTTTCTTTGACGAGCGGAAATGTAGAAGAGTACACCGACGGTTCAAAAGCGGCTGGGACACTCTCCTCCAGGAGACGCGTGCTGATTTTTATGCGCTTTTAGCGCGACGGAGAACTCGCACGAGAATATTCGACAGCGAACACCTCTTTTATGTCGAGGAACGTCCATGTCGATGATAGCAGCCTCGAAACTAGATTTCACTCGAACTTCAGCGAATAAAGGGACCGGGGAATGTGGACAACAATCTGGGAGTGCAGTTTGTTCGTTTCCGAATGCATTGTCAAATTTTAATGCGCACGCACCTTGTCGATATTACTATGTGTCGTATTGTCAATTAAAACTTTCCACAGAGCCAGTCACTATTTTACGTTGCTTTATAAAAATGACAAGAACAATACGTCTGTCTAAATTTTTAGCCATTTTTTAAGTAAGATATTCTCAAAGAAATAAATGTGTTGAATCATTGCGGATCTTTACGATGTCAATAATTATAAATTAAAAATATTGGAACCTGCCGTATAAATCACAGGATCGCAACAATGGGGGTACCAATTTCAATCTCGTTTAACGCGAAATTATAATTTCCATCTACTTTTCCAGTCGCCTTCCACTTCGAACCAACTTCATTAACGCAATTACGGGACACGTTTATTATGTCCCTTAATAAACTCGTCTATGTACGATTTCCCCACGACCTTTCCATGGGGTCGTGTAACTTTTCTTTTCTACGAGTTCAACATAACGTAATTGAAATACATTTTATATCTGCTCGCGCTCCTTTGCCTGTGTTCACAACAAAGAATATAGAACTGAAAGGAGGGTGCACGAGAAGCGGTCCAGACGAATTTTATTCCCTGGCAGTAGACAGCCAATAAAGATAGGGGAGGAACTGCAGAAATTCACTTAATATTCATTCAAAGATCCGAGCATGTTTGATTCGAGCTACGATGCTTGAGCGCCTGAACAATTCTCTTGGATGTTCATCCTTTGTATCATAAAATTAAACAAATTTAAAAAATCGTTTTATAATCGTCTAATAATCATCGTTGAATTAACAACAGTGATAAACACTAAATTGCAATTATTTCATTTATAAATGGTATACATTTCAGACAGATTAAACAAAATGACTAATTTGAACATTCGATTCACGATTTTTCATTCAAAAAATTCTTCGAAAACATCGTTGACGTACAAAATGGCTCCTTAGAAAATCGACTCGAAACTCATCGAGGAACGAATCCAAACAGTTCTACTTAAGTCAGACAAATAAGACGATTCGACAATGTTCGAAACACCTTGAACACACAAAATAGCAGGAAATTCAAGGATCAACTTAATATTCATCGTCACACGGACAAAGTTCCAAACGATTGCGTTCGAACGTTCTCGCGGTCTTGATCGTCCGAAAAAGAATCTTGACGTATAAAATACTCTCGTTAGAGGGGAGAGTAGTGGTCGTTCAGTGTATCTCGGTCGTAAAGGTCGATCCGGCTTAATAACAATAATGGGGAAATATACGGGACGTACCAAAAATATGTACCCCCTCCGTGGGGCGATAAATTGTTGCTCGAAATGGAGGCGAAAGTAAACAGTGTCGGTTTGGTTGGTCGGTTCGCGGGGTCTCCTTCTAAATATCGCAACAATTTCGCTGAATGTAAACCACAACCGGTTCCCGCAGGGGAGCAGCGCGCGAGAGCGAGCGGCCAGATTCGACGCGCGCGATAAACCCCCTCGCGTCGAGCGAGAATCAATTGGTCACCGTGAGAAATCAAGATCGTGAACTCTTGATCCTTCACCGCGGCGCGCAGGTGATCGAGAATGCGGCCCGATCTCGACAAACTAGCGTCGGCTCTCGACAAATAACTCTCCTGCAACTATTCGCGCCGATAAGCGCCTCGGAAAACGATGTAATTACCGCGAACGATGAAACAACCATTATACGCGCCGAACAAACGATACCGATCTGCCTGCTGCTCTTCGAAAAAAGTCTCGGTCCCCCTGTCGCGATTATGCGTGAATTTCTCCACGGTATTCTCCATACACCAGAAATTATACATGTCTTTTAGATCTACCTTTGCTATCTTTGTTGCTGATTGTAACTCAAAAGTTGAATCGAATTTTTACAAAATAAAAATTGTCTGCACGAGTTGCATCAAATTTCGAGTGAAATAGAAATATATCTTTTTTCTTAATGTGTTTAATAGGTTGAAAAAATAATATAACAGCATACTCGTATTCAAATTCTTTCAATGTTTCCACTATCTTAAATTACACCCTACTCATTTTTGTCATGAATGCATAAAATCCGCTGTCTAGTAATAACAAACGTAAGCAATGTGTCATCTCTACACGAAAAACGAAATTACTTTCCGAACGACCCAATAGAAAACTCGCTCAGCTGAAACAGTTTCAGAAAGTGGAGGGGTGACTCCGCGTTAACTAACGGGGCAAAGTGCGCCTACGATCGAGGCACTACCATGCTAACAGCAATTCACCTTCGACGTATCGACGAGTTGTGTCGTCACCTTCCATCCAAGTTTGCCGTCTGCGATACTGTTGTGAGTAACTCGCAGCCTCACTTCCTTCGGGGCCACGTAACAGAGGCAACTGGTTCGGCCGTGTCCCGGTGTCTCATTCCAGGACATTTTTCGCCGGAGTTTCCCCAGAAGAGACCCGGCCACCCCTTTCCATTGTTCCGCGCGTGGCTCATTTACAAAGTTACATTTATGTAGCGTAACTTTATCCGGCGCGCGATACGCCGCGCCGCTCGCCGAGCCGAATCGACTGAGAGCTCGTTGAATCCTATTTTAAAAAGAAAAGAGACCGGAAGATAACAAACGTAAGAAGCACCAGGGAGAGATTGTCCGCGCGAAATTGCTGTCGCGCGTTCCGTCTTCCGCGGGATTATTCAATTAACCGGCTAATTCTTATGCCCGGATTAAAAGTTCTCCTGGCTGCACGAAAATTCCATCTCTTCGCGAATAAAAACCCCCTTCTTGGATTGGGATGATCGTTCCGCATCGTTGCACAATTAAAGAAACTTCCGCGGTTCTTTATCTTCTAGTTTTCGAGACACTAACGTCCTCCTCTTCTTTAAATCCATCGATCTATACGAACTGTTGTAATTTTATGTTATTGTCTCTCATCCTGATATCCGTGTTAACTATAGGCCTTTTTACAAATTACGTGTCTTCAACAAATTTTTGCAAAAAATATTAGATTCCATTTTCTTAAAATTTGCCTACAAGAGCTGAAAATTGCATAAACATCCGCAGTCTAGTTATTACCAAGTGTAAACCATGCGGTCGCTAATGACCTGGCTGTTAACGCGACCACGTTAAAATAAACTATAAATCAATAAATAAATAATAACTAAATATTTCGGACTGTTTTCAAAAGTTTTTGGCCTTGAATCTCGGGGCCTCTTTTGATAAAATACATGTGCATATGTGAGCTATTTAAAACAATTGTTACGTAATTGTGGCTTAATTGAATTACCCTGTTAATAGTTATTTATTGTAGTACAATTGTAGACATGTAATAATACAGGGCAGAGGGTGAAAGACTGTAAGTATTTTATTCACTTTCACCTGGATTCCACCAGAGGCTTTCACCCGAGGATGAGACGGGGATTGAGAGGGGTTTGAATCGAGGGTGTACCGAGCCGGGAGTAATTTAACGTGGCCCGACGAATGGCCATTGATTTACGAAGCATCAAACTTCGGCGAAAGTTAGCCCCGCGTATCGAGACCTGGGCATCCCTGCCCGGCCACCCCTCTCACAGGTTTGTTCTTAGGCTGCAGTTAGCGGATTCGATTTAACTTCTCCTTGCGGGTGAACGACATGGCGCTCGACTGGCAGCGTGCTCGCTAGACCAACCTACCAATCCAGAGTTTAGGAGAGACGAGAGAAGAACGAGACCGAGCGAACCGCCCAGAGAAAGATGCAGCGGCAATAGATGCCCACCAAGAGCAATTGGCCAATATCGAAAGTGTTTGCCGATAATCTGTTGCAGGGCTGTTCTTGTTAGTTATTGCGAACTTGGATCCTCTGCTTTTTCTGCCGCATTCTCCTTCGGGTCGACGCGCTCTGCGAGAAACGTGCAACTCGGGTCGAATTTTCTTGCGTTTTTGTGTGGCGCGAACCGCGTTCCAACTAGTTTCCAAGTTAAACATTAAAATTTGGTACTTAATCTTTTAGCAGTCGAGGGGTGACTCAGAGTCTCCAGTAAAAATTGTTGTGAGCCGTCATTCACAATATTTTTTTTTTATTATTTAAATCTCTTATGAGATTTATTACCACATAATGTACATCACAGAGTAATACTAAGTAGAGT
Organism: Lasioglossum marginatum; assembly: GCA_028455795.1. Taxonomy (NCBI): domain Eukaryota; kingdom Metazoa; phylum Arthropoda; class Insecta; order Hymenoptera; family Halictidae; genus Lasioglossum; species Lasioglossum marginatum. Next base: position 9,913,197 of record CM052245.1, on the reverse strand, counting down.
GTATAACGAGAATGTTAGTAACATTGTAAAAAGTTTACATTATTAAATATGTTGGTATCTAATCAATGACTACACATTTAACAATTGTATGAGGTATTATATCAATTTCATATCCATAAAATGAAAAAATCAAATACAATGGTAATTCTAGGTCGGAAGATATGTCTAATGTGTTCAGAAGAAATGACAATTTGAATTCCAGGTCCGCGCATTCCAGATTGTGTGGCGGAGAACAAAAATAGCACAGTGCAGCCGAAAGATTGAAATCGAGAAAGTTCTGTCTATCGAGACGCCAGTGTAACAGGGACTTTTCTCGCCGCGTTTAGGCTGCTCGGTTGCCACTGGATGTAGAAGTTGCAGCAGGCGTCGCTATCCGAAGGAGATCGCTCGGTTGGGCGCAGTCATTAAACACGTAGCCACCGTTTCAGCCCGCGCGGCTCCCCATTATTCCGAGGAAGAGTTTGCGGAACGTGATCTCTCGTTTTCCGGCTCCTACCGAAAATGCCGGATGAATGGAGCGCGATTTCAAGGTGCGCGGAGAGCCTGAAAGCCCCCCGTAAATACGGTTTTTCACGTCGTTTTCGGGCCGAGCAGGAAATTTGCCGAAAGGGCAGAAGGTCGAAGCGGGGGTTTGAAGGTGGATGGGGGATGGAAGAGACGGGGGATGCCCGGGGTAGATGGAGAGGAAGATAGAGACGCAATAGGTGGTTCATTCAACGAGCCCAACCCCCGCAGTCGAGGGTAAAAGCGACAGTTTAAGCCCATTAGGATATTTATGGATTGGCCTTCTGACCATGGGGGTGGGGGATGAGTGCCGTGGCTTGCCGTAGTCGCTATAGTGAGCGAGGTACAGCGAGGGGAAAGGGGATGGCATATACACGAGGGGTTAGAGGCTATTCAAAGGTCTGACGGCACGCGACTCTCTCTCGCAACGATTCCTTTTGCTTTCGGCAACCGACGTCGACGCGAACACCTTTCCGATGTGGTGCGTCACTCTTTCTCTCTCGCTCTTTTTCCCTCTTATTCTAGAAGCGAGCGAGTGGGAGAGGTGGGCTCTCTCGCCGTCTCTTTTTCTCTGCACGCGATCCGACCACCGAAAAACGAGACACGGTGATTTATGAGACGATGCTGGACGAATCTCTGCAACAGGGGTCGTCGAAACGTCTCAATTGCTCCGGTTAATCCGCTCCCCTATCGGCTTACGCTGTCATGCTGTATACAGGGTGTTCGACCACATGCGGCAGATATTTTAACTCTGTGCCCAGGTCCGCTAATTCTGCCACCGATGCCGATTTGCCGGAACCCTGGCTTTACATTGCAAGTAACGCAACCATACTATATGAGCTCTTTTTTTGTTTTATTAGGAAATCTCTTATGAGACTTATTACAACGTAATGTACATTGCAGAGTATTACGGAGTACAGTGAATACGAGAACGTTAGTAACATTGTGAGAAAGAAAAAAAGAAGAAGGACCCAATACGATGATTCGAATCCCTTGTACGCGTACATTCAACATCTTATAGTCTCAATTATTAAATTCATACATTGCCATTCAACTTTCGCAAGTGGCCGAAATTTTTGTAGCCAGGGATTGCAAATATTCTATTACTTGGCAATTTACTATTGTTCCCCGGAACGCCGAGAGAGACCATGCTCCATAGGATCGCGGAGCGTTGTGCCCGCACGGAGGGCTCGCAAGTCTCGCCGAAACCGTAATATCCCGCGAATCTAATAACGCCGGCGGCGAGCATCGTCGTGGCCCGCGAATGTGTTCTTTCGCGACCGGAGTTGCGCGCGTCCCGCAATAGTTTCGCCCGTCCCCGGTTTCATTTCGCACGCCGCCGGTTTCATCATCATGATCCCCCGGTTGACGGCTACGGTAATCTCTGCGTTGTCTCCGGCTAAAAAAATTGCCTTAATTAGGCGTCTAATTCGGAGGCCAGAAAAAAGGAAGCAACGGTGGACAAAAAAAGAAAATCACGTGTGTTTGTGTATGTACGCGAAGAAGAAAATGGTCAGATTAATATTCGAGCGGCGTGCGCGGGCCGGTTCGAACGGTCACGTACGAGCATCGGTGCGTTAGATCGCATTAACGTGCACGAGCATTTTCCAGTTGGCCACGGCCGAGATCTCGCATTCTGCAGACGCGCTCCTTTCTTCCTCTTTAATAAGAGCCGCCTGTGTACACGCTTGTATTTCGACTTCCGGCTGGCCGGAGTCCCCCGGTGCCTAACAGAGATGCATTGTGTGCAACGAAGCACCTGGCACGCGCCAGCTCCTGTCTTTATGTAGCCGCCCACTCTCTTTCACTCTCTCTCCCTCTCGCTCCCTTCTACCACAACATTCTCATCGTCCTTCTCTCCCTTTACCCTACTCTTCTCTCTTTCTCTCAGGCTCTCCCGCGGCAAACAGCTTCTCTCTTCTCTCTCTCTCTCCTCTCTTCTACGGGCCGGCGCGGTGTTCGGGCTGTTTCGCTCGTACTCACGTACCACCCACACGTGCGCGCCAGTCGTTATCCTGTGGATATCCTCCGGACGTCTGCCTTCCTCCGTTCGAGTTCCTAACAAGATTTTCATCCGAGATATCGCGGACTCAGTTAACCGCGCCGCGGACTATTAGCGATAAAACTTGTTCGGTAAGTCCATGATTCAACCCGAGTTCCGGAGAGGGGATGGGGAATGACGAAGAGTGTATCTTAATAAACGCGGCTCAAACAAATTTCGTCGTACTCGTCCTCGTTCTCGTCTATCCCCTATACCTCTTCATGGTCGAATACAAACCCCCGCCCCTTATCGGGCCCGGTTATCTTTATTCCATGGTCCCGACAGCATCAAGTCGTACCAGTCCATCAAGACTGGCCGGCCAACGACCAACATACGTCTCCGCTTTAATATCACCCCGACAAATAGCTTCGGACTCCAAGGAAAACTGTCTCGTCGCGAGAGATTCCGAGGAAAGTTATACCATCGAACGGGAACAAATAAGTTGTTTTTAATTAATAGACTGCGGATTTGATGCACTTATGACAAAAATGAGTAGGCGTAATTTAAAACAGTAAATATATTAGAAGAGTTTTCAAATATTCTTATATTATGTTGAAACTATTAAACATATCAAGAAAGAAGTTTGTTGCAATTCAGGTAGAAAATTTTAATTTTTCATGGAGATCCGTTGTCTACTGATTAATGGTCTTTTGGTGGCGCTGGAATTTTTGAAAATACTATTCGACAGAAAAATGTATGTACTTAAAATGAAAGTATAGCCAAGAGAGCGAGTAAGAAGGATAACAGGAAAGCAATGGCTCGGTCTCTTAAAAAGGAGAAGGTTAAATCGATCACGTGCGAAGAGAGAAAAAAATTGATTTCTTCTGCATTTATCGAAAAGTGCTCGTGAAAGTGTAATGTAAAAGTTCGCCGGAGAAATTCGAAGTATTTCGAGTTTTATGGGCCTCCGAAGGGAGCGTGCGCAAAATTCAGTATCGAAAAGTTTAAGCGTTTTTCCCTCCCCAGAATGACCCTTTCCGCGTTGGTGGAAGAAAAATAAAAAAAAAGAACGAGAAGAACGATCCGACCAATCTGGTTGAAGTTTTGCGATGATATTCTACTAACCATTGCCTATCGCAGGTGGAGAGAACAACCTTCTAAGTTGAAAATTTTATATTTTGTTAAAGCCGAAAGTTGCTGGAGAAATCATAACTTTGATACTGAAACTTCGATGTTTTCTGAAATTTTGTCTCGCGTGGCTAATATGTACTGCTATGTACCTACTGGCTATAGTGGGTTCCAAAGAGATTAGGTGTACTCTCGAAAGTTTTATTTCTGATGAGTTTGTAAGCTGCAATTTTATCCCCTGGCAATCTCATTTTGCAAGTGTGTAAAGGAATTCACGAAAATATCGATAATGTAAATTAGCATGCAAACTCTCATTATTCTAGATCATGTTATAAAATTCTGAATTAATTTATAAAATGTATAAAAAAAATTATAAAAAAACTTTAGAAAATTAAAATGAAATTCTCGAGTATGAATATATTCTCGAAGATGAAGATCATATCGGAACTGGGTCCCCTTTCGTCAATATTTACCAAATTCTGTATTTCCTTAGAGTAAAAATAGATTCAGAACGTCATTAACAATTATCAATATAAATCAATCAGTTCAAGCAATCGGTGGGCCGATCTTTAACGTCAGCTCGAAGTGTAAAGGTACAACACAGAAGCGGATTGGTCCGCGTCCGAGGAAAACAGCCGCAGTTTCGCCTAATTACATGTCCCGTTAAAGGTGCAGCGATCCTTTGGTAAATAAACCGATCGTCGCAAAGTAGTCACAAGCCTAACCCCGATAATTCGAAGGGTCGGCCCAGCAGCGCCGACACACGATCGCAGAGTTCCCGGGACGACGGCACGCGTCTCGGGTGCCTGTCAAAATACGCGTCGAATCTGTTTCCCCTGCTCTTACACCCGTCAACCATGAGAGACCGACCCTTCGGCAGGGCATATGGCACGTATTCGTGGCTCTCGGAGCTGCAGGAATCCCTTGACGCTCGTCCGTCGTCGGCTCCCTTTATACGAAGTCCCTTCGATCTCTTGGTTCGCACGCCCACGCACTTCTGGCTTTGATTTTTCGACGAAAACTACACCCCCACATCGCAGTACAGTCCCAGACCCCCGACAGCAGATCTAGAATTCATGGAACCACACGATTTCCAAAATAGTTTCGGTAAATCATGCAGCTAAGTGACAATTCTGAACACTGGAACTACTAAGTCACACTGATTTGTTTCTGATCTTCTGCTTTTATGCAATGCATATACAATTTATGCAATACAATTACAGAATGCCTTGAAATTAATAAAAACCATCCAAGTTGTCGCTAAATATCCGGTAACTGGTACCTTTACCCTAAATTGTTTGAAATTAATTGCAAGGTATAGGATAATTCTCTCGAAACTGGAGTGGATTGCGTGTCACTTTCTGTCGCTCTCGAGAGCAGGAGAATCCGCGTCTGCCGCGTCAGGTCTATCAATCTCTCGGTTACGTCCCGGAGATAATTGATTCGCCAAAGAAAGCCGGCGTCGTTAATAATCGTTATCTCACTGTTACACCGGTCGCGGAGCGATAATCGGATTATGAATTTCTTGATTGTCCCCATCGCATCGTCGTGGCTGGCGTGGCGTCGCGTCGCGTCGCGGCGCGGTGGCCGCTTTCAGGAACTCTTATCGGCTTTTCAGAACGGTAGAAATTAATTTACTCCGAGAAACAGTCTGTTTCTTTGAAGTCTCTTACGACGTTGTCAGATAAAACCTCTCGGGGCTCGTTTTCCTGGTGTTCTGCCCCACTTCTCTGGCATCTTTGTGGTCTTTCGATTTCGCCCGCGAACATCGTCCGGTGGTATATCAATCTTGAATCTCCGGGCATTGTCATCGTCGAGCGACGAAACCCTGCCGCGAACGTTTTCCTGGGAGCAATAGCACAATAAAAAGAAGACGACGACGAAGACGAGATTCTCTGACTGGCCGATAAGATAAGCCCGCGAAATCGAATCTTATCGGGACCTCTATCGCTCGTCTTCGTTTTTCGCGTGGAAAAAGCGAGTTTCGCAGCGCTCCGCGCCGGGCTCATTTGAAAAAATGCCTGGCGAACGACAGCCGAGAAACGTCGCCCCGTTTTCAGCCTTATCGCTCGTCATCGTAATTAACGCGTGCCGTCACGCGGACGATAAAAATCGTTATAGCCTCGTGACTCATTGCCGACCGCTCGCTTCCTCCTGGCGACGCCGTGTCACCGGAAGCCCTTAACTTCGCCGGAAATTAATAACGTTTTAATCGATTCTTCAAACGTCACCGCCGCCCGATGACGCCGCGAAAACCACTCGCCCCCGCAAAAAGAAACGAGAACAAGCCTGGTGGAACTCTTTTCGCGAGACCAACAAGGGAATTGCGCCGCCGTACCACGCTTTCAACCGGTCCTGTTCATTATCGCTGCGAAGTTAATTAAATTTCGAGAAATACAAATAATCAAACGCACTCGAGATCACGGCTGAGATAGGACGTAATTTTTTCTCGCGGCTCTCGATAAGATTCTCGATCGCTCCCGTTCCTCGCATTGCAATTTCGATGCGAGTTTTCAAGTGCGAATTGCGAAATTTTAAGTTTACCGTCGCGGATATTGTGACGCCTATGGCGGGAGCTTTATGGGAGTAAAATTTGTATGCATCGTTCGAGAAACAGCAGCTAAATTGAACCCATAAGAATTTAGAATGGTTCATTATGGCAATGTTGAAAAGCCACAGTTGGCCAACCATAAATGCTACTAGGGTAGGGATGTTTTTTCTTGGATTGCGGAAGAGACTCAGCTAATCTCACTTCTCGCGTCGATAAGAGGTATCGTCGCGAGATCTCGTCAAGATAGGTCAGTGATTGTCCGAGGACAGTTTAAAGCTTATGGTATCAAAAAAGAATGATCGGTAACCGCAGGATAAGGAGATCCTGGTGATTCCTTTTCCGGAGAATGGAGTCGAGTGCGGTAACTCGGTCGAATGACAGGAGGTGGTAAAGAGCGTCGTGTATACTGATAAACGCATGCCATCCGACAGGATTTACCGTCGGCCCGTCGACGTAGTTACACGCCCCGCGGAGCATCTTTATCTGCCGCGGTGAAATATGCGTCGGGGCCACTTTCCCCGAATGAAAACGCGCGAGATTCGAACAGTGAAACGGGGGTGGCTCCGGAACCCCGAAACAGGAAACTATTTCATTGTTAATTTGATCTTGTATCTTTTAGCATTAACCTGGCGACAGGTTAAACGCGGAGCCAATTTTTTTTAAAATGAGTTCCATATAATGTTGAAATAACAAGCGCAGTCTAACGGTTCATTTTCGACAATATCGTACGAATTATATTGAATTGATTTAGTTTAAAATAATGTGATGTGAAATAACTGATAAATTCATTCTTTTTTAAATTTTCACTTAGACCATTTTCATAATTATGGGCACGTTTGATCATCCTTCCGCCGTTTTGATCACCGCAGTTACAGTTTCCGTCGCAGCATTAAACCAGCCCACATTCGCGGCTCTCGCTAATTCTTCGTAATATCCGAATCATTTGCGAAACGTGGCGGAATAAATACGTCGGAGGACGTCGGCGTTGGATCGACGCGGCGCGGCGTATATTTGCGTTACTAGACAGTTTAATATTAATGCCCGCGCTAATTCCACACGGAGAGATGCCAATATTGATAATAGCGGTCGAGTCTTGCGCTCATCCCATAAGACTCGTCGGATTTATAGCGGAGTGAACGCGACTCTATCATTACCGGGCAATCAGCCCTTGAACTCGCGCTCTTTCACCCCTGTAACGACCGGCAATCGCGCTCGTCCCGGCTCTAACAGAACACATCAGCGCCCTTCCGACCATCTGGCAACTTGTAATCGGCCGAAAGTCTTTTTCCTTTGCAGCGAGAACGTGTTCACCGGGATCCCTGTAATGCCGTAGGACATTCGCGAAATCGATTTCGCGAGTCGGTAATCGCGTCCTCACTCTCGAATAAACACTCTTTTTGCTGAATCGCGTGTCCAACGGCGATCTCGCGGCTACCACCAACCATCATTGCCGCTATTAACGATAACGTCAGCCGTTTCTAGTCCGTTGCTCCGATGCTCCGTGTTTGTCGAAGAAGCTCGATCGGGACTCGATAACGCAGTATCGAACTGAATCTTTCGCGTGGACAGTCGAACTAATGTCGGGACACACCGGCCGATGGAAAAGAGGAACGATGGTAATTACTTACACGAACAGCGAACTGCTCTCTTCTCTGGGCGCCCAGGGAATCCATTAACGCTGCACGCCGCGCCGCGCTGCACCGTGGCGGTCGAAAGCCGGCGAAATCATCGCGCCGATAATTACCATCGAGAGAGCGCAATTCCGCGGAACGATTAACCTGTAACGCAAATTTCCTCCGGACAAGAAAAACTGAAAATAGACGGCCCTCGGCCGGATCCGTCGGAAAAAGCACTGCTAGTCGATTTATACTCTTTTCAAATTGCGGTGGTTCGATCTGTGGCCTAAGAGAAATTTGAAGACCCTCGATATCGTCGGTTCAACTGTTACACAGAGGAAGAGGAAGAGTTTTTCGACGTTGCAAAATAGAACTTCATAGAGAGGATCGGAAACGTTCGATTTTTGTTCATTCTCGAGAAATCGTTTTACAGAAACGATCGACTTTTTCATGTTCCTTCTACTCGTTTTTTTGTTTCAGGTTGTTCCCTTGTCAACTCACATACGAATCATCCACGTCGCCAGTAATTTGGTCACCGACTCCGTGTACAACTCCTCTCTTTCTTTTTCTGCACACGAATTTTCGTCGTTTAATTCTCTCCATTAGCGACCATCGCGATCGTTAAGCATCCCGGGAAAAAATTGCCCGTGACGGAATCGGTCGACGCTTTTCGGACGACTTTTACTGGGAGCGAGGTTATAGTAGTATTTTCCACTATGTTTCCTAAAGGAATTCATAAATGATTATGTCGTAGATAGGGATTTCTTGAACAGGTGATGCTTGAAGTAAGATTTGTCTTAAAAATATTTTAGGAATTATTCATTTCAAGCCTTTGGTGTTATACTTTTTTCATGAAATAATGTCAGTATAACGCTGAAGTAAAGGGCGAAATTAATTCGTGAGAAATTAAGTGCAATTCGGATCGAAGATCTATGAAACTATAGGAAAGGTAGGATCCACAAAATTGTATGGCCGTGAGGGAGTTCTGTGAAAGATCGAAGGCGGGGGTGGTTGTCCCAGGGGCCGAATCGGTTTGGCTTGGGTTGTAGCATGTTCGCGTCACGGCAGGCGAACTCAGGGCTTGCTTAATAGAGCGAACGGTTTCTCCAGGTGTTTTTGTCGCGGTCTCATTTAGCTGTGGCACACTCAGGGTTGCGGGGCGTCGAGACGTCGTCGGAACGAACCGGAGACAATCATCCTGGTTGGCTCGAGTAATTTGGCCGCCCGTGTTCGTCGCCGAAACTTCTCGAAATGCCGGCGCGAGTCTCGCGGCCCGTTTTCGGAAACGCGCGATGGGAGTTCGATGGGAGGAACAGGGACGAAGAACAACGAAGAACGCCAGAAGAAACGGCGCGGCGACCGAGAGACGGAGGCAGGTGTGGCGCGGGGTGGTGCGCGGCCGCGTGAAATTGCAAATGCAACGTAATCGTTCGCCACCCACCACGTGACAAATCACGTACCCGCCGACTCGTAGTTCCCGGTGCGACGGGGGAACGGTCTCTCTCCGGCCGCCGAAACCGAACGACCTCGAGGCAAGAACCGGAGCAAACACCGGATAGCCTACTGTGCTCTCGCGTCCCGCGATATCGTTCCAATTTACGAGCCACTCGTAAAAAGGATCCCGGCTGATGTCCGCGGGACAGCCAGACACCAGACGCGCCGCGAAATGGATTCCGAAAAATGGAGAAATCGCACCGGCGCGATTTTAGTCGCTTTTACTACCCGACATGCCCGCCCGCTCGCCCGAGCTTTACGCTATTCCGCATTTTTTATCGATTCTATTTCGCGCGATGCATTGATTCCGCACTTTTTCCCCTCACGCCTTTACTACCAGTGTAACACCGTTTACTGCCTGCATTGTAACTTTGCTCTGTTACCCTTGCTTGAAAATATTTATACGGGGTGTATAGATATTATACAGCGAGATTCTATACCCTCGATTTGATGGAACACGACGTACGAAAGGTACCGGAAAATTCATTTTGACGTTGAATTTCAAGGTTCATCGTTCTCTTAACAAAATGATTTCTTTATATGAAAAATAAGAAAATGGGACGCATCCTGGCGAGACATAATCGAGAGCGACTCCTCTGCGTCCTGGAATTGTAGCGCTCTCTAGTCTCGCGAGGAAATATGTTAACGGGGAGCATCCCGGAAGCCATTGGCCGCCGCGCGTGTTATCTGTTTCAGGTGCATTGAACGCATCTCGCCAGTGATACCAGTCCTGTACACGAAGATGGAGAGGGAGAAGGAACGGGCAATGAGAGTACACTATCCAATAATTTTCAACTTTCTTATTTGAAATGGTTCTTGTGCAGCTTCTCGAAAGTCTACTTGCTCCAGCAGCCTGAATTTTTGAAATTAGTGTTTATAGAAAGTCCTAGCTGGGATCAGTGGAGAGGGGAGACATTCCTGAAAGAGACGGTCATTGAGAATCGAAATTAATGCTGGGTTTATTGCTGATGTTACTGCCACACTAAAACTGACTGTTTTACATTATTTTGATTCCTGTTTCGTACGGAACGGTGCACGGGTGTCATCCAGTGGATATCGCAGATGAAAATTCCAGTTGTCCAGCGTTATCAGCGGCCGATGGCAACATCTCGATAGATACATAGTTCTCTCGTCGGATGATACAGCGCGCGCTTGGATTCCAGGACTCGGGGCGTTACGGATTCCTTGTTTTTTCACCAGGGACACTTGAGATTCCACGGCCGGATAAATAAACGATCGTGCAACGCGTAAATCCCGCGTGCCGGCAAGTGTAAAACGGATAAAATAATAATCTTAACGAGCCGGGGCTGTCGTCGGAACGCGAGCCCTTCGGGAGGGCTCTCGCTGGTTGCTTGGTTGCTTACTTGTTCTCTTGCTAGGTAGTGGAGGGAGGAAGTCCGAGGGACTGGGTCCGATCGAACGAAACGAGCCGCATTCCATGCCAGCAAGGCGGATCGGTCCCCGCTCCGCGATTATCCACGTGCACGCGAGACGAGACAGGACGAGAGACGAGAGACGAGACAAGACGAGAGAACCGTTTATGCGAGGAGCGACGCAACCTCGATTACGACCTCGCCGTGCGTGACTGGCCAGAACGGGGAGGCCGGCTGATCCCCGAGGGATGTTGTCGGGACCATTTAGTCAAGGGTTATAATTGCTGACACCTGCGTAAGGGAACGATAGATCATTAGCGAGCACGAGTGCCGGGGCATGAGCTGCGGCCGACCGCCGCGCGCCGCGCCGCTGCTGTTGCTACTGCTGCCTGTCCTCGGCTCCCATCGAGGCACTCGAGCCCTGTTCACTTTGCGTCCTCCAAGAATTCGACGATTAGCTGTGGAAGTGCTGCTAAACAGCGATTGCAGGACCCTGGTACGGGTCCCATGAAAATCACCGACTCCAGACTTCACCGACAATAACTTTAGCCGACAACGACTTTCACCGTCGACGACAGTATTATCCGATAGTAATATCGTTTCTATAGATGGTGCTGACATTTTTTTCTTTAACTATTCTGCATTGACACTTTTACTTTTGTATAAATATATAATTAGTAACATAATTATTACCCTATAAGCGATTATCGCCGTCGCATTGCGCCGCGTGCTCGGCCCGTTGTAAGGTTATGGGTTATTTAAAGATTTCCGGGGAATCGTCACGCGATCCCGAAGCAGGCCGAGTGAAAATAATCGCGGGAGTGTTTACTTAGCGGGCACAGGGCACGTGCATGCACGTCACTGCGACTGCAATTGCAGCGGGAGCGAGCGATCAGGCGCACTCCTCGTTCCCGCGGGTGCGTTCCGGAGCATTTCGGTTAGGGTGATAATTGCCGTTAGTGTTCCCAATGATGCACGCATATGCTGTGCGCCGTTGTGCGCTGCGCGGAGCTTCGGTATGCTCAGGAGACGCGCACGCTTGATCCCGTGTGGTAACGGGCCGAGTACGTGCGGCGCCGTCTTCCATATCGCTCTTGTTCCAGAGAGAGGGAGAGAGAGAGAGGGAGAGAGAGAGAGAGAGAGAGAGAGAGAGAGAGAATGAGTGAGAGAGGAGAGAACGTGTCCAAGGCGAGATCGATTCGTGCGAGATCTCGCACAGCCCAATGGGCGTTTGATCTTCCGCGAGACGGACGTCGAACCGACGCGACGCTGCTTGACGCATCTCTACCGACCAGCCGTGCGTTTGATCGTGTGCGCCGCACCGGACATTCAATCATATCGTGTACCCATTCAAGACGTCCTATAAGCAAACACCGGCGTGCTCGACCAATTGATATCGATCGTTCGAATGCCAATCGAGAACCCAGACGCGTGTCGGCGCTTCTCCCGGCTCGCCAAAGCAGCCGAACCTCGTGATTGATTCACCAGACAGTTCTTTAGAATGGTTTCTTAGAGCCTAAGGGATCTAGAAGCCAGTGTGGATGGATGGTGCTCTATGGAGCATTGATTAGGTACGGTGTTGTCGAGAGCAACAAACTCACGCCCTCTGAGAATACTCCACCTATAGGGCGGAGTCAACAGGTTTTCTTTTTCATTCTCTCGCACCTTTTGTTCGAAAGCGATGGTCCTGGCGACTAGATGGTCCTGTGGGGCACTATTTACAGTCTGTAGAAGTCCAGAGCAGAGAGACCACGCCCACTACGAACGCTCCACCTAGAGGGTGGAGTCAAACGGTTTTCTATCTCCTTCTCTGACGTTTTTTACTAAACTAATGATCCTGGGCCTTAGGTTATCTAGTGAGACGTTACTTAGGCTGTTTTAAGTGGCAGAAAGAGGAACACTTGAGCTATAAAATGACCGTAACAAAAACTTCCATGATCCCACCGCGTGACACGGAAGCACTCTGAACCCGCGACCGTCCGGTAGACCTTGACGTACGCTGGTCTATCATGAAGAATGCTCGACCGGTGGCGCTCGGCACACGAAATCGCCGTTCAACCGAGCGAACAGATATTTCGCGTGCTCGTAAGGGCACCGAGAGGCCTGTGCGCCCGTCGACAGAGAACACCCTGCAGAAAGCTGGAGAAAGAAGATAGTGCAATAATACGGCATATGGCGCGTGCTCGTCCCGAGTGCAACGGCAACACGCGATGCAGTTCAGCTGCCGACCGCATCATCGCGTTCGGTTTGAGCACGAATCGAGCGCCGGGCTACCGGGTTCCTGCTCCTTTCGTCATCTATCATCTATTTAATTGACTGTCTGCTTGAATTCTCCCTTTGTTTTTAATTCTCTAGCCCACCTCCTGCGGCCTCTTATTCTTTTTCTCCGAACATCAATTTTTTAAGAATAAAATCCTATTAATCTAATGTAATTTAAATTATATTTAGAGTGAGGATCTCTATGCAAAATAAAAATTGCTTGCCCCAATTTTAAATGGCTGGAGCCGCATAAACAGTTTATTCTTTTTCATAATTTTAACAAGCTGAGAAAAATAGATTTGCACTGTTAAGTTATTGTAACCTTCCTACTGTTTTAAACTGCACCCACTCACTTTTCCCATATATTATATGGTTTAAAGCAATAAATAATAATAATAATTCTATTCTGCTGTTATCGATATTTATTCGTAGAAGGTACAGGCACGCAAGAGACCATCAAATGCTTTCTCTATTCTATGAAATTATGAACAATGCAGAGGTTCTACTCACTGCAGCCAGGGCTCGTAATGCCAAGGGATTAAGAGACGTCGATCCTCTTTATCTTGCCAGGATCCTCTTTATCTTGCTGCGCCGTTTCGAAGGTTCCTCGCGGGACAAACTTCTGGCATCCCGTAGCCGGGGAGAGCCCGAGGCGAGAAATTCGAAGGATCCCAGGCACGTTGCGTGCGCCCTCTCTCGCACCGGCGTATTAAGAGCTACCTGTATGTCTGCTCTTCGGGGCCCACCCATGCTCCGCTCGGATCCGCTCCGGTCCGCTTCGGGACCAGACGAGATCGTCTTGGGGGACGCGTTAGCCCCCGAAGGCAATCGCCCCCGGGCGCCGAAATCAACCTGGTTCCTCCTTCCGCTTTTGTCAACTTTCCAATCGCGTTTCCCTCTCCCCAAGGACGCAGAGATTTTGATTGCAGACGAGTACCGCGATGATGTTAAACGCGACAAGCATAACGTTGTAGAGTTATCATAGTTTTTAAGGGCGGGGCTCTCCGAGTTGAGTCAGAGTCCGTGAACAAAACCGTCCGCGAATAATTAGGCGCAGAGAGCCCCTAATTGACGTCGTAAAGCCAACTGGCGACACTGCCGGGGTTGTCTGTAGGGTGCAGGGGACACCACGGTCCCTAAATGGCCAATAAAATACACGCCGTAAAGAAGAGGAAACAATGGACGATGGGAACTGGCTGTCGGAGCGCAACTACCCCGCGGAAACACAATGTCGACGGTGACGACCGGCGCCGATCGGCTGTTACGTCGGCCAGACGCGGTAAAAAACTTTCTGCGGGTCGTTTCAGACCTTTCGGATTTCCGGGAGCTATGATTATAGTGACGGAGCTTGCTGTTCGAAGCTTTTCCTACGTTTTATCCATCTCAGAAATTCAATTATTTATACAATACCTTCCGTCTGGCCGCTGCAAATCAGTGCAGAATAGTCTAATGACTATGACTGAATTAAGGATTCTAGTTTTGATGTTGTTATGCTGTGACATTCGATCAGGAGCTGTTCTGAAATCTTTACACAATTCATATCGAACGACTACTAGACACTTGCAAATAAATTGGGAATGCTCGAAATGATCTTTTTAAGATCTGTCCTCATTTGGAACTCGATCGTCAAGCGACAGAAAGTTCATTCGTACAGAAATATTTTCGCTTCTACTCGTTCCAATGCGGTGCAGGATAGCTTCAAGATAATTGGCCTCGTTTATTGTTAGTGATCAATTTGACAGGTTTTATCTAGCTCGACGATGGTCTGGATCTCTGTAATGAACTTTGCAGCAAATTGGGCACATTTAATATGATCTCGTTAAACCCATCCAATCAGGAGCTGTTCTTCGCTGATTTCGTTAACGTTGTTACCAACTCAAAAATTCAGACATTTTTCCTACATGCGCAGAATTCGTACAGAATAGTTTCAAAACGCTTGGTCGTGTCTAATTACCTGGGAAATAGATTTGAGAAGCTTATTTATATGATCTTGCCACGATCTGGCAATTTATCGAACGCTGTTCTACATTCGTTTTGCTGAACATTTAAGTATTGTATGAGGTGTTACATCAATTTCATATCCATAAAACGAAGAAAATGATATAAGTATGGAATTATTCTAGGTCGGAAGAAATGCTTAATTTTCGAGTTAAAATAGCTCCGATTGCAAAGGGTTAACAAATCTTGAAAAAATCGCTCGGATAGTACGAAATCGGTACGGAACAGGTTCAGGAGGATCGAGCATCTGCAGCAACCTCGCGAATAAGTTAGGAGCGTTCTATCTGACCTTGTTAAATCCCGGCAGGATGGCAGAAGCGGTTCATTCTTTGAACCGGCGAGATTCCCGGAAGAATCCGGATCCCTTGCGCCGTGAATCGCGGTACAAACGCGCAATTAGCATTTGGAATAATTTCGCGATACGCCAGGGACACTGTTGAGGCAGGGGGGGGAGGAAGTTGAAATCACGGTGGCGCGGCCCCTGGTAGCGAGAGTAGCAAGACTTCAATAAGAGAGAGAAAGAAAGAGAGAGTGGAAAGGAGGACGGAAGAGAAAGAGGACCAGCGGTGTAATGGTGTTGGCCTCTGCATCGAGCACGGTGGCTGGTCGCACCTGTCGCGATCACGGTGGTCTCGTCCAACCGAAAAAGAGACGCCCCCACGGCCGGAACGGGTCCCGAACGAGTTCGGTTCAGTTCGGTTCGAAACTCCTTCCAATCCCGCCGAACAAGCTAGATCCTCCCGCGAGCTCCCAGCAACCCCGCGACAAATAATAATTACTTCTGGCTCTCTCTCTCTCTCCTCTTTATTCTCTACGATCCAATTATTGTTCGAACACTGTGAACTCAATATCTATACATACAGTTCCATAAAGGAGTTAGCAAACTAATTTCAATTAAATCAAACTTAAACAAATAAGTCGGGACCCGGAAACAAAAGTTCCAATTGTTTCCTTGTTCGGTCGTTTTCGGTTGGTGACGCAGGAATATCGTGCGCTTTCGCAAAAGCCCATTACCATTTGCGAAAACAATGCCATTAACGGCATTGTTAATGCAAGTTCGATCGATTTCACCGGGGATGTGATAGAGATAAAAACGCTGGGAACTACGACGGTGCGTTTTACTACTCTGTAATACTCTGTGACGTACATTACGTTGTAATAAGTCTAATACGAGATTTCCTAATAAAAAAGACAGAAACTACCACTGTGAAAATTTGATACGGCCGCGATCTCGGGGATTGTTCATGGGTCTCGATCAAATTTTTGCTCATCAAATTTCTGCGAAAGTCGGCGAGCTTGAAACCTGTCGCGCGAATTCTGCTGCTTTGAACTGGACGCTGTCACTCCTGCCGGTTACGTTCCATACTTCGGATTCCGTCTGTTCGGGTGATTAACCTTTCCAAATCGAAAGACCCAATGAATCTGATTTCTTTGCAACGATCAAGTTCTGGCAACATATTACGTCTATTTCGATCGTTTCAGATCGTTCTGCAAAATAAACACGTAATAAATGAGTCACATCCTCTTTTCGAAATCGATTCGACCAGCAGAAGTTTACTAAAAATATTTGTCCTCTTTATACAATTTTAATGAGTCGAATGTGATACAGAGTATCCGAAAAATATTGTTCTTCCTTGAAAGGAGGGATTCCTGAGGTGATTCAAAGTAACTTTTTCCTTCGCGAAAATGTTATATAAATTTTCGAGTTGAATATTCGTGGAGAACTCGTGGATCGTCAGAGGTTAAGAAACGAAATGGAGTTGCAAGTGGGGTCGAGATCGACCCGACCACTGCGTCGCGGAACGCAACAACGCATCGGCGAGCAGCTCGGCCACGCTTCCAATTTTTTCAGCCGTGGGATCGTCGTTGGTCCGAGTGGCTGAAATTTTCGGCGGTCCGGACCGGACAGTTTTTAAGGTCGTTACGAACCATTTGGACGCGAGTCGGTCTCGTCCTTTTTACCGCGGCTAACGAAGACATTACGGGCGACCGCCTCTCCCTTCGCCTTTCCCTACCACGCCTCTTCTCTGGTACTTCGAACTTGGAGTACACCCTGGTCAAGACATCCCCTCTCTCTCACACACACACACACAATCGATCCTGGCCCGAAGGATTCGTGCTAACCTATCGCAGCCAGCGAAAGTAGAAATCAATTGGTCCGTGGCGAACGGTGCCAGATAACGATCGCGAGAACGAAACTCGAATGATCGATACGATCGTTAATCGATCCCAATTTCTCAAAGGTAAAGCGATCCGCAGCCTGACAGAAAGACTGGATCATATAACTAACATGACTTTTATTTTATTATAAAAATCTGCAGTCTAGCGAGGAACGATTCCATCTAATGGATCATGAACGATCTCCATCAAGAACCATTGTATTAGAAAACACTACCCAATGCGAATAAAACCTCGTATTTAATAAACAATATATACACCGCGTTAAGTTACGATTAGAAGGGTCGAAGTTACCGATCGTGAGACGTAAGGGCCCGACGCGGCGTGGCGCGAACGTGTTCCCGTTCGCAATTAAAAAGTTGCACCGCGTCGGAGAAGTGCCTTATCGACTATCTCTCTCCCTCTGTCTCTCTGTTCTGTTCCCGGGATTGCATAATACAGCGTGGCAACAAAAACGCCTCGGCACCGGGACGAAGTCAAAAAAAGGAAGAAGAAAGGCGATTGCAACGATGTGTCATGCTCGACGAATCGCCTCGTAACGTCTCTCGATCTCTGTTTCTCCGATCCGTTTGTCCCGCTTCTCGTTCGGCGGGCTCTCTCGATGAGATCGATCGTGCGGATCGATCGACGACAATGGTCCACCGAAGTGGCGCGTACGTACGATTGCATAACGGTACGGCGGTGCATTGGTGAAACGATGCAACGGCGAAGAGAAGCGCGCGACGCGTTGCAGTCGGCGATGCACCGGGTTGCAACGAGCAGCACAAAAGGAAGCGATCGCACGTCATACTTAACGAGGGCCCCTCTCCCAACTCTCTCTCTCTCTCTCTCTTTCTCTTTGGGTTGACGGTGTCTTCTTTTTTCCCCCCTCGTTCTCTCCCTTATTCTTTCCCCCGTCAGCTCGTAGGCTCGAATCTCTGTTTATCTTTATCTCTTTTGGTTTGGTTTGTCGGCTCGCGGCTCGGCACCGTGATTACAGGGTACCCGGCACTCACCTCGGTAACTCTGGTGGTCCTCTCTCCTCGTACTACCAGAGAAACGATGCGCAGCTTCCTCCTCAGGTGCGACGAAGACCTCAGACTCTTCCACTCTCTTTCCCTCTCTTCTTCGTTCGTGTTCCTCCTCCTCTCTCATCCTCCTCGGCCGTTTCTCCGACCGCCCCTCTACTCCCAGGACTCTCTTTTTATTTATCTCGTTTGATATTACTTTTCTATCCTCATTGTAGTTCGCCCGGCTTCGTTATCTTCGTCATCTGCATTTTAACCCGCCTCGATCTCCTCTCCCTCTCTTGCCGAGGTTGACTCCTGACCGCCCTTCGTGCGTCTTCTTCTACTTCTCTCTCTTTCTCGTTCTTCCTCTTCGGTCGCTCCATCCTTCTCTCGCCTCCTCCTCGGCACTAACTACCTGTGTCTTATTAGCGATACAGTCGAGGCGAAAAGGTAGTCGTGGCTGCGCCGCTGATGTGTTAATCAGGTGATTCCCAGCGACGCCGACGTTTGCGCCAACGAGCTCACCATTTTCTTCCGCGTTTTGGTAAACGATGGCATGTGGCTAAATTTTAATTGGTGAGAACAAGACAGAAGTATCGACAGTTATAATTAGACTGTGGAAGTTTTGTAGACAAATCTTATGAAAGTGGAACCAAATAAATTGGTAATAGCATTTGTAGATCGGAAATTAATAAAAATCATACTAAATCCTGTCGAATTTGATATGTCAGCATTTTTTGAAAATTTTTATAAGCCATAAATGCATAAATACCGGCAGATAAAATATAAATAATCGTTGAAAAGTCACCGGTTTAGTAGCCGACGTTTTATTTCGTTAATCGATTCCTCGATGACAATTCGCAACCGGTCAATGAATTCGCGAGATGAATCGGGAAAACGATAGGTGGGGGAGGGGGTATTAACCCCTTGTTTGAACCGATTTAATGGCACACGATTATTTGAACGCATATCCTCGAATTCACGAACTGCATTATTTTTCCAACGGATCAATTTGGTACGGAAATAAATATCTCTGGCAGCCCCGTTGTTCTTCTCCCCTTCCCCAGCAAATCGTTATCTTGCCTCGGGAAAACAGCGTCGGCGATTTATATATTTTCGAACGCGATCGGGGAATGTTAATGCGTTCAACAGCGATTTTTCACTTCTATATCGAAATAAGCTCGTACTTAATCCCGTACCCGAAAAGTACCCGTGCGAATGCGAACCGATGTAATTGTACCATTTGTTGACTCATCGTTTGCTCTATCACTCGAATCGGCAACAAATTTGACTGGTTCACGAAAGTGAGGTAAAAGAAGGGTTGGAAAGATGCAGTTGCATTAAGGGTTTCATGAAGTTGCATGAAGTAGAAGGACGCAAAACTCGGTTTTCACATACTTTCACTTTCGAGATATTGCGGTTTATAGTTTTGATCACTGATGCTTCGACACAAGACAGCGATTAAATTGCATTAGCTTTGTCAGCTTTTCGAATTTGTTTTCATGACTTTTCTCTGGTAAATACATATAAATCCTATACTATAAAGCTCAATTAATGCATAAACTCAAATTTTTTGAAATTGTGACATGCAGCGTTTTTCCTTGCAACCACAGATATGTCTTTATAGTTTTGATTACTGATGCTTTGACATAGGACATCGGTTAAGTTGCATTATTTTTTACAGTTTTTCGAATTTATTTCCATGAAGTCCTATACTGTAAAACTCAATTAATGCATAAACTCGGACTTTTTGAAATTGTGTGACATGCGGCGTTTTTCCTTGCAACCACGGATATAAGGCAGCAGCCGAAACAAACCGAAATCGCGGCATAACGAGGAGCGAGTCTTCCACCTGTGGCTAAAGAGAGTGTCCCGATTTTCCATCCCCTAGCAGGCGTGCACCGGTTTCCTATTAAGAGTGCACGCGGCGGTACACTCGCGGGCTGTAACGACCCGTGAGAGAAAACTGCTGCAGCCGCACACCGCTGTCGACTCGCCGCCTCTAATCTAAAGTGAATTTCGGCGCGACGAGACGGCATGGGACAGAGACAGAAACGGGACGGAGGCGCACGATTTATTTTCACGATTTTATGACAGGCTCGTCGGAGTGGGGGATGGTCTCGGTTAACGCGCAAAATGTCCTATGGTTTCCGACCCGACCAACGCACTTGGCGCCAGTACGCTTTAATTATGGCCGGACTGCAATTATCGGGCTCCACCGGAAGGAACAACCGTCTCACAGTTCAATGCCGACCAAGACTTTCGAATCCCAACCAAATCTCTACCTGAAAGTCCAAAAAAGATTTTTCTTTCCATAAATCTGTGATTGTAAGGTTTTCTTTCAAGGTCTTCAAGGTCTTTTTCCCGGAGTTTTCAAGGTCGTGTTATTAAATGCGCTTTAAGGACAACTAAAATATGCAAGAAAAAACCATATACAGTTACAAGACAAAGATGATTACATATCGATGACCTTGAAAACTCCGGGAAAAAGACCTTGAAGCGACCTCTGACTTGTTAAGCTTAAATAAAGAAGAAAAAAGAATTCTCCGGACAGCAAAGAGACGATCATATTCAGCAGAAACGTAAAGAAGACCGTGTTGCAACGGGTTAATTGCGGGTCGACCCGTTCGCGGATTTCGGCTCGGTCAATTAGTATCGTCTCGCGTCGTCGAGTAGAAGAGCACGTTCGACTGATTCATCGCGGCTCGCGTGGGCGTGTTTTCGTTAGGTAATCCGGGTATATAGATCATCTTCCGAAGGCGTCGACCGGCTGATATTATTGCCACAATGTTCGCCGACACGTAATCGGCGGGTTTATTTCCTCCGGTTCAATGTATCGCGTGCAAACGAGCGACAATATCTGCCAAACGAGTGGACCGAACGCCGCGGCCGGCCAGAAACTTTCATTACGAGAAAATGATTACCCGATTGCCGTTGCTCGTATTTATTCCTCGCGCTCCGCCCAAGATAAATTGCGCCGGCCACTGAATCTTGGCAAATCGGCGCGACACGCGAACCAAAGTTCGCTCGCGTGAAATCGGATAGCCACTTTGCTCGCGAATTCTGCGTTCGTGTCCATCGCTGACATCATTTGGAAGCCTGACAATTACTCTGATGATCCAACCGACGCGTGCGATCTACAATCAACTTTATCGTTTGAAAATTTTGCAACGACCCGATACTGCTATAGAGATAAGTGCTTTTTGAACGGCTCCGTTCTGGAACGTCTTTATCGAGAGCCACGCAGGGCAAAGAGACAATCGTGATCGTCGATTCGAGTCATGTTGTCGGCTTTACGATCGCGCGGGGATCGTCAGGTAAATTGTGCTTGGGTCGTTAACGCGACACCGAATGGCTGCGTCAAAGGGCGTCGACGGGCGCGCACGATTTTCCCGAGCGCGAGCGGAATTAAATGGGATGATCGCGAGCTGGCGTTACGAGGAAGGACGAAAGACAAGGGAGAGAAAGAGAGAGATAGAGAAAGGAGGAGGAAGAGGAAGAGGGGCAGGGATCGCGTGTCGCGCCGATAAAACCGGACTCTCACGTGTCGACCTGCGAATCGTCTTGGCCGCGAGGTTTATCAGACGGAAGAGGCCATAGAGTCACGGCAGCCGTCCACGAGTCTTAAACGGTGAACGGTAGTCGTAGACTCTCGTGGCTCGGCTTATCTGCAAAGACGGCAGGGTGAGCTAGCACCATGGGTGCCACCCAGGTATCGCGGACACCTTAACGCCTCCGAGGATCTTCACGGAAACGGTGGCTCGCGTGTCCCGCAGCCCGAGAGTCGTCAATCCCTGAAGAAGCTTGGAGAGCTAAAGCTGAAACGAACAGCTCCAAGGAAGCTGCTTTCAACAGGATGCTGGTTAGACCTCGTACAGAGAGTCCGGCGTAATTAAGAGAATTAAAGAAAATGTTTGCAGCGACGTTCGAGGGCCACGGAGAGCGCATTACGCGGCGAGCTGCGCCGCGCAACGACGACAAATGGCATTCATACGTCGTCGACGACATACAGAAAAATCTTGCGACAGCTAACGACGCACCGGAGGACTTCATTATCGCAGGACTCGTGACCGGAACTGAGAACCTGCGTCTTTGTCTTTTCGAGGACCGTTCATCTCACCTTTGTCCTCGATGCTGCTTCGATTTTCGAATCGAGAAACTACGTCCTATGCACAGATTTATTAGTTAGGAACGAAGACTGAAGTATTTACTCGTTTCATCGAAACCGCAGAAACTTAGAAACCTCCTGCAATCAATATTCTTTTACGTAGACTTTGAAA
Source organism: Lasioglossum marginatum (assembly GCA_028455795.1). Classification (NCBI taxonomy): domain Eukaryota; kingdom Metazoa; phylum Arthropoda; class Insecta; order Hymenoptera; family Halictidae; genus Lasioglossum; species Lasioglossum marginatum. The sequence goes on along the minus strand of CM052245.1, from coordinate 9,890,846 downwards.
CTGCTTTTTGGAGATCAATAATTGAGCTTAAGAAGAAGATGCTCCTAATGAGAAATTTAATTGATAGCGACGTCGTTTTCAGTGAATTGAACGATTTTTAATGAATAAGCTTTGTGTACATATCAAGAGTGTCGCTAGGTATTCCACACATTGTTTCCATCAACCTAAACCACCTGAATAGTATTTGAGAACGCCGATTCTCTTATTGCTATTGGAGGAGATTCCTCGGCAAAGGGTTAGGGTAAATAGCTTGTAGCACTGTCGCTCCGGCCTCGATCCGTGGGAGAGGACTGCGGGATCGGACGCTAATTGAGGCTCCCGGTGATCCTTTATCCGGAGGAGAGCACGGACGATCGGCAGGGAATTCCTGCGGAACGGTTTCCCCGTCTAGACGGTCGGCGATGCTCGCGTAAATAAGAATGCAGGAAATTCGTGGAAAAAGGACGAGTCAGCGGAGTCCGTTTCGGCAGGGAGTCCGGGAGCCAACATTCCTCGATACGTTCCGGCCGAGAGTGACAATTCTCGATAACAAATACGCGGGATTTACGAATTATGGCGCGCGGCACCGCGCCGAAAGGGACGCCCGCTGGACACCCGAGGACACCGGAGAACATCGGAGGTCGAATTCGCGCATAAATTCGCCAAGCCACGGAATACTTTTATCTCGGCTCGCATACATGCAGGACCTCGAGTCCCTCCCGCTCGAAAAACGAGCCACGACGACCGCCACTGTGGTTTAATATGCGATTCTAGCGAAATTATTTTTGTTTCTGCTTATTTATGGCCGTTTTGCACTTGATTTTATCAAGCGACCGACCGAGTAAAAAGAACTTGCCGCAACGAAGTCAATTAACATTCTGCCATGGAACTGTTTGAATTTTGATTTGAACTGCTGGACGAATTTTTTTAATTGTTTTCTTTATCGAAACAATCGTAAATCTGATAATGATAGTGTCATAAAGAATCTCCGAAAAATGGCTTCCTAAAAATGAATGCTATATATATAAAATGAATGCTTCACATTATTTTTGTTTGTATATATATATATATATATATATATATATTTAATATATAAAATGAATGTTTCACATTATTTTTGTTTTATACGCACGACATATATAATAATAATAATATATATAAATAATATAATATATATATATATAAATATTAAATGCATCTATACATTATCACTGGGATATTGATTTATTCATCTGTAAACCCGCAATAAATGGATTGACGATAATCCAGAAATAAATTATCACAAGCACCTCTGGTAGAAAACTAAGCATAATTACTAGAATACAGATGGTGCTTGGTCATACGTAACCGGATAAAATACAAAATATTCAAATTTGTTAGAAGGATCAACGAAAACTGTGTTATTATCCGTAGTTTATTGAAGCGACAAGGAGAAAATATTCATTTAATTAAAACTCGTCGAATCGAGTACGTTTTCATCAGACCTGTTTCGGATAATTGACGCAGAAGGTTCCCGGCCCGGCATAAAGATTCTCGGACTAATGGTCGCAAATACCTAATTTTTTCATTTCCGCTGGAGCAGAAGTGCATTTTAAAGCAGCGTGGCACCGAAAACGAGCTGGAATCGAACGAGCACGAGGAACGAAAGGGAACGCGAGTCGCCGGAAGGCGTACGGGAACGTGTAAATTCCTGTGTGGTCGTTTCCTACCACCTCGTGTGCCTTCTCTGACCGCCATCCTCCTCTCCTTTTCCGTCTTCTCGATCATTCCCTCGTTCCCTCATTCTCTCAGTTCTCTCTCCTTGTTCTTCTCTCTCAGTTCTTCCAGCGTCGCGCAGACCGATTTAAATATCAAAGGCGGCTTAAATCTGACCTATACCACGCTGAATCATGTTACCTCTATAGGCTTATAAGGGATTTACCAGTGCGCTATTTCGAAGGGACTCCTCTTTAGCAGCGTGTTGACCGAGGCGCTAACAGAGGACAAAGACGGGCCGTCGCGATCCTAACGATCCTACGGGGGCCCATGGGAAGTGCACCGACTCTTGCCGTGGTGAAGCAGAGAAAATATGCATTCGTCCTTGGGCCCTCCGGCGGCTGTGAGAAAGTTCCTGATCCTAGCGTGTCGTTCCGCGCCACCAGGAGATACGCAACCGCGGCCTCTCTTATTTCACCCGTGCAATCCCGTGTCCAGCTGCTAGCCTCCACCGGTAATGATCGGTTACGCTTCATTTGCACGCGCCCCTGCGCGGAACAAGATCGACCGTGCCCGGTTTCGATTCACGCCGCACGCCGCCGTTATACCAAACCCGAAATTGCCGGTCCACCGTTTTTGCACCGATTCCATTCGCAGGAGAACGACTGCGGTCGTAGCCGATGCGATTTCCGATCGCACGCGACACCTAGACAGCGCGGCGTCTTGTTCGCTTCGCCATTTTCGATGAGTCTGGACGCGTCATTTTTTGGTCTCGCATTTCGGAAATAGGCGATGCGGAATCTCGCAAATTTTGCGGGATTGCAAACCCTAATCTGAACTCTTTCGACGATGCATAGTTCCGCGCGGTATCGGTTTTATTGGTCCATTACATTTGATCTGGTCATGTAAATGATAAAAATAACCAATGATCGGAATCTTTTCATGAATAAAGTATATTGTATGCGTATATGTTCATTTGGAATCAATCTGTTTAGTTGTGGAAAGTATTGCAAAATTGTTGGGGAGAAATTGAAGAAAAAGGCAAGGTGAGGTAAGGCTGAGGTGACCGGTGTGTACATGGGTATTTGCGATCGGAAATCGCATCTACTGTGGCTGCAGTCTCGATTTCGTTGTGCGGGCAGAAGTTTGTTACGTTACGATGCAGCGTGTCGGTGGCAGCGGTAGCAGGTTGCTGGAACGCGTCGTAACGATTAATCGAACGTCGAAATTGCACGGAGGTCCGAACGTTTCTCACTTAGAATCTCATTAAGCGGGTGCCGAGCTGGTTACCGCATCGGAATGCCTAATACGTAAGATGCCGGAGCAAGCGGACGGAAAGCCGGTATTCCTGGAATGCGGGACGCGTGGAAATTTAATTGTACGGGTCCGGCCGGTGGCGGCTCGCGACCGACACACGCCGATATTTCCCAGCGACAACTGGGAGGCACGCTTTGCCCCGTGGGGCTGGCCTGTGAAGCTACGAAAAATTCGGGGCATCGCGGCCACGCCCACTCCAGACGATATATTAGTTTGGAGGGAAAGTTCTGTTGTATTTAAAATAACCAGGTAATTTTGCTTGTAAATCAAAAACACATGTTGCTGGTGAGTCATTGGGAAACAGGAATTGTTACAAATCATGGAAATTATATCATTGGATAATATTGAACATATATTGCATTTTTATAAATTGATTCAAATGTTTTCTTTAAAATAAAGAGACAAAGGGCTAGGTAAACGTTCTTCCATCACAAAATGTGGACCAAAATGTGCCCTACAACAAAGCTCCACCCACTTATTAGTGGGTAACATAAAGCACTCTATGTATACGGGTAACATAAAGCAAGATACACAGACTTCCATCGTTTTCTTTTTATTACTTTGTCGCAGGGGCCAATTTAAAGAGTTCCCAGCTCAAAGCCAGGCTTCGTCTGATTTCCATATCCCTCTTGGACGAAGAATTAGTCAGTTATCGTCGCTAAAATTGTTACCGTTTCCTCGCCTCCGGTGCTCCAGGACCGCCCTCCTCGAGTATTTGCAATCGTCCTATCCTTTATTCGTGGAGAGCGTCCTTCGGATCGGCTCTCGGGGCTCGCGCTTTCTTGCCGCGCAAACAAATTTCCTCTTTCCCACTGGTTCCGGAATCGAGTGCGATTCAATCGGGCGTCGACGATGGGATTAAATGGTCAACGGAGATTCACAGGGATGGGAGGAACGATTTTTAACGCGACGTGGCCGTAGTACGCGGCAGGAACTATTCTTCTCGGCGCAGGCCCATGGGGACAAGTAAAAATCGTTCGGGGTACGTTTTCGTAGGTTTCCGAATCGAATTGAAATTCTAATCGGAGCGAAACATAAATTGCGAAATAGATGGCGATGAAGATTATGATCTGAAAATATGGATCAGAATTGAGAGGTGGTGAGACGATTTTTCTTCTCGACTCGAGACTAGGAGTCACGAGGCCACGCCCACTCAAGGCGATATACAGGCTGATTCTGGGAACTGGCACAAGTTATTGCTCTTTTTTTAAGTAAATATAGAAAAAAAAATGATACAGTCAAAAATCGCATGTCATAATATATTCTAACTTGGTCATAGCAAGTCATCCACATAAAAAATAAGGTCATATGAAGTTAGGACGTAGTATGACATATGATTGTTTCCTGTATTATTGTTTTCTATTGTATTTCTACTGAAAAAAGAGCGGTAACTTGTCCCAGTTGCCAGAATCTAGATAAGTGTTCTTCTTGTCATTATAAAATATAGAAACGTGGGAGATCCTGAGGAACTATACGATACAGGGGCACACGGATCGCCCTTTAGAGGCGGCCCATATTTTCTCCCCGTACTGTACCTTATTTGCCGATAATCACGAACGGAGATCGGTCCCGGGTAGACAGGGTGATGGCTATTTTAGTGGGTGGAAAATTATACGGCGGCTTCCACAGGCTCTAAAATGGGCAGCTCTTCGGTTACGAACTATAATAATCATTTCGTCGGATGAGGAAGGAGCTGTGGCAGCATCGTGGAACGGGGAGGAGCAGCGAAAGGGGAGGGAGATCGGATACAGGCCTGTGTATACGAGACGCTTCCAACCGTACCGATGTGGTAGTCAACATATTTACCGGCTCGTTAACGTCTCCCAGAGAAGGAGAGAGAGAGGCAAAGAGAAAGAGGGAACGAAATGGTTCCCCCTTTTGGAGGTATCCCGACGTCTCATTCTTCGTTCTTCCGTCCCTAATATGCACCCCCAATTTAGTACTAACGCGACTCGGAATAACTCGTTTAGGAACTAGCCGCCGCCGATAAATCGGCGACAATCGTCTCCTTGGCAATTAATTTCGCGACACTAAGGTAATCCTTCCTGCACCCTCTTTGCTCTATATATTACCGAATAGGAAGAGCTCACAGGGGTAGGATCCGTCACACTCCTAATTAAATCACCGGTTTCGCATTTTTTATCTTACAATCATCAGAATTTCTGAACCACTTCCAATAAGAAATTATTGAATCCACTTCTTGACTCAAGCGTACGTTACATTAAAAATCACATAATTCACATTGATACGACAATGAACGTGTTAAACACGCTCATTCAAGTTCGTTCTTCTGTCGAAATCCGATGATGGCGTGCGATCAAAACCGAACGCGACGAGGCCTCGTGAGAGTTTCGACGATTCACTTTACCGTTTAATTGGTCGCAAAAGAAGAAGCGCGCAACGGCCGTAGTAAAAGTTCTCGAAAACGACTCGGTTCGATCCGATAAAAATTCCTCCGCCGATTAAGACGTCACGTTGATGCAGCCTCGGTTGATTGCGGCATTCCTGACGCGGTCGGAGAACGCGGCGGAGAAAAGGGGAATCGAACGAAACGGGGAAAGAAGGAAACCAGAGACAAGAGAGAGAGAGAGAGAGAGAGAGAGGAGGGCAGTAGAGAGGAGATTCGGACACTCCTCATAAGCGCGAATAAATAATAAACGAATCAAACGTGTGCACACGCGAGAGAGCGACGCGACTGTCCGGGCCCCCGGCTAGAAACAGCTGGATAACAAGGTTGTCGCCGTGTAGGAATCGAGGAATTTACGAGCCCGATTGTCACCGGCCGAGATTGGCCGACGTAATGTCACCGTGGCGTTCCGACGCCGGCTTCCTCCCACGGGGAAAACCGTGGGAACTTGTACGGACTCTTTATCACGCCGGTATCGCTTCGCTTCCGGAACCGGGAACGATTTTCCCGCGGCTTTTCTGCCGGAGACGTCTCTTTTCGCCCGTCGATTCGGGGCCCTTTTCCATTTGTTCGACGCCGAGTGATACTTTACCAGCCACCCGAGAGGAAATCGCAATCCGCGCGTCAACTTTGCTCGAAATTAACTTCCCCCAATAGAGCACACGCCTTTCTACACTCACCCATCGGCTCGAACGCACTTATTTAGTATTTTATGCCGGATTAACCCTCATCCGTCCCTCATTTCACGAACTGAATCTGTCCCTCGGTGTCAAATTGGCGCAGAGGTAAAAAATCGATGAAATAACTGGGTAAACATTTACGTCTAAGGTATTTCGGTTATGTGTTTCGCATTGAAAAGATAAAAGTCACGAAAAAGTCATGAAAACTGTGTGAAATTGACACGAGGGACGGATGAGGGTTCATTGAACATCGAGAGATTGTGCTTGGTAAATATTTTACTGATGTCATGTTAATATTATCTCTTCACCTTTTACAATTACTTTCAAGAAGTTTCTGTAGCTGGAAGATTTCAATGGAACACACGCCGCAAGTACCAAAATATCAAATAATATTTGTGATGAGGCCCTGGGTGCTTTTCTCTGCCCGTGAGATCACTCTGTCCCCTTAACGGGCCAACACTTTTCCAACCTGCTCCGGTTAACCCAGAAGACCCTCCGCGGGATCCGGGCTCGGTGATTTTTTCTCTTTTACTCGTTTTTGATTGGCAGCGCGGTACGCGCGGGGCGGGAGAGCCTATAAAGGGCCGCCGAAAAATAAGACCGAGCAACCCCTTCCCAACGGGGCTCGTCTCTCCTTCCTCTCCCTCTCTCCTCGTCTGCGTTCAGTGGTCCATCGGTTCTCCCGTTTTCTTCCCTTTCTCTTTTATTTTCCCCCTCCTCGTTCTCCTTGGTCGGCCGTACCTCCTCCGCTTTGATTTCGGTAGGTAGGAGTAACCGAGAGAGAAAAATAGAGGGAGAGGGAGAGGGCCCCCGAAACCGGGCAGTGTGTAATTTTGCGCTGGCTTAGGAAAACACGGCGGCCACCCGCGCGTTTCGCGAGCGGCGCAGATTTAAAAATAAAAGGCCGGCTGCCTCTTTCTCTCTCTCTCTCTCTTTCTCACGGGGGAAGGGCCAAGGAGAGCCGAAGAGGGCCACAGGGAGCAAAAGGGGGGGGCAGGCGAGGGGGCGGAGGGAAACAGGGCCAACGCCGATCGCAGCGGCGCGGCCACCTTGTTCTCCATTCGGACGTCTCTTTGTCTCTCCGAGGCGAGAAGAGAGCCACTTTGCATTCCCCGGGCGCACGCGTGTGCTCCTCGCAGTCCTCTCGCACAGAACCGAGCTCGAAAGCGGCGTTTTATCGGGTCCCGGCACAATGCTTCCGAGTATTTTTATCCGGGAATCGCGGCCGCCCCATGCACGCTCCTCTCTCTCTCTTTCGCTCTCTTCAGTTCGCGGACGTTTTTCGCCGATTTTTCGCGATCTTTCCACTCCTCGCTGTCTACGTTCCCTGCCTTCGAAACTTTCTACTGTTTCTATATGAAAAAATCCGTTTGATTTTATCATCAATTGAACGGTGTTTCTTTTGAACAGCGCTTCTTCACGATTTTCAGACACCTCGAGATCTTTTCTGAAGAAAAACCAACGGAGTTAGAAATTTGGAACAATCCCCCACCAAATTTTCATAAATCACTAAATTAGCATTGAATAATTTTCACACGATTTCACCGACTTCGCGTGACACTAGGAATTATACATTTATTCGCATGTTTTATTCAAACCAATCGAAAAAGCCACCTGCTTGGAAAATTGCTAGATAAATAATAAGGTGTAACCCGTTGTGTTTTATTTTCTAGTTGGACAGGAACTTTTATAACAATAAATACTGAAAATATGATATGGGGGACCGAGTATCCTCTCTTTGGTAGTGCAAGGGTTAACCAGACTGTGTTCACAGTGCCATGCACGGACTAAACGTCGAAAGGGTTAATCCGAGGCGAGCGTATTTTGACAGTGGAGCGCGAGCGTACACGCGTACGTGCTCCGATAATGGTCTGCAGCTTCAGAGAGAGAGAGAGAGAGGTCCTCTCTCATGAGCCCCTCGAGCGTAACCGTTTTCCTTCGGTGTGGTTCCTTCAGAGAGCAAGAGAGGAAGAGATAGAGAGAGAAAGGAGGCCCTGAGGTGGTTCACGGATATCCTCCCGCGCCTTCACGCCCTTATCCTCCTTATCCCCCGTGTTGAGTCGGCGCGGCGTATGAAAAACCTGCTATCGGGCTGCTGAATCTCCGCCGACAGGGCTACCGTCCAAAGTACCAGGCGCCGTCTTCCTTTCGACGGCCAAATAAATTCCCTATTATTCTTCCTCGCCACCGGTTCTCGCGCTGTCGTGCAAAAATTCCACCTACCCCTCCTCGACTCTTACTCTCTTTCTCTGTTGGTTCGAGACAGATCCTCGAGAGCCCGAAGACACGAGTACACCGTTTCAGCGTCGTCATTCTGACTGGCGACTCTCGGGAAACCGGCTGATCGCAGCTAAAATATCTTGTGGCTCGACTTTTACTCTGTTTTCTCGCCGTGGTCCCGAAACTGATCGATCCGATCACATCTTTCAACGATTGCACAGTGCTTTTTCTTACGGTACAAATATACCGGAGAGGTGAAGATCGAGGATAACGGCGAGGTGAACATCGCAGCTAAATCAAACCAATGTAATTAACCCCTTGCCGTATCTTAACGAGCCGCACTCTTCATTAAGATTTTTAACAAAGTCTAACATGTATTTTCTTTTAAACTGAAATAGAATTTGATTCATTTCTAATCAATATCTAAGCATTCAAATAAATGTAGCCATATAAAAAATATAAATTTTCTTCTCCTCTCTCTCTACGACATTTTTCAAAAATCTCTCCGAATCCAAGAAGATGTTAATTCTGCGTTAACACCACTTCTGGTGTTCTCTCCTATCTTCATAGCAGCATCTAGCTCGAATTCCGGTTAGCACGGAACGGCTTAATTTCGAGATCGAGGCCCGGCGCGACGGTAGACAAAATTTGGATCCCGTGCCTCCGTGGGTGTGTTTACCCTGCGCCGTCACTTCGTGCTCGTCCCTTTTCTTTCTTGTTCTGTCTCTCTCTGTTGGGGGGCCAGGTAACCAGATATATCGTCGGCGGTTGCGGCTGTGGCTTCGGCTTCGGCTTCAGCGTTGGCGTCGGCGGCGGCACGCCGTTGCTGCCCAAAAGAGACCCCCACGGCGCCGTTGGCGCGGTGGGTCCTTATACGTGTTTCTCCTCCGCACACGATAGAGACCTCGTCCTTTCGCTCGCCTTATTTCCAAAGGGACGACCGTCCTCCTCGTCCAGTCGATCGATATTCTCTCGCTTGTCCCGGCGCGGCGCCGAGGCCGCCGGAACTCGAGTGTAAGAATAAAGGAAATCGAAGTTTTATGGTCCGCTACCATCCACACTCGCTGCTTTTTTCCTTCAACAATTACTCATTAACGGGGTAGACTCGTTTCCAGGATTGCGAGGGTTCGGAATGCACCTTTTCATTTCTCGATAATATTAGGTATGCAAATAAGTTCTTTCCCCTCTTTTACCAAATTCAAGATTTTATTACATAAAATGTCAATAAACGCCTTGCGTCTTGCGGATTTTCGTTGAGCAATTCCCCTAACTCACCGTTATCGAACTTTCTCGGTGCACCTGAATGATCGTCATCTTCCAAATTAAATTCCCGGCTTTAAATGTTCGGTACCACTTTTTGCATGTTCTGTAAGATATATATGTAATAATAACTCTAATTGTGTAAAACATATCATCTTCACGTGTCTTAAAAATCGATTACTTGTATGAAACACTTCATATAATAAAGATACACGATATGTCGTCCATTGCACTGTACGACGAAATGATAGTGACGAGATATCTCGTCCATTGTAGCGGTAAAGGTTAAACGTTCCACGACCATTCCTAGCCACTAGCTGATCTTAGGTCTACAGCCGTCAATCAGAAATAATATATTGCGTTTAGAAGCCAGCGAAGAATACACATATCTGTGTTTATGAATAGTTCGGGACGCATTACAGCATCGTAACTGGCGATAGAATCGGTTCGTGAAATATCGCCGGCTCGAGTATGGAAACGAGCCGGCCCAAGCCAATTTATAAATGGGACGTTATGCATTCCGGATTGTAACCGGTTAATTCCGGTGCAATTGGAACGCCGATACGATGCAGGAACTTGGCGGAATAAGATGCAAACCAGGTTGCATTACAAGGAGCTTCCTCCTCCCCACCCCCGCCTCGGTTACATTACAGCCTGGCTAAGGTAATCAAGATTTCAGAACACCGAACCGCCTGTAACGTAGCGTGTTGCATCGCGATAGTACAAAACGACTTCCCAGTTTCGGGTGGTGGAGAGCATCGTTACTCTGTGTGTTCCAACGAATCGAGCCTCCTCTTGCTACATGATACGAGACAGCGTTGTAACGTAACTGGGTTTCCAAATGCGATCCGATGGAGCCTTTATGTTGCGCACAAGCTTTCTGAAGTCTATCGAAAATTTTCCTTCGATCTGGAGTATTAGGTGCTGGGACCTCTGAGACTCATCGAGTGACTCTTGGACGAACTTTGGGATCTGACAGTTCTCTTTAGGTAACCCTCGAAGGTATAGGATTTTATTGCAGAGACGTCTAGACAGACATTTGCAGGGCGACCAGGATCCCAGAGGTGCCCCAACTGATCTTTGAAGGATCATCAAGATCTCGGAGACTTCTAAGAAGACTTCTGAAGGTCTATCGGATCTGAGAGGTCATATACAAAATCTTTGAAGGGTAACCAGTACCTCAGTTGTCTCTAAAAAGGATCATTGAAAAACTCACAGAATCTCAGAAGTCTTACGAATCACCTGAGCCATCGGAAGCTTCTAAAAAGACCTTTGAAGGTCCATCAGGTGTTTAGATGTCCCTCCAATAGCTTTCGAAAGGTTACTGGAACCTCAGAGATCTTTTAGATGACCTTTGAAGGGTCATCAACGCTCTAGGAGCCTTCGGAGGTTCACCAGGACTTCAAAGGTCCTCCGGATAACACTCGGAGAACTTCTAGGATCTCAAAGGATTTTGAAATGGCCGTTTAAAAAGTAAAGAGTTACTAAGCGATCTCCACGATCTCCTTCAGAGAATGGACTATTTATCGTAAATTCTCTAAATCAACTGCAAGAAATTTCTAATCACAGTTGTGTATGTTACCGGATCAGTATTGCCATTTCCTTAAAATCTGCAGTCTAACGATCGCATTCTACAACTTCGTGTGAAATCTTCATGGTGAATCCGCATGGTGATTCGTAAGGACGATCATCTCTGGCAAATCTGCGGCCAACAATAACTCGTTGTCGCGAAACTAGGCACTTCTGGTGGTCCTTTTACAGCCGTGGTATCGTTCGCCGTCCCATTCGGCGGTTCCGAAACGTTTAACAGACACTCGGGGTCCATCGAAGTTCGCGAGAGCGGCGTAATAATCCGAAGTTATGTGAACTTAAAGCCCGCTAATTCCATCGTCGCGGCAGTAGAGTGATGCTCTCTCGGTCGGCCGGAGTTGGTCGACAGGAAAAGAGCATCCTTTCTCCGGGCCTCTGGACACGAAGAAGGAAACGGGCCAGTCTCTCTTTCTCTGGCCAGAAGGCGGAGGACGAGGACGGGAAGGGAGAGGACGCGAGTGGCCATAAACCAGTTTGTACTATATAAGAGGCAAATTCGTAAAAGCGTAATCTTACGGTGGCCCGGGGGCCGTCTCGAGTTGGGGTCACGTTATGATAACATCTTTATCCTTTCTCGTATAAATTTTACGGGGCACGGCGCTTTAACCGAAATACAGCCGTAACCCGGACCGCACGAATTATAAGGATCGTTTCGCGGATTAAAGGGACCTCGACCGCGGCGATAAAATTGTGTTGTTCCTTTCTTTCTCTCCTTCCGACAGCCACGGGAGGGGCCAGCGGAGGTGGCTCTCGAACAGAGATATCAAAGGAAACGGCACGAGAAACCCGCCGCTTCTTCCTCCACGCCGTCTTAATAAGACAGAAACAAATGACTTTTTCACCGACCTCCGATGTCGCTTAGAAACGACGCACGCACCCTTCGCGGTCACTCAGAAATGCCCGGGCAGACTTATCCATGTACAGCTGACAATATCGAATGAAAAATTTCACTCTTCAATTTCTTCCTCTCCCGCAGAATTTCATAATTTATCCGAATTCCAGCAAAAATATTAGACATTCTGTAACGCGACGATTAATGAGAGCAGCTCAGGGGCGCCAGATCACCTCGGCATCACCCTGAACAGACAGAAGAAACCCGCCGTGGCCGAATGTTCGAGAAGGCCACGGGATCGAGAAGCTTCTCGACCCCTAGTAACGCGTTGTTGATAAGGTTAGCAACGAGTTAATATAAATACCGGTAATGCAACGCAGAGCACTCACTTTAGTTGCTCCTGTGGGAGAGGACGAGGTAAGACCACGGCCGCCCATAGGTTAGGGAGAGTACGAAGCAATGCTATCGGACGCCCGGCAGCTCGGGAGAGGACAGGGGTTGCACCTGGACGCCTCTCTGGATAAATGGGAGAGGACGGCCATGAAGGCCGGCCGCCCGCCGAGAGGAAAGAACAGGGTAGCTTCCTGGCCGCCCGAAAGTAGGATCACCTGGTTACTCTGTATGTCTGGGAGATGACGGCCATGGAGGCCGGCCGCCGAGCTTACATACCGGGTGAATCCGAGTCGTCATCATTTCCCCAGAAGGAGAGTACGGTTGAAATAAACCGGACGCCCGATGGGGAAACCTCTTTTACATATTATTCTTTGTTTTACGTTGCTAACCTTCATCAAAAGGTTATTGTAAATTCACAAAACATGCTCCTAATGTACAAAACTAATTTCCTGTTAAAATATACTCTGTCCAGATCTTACCCCAATCCTGCTTGCGAAGTTATTCCAAAAAGACAACTCTATCCTACAATAATGTTGGCGCCCAACGTGCAGGCCGAGGCTCACGACCAAAACTCCGACTCCATCTCCAATCCTGACCTGAGTCCTAATCCAGCGATCCAGTTCTCGCCGAGTCAATTTTCCCAGCTCCTGGGATCATTAAATGATAAACCACTGGTTTGTCATAGAAGTTTTACAAGATGTAAAGAACGCTTCAACGGCTGTCATGATTACATGAAAGTCAGCGCATTCATCGCCGCTATCTCGATATTTAAAGATATCGAAAATATCGGCGATGAAAACGCATTAAAGGGACTTCCACTGCTCTTCGAGGGACACGCAGCTGTCTGGTGGCGGGGTGTGCGAAAATCCGTATTATCATGGAAGGATGCCTTGGAGACACCACGATTTGCATCTCGACGTCCCGCACATCAGGTATACACGGAGCTGTTCCAGACCACACAAGATGCAAACACCCCGACGGATATGTTTATTAGTCAAAAACGAGCACGATTGGCAGAATTGCCGAACTTGCATCCGGAATCGGTTCAAATAGATCTGATATACGGTCTCCTACAACTCCCACTTCGGAAGAAAATTTCCCGGGAACCGATAAAAACGTTCACCGATCTAATTAAACGTGCCCGAGAAGTAGAAGCACTCGAGAAGGAAACCCAGTGTAAGCAACGACAGCCACCAACAAATTACCATCGGACTGAGGGGATATTTGCCAAACCATATCCCAGGGATCACCGCCGCTGCAATATTTGCCGCCGCCCAGGACACGCCACCGCTAACTGCCATTTTCGGAAAAACAACGTGTCAGTACCGAAACCGACGACCAGCTCAACCATGCTACAGACGGGATTCGCTCAGTCCCCAGGAATTCGCACCCCGTTGAAATGCTACGGATGCGGTAAGCCGGGAGTTGTACGGAGCAAATGCCCGGACTGCGCGAAGACGGCCAAAACTCCCACGTCTGCAGCATTTTGCACAGTAAGTGTAACGATTCAACCATGTCAGCGACCAGCAGTCGACATCATCATCGCTGGGGAAAAGGGACAGGCCTTTTTCGACACGGGAGCGAAGTGCAGCGTCGCAAGTCAAAACCTGTATTCCCTGCTGGTAAGAAAAGGCCACGTTTTCAACGAACGAAGGATGGAAATCGCGTTAGCAGACGGCAATCCACGCATTCAGGGTGTCAGAGCGGCTCAATTAGAAGTAGAGCTTCGCGGCCACCACCTCCGGACTACCTTCATCGTCCTGCCGGAAGGAAAGGACAACCGAACTCTGCTGGGCATCGACTTCATTGAAGACGCAGGAATCGTATTAAACGTTCCACAACGGGTTTGGCACTTCGTAGAAACACCAGAACACGATTTCCAAGGAGAAGTTCAAGTTGAGACTGCATCCTTCAACAAGGGGGAGACCGGTGTACCTCTGTTATCCTTGGGTGCAGATACGATTCACAAGATCCAGGAATTCGCGAAACCACCGCCCGGATGTTTGAGCCCAATTCAAGAAAATACGGGGGACCTCCAGGCTTTCTTACACGAGGAAATCGAAATGGAGGAGCCAATGACGAACGCATATTTGACGAACGGCCAGACATCGATTTCTTTTTCGAGAATTGCGTTCGAACATTCGAAACGAGGGTGGACATCTCTAGCATCGACATCGGAGAAATAAGGGAGGACGAGGCAGTAAGAATCTCCTCCGATGAAAAGCGAGAACTCTGCGAATTATTGAGAGAACACGCTGATTTATTCCAAGCCAACGCACCACCGAGCGGAGAAGCTGTTCATCGAATAGACACCGGGGACCACGCCCCAATTGCTGTGCCGCCATATCGCATACCACCTGCGAAAAGAGAACCGCTGCGTACAGAAATAAAAAAGATGATCGAAGCGAAGGTCATCGAGGAGTGCGAATCACCATGGGCCGCACCCGTAGTTCTAGTGCCCAAAAAGGACGGCAGTATTCGGGTTTGCGTAGATTATCGTAATCTAAATGCCGTTACCATTACAGATTCGTACCCTTTGCCACGGATCGACGACCTGCTCCATTCGGCCAAGAGAACAGGATCCATGTCTGCGCTGGATCTACAGTCAGGCTATTGGCAAATTGGCGTACGAGAAGAAGATTAAGACAAAACGGCTTTCACAACACCTTTCGGGATATTCCGATCCAAACGGATGCCGTTTGGATTGAAAAATGCACCGGCTATCTTCGCCTCATGGGCCGGATGAGAGCTGGATTAGGAGAGCGCAATATTCTCGTTTATCTAGACGATATATTGGTACTTTCCGCCGACTTCACGGAACACCTCGAGGACTTGCGGGAGGTTTTCAACAGACTGCGCCAATTTGGCCTCCGAATGAACCGATAGAAATGTCGTCTGGGGTGCCCGAAAATCAAATACCTCGGACACATACTAACGGCGGAAGGCATACATCCTGATCCTGAGAAGGTCAAGGCGATCCAATACATGGCCACACCAGCGAACCTAAAACAACTTATATCCTTTTTACAAACTTGTTCATGATATAGACGGTTTGTACCAAATTTCGCTAAAATTGCTCAACCTTTGACCCAGCTAACAAAGAAAAAGGCAATCTGGGAGTGGAAGACGAATCAACAACAAGCCTTTGAACACCTGAAAGGAGCCCTTACGAGCCCCCCGATCTTGCAATATGCCGATGAGAAACAGCCCTTCATCCTACGGACCGACGCCAGCGCCTATGCTATAGGAGCGGTTCTGTTACAAGGCGAGAAGGAATCGGAACATCCCATTGAATATGCCAGCAGATTACTGACGCCGGCGGAACGCAACTACTCAACCACAGAAAGAGAGGCACTAGCAGTGGTTTGGGCCGTCGACAAGTTCCGAGGTTACATCGAAGGAACTTCTGTCACTATCGCCACAGACCATCAACCTCTGAAATGGCTGATGTCCCTGCGTTCTCCCAGTGGACGGCTCGCCCGATGGGCCCTGTTATTACAACCTTACTGTCCCAACATTCAATATATTCCAGGCCGATGCAACGTCGTTGCCGATATGTTGTCAAGATTACCGAGCGAACCATGGGACGAAGAAAGCAGAACGGAAGTCGCGGAGGTTTCCGTCGACATACCAACACGAGGACCAGCAATAACTCGAGAGGCCCTGAAAACCATAATCGAATCCCTAGAATCAACTACGCGAGACGACGAAATGATTAAGTGGGCCACGAGGGATACCTGATCAACAACGGAGTGCTTTACCGACACGCTCCAAATGTGGACACGGAAGAAGCTCAGCTGGTCGTACCTTCACATGAAAGGAAAGAAATTCTTCGAGCATACCACGATGATGCCACTGCGGGCCATTATGGAGCTCAGCGTACACTACACCGGATAATCAGCCGATACTTTTGGCCAGGGATGAGCCGAGAAATCGCCGATTACGTTCAAGCTTGCGTGGAATGCCAGAGGTATAAAGCGAATAATTTGAAACCAGCTGGTCTGTTACAGATGCCCGTCATGCAGCAAAGGTTTGAGATACTCGCTATGGACCTCTACCGACCACGATACGAGAAAATAATTGGGTCTTCATGGTGGTAGACGTAGCCTCACGATGGGTGGAACTGTTTCCACTGCAACAGGCAACGGCGGAAGCCTGTGCAGAGATCCTCAACGAAGTTATGCTTCGTTTTGGAATGCCACGACGAATCATCAGCGACAATCCTCAATTCATCAGCGGGGTCATGCAGCAAGTAGCCCACTGTTTTGGGTTGCATCAGGCTTTCATCCCAGTCTATCATCCCGAGGCCAATCCAGTGGAACGAAAGAATCGTGATCTGAAGGCGCAGCTTGGAATTTACGTCGGCAGAGATCACACCACATGGGACGAAAGGCTGCCAACCATAAGATTTGCGATGAACTCAGCTCGGTGCATGATAACTGGCTACACAGCAGCTTTTCTTACGTTCGGAAGAGAACTGAGAACGCCCGATGACGCCAATCGGGACTTAAGGACCATCATCCAAGCAGAAAACTTCTTGCCGGAAATTACGCCAAAACTACTGACTTTGGCGGACACGATGCAGGTGGCTCAGCAGAACCAGGAACACCAACAGGAGCAGAGGAAGGAGAATGCCGATAAACGACGCCGGCCCAATCCTGGATACGAGAGAGGTGATTTGGTGTGGGTAACCACTCACACGCTCAGCAAACGAGAGCAGAACTATACATCGAAGCTCGCACCAAAGAAGGATGGACCATACATGGTGAAACGACGCATCGGGTCTAACAGCTACGAGATCGAGACCCGTGATGACCAGCCTGTGTGCGTAGGGGTATACCACACCTCGGCACTAAGGCCCTACAACGGAGCACGGGACAACCCTCCAGTTCCAGTAAGAACCATCCGTAAACGGGGACGACCTCGTAAACAGCGCGAGGACCAAACAACGCAGCATCCGAAGAAGCAAGCCCGACGCCAAGGAAGGGAAATCCTGGACTCGTCAGGACGCCGTCGTGTCCAGAGGGGGAGACTGTAACGCGACGATTAATGAGAGCAGCTCAGGGGCGCCAGATCACCTCGGCACCACCCTGAACAGACAGAAGAAACCCGCCGTGGCCGAATGTTCGAGAAGGCCACGGGGTCGAGAAGCTTGTCGACCCCCAGTAACGCGTTGTTGATAAGGTTAGCAACGAGTTAATATAAATACCGGTAATGCAACGCAGAGCACTCACTTTAGCTGCTCCTGTGGGAGAGGACGAGGTAAGACCACGGCCGCCCATAGGTTAGGGAGAGTACGAAGCAATGCTATCGGACGCCCGGCAGCTCGGGAGAGGACAGGGGTTGCATCTGGATGCCTCTCTGGATAAATGGGAGAGGACGGCCATGAAGGCCGGCCGCCCGCCGAGAGGAAAGAACAGGGTAGCTTCCTGGCCGCCCGAAAGTAGGATCACCTGGTTACTCTGTACGTCTGGGAGATGACGGCCATGGAGGCCGGCCGCCGAGCTTACAGAGGATACCGGGTGAATCCGAGTCGTCGTCATTTCCCCAGAAGGAGAGTACGGTTGAAATAAACCGGACGCCCGATGGGGAAACCTCTTTTACATATTATTCTTTGTTTTACGTTGCTAACCTTCATCAAAAGGTTATTGTAAATTCAAAACATGCTCCTAATGTACAAAACTAATTTCCTGTTAAAATATACTCTGTCCAGATCTTACCCCAATCCTGCTTGCGAAGTTATTCCAAAAAGACAACCCTATCCTACAATTCTATTTAAAAAACTGAAGGTAACCATCATATCTCGATAAAATAGCAAAGTGATAAAAAACAGATTAGAAAACCATGCAACTTTTGTTCGAAACATTTTTTCGTACGACAAATAACTTACTCACCCTGTATATTAGAATAAGGACTTTAATACGCGTTCCAGAATTTTTTCGACTTTTTCAAACCTGGAACGGTAAAAAAATTAATCGTGAACATAAACGATCAGTGTGCTAACGACGTTGATGAAAATCATAATTTTTAGTCTCCGAAAATATATTTTCAGACTTTTTCTTTCTCCCGGCAAATGTTTTCAGTATTTTAAAAAATTTCTGGGAACTGTAGAAAAGTATGTAGGTTACATGCTCGAGCGATATTTTGTTTCAATATTTCAAGGAGATTTGTCTATGTTTATAATGAATGCACGACGGATTTTATACATTTATAATTTGGCTACGTAATATGGTAAAAATAAAGTAAAATGAATTTTTGAAATACCACTGATACATTCTGCCGTCCTTGCAGTACATCTGTACCATGTCTGTCTATCGAAATGAATAAATTGAAAAGCTAAATCAGTGCGATGGTATCTGAGGGATGCACTCGTCAATGCGTTATTTCAAACAAGCTTGAGATCTGATTTCTCGTTGCTTTTGGAAAATTGGATGGTAATGTCACTCAGGAAACTTTTCGTTTTATGAAACGTGTTATTTAATATAATAAATAAATGAAAATGAAATAATAAATTAATGAATAAAAATAAGTGACAAAAAACAGATATAATACAATCTTCATCCAGCCACAATTAAAATTTCCTACAATTAATTGTAATTTCCTGACCATGACAATCTCAACGAAAGCTCGTTAACATTCTCAGTTCGCCATACCAAAGGCAGTGCTTTGTGACTGGTTGACGCCGTTGACATCTGCTCAAAGAAGAGTGGCATTCACCCTCGCTCCGCATTACCCGTTCGGGTGCTCTCGAAGCGTGGATCGATCGTCCGATCTCGCGGCCGCGTAACTAATTAATGAAATAAAATCGGCCTCGGAGTAAAGGCTCCCCCATTCGTTGCAGAAATATTCGTTGGACGAAACTGTTCGCGGAAATAGGATACTTTGTTCCGGTGGCGGCCCCCCGGTGTATGATATTAAATCCGCTCCGAAACTATCGGGGACCGGGTTTCGGCGTATTCCGGACACGCGCGGAATTTCAAGTTGCGCGTCCACCGGGGTGACCCTCGCAACCCCCGCAACGAAAGGGTTGGCCGAGGTAAAGATATTCCAATAACGCGTGCGGCAGCTCTTGGGGTTTAAAGGACAAGGCGCGTGCCTCGCTAAATTTTCTTACCCCACGACCCGGTTAAAGACGCTCCACAGGAAAAATCCCTTTGCCTCGACGCTCTCTAGAAGTCTGGCCATCGGGGTGGGGGGAAACAATGTCACCAGGCGAAACTCGATTACCATCCGCGACCCCATTGTTCCCTCGACCTCATACTCGCGAGCAAAAGTTAGCCCTCGACTCCTGTAAGGCTCGAGATGCTCGCGAACCCTCGCTTATTCATTCTCTTTCGCAACTTTCGAAACTTCCATTTTTAGACGGCTCTTCTTTGGAACGGTGGGGCCTGCTGTTGATCGAGACTTCGGGGTAAGAGCTGAACTCCTTGGTTCGTCATCTATTTCACTGCCCCGGTGATTAGAACTTCTTTGTTGCTCATATCTTCATCTCTTCGCTTCTTCCGGCACGAGTTTCTCGTGAATAAGTGGCGAGGATTACATTTCTGCCTTCTTGAATAATTGAATAGGTGACTATTCAAGGAACGACGTATGGCGCGTTTTATGAAATGTACAGGAAGACGTCGGGATAATTCGTTGCTCGATGTAGCAATTAGAGAATCGGCTAGTATAGTAAATCGAATTTTCCTTTTTCAAGATGGAAGAAGGACGCGTGTTACCCTAGCCGATTCTCTCAGTGCTACAGCGAGCAGTAAATTGTTCTCAAGTCAAATGGCAAAGTTGAGATACAGTTCTACCTCTTTGGACAAAATAAAAAGTGTTCGCGTTAATTGTAAGCTACTGGAACCAACTAAAGATTCGTTTCTTCCTTTAACAACTTTAATACAATTCTTTAATCCAATTACAAATAATCTATGGCTGTCGCTAAGACATTCAAGACAAGGCATGTTAACAAACAGGAGACAGTCTCCTCGCTGACTGTAAACCGAGCAATTTAATAAACAATTTTTATCAAAGCCCTACAGAAATAATGTGTTCAAGTTCTTTTGACTTTTTCAGTTTTATATTTCACGGAGCCAATTTCGTTTCAAAATCCATGAAATTCGCGTAAAAGTAAATACAAACAATAAAGTCTAACATTGTGATCGAACGTTACCGAAAATGTTATGTATCGACAGAATGATTAAAGGGTTAATTAGCCTTCGGAAAGTGACGCATTAGAGAATGAGTATGCTTTTAGCAGGGTTTACACCAGGAATTCTTGATCGGCGGGTACGAACATAGGATCTCGTATCCGTGATACGAACTACCGTCGAGCGAAACGCGCTGGAACCCGAGCTTGTACCCGCCGGGACCCGCCGCCGGTACCCTCGTCGGCGATCGCGTGGGCAAATAACAACACATTTCGAGGGTCTGTCGGTCTGCGAACGGCGTCGACGTGGGCGAGCCTGCTGACTGCATTCTTTCGACATTGTTGCGCATTCGTCGGGCATTGGCCGCGACGCGATTCCCTCGGGAATCGGCTGGAAACAATTCCGCGAGTCGGATTGCAGTTTCAAAGACAAAGACGCGGCGGCCGTGGAACTAAACACCCGCGGAACAAACGGTAGTATTGTCGGTGGCGGTGACTGTTCTCTCTCTCTTTTTCTCTCTTGCCTAATCGCTCTCCCTTTTCCTTCGTCTTCGCCGCACGCGATCCTTTTCAAAAGGATTCCGGAGAATGTCCGGACGAAAAATCGGACTCTCTTTCTCCCCACTCCTTGGCCGGGCAATTAATTCCGCTTAACTCGATACCAGAGGATCCCGGACCGCGGGAGCCCACTTATCGAAATCGCGCGCCTCGATGGCCCCCCCGTATATCGATTCTACACGCTCGCCCGAGAACTAAACCGCTTCCCCTCCTTTCCATATATCCAGCTTAAATTTAAAAATTCACAAGATCCTACGTCGTATTTTTGCATTAGACTCGCTTAAGGGAGCCGGTTCCGGATCGCTCGGGAAATAACGCAATTTTCGGGGATTTTTTGTTGAGCGATGGCTCCGCCATACTTCGTGATTTCTTCAACCTGTCGCTGCCTCATAGTTCTAGATACGAATGGAATTTTGCCTTCATTGTGTTTCCAGTTTTCTGAGCGTATCGTGTTCCACCGTAGAAGGTAGTCGTGGAAAAATTTCAAGAAAACCAGAAATTGGGGGGAGCGATCGGCAAGAGAACCGGTTAAATAGAGAAAACACGGGTACGAGGATCGCCGATGAAAACTTAAATTGAAGTGGTTGCCGAGTTCTCTGAGCGGCAACCCTGTCCTCCGTCGTTGTCGTGAATCATTCATTTCATTTTGTATGAACAAGTCGGAGCCCGGGCCGAACCAAGAGGGAAGTTGCAATCGGAATCTATTCCGAGATTCGTATTCTTCGCTGGAGATATTATCGAACGAGGTCCACCGTTCAATCTATCGGACGCGGTTCGAGAGATCGAGTTTCCTTTTCATCAGGGTCGCATTTCGTTTCCCTATTAATGCCATAACGCTGCTATGCCAGACCCGTTGTGAACGCGGACTAGATTTCCGGTCCACGATAACTCAAATGAAACGCACAATCTCGTCTATGGCACTCTTCCCCAGGAAATATTTTTCTCATAAATGCATAAAATCCTCCAAATCTCATCAGAAAATTTTATAAATATAATTAAATCCGGCAGACTCGCGCGCGCCGTCGCATTTAACCCTCATTCCTTCCTCGTGTCAATTTGACACAGTTTCCCCGAAATAAGTTATACTGTTCTATTATCTCTAGGTAAAGCCAGCGAATTTAAATGTGATTTTAATGCGAAACACCTAATTACTGAAAAATCTAACAAACATTCCTTCCGACCTAGAATATTTCCTTTCTATATGTTTTTTCTCATAAGATACATACGAAATTTACTTGTAGAATACTGAAATATTTAGTCATTTATTGAATACAAACAAAATTAATAATGTAAAAAATATTTTGAATAATGATATATCAATTTTTACTGTCGCCTTAGACTCACATAAAAAAACATCGAAAAACAACTGTTAATCGTGTTATTTCATCGATCTTTTACCACTGTGTGAAATGAGGAACAAATGAGGGTTAATACTGTCAGTAGAATCAGTCAGTAGAATCAGTCGAATCATGAACAGCCACAGTATTTCCTATTGAATGAATTACAGTAGACTCCCATATAACGCGATGAAAAAATTGTACAGTCGTCGTACGCAATGTTTTGTATATGTACTGTACATTTTTTTACTGCAATATACAATACATATATAGAGTCTTTTTAAACAAGTTTCTGCTCGCATTATACGGGAGTCTGGTGTACCTTGAAAACGTGGCGTCGAACATGGAAACTGTTACTCCACTTGATCGACGTATTCTTCCACGCGGAGTTACCACCCATCATCATTGAACACGATCTGAAAGACTGATACAGGGTGCTGTACAGTACCCCGTGAGGAAACTGATTTCTCAGCCGAAATTGTTCGTCAGCAGGGAGACCGAAGAAAGGAAGTAACTCACGGATTTCGGAAATACTCCTGTCAATATTGGAGGTAGCCAGATCACAGATACGGCGGAACAGTTCCGTTCAATAATTCATGTCATTTCGGTGAAAAGCTTAGCGCGGTTCGACGATATTCAGGGACGGACCGGTAGCCTACTTTCCCGAAGGATAAGTGGAAATCCCAAGCCGACCAGGAGCCGGAAGAGATATCCGTCGAACGTGTATGTATGCCTATCCGTTCCGGAACCGTCGTATTTAAAGGTCAATAAACCTAATGAATTTATATTCGTCCCCGCGGCGCGTTATCACGGCACATTATCCAATTTCATTAAGGTCGCGTAGGAACTCTTCCACCCCCACCCACCGACGGTGTTAATTAACGCGTTTATGCTCCGAATTCCGAGGCCGAGCAAAGGGAAGGCCATTTGCGAAATTGGACCGGGCCGAGTCGGGTCAGGTCGGGTCGGGCCGGCACCGTGTTATTTTTCAAGCATTAAGCGAGGAGTGTTCGTCATTTAATTGAATCTCGACGAGATCTTGTCAGCGCAGAGATGACTAGATTTCGCTCACTGAAATTTCACTATAATTTCGAGATCTCCTGACTTCGGGGAGCATTCGGAGCTGCGAGCGAGATTTGCAGAGATTGACGCTGCGTTGTGCCGGAAAGAAAAAGAGGAGAAAAAGTGGAAGAACAATTTAAATGGAGTTTCGGGTAGTCGAGGATTTTTGTGATACATTTTTCCAGCGACTTTACGATTCCTTTTCAAAGAGAGCAGGGGAGTTAAAACATTGCCGTTTTGTAGTTTTGTCGTCAAAAGTCGCAGGCAGCTACTTATTTCCAGCAACGCAAATAGAAATCCATTTTGAGGCAGTTTGAGGACGATAAACCGAGATGTCTACCCGTCCGTAAAGTTCACACGGCGTCGTGCCCGTTCTCAAATGAGACGCGAAGTACGGTGCATACGGTAATTATCCGAGGAGAGGGAATTTTTGCATGACGCAGGAACGCGGCGGTTTAACGGAGAGATTATAGGATTACCGTTGAACTGTTCGGTAAGTTGGCGGCGTACATGCCGTAACCGTACAGCCATGGGGTTCTCGAAGGGGGCACAAGTGGTGAGGGGGGGTCGTGTTCCCAGAAATCGCGCGGGGGGGCATGTGCAAGTTACTTGGAGAGAGTCTTGTTTTCGCTGCGTCGCTTGAATACACGACGACGGAGAATTAACCTCCTCGTCAACGGGGCGCGATGGCTGCGCGGCAGCCTGTCGGAGGAAGTTAGCAAAGCCGAAGAAAACGTGTAATTAATAGTCCACGGTGCCGGCAATTAACGCGGCGAGAAGAAGCGCGTCGCGGTTTGACGAGCCCCCATGGTTCTTCCGATCGGATTTGCCAACCGCGAAACTCGCACTTTCAGCAAACTGATTGCTGGTCGTTACAATCTTTATGCGAAATCCATTTGCAATTTCTGTTTAAACTGCTTGGGAAAAGTTGACAAACGAGGAGTGAAATGCCTCTAATCATAGGCAGTTACACATTTGTCAATATCGTGGGAGCTAATGGAACCCCTAAAGCAGGGATGGGCATTTTTGTCTCAATTGAGATCAAACCGTGCCCATCATTGGGCCCACTGTCCTCTACCAGCATCCGTCGTTACCATGGAGGAACGACGCGCTTCGTCCATCGCAAGCAGTGCGCAGCACCTCTCCATAGATCAGCGGTGGGCACGGTGGGGGCCCTCAAACTCCTGCTTCCCCCACCAACTTCCCTTTCATGCAACGCGCACCTTCGTCGCTGGTAAGACCGATGCTGGTGGGGGACCTTGTGTCATTTGAGACAAAAATGCCCACCCCTGTCTAAGGGTCTCGCGCATCGCGATGAAGGCACGCGCTTCATGAAAGCAAGGTTGATGGGGGAAGCAGGAGTTTGACGGGCCCCTACCGTCTCCACCCTTTCCCCAAAGGGTTTATTAGCTACTCAACGACATTAATCTTATAGAGGGGAAGGTATTTATCGCCTACTGCTCATAAATGAGGGATGTTCACAATAACTGGATCAGGGGCTGATTCAACTCAATACTTTCCAAAGTCAAGCCAATCTACTGGAGTGAATTTCTGGGTTCCGGTGATCTGAAGTGGAGCGAGCCGTAAAATCTCCAGCCAAGGGAATCATGCCGCAGTATGCAGAGCTGGAAAGAAGTGTTCTTTCACGTCAGCGAATTGGATTACTTCTTTCCCAACCGCGCAGCAAGGGAAACAAGGCAATCGAGTAACGATCGAGAAACATTCAGGCGTCCGTAAAGGGGTTTACAGATGCGTGACTGGAAGCGCCGGGCGTGGCTACGAAGATACAAAGGTAGCGAGGATTTTAGAGGCAGTTGAGCGGTGTCGGGGCGGCGGCAGTTCATTTTCGAAGTCGTAAGCGGGGCTGTTTAGCGGCTGGAACTCGTATTTACGAGCCGCTTCGCGTATTTCACGCGTTCCCGCGGTCCCGGGCCGTCGCCGACCTAATAAAAATCATTGTTTAAATTCTCGTAAATGTAAACGCCGCCCCGGCGAGTGGCTGTAGCGCGGTAATGCCCGCTTAATGGTCCCGGCGTCATTTCTGCCGTTCACTATAACCGCTCAAACTTTTCTCTTTATTTCAAACGCGACGATCTTCAGGAACGGGGCAACGAAACACATACTCGCATATGTATGGCTTGGATATGACGCCGATCCTTTCCCACGACATTGTACATCCGACGATGCTTGGAATCATTCGGGGCTTCGTGCAATATTTTACATGAAAGTCCGCTGTCTAAATTTTATTCTCCTCCGCGAGTCCAACATCCGTTAAACCAGCAATCTAAACAGAGATCTAGAGTAATTAAACGACAGAGCGGATAGAAGATCTTCGATGCATTCGTCCAACGATCGAAAATCTTTTTAACGGCGCGCTTTTCGGCATCGTCGGGGATCGCGTCGCATCCGGTTCCGGGCGTCGAAAAATCGTCGATCGGCGACGATTTGCGCGGATGGGCGCGGATGGGCGCAACGAACGGCGCTGCATGCATCGCGCGGGTGCAGTCGGATGCAGCGTAGCGCAGGGTCGCGTCGGATGCACCGGTGCGTGCCGTAATCGCACGGGAAGCGTACTTTTCGCCCGGGAAATGATATTTACCCCGTCGCGTCGCCGGATAAACACGGTGGTGGGGGACGCGAATCAATGGACCGTTGAATCGGCGACGCGCTCGGGTCGCTTGTCTGTATTGACCGTGCGTTAATTGAGTGACGTCGAGTAAATAATTGCAGCGGGAATGACGCGGCCGTCCTCTGTTTTCCTGTCACCGACTCGTCCAGACGATTTTCCGCTACGAAATTTCGAAGAAAACTGAAGGAAAGACGTCGGTTCGTTCAACGCTTTCCTTATTCCACGGGAAACATCTCGCGTCCCTATGATGGACATTCTGGCGTGGCTTCTAAACACTTTTCACGAGGAAAAGAAAGATTAAGTTTTGTTCATAAAATCAACTTCGAATTTCCGCACACACTGTACCCTGTATTCTCTAAATGGTAAATATTGACAAAGGGGGATCCAGCTACGGTCACGTTGCCTTTGGAATATGTTGTCAAGGTCAACATTCTAAACAACTTTTCCCGAGATATTTGCAAAAAAACTGTAAATAAATCGAGATTACAAGTACAGTTGATTCTGCAAGTTTTCATATGTGTTCAACATATGTGAAGATGAAGGTCATCGACGCTGGGTTCTCTTTTCTCAATATTTACCCTCCAAATATCTAGCTCTGGTAAACACTTTGTTCGACAAAAGCGGTGAAGTTCTCTGTTTCAAAGACGCGGCCGTGGTCCCGGCGCGAGTAATTGCACTCGCAATCGTCGATTTCCTCGGCGGGAATTATGCGGCCGCGATAAATTCCTCGGGCCCCGACCAGAATCGTCGAAACCCGAGGGAACCGTGTTACGTAGAAATTTCGTGTCCTTTCGACATCCCTGTGAAATCGCGATAAAGCCTCGCCTCGCCGTGAGAATTAACGAGATCCGAATACTTTGCGCCGGCGAGAGAGGAGAGAGAGCGAACGGTATTCGCGATACCGGCGAATTCCGTGGAGATCCGCCAATTAGATTCGAATCGATGCAGGTCAAGAATACCCCAAAACACACCCGGCCTCCGAAGATATTTCGGGCCTGGAACAGGTAGCCAAAGGGAACGGCCTGTATCGCGGCGAAGTTCGATCGGTGGTCGCGCTCGTCGAGAAAATAAATTTCGGTCGGGCCAATTATCCGCGATAACGATTGCCGTTCGCACGTTTACGGAGGACAATCGTTCACCGAACGATCATTCAGATGAACAGATTCGGCTCGTGGATTTGGTTAGTCGTCTCGAGTGCCTGTCGAAAGTAGAGATCCCTATTTCACATATATTTACATACATGTGTATTAACGAAAACTAAACATTTCGTCTGTCCTAGAATATTTCCATTCTATATGATTTTTTTCATTTTTTATAACAATATGGAACATTTCTACGAATGCTTGAATAATAGATTAGGAAAATAATTCCTCGTTTTCATTGTATCCAACTTGTATTCGAATGCTGTCCGACACTATTTCCATCCACGTATGAAACCTCGGACATGAAGAAGAGACGAACGGCACGACCAAAATAAATAGCGGAACACCATAGTCGAGGGACAGGAACCCACACGCTCGCGTCATCGTAAGAACCTTTATCTTCGAAAAAGCAAAACCAGTGGACATTAATGAATCGAACCGATTCGCCTAGCTAGATCAGAATCGCGTCTCCCGTTGGCAGACCACACGCGAGCCTTGACTTCTTCTTCTCATTCGAGCCGCGTTCTTTTTGGTCTCGGCGCTTGAATT
This sequence comes from Lasioglossum marginatum, assembly GCA_028455795.1. Lineage (NCBI taxonomy): Eukaryota > Metazoa > Arthropoda > Insecta > Hymenoptera > Halictidae > Lasioglossum > Lasioglossum marginatum. The sequence goes on along the minus strand of CM052245.1, from coordinate 9,863,065 downwards.
CATGTTCCTCGAGGCATTTCGCAACGAATAATCGAAGCCCGACGCAGATAAGTCTCGGTCTCGGATCGGCAGGTATCTTATCGGCAAACGAAAGTGGCAACAATACAGGTGGGACGTATTCAGAGTCGCCTTGCCTCGCCGCGCCGACTGAACACGGCCGTGTCGGCCCCGACATTTGCATTAATTCGCGCGGCGCAGACGTCTCTCATCGCCTTCCTCGCCTCTGTTGCTCCTTTTTCTTTTTTTTTTCGCTTTATTTCATCTCGACCCGATCGTTTTAATTGGCGTCCGAACGTGCCAGAAATTTCTCGACGTGGAAATTCCGGACGATTACGCCGCGGCCTGTTTGCGCCGATGATTCCTCGAAAGGTTTCTCTGTTCTACTATCTACTGACTGATCCACGGAGAAACAACCTCGCAAGGCTGCATGAAACTGTGTACAGACATAGCGAGGCATTTAGAAAGACGCCAGCGCAGTAAATTTTTTTTTGAGATTAAAAATCTTGAATCTTAAAAAAGATTTTGATTTCTTTTACCTCGTTTTGCGGGAGTTTCCCTATGTCATTCTCGACTAAGTCGGGGGTGTAGAATCGCGCTATGGTGTCCGCTACATATAATTTTGTGACACCCTGTACTATTATGTTCGGGGAATTACAAAAATCGGTATAGAGACGTCAGGATCCCGATATTGGGCGCGTGGCTAATGCGGCCGTTACCACCCGCGTGTTTCTCTCTCCGGGGCCACCCTCGGCTCGGAACCAGGTGGTTCTCCTCTCCCCGCGTGGCCCGAGGCTTCTCTTAATCAGCGATCGCAGCCCGAGAAAAATAAATCGTCGCATTATTCAACGGGCCCCGGTAATATGGATCGCGGGATGATGAAAAATAAAGGATCACGGGTGGAGCGTAGGAACTCATAGCGGGGGCCGGAGAGCGACCTGTGAAGAAGAAAAAGAAGAAGAAGACGAAGAAGAAGCACGGGAAGAACGGACCCTGGTGGAGACGGGGGTGGAGCCGGCGCTAAGCGTTCACTCGTACCCGGCGAGATAACTTTCTGTAATTCAACCGTACGGCGACGAATACTAATTCCTGCCATTAATCTCCGCGGATCGCCCACCGTTTCTCGATTCACAGAGATGGTCTGTCCTCTCTTCCGGGTTATGGGCCTCCGAATACCGCGAATCGGATCTCCGAGATTTTTGGAAAAAGTGCCCCTCCTTTTGCTCGTTCAGGGTCGAGTCTAATTAACGATCTGAAAAAACCGGCGATCTTTTGGAACTTTTTCCGGCGGAGCTGGTGGACTGTTTCTTAAAACGAGCGTCCTGTTTTGAAGTACATATATTATAGAACTTGTGGTAATTTTTTAACAGCAAGATCTGAAAAAATGAATGAGTAACAGCCATTCACCCAGAAGTCTTCGAAAATTATCTATTCGTTACTTGCTACGGGTAAATCGTCCTAAGTGGGCGTGGCCTCGTTACTCTCGACTTCAATCATGCCAAGTGCCTGCCCTATAGGTTAATCATAATCCTCCCTTAATACAGCAAAGCTTATAATATGAACGGAACCTAGATTATAATTGAAACTTATTTCAAACGAGATCACGCCATGTAAACTCTCTCGGAAAGACGTGACCTGTAAGAATTTTTTCTGAAGAAACTGAATGCACCATTTTCTGAAACGTGTTGTTAGAAATGTTAAGAAATGTTTGAGTAACGGCGTCATTCCAGAAACTAGTTTTCCCAAATACCCGAAGCAAGATTTTAAAAAGAAATAGCAAAACGTCCGCTTCAGACGCAGCGTAAGGGACTTCCTTATCGAAACCGCTGCTTACCCTCGGGTACGGTTTCCACAGAGCCTGGAACCCTTCACGAGGCGCTCAGGATAACCGGCAAGCGGATATGACAGGTTTTACACGGAATCAGCGGTCCACCGATGAAATTCACCGGGACCGATACACGCTCGGGAGCGGTTTTTCATTTGGCCGAGTTCATCCGGCCGTTTGTTAATAACGCCGCTTTGCCGTGTCAGATCAAGCTGACGTAACGGTGAAATAAAGCTGACGGGTATCTTCGGTGGAGATTCGTAATTTAAGTCTCTCGAATCCTGTCAAACTTAAAGGGCTCCCTAGCGACTTGTCACATCTTCGATCCTGCCATTTTCCAGAGGAAGTTTCCAACAGTTTCACCGAGGAATTTTTCGCTGGAAATCGGCAGAAATCCTTGCTGCTTCTTCTCTCGGTGGCTCGCCCGTGGTACCTCCAGTTTCTGCCAGTTTCTACGGCCTTCCGGTTTCCCGCTTCCGGTCGAAACTGAATCGATAGTTGTCGAGGGTCTCATTATTCGGTTTATATCCGGTGCTCGATGAACCGGCGCGGCGCAACGCGATAAATCGTCTGCGAAATATGAGACCGAATGGCGACACCGGGAGCCGCTTGCGAAATCCACATGCCGGAATTGGCACGATTCCACCGGTGGCACCTGTCGCTCGTACGCGCGCATAAATTTTTTCCCAGCTCGCGCGCGATTAATAGGGCCAGATTAAGCGTGGATCCCGTCCGCCGGAAAGTCCTCCGCGAATCGAACGATTTTCGTGTTGACTACGCGACTCGCGAAAATTATTCGACGACTCGCGGCGACTCCTCCCCCATCTAGTCTGCTTCCAGAGACCCGCGGCCTTTTATCCGATGGATTTTCCTATTACCATCGTCGTATCGCCGTACTGCTGCAATATTTTTCTGCAGAATATTCGGGAAGCTCCCTCAGGTTGATACGAAAAATTACACCGGCCGTAACTGGCGAAAAAATGCGCCGGATTAGCGAGAATCTCTGCCAGTCGCGCCGTCATTGCTCTCATTATCTTACCTTCGTTTAATTTAATGGCGGCAATGTTAGCATCGCGGTAAGTTTGCGTTAGCGTCGAGTAGGGTATATATGTTTCCGCAGATTTACATGTTTCACCCTATTATACTACTCATAAACCGTAATTGTAAAAGGTCTGTACCTGTTGTCTCATTTATTTTTATAATTTATTTATATTAGGTCGTTCGCAAACTTATTTTCCCCCATTTAGAATAAGTTTCATGACATTTTGTTCTATCCTGATCTAAAGATTCGCATTCCAGTAATGATGAATGGAAGCAATGCCATCTCAACGTACGAAAGTAAAATAAAATGTGCAACTCGGCTTTCAAATTCTACAGACAGCATACGAACGAACGAGTTCCTGAAATAAAATTGAAAACAGTATTTTTAAGTCTGTATTCCACGGACAACATAAAATTGGTACACCAACGAACAAATAGAATCGATGCAGAAATGAAACGCAACAGCCAACCGACACAGAAAACTAGAATGAAGATTGCGAATCAACTCTCGATTTGTCGAAACGGGATGCCGCAAGAGATCGCGTATCTAAAATGAAATTAAGATAGCAGGGACGATTGCAGAAACCGTCCACGAATTACCGAACGCGCGATTCGCTGATTTTTCGAGCGTAAATTCTTGCAACGGCGAATCAAATAAATGGGACAATTCGGTATCGCGAGAGTCGAATTAAATAGTAATTTGCAAAGAGAGAGGGAGAGGAGAGAGAGAGAGAGAAGCTCGATGTCGTGCATTTGTCTGCATCGTCGCGGCTCCGCGTCCATTTCCGCGAAGAATGGAAGAAAAGGTAGGACGGTTTTCCGGGACCCTCGACGAGCGACAGAAAGAATTACAACGGGCGACGATAAAAACGCGGCTCGCACGGTCCTGGCACTTCGGCAGTTTCGTATTAAATCATCATAAATTTGCATCCCGAATTGGCATAATGACTAGCGAGAGATCCAGCCGTTCCGAGCGCGAGCTCATCATAGAGCACGCTCCTGCAGCTGCGGCTTGTCACCATTTTTTTCCTTCGGTCTTCATCCCCTGTCTCTCTCTCTCTCTATCTCCGTCTCTCTTTGCCTTTTTCCTTGCCAATTGTCCACGCGGCTCGCCGAATTACTGCGGACACGCCGGTCGTGTTGTTTGTCGTGTAGCAGATGAAACGGGATTGCATTAACCCCGAGTTACATTTCATTCCGGGCGAGTTTCGGCAGCTCCCTCCATAGCGTCGCGGGAATAGAAAACATTAGGTATTCTTTGAAAGCCTTCCCGTCTGTTAGCAAGCCGAAGCTTTTGATCCTTTAAGTCGATCCGCGATAACGAGGATGGAGCGAGCGCGTTGGAGAAACGGTCTCGCATAATTTTCACGTGGCGTCGTTTAATATTCATTACGGTGTAATGCGTGTAAATCAGTCGAGCGGAATCGCACGTTTCGCAACTGTAAACGCAGCGGCGCGGCGGAGGCGGCCCGCGATTAATTCCGATATAAGCCGTCGTTCAAATATTTGAATCGCTCGACGCCGAGCATTTTCGCGCGAATTATAGAAGCTCCGGGAATAAAACGGTAATGATTCCGCGGGCCGTTCGGCGAAATAATTCAACGGACTTCGAGCGAAATCGAGACGAGCCATCTCGGCTCGCGGGCACGCTGTGTCGGGAAAAGTTTGCTACACGAGCGCTCCGGTTCTAATACTCCTTGTCCCCTGGCCCGGAGCCGCTCCTCCATTCTATTATACAAGCACCCTCCAGTTCTTATGCAGTCCGATTTCTTTGTCTACCGGATCCTCGAGTCTCCGGGCCTCTTCGACGAGGTTCCAGAGCACCTTCGAAGAAGCACCCGGGCTGATTTTAACATGAACCTTTGGCGCGAACGAATTCTAGACCGCGTCGATGCTACGTATTAGGAAATGAATTTGCCCGGCGATGTCTTTTTGCACCGGCAACATCGGTCTTCCTTTCTCTCCCCTTTTGCCCTCTCTCACCCTCTCCTTCTCTCTTTCTCTGTTTCTTCGTGGCCCCTTCGATTCTTGTCTCCGATTCCTGTTAAAGACGAAAACGAAAGCGGTCCCCGACAGCCGAAAACAGAGTCGACTTGCTCGGCGACTCTCGATGTCGCGAAAATTCTCGAATAAAGTTCGACAACGAGCACGACCAACTTTAAGGTGAAACACCGTGCCAGATATCGAGAAGAACGTGTAGATCTTGTGCACAAGTTAAATTGTCACGGGTAACTGTGACAATTAATAATAAATGATGTGTGAGAATAGATAGAAAGTCTTGTGGATTTTCCTGGCGGAAAAGTGGAAGCTAATTTTAGGACCTAGAAGTAAGTGGTTGATTGAAAATTATACTACACCCGTTCGCTAATCTCGTCGCCCTTTATCTCTTCCCAACCATTTACCAGATTCCTTCCTCGGACACTTACCCTTCTGATATTTCCTTTTAATAATAAACAAACAAAGTAGTGTATTCTTCGCAATGAACCAAATGCGTACAGCCCTGAAGAGGTTAACAATCCTAAACTTATCAATCACTCGTACAATATATTCTCTCAGTTACTGTCTTCCTCTCGGTACAGCATTTCATCGTCTTTTTTCACTCGACCCCAGGTGCAAACTAGCGTATTTCCCGGGCCCAGCAGGTAAGCAGGATCAAACGAAATTTAATCACGCGGAATCCGTGCAATCAATTCACTGGCTTACGGTGCTCTCGCACCCCATCCCATAAACGCCGTAAATTTTCATATTTCGTGAGCAACGCCCCCGTCGTCGTATACCCGCCGCCGAAACACGATGGAAAGCCCGACAATTATTAAAGTGATAACTAGTTTTAATAAAGGGGGACGGGATTACCGAGCGGGCGACCGCGGGTATATTAAAATTGCAGCAATCCGCGGGAAAATCCCTTTTACGAGGGACCACGTGGCCGAATTTTCACGGGACACAGTCGGGGGGTGGATCAAGCAAAGAAGAGGCGGAAGAGAAGCAGGATTCCAGGACGAAAAGACGACGGTCGCGAAGAGGAGAAACGAGCAAACTTTCCAACCGCGAGCCAGGCAACGTCGACCGACTAATTAACATAATTAGGATCACTCTTAACCGTGAGCTGAGGTGGTGGAAGAGAGTCCCAGGTGGAAAGCGGCGGAAAAGTGGACCACCGCGGAAGACACCGGCTGCCGGAGGAACTTTTTTAAGCTGTTCCCGCTAATTTCCAGACGGACGACGCAATGGAACCAGGGTTCGGAGGCGGACACGTCGGTGATAAGTGAGTTTTCACCGAGTTTCCAAGCCGATCCACCTCTCGGGACTCATTCTCCCGCTGTAACGTATCCGGGGACGAACAACGATTACCGGTCTTTACATTAAGAGGACGCTGCCATGTCGCCGCTGCTCCGGGAGGAATATTTTAAGGGAAGTAAGTGTTATCAATAGACTGCGGATCTTTATGCAAAATAAAAATTGTCTGCATCGGTTGCAAGAAATAGAAACCAAAAATGTAGATAGACAAAAATTTATTTGTTAAGTAAATAATTTTAATTGTTCCAACTTTCACCGACTCATTTTTATTAGAAATGCATAGAATCCGCTGTCTAGTCATTCTTATGAGAGGATCAACTGTAGAATCTCGGTAGCTTCGACAATATACCAAATTTCGTTCAACAATACTTTACAAAAGTATATCTGGCAACAGTACAAAAGTATACTAAAAAGAAATCAATTTGTAATTGGTTAACTGAAGTAACGAACGAGGGAGAAACAGAAAGAGAGAGAGAGGAGGAGGAGTTAGTATTGAAACGATATCGATTACCGCACCACGGTGATTAATAGCTATCGGAGCGAAACTATTTTACTAGAATAATCCTTTTCTATAATCCTATCGACGAATCCCGTACGGCCGACCTTTGCGCGATTGTTCGCTGGCGCGCTGCGCCGCGCCGTGGTCCTGGACCGTCGATAGATAGATAGATTCAGGGAGTTAACGAGATAACGAAGTGTGTTAAAACCAGCGTCACTGATATCGCGGCAATAATTAAAGCGAGCGGCTCTCTCTCGGCTCTGCTTTCAGCCTGGTCGCGCGCCACCAGCGCGAAATATTCACAGCTGCGGAGAACCGTGTCGATGCACTAATTTACTTCTAATCGCTGGAAAATACTGGCGGCTAGAATAATATTATTATCCGGGATAATGCTATTATCGCGATTCGGTCTGACGAGGAGGGAGGGGGCGGTGCGGGGGCGGAGCGAAACGGAGCGGAGCAAAGCGAAGCCGAGCACGGAGAGGACAGCGGGAGTGAAGGGGGCGGGGGCAAATCGAATTTCGGTGAAGTTCGCAGCAAAATCATTATTATTATGGCAGATCGTTTGCAAACAATGCGCTCAGGGTTTCAAATATTGATCCTGTGACGTAATCGTCGCTGAAATTGCCCCTGCAGCCCCGCTGTAACGTGTTACGGTCTCGTTACCGGTTGGTTTATGGTGCAGTGCTTAGCAAACACAGCATTCTAATCGCTGATAAGGCCACGCGCGCGGCTCATTTTTCCGGATATTGGTCGCGCACCGCGAAATCAACTCTCGAACCGTGGTACCTGTTCTAGACGGTATCTACCCTCTCCCGATGCTTTTTCGAGTACCTCGATGTCCAGTTCACACTTCCGGCTGAAATTACGAAAATTTACCTACAAATAACAGAACAGTAATACTTATTTCAGAAAAACTGTGTCAAATTGTCACGAGGAACAATAAACATATTGTTTGTCTGTTTCGTTTCATCCTAGAGAATTTTCGATAAGACACAATATTATTGAACGTAGAAGGATTAGGCATCGGTCCGTGCTGCAAAGAGAATTTCCGCGAAAGAGGGATTCAACAGAGGAAATTTTCGCGAGTCCTGTTCGTTGTCGAACAATTCGCGAAGACTTCGAGGAACGCGAGTATCCTCGCGAGTTGGTTTTCCGCGGGCAAATGGGAACCGCGAATACGAAGCACACGCGCGTCTCTCTCTCTCTCTCTCTCTCTCTCTCTCTCTCTCTCTCTCTCTCTCTCTCCCTTTCGACGTCCCGCGAAAATCGAGTTTCATAGTAATTTCTGCCTCTGTACGCGATAGTGGTGCGCTCGCCTCCCCTTTCGTCGCCGCCTGTCTTTCCGCCTCGTATCCGTCCGATCTTTTGACGTCACCCCGACCTATTTGCTCGGGAACCATTAACGCCGTTGGAAAATTGAGCGGCGAATTTTCACAAGGCAATCTCCTCCTTTCGCCGGCTGTTCCGCGGGAGCGATTGTTTTTTAATCCGCCCGTTACAAACGCGAAAACTTCTCCGTCTGGACCGTAAAACCTGCGCAAACTCGCTCGTACAAGCCCGAACCTCGTGCGGGTACAGACTCGTTTACCTTTGAAAAACCTTTGTGCGACAGGAACACTGAAATCAGAAATTTAACTCTCGTTGAAATGACGAAAAGAATTGAATTGCGACATCTAAACCTTAATTGTTTATTCTTATTAGCGTACAGAAACACCTATATGAGTGATTCCAATATAACAAAAAAATTATTCACTTAATGGGCTTGAAAAAAAGATGAGGAAAAACTCTGAGCTACTCTCATCGCAGTCTCTAATTACCCGTAGAGGTGATACTTCGCGGAAATCCTCGTCGCGACAAAGATAAAAATTGGGTTGAAAGCTAGCTCCCAAAAGCTGTGGAGTTAACAATGGTCAAAAAAGGACCTAAATCCTTTATCTACGGAAGCCAAAGGCCATGGGTTGCATTCAGGCTGGTGTCCCAGTGAATGTTGGCCCGTTGGCAGCTCGGGAGTGTCCCCGTTCACCGCCTAATTCAAATGTAACTCAAACAGTCGGTATCCGTCGCGGATCCGCTTTAATGCCGCGAAAGAGGTGGAGAGACGTGGTGCACGGGATCACGATGTGCACATACATTTCTGTCAGCCGACGATGGAAGAAGAACGATGGCTGCGTCGAGCAAGCTGGCACGCGGTGAGACATGCTAGAGGGTGAGAACGTCGCCGAGGGAAAGAAAGGGAAACAGGCACTGGGAGGGTTGGTTTGAACGAGAGACGGAAAGTGAGTGACTCCGGAGAGAAACCGGGGATTTCAAAGCAAATTGCCAACCTCACCCTCGTACCTCTCTCTCTCTCTTTCCTGCCTCGTCCATCTTGATTTCCATTTCTCTTCCACTAGACGACCCCCCTTTTCGGCTGTCGGGTCGCGTTGACTTTCCCTTTTACGTCCCGCGACAGCGACCCCGTCAAAGGCAGCAGAATTCGGCGAACGGTGTCGCTCGAAACGCCCCGGTAAACGTTTTCGCGTTCTTTCACCTCCTCGGTAATCACGCCGCGGAATTTCCAGTTTATTAAATACTGCTCCTTTGCGCCTGCTTTGACAACTTGGCCCACGCGCCACCTGTGAATCGCTATCCTCCACGGAACGCTCTCCTCGAGGACCGAAAACGCTGGTTCACCGATAAAACCGCACGACGGTCTCTCTAAATGGGTCCATTCTCTGTCAATTCGGGGAATTTTTATCCATAGGATCTTTTCTACGAGATAGAATTCTTTGTTGTACCGCTTAACCCTAGACAACTAAGCTATGTTTAAGTTACTAATGAGCGGATCTTATGCAAAATAGAAATTTTCTACCTGAATTGCAACAAACTGGAGTGAAATAGAAATTTATTTTCTTTCTTAATACATATAATAGGTTGAAAATAATATAATAATATTTTTAAATTCTTCAGATGTTTCTACTGTTTTAAATTACACTTATTCATTTTTGCCATAAACGCATAAAATCCGCTGTCTACTAATGGGTATACAGTTAGTCCTCGACTTAGAAAAACCGCGTAAGTCGAACAGTGCCTGAGCAACACCGCTGAAAGGTTATTAATACGATCTGTTTTGTATGTACTCTAAATGTATGTACTGAACGGGGATCTGTATGAAAAATAAAAACTTTCTACCTGAATTGCAACAAATGTGAAATGCATATTCAGTGTCTTCCTTACTGTGTTTAATAAGTTGGAAAGAATAAAACAGCATCTCTAAATTCGTCTAATGTTTCTACTGTTCTAAATTAACACCTACCCAATTTTGTGATAAATGGATCAAACGCGCAGTCTAATAATGAAAGTCTAAGATGCCCGATTGAGAGTTCTAATATCAAAAACGTTTCAACCAAGAAGAACAGTGCTCGATGAACAATCAGATCCATGTCACGTTGCTCAGCCCTATCTTTCCATCTTGGTGCCTCGAGATGAACACCAGTGACCCGGTTCAAAACAGAGGGAACAGAGAGAGGATCCAGTGGATCCGTCGGGGCCGACGAAACTCTCGACGTCGACGAAGACGCCCCGGTCGTTTACGCCCGGCCGTTTCCGTGGCGGCTGCGAAATCCGACGATAATGACTTGCGAAACACCGGCATGTCGTAATAAGTCGTAATCAGATTAGAGCCAGCGCTTTCCGAGAAGTCTCCCGAAGAAGAGAGGTAAAAGGGGGAAACGGCGACGCCGCTCCGTGCCGCGCCGGCACGCCAATTGAACGTAAAATTCAGGGAGACGAGCTATTATGGCAGAGGAGATACGTTTGCCTCGGGAAAAGTTTCATTAGCTACGGAAACGGTAATGAGGCTTTCTTCGCGTTGAGAAACGTTTCCGTCTCGAAAATACGCTTGCTGAATCTCGACTGGCCCTCCACGATCCCCTCCGCCAACGCCTGGGTCGCCTCGGACCCTCAAAGGATTCCTCGGAATCCCCTGAAGATTCAATTAAATTGGCTGGGTATAGAGATCCGCGTAAATGTAAATTCGGTTTAATTGCGTCAGTGGTGTTTATTCATCTTTCATATAGAATGTGGGATATTTTGTAAATTGTTTATCTAGAAAGTGCTCGTTTCGGCCGATTATCGAAGATCATAGTTCTCAGGTCCGCACCATATGAACACCAGATGACATATGGTACCGACCTCTGTACTACAAGAATAGATAAATTCGTCAATGCCCGGTGTAAAATGAAATCTGGAAGGGTAGATGAAACATTAACGAAGATGAATCGCGAATGAAGCTGTCCACTAAAAAAGGAACTGGTCCACGAGGAGTCGTTTCATGAAAAATTAGCAAAAAGATGGCGAGAATCTCGCGAAAGAGCCGTGTCGAGATAGAGTTAATAATATCCATCCGTTTGACACGCGGAGGGGATCTTGAGCGACGCGAGTCACGGTTCGAAGCCTGAAATTAATGAATCCGGTATCGACATCGGCGTCGTCTGTCGGGATCCTCCGATACACCGGCTAATTATTGCATAATTTGTCCTCGGCGATATTAATATCCGCGTATATTGCGAGGCGGTAGACAGCCTCCCGACGTCCGTGGACCGTCCGGGAACGAGAACGAGAGATCGCAGGACCGAGATTGCGATTGTAGATGAGTCGGGCTTCAAAGGGGAGCCCCCCAGGGCGAGGATAAGCAGAAGGAGAGTTCCCGATGTGGGAGGACTACCTCGTAATCGAGATGCAGCGAGAGGTAATCTCCGGCCTGTCCCCTGGCCGGTTACCTTTTTGTGGCCTCTGTCGGCTCTCTATCCCTCTCTCCCTCTCCCTCCGCCTCTTCTCAGCCCTCTCAGAGACTTTAAGATAAGCCTGCAGTCGCGTCGATGCATCAAAACGAATTAACCGGACGCCCGTAATTATCGCGTTACTACTCTCTGCGTTTCAACCGCATCCTCTTCGTGGCAGAACCTCGGGAGTCTCCAAACGATAAACGAGAAAGAACCGCGGGATTCGAGTGAAAGAGTTAGAGTTAGTTATAGCTTTAATAGCTGTATTCAGAATTGAAAAAATGTATTACAAATAGTTATATTCAAGAGTTGCATTATTAGTTTTTATCTAGGGTTATCTAAGCTTAATAAGAATTGACGTGTTCGAATGGAATCGTGGGGTGTTCGCGGGGAATTTGAATGCTGGAAAAGAAGATCGGCTCGCGAGGGGATCGCATGCGTCCGCGAGACCGGGATTCCAGTAGTGGCGGCATAGGGCTTAGGTTCGTTCATAAAGCGACCGGGTGGAAAGCATTTATCCTTTCGGGGTAGAAGGCCTGGACAGCGGTAGAATAAACGGAGTCCGGGGCAGTCTTATTTTGGCGAGGACTACGGCACAGCCGGGACGTGCTCCTCCGACTTGGACGGGCACCATTATTTCTTCAGTGTCGACAACTCCTTGCCGCTGCCCTTCTGTCCTCCCTACGGCCCCTTATAGCTTCAACAAACCAACGCCAAATACAGAGAGAGAGCTCGACGAGGAACGAGACAGAGCAAGAGAATGTTAACGGAACAGAGACAGCGAACATCGGTGAGAGAACGAAACCGTGCAAACGAGAGAAAGAGAGAGAGAGGTTAGAGAAACGCCAGGGACTGTCCCCGTTGGCCAGAGGAGGACAAGAGGAGGCTGCGGCCACTCACAAGGACTACGCCGTTAAGCCAGGGGAATGGTGGCCTAAGACCATCCCGCGGGCTCTGCCTCTTTTGTTGACAGGACTATGAGAACTCGCGCACCGTGATTTATCGAGGCTCGCTTATTCTTAGTCCTTTGCGGCGGCTCGCGTTATACCCGAGCCGCGTTAGCTAACTGGCTGGATTATTAAGCGCGATACGCGAGACACTGTCCCTACCCTAGATACCTCACCTTCTCTCGACCAATCCGATTTTTCCGGACGGTTTCACCATGGTTTTTCCATGGGACGATATTTTCTACTTATTAGAGCACGCCACCCGCTCTCCCTCATCGATCAACGCTTTCGTTCGGCTAACAGCCGAGGCTGCCGGCACCAGGTTCTTATTAATTCTTTCTATGAGCTTGTCCTTTGTGCCAATTTCCGACGTGCCTCGTTCTCTCTTGTTAATTCCTTGCGCTCCAGGATTCTTTTAAATATTAAACGCAGCTCCTTCGGAGAACTAGCTTGTACGAGGGTGAATTAAGAAGTACTGTGGATTATGGAATTAATAGGGCAAATGAAGGATTACATTAAAATTTTTATGTGGAATCCTGGCTACACTAGATTCATTTTTATACACCATTTTGTTACGTATCGAATTGTTAATGCACCGTTCACAATATTTAGCAACGTTGTCCTCGACGTGGAGGATAAATGTATTAGGTCGTTCGGAAAATAACTTCGTTTTTCAATTACCAAAATTGTGGTATATCTTGGCAGCTGACATTTTGGACGTCATTTTCTGCCTTGTAGTGCTTTCTAGCCATTCAAGTATTTTTTTGCATCATCGCATCAAATATGCAAAATCGAAGTATGCATTTCCATTGCTTAATACTTTGAAGTTATGTTAATATGTTCGACATAGTCGTCGCTTTTCTTTTTCTAATTGTGGAAGGTGTTTGTATGTTACTCTGTATACTGTGTTTGTTTTGTATTGTTATAGAGAATATGCTTCTTGGCTCTATTGGCTGCTATTGTTGGAGTCTCGTCGGTCGCGTCTCGGAGGTGTTAAGAATTGCGTTCTGCTAGTTAGAGCCGCCTGACCTGCTCGTTACCTGCTTGAACATCGCAGTGTATGGGCAGGTCGATAATCCGGCAGCATCGAAATCGGATGTCACCGGGCAAACGCTCTTCCTCGTCGATTCTCTCGCTCGGCAGCTCAATTCCCCACGAGGCCGTGTTTTCAGCCGATATTTAACGCGACCGAACTCCGTGGTAACCCGTTCTCCGCTCTAATTACAGCACGCCGAAAACATAATCGCCGTGACACGCGACTGCGCTCGACGGACCATGCGGAACGATTCTGCGATGCTACTTTTCCTGTGATTAATTGCAACCTAGATGTTGATGCGACTTGTATCAATAAATCAATTAGAAACAAAATAAAGAGAAGTCCGCTGTCAAGAGGATCGCTGAGAAACGCCCAGGTCGATCGGTAAATATCGCTGGGGAGAAATCGGAAACTCTATCACCCAGCAAGGGGGAAACGAGCTAACCAGTAACACGGAGAACGGATCCTCCATGTATAATAAAATATGATAAAACGCGGTCAATCCCGTCTACCGATCGAAGCTCGGTTTCCCTTCGGATTTCGACCATGCTGTCGGTCAGAGTCCTCTACCGGGCGTCAGTCTTATACATATATTTTTCTCCAACAGATCTCCCAAAAATTAGACCCGAATTTATTAAGGTTTAATACAAATCCATCTAATCGACATCTAAACAGAAAATGATCTACATATACGAAGTTTCCGGCAAAAAAATTTACTTACAAACAACAAAATAGTACAACTTATCTCGGGAAAACCGTGTGAAATTGACACGGGGAAGGGATGAGGGTTAATTTTTAGTGCACTCCGCAGGAAATGTTCGTCGAGACTCGGCATTACAGACCATAGAGTTAATAAAACTGTTTACGGTTCCGTATCCGTCGTTTCTGACAGATCACCGGGGAACTATTAGATTGTCCATGAAATAGAAAAGATTCGCAGGGCGCGGCGAGGCTCGCGACTCCGACATCAATCGCCGGGAGAGGTTTCTCGCCCGGGAAGATGTACGGGATCGAGCGGGATCGGATAAATTTCTGGAACGGGTCTCTCTCTCTCTCTCTCTCTCTCTCTCTCTCTCTCTCTCTAACTCTGTACAGAGAATTCCCTCGAAGAAAGCAGGGGCTCCCGGTTCCCGATGGCCGCGTATCCGTTCGAACAGACCGCAGACGTATCCAGCAGGATATCTCCGGGCCATAATTCAAAAACGGAAGCGGGAAAGACGGCTGGATCCTGGCAAGCAGCTACTCAGTTCTCTCCGGGGACCACGGCCCCGGGAAAATGGAAAACGTTATCGCGGGTTACGCTCCAGGTTCTAGGGGTTACGACCCTCAAACCGCCTCAAACCACCTCGAAACCACCGTCTGCGCTTATTCCTTCGAGGTCGCCGCGACGATCCAACGATTTGCTGGACGAATGAGCCACGATTTTTTCCCAGATCACTGCGGAAGCTTGCACCTTGCTGAGGAGTTTCTTTCTCGTACCGGGGCTTTCAGAGATTCGAACACGTGCACCCTGCTGCTTGCGAAATCGTTTCGTAGACTACAAACTGTCTCCGTGATGCATTTAACCCTTCTACTGCGTGCAGGGGATTTTCGAGAAATTGTTTAGGGAAGATTTGACCGCAGTGGTTGGAGGATTTTTTAAAGAATTAGGGTAGGCAATTATGTGTGTTAATTTCTTAACACAGGATAGAATCAGAATGCAGGTTATGGAGTTAGATTTATTCGCAGACAAAATTAATACAAATTTGTAGTCTCGTGAAGATGTCGCGAGGAGAGTTTGATCTGTTCCGCTCGTCTACTCAAGAAACACTGGGAAATCTCGAATCGCCCTTCTCGCGACGATGGTCACCGCGCCGGTCATCGGCTTCGACCACCCCTCCTCAGCGACAATTATGTTTATTTTGGCGCGCACGATCCCTCAGGTCTTACTGTATACGTGGTCCCAATTCGCAGAAGGGTGGTCACACTTTCCTCCTTAGGCCATAAACGAGCCTAGATCGCTGCTATCAGCGACCTTACCATGCGACCTGTGGTTTCCAACCACCCCGTTGTCCAACACATGTTTCGCGATGCCAGCGGGAATCCCCACTTCAAGAGACTCGTAAACATAACAGACTCTCGCTCTCCCTGCGCCCCCTTGTACAATCATCATTCATACAAGTAATCTAACACATTATTTATAATTAACGCCAATACGATAGCTTAAAACTACAAAGAACACAAAAAATGCCATTCTGTCCGCAACAACATAGTAATCTTAAATAATCTTTCTACATAACTAATGTTTTTCGAAGAAACATTACAATAAAAATTTTACAAGAGGAAATTCCTGAATGCGTTTATGGACGTCGAAACTACAAAGAACACAGAAAACGCCATTCCGTCCGCAACAATGTGAGAGGAAGTCAGACTTGAATGTATTGCATTTGTCTGCTAACAAAATTGAGTAATCATAATTTTACGTGAAATTGTTTATCGGTGGAACGTAGATCTTAGATTATTAAAGAGCAGAGCGGTTCAGGTGGTTTGCAGTTTCCGGTTCTTTTCGATGGAAACACGACACGACGCGCCCTGTAACAATAGTTCTCGGGGCCCTGACACGGCTTGAATGGTCGTTCCGCGATTTTGATCGACGGCCAACAGATAGCCGCGGATAGCCGGCGGTAATAGGAAATAGTGAATACGGAATCAACGCTTTTAATCCTTTCAGCGCGGCCGGCGATGTATGATTGTATATGTTCGCCGCAACGCGCTCGGAGCGCAGGCCGCGAGATTAATATAGAGCCGCGTATATTTTCGAAATTTCGGTATCGATATCGCGGAACGGTAGTTCCAGCGAGGCTGTGTACCGTTTTCGGAACGCGAGGTTGCGCGATAAATTTCCCCGTCGATCCAGTGGGAGCGTTTATCCTCTTCCCGAAAGCGATAAGGACAAATCCAAAGAACACTCGAGGTTTCGCTCGATGATCTCGATCCCCAGCGATGTCAATTAATTCCGCCGTTACCGATAGATCATCCCCCTGTCCCGTTCGCAAATCTTCACC
Source organism: Lasioglossum marginatum (assembly GCA_028455795.1). Taxonomy (NCBI): domain Eukaryota; kingdom Metazoa; phylum Arthropoda; class Insecta; order Hymenoptera; family Halictidae; genus Lasioglossum; species Lasioglossum marginatum. The sequence continues at coordinate 9,846,613 of CM052245.1, read as the reverse complement.
GGCATCTCGCATATTTATCACTCCGCAGACCGAGTATCGACATCCGGCGAGTTCCGAGTGGAATCCAAACTCGAAGGAGAACACGCGCGGCCGCGCACCACCGGGAACGATTGTTTGGATCGTTTGTCACCGGCGCGGCACAGTGCGGCGGTGGATCGCAAACGCTCTCTCCCCTGTACTCTCCGCAATTTCATCCCTCCGCGTTTCGACGGCATTTCCGAACCACTCCGCCAGCGACCATCGTTAACACTAGATTTACGGACGTTGATTGCGCACCTGTATTTGCCGAAAGTCGCGTCCCGCTGCTCCACCCCGGCTGCCTAAGAAAACCCCTGACGCGCCAGGGTTGGTTTCAACAAGAACGAGGCTGAAATTCGGATTGCATTGTAAATTTCAAATTCTCTTTTCATTCTCGGATATTACCAGCAGGACCACCAGAAATCTTGAAAACCCGTGAAATAATGGTTTTGAGAGGAAATATTGTACACTTTCGAAACAGTGTATTTCAGCCATGGAGATGTGTTTCATACGACCACGAATAGCCCGATATATTCATTTTCTGCCTCATGCGCCTCAAATTGTGCACAAACCGTTCGAAATTAAAGACTCGGTAAAATGGCTGAACTGGGGTATGCATTTGTATAGTTACATCAATCAAAGTCACCGTAAATAGCGAACAAGAAATACAGAGTGAACCACAATAGCGCTCGCAGACCGTACGGAGTTCATTCAATTTAACTTTATTGATATTTTAATAAATTGCGGGTAATTAAAGTGCGGTCCTTCACAATCGAAACTTGTCGGCTAAGAACTCAATTTTCATTACATGCAATTTATCAAAAGGCCGTGCGAGTTAAATCGAATCGAGTCAGCAACGACAATGCTCTATTATGAATTGCACTCCAAATTCATCGTTTTGCAAATCAAGTATTTTTGAATTAATTGTTAATTACCAATTCATTAACTTTGTCATGTATGAAAACTGTGTGGAGATATGTGTATATTCATTGTAGCCATGTTCTCTGATTATCAAGTAAAATCGACGCGTGTGCCGATCGTTGGAAAACCGTGTCAAGGAAAAGCTGCGTTTGTCAGAGACGTGCGGGGACGTTTTCCAGCAGAAATAGGGGTCGCTCGTCGTTGACGTCGTGGAAACGGTCGCGGCGCCATTTGCCCGAAATTGTAGTTTGCGCATGGACGCGCGTTAAAATCGGGGCTCGAAGACCGGCGCGGCGTGTGCACCTGGAAACGGGAACTGCATCCTTCCACGGACACCGTAACCGATGCGTTGCTCGCCACGTTAAGAGGCACCGCGGAAATTTATAGCCGGACAGCGAGATGAATGAGGGGGTGGCCGAACGGGGTGAGAAGCGAGCGGTTGCAGAATGTTATGTTTCCGAGACCGCGATACTGCAGTGACATCCAGTTCTTCGTTGTCGCGGCCAACGGACGTTTCTCTTCGTCGTTCGCAACCGGCCAAACTTAATCTTTATGGACACACGCGTTTCCCTTCGTGTTCAAATTCCTACGATCGAATTATCGCCCGGCAGCGAGTCGATTTCTGGCGATAGCCCATCTTTAAGGTGTGCAAATAAGTTCATTCCCCTTTTTTTCCAAATTCAAGATTTTATCACATAAAATTTTATTACATGAAATGTAATAAAATCTTGTCTGGTGACTCTCAATCTTTCTGCCAAATCTTTTTTCGTCTGGATCTTCATTTACGCTTCGTTTACGAATCGTCGGTGAGGCACAAGAACTGTCGCGTTCCGGTAGTTTTTGTCTCACCATTGGTCTCCAACGATCTCAGCTGTTCGAGTTCGACGACAACCCTTCGCTCTTCGTCTTGCTCTCCATGTCGGTTCTAGTTCTGAGCCACCACAGTGGATTTTATGGATTTATGAAAAAAATTGCATAGTACAAATTGAAAATGGCAGGGCAATGAAAGAATTCAAGAATGTCAATATGCTGTTTCGAATCGATTAAAATCATTGGAGAAATGATATCCACCGATTTTCGCCAGAACTGCATAAAATGTGCGGTCTATTCATAAACCTTCGACACGTTCTAACACGTTCACCGCCGCGTCACCCATAATTCTGTGTGACAGAATTATTTGTCCAAATTTGAAAATTAATTTCCCCACTGATAGATCGAGTGCACCGAATTCGCTTACGATCAGCGAAGCGCACGAGATTTGAAATTGTAATTAATATCGTAAATTCTAACTTCTCAGTTTTCAATTCCTATAAATAGATTGCTTCGATTTCGGCTAATTTTCACGCACTAAATTCGATCCCCACAGTGATACAGTCGAGCGACTTTCTCATTCATTGTCAGAATATATTGTGATTCAAATAATGCTTATTTTGATGCATGGGTTTATTTAGATGAAGATAATGTTCATTTAACGTGACTGTTCAAAATCGGACATTCCGCATGCAACAACTTAATAGAAATCGACTGGTCCAAATAGACACGAGACTGCAAATAACTCGGCAAGTCTCGGAGTTTTAAAAAAACTGGTGATCGATTCCCCGCGGTGGTTAATTTTTTTTTATCCAATCTCCATCGGATGTTGCGACTAATTTGGCGTCGCGACATTCGCGCGCAGCGGCGGCGCGGCGGCGGCATTTTAATTCAATGCGCGCATTGACAGCCCGTGAAATTTGTTTTCCGATCGAACGGCGCTCGGTCGGCCTGCGACGATAAAATTGGATCGTCGCAGGTCGAGAGGGCGACGAGTTTTACGATCGACGAGGATCGGATCGGCCGAACAGAGCCGAGCGGAGCCGAGGAGAGGTCGCTTCTTATTATGCAAATACATTGTTGATGAATTGAGAGAGGGATACTAACCATTTTATTGACTTACCGCGGAGACCCTCCGGCGTGAACATCTTATTTGTATTCAGAGGGTAGAGGCCGCCACCCCTGGTCGTTATGGCCGATACCGGCCCAGGCGGTCTTCCACGATGGGAAATTTGCGAGAGAGATAAAACTTGCGCCATGTTTTCGTAATCGTCGTTCCTCGAATACCGAAACTTCGCGGCCCCTGGAATCTGTTTCGGGGATAAGCACGCGCGTACCGCCATGGAATTCGATTACAGGAGACAAATTTCAAAAAAGAACCACCCTCATACAGCGTAGAATTTCACTTCGAACCGTGCCAGGTCTTTTGGTAAACGTGGTCCAATTTTTGCGAGCATCAAGTGTCGATTTCGGACCGAAAGAGTCACTTTCTCTGGAACACAGAGTTGCCAATAACAAAGTGATCTTGCTCGCGCGTTTGTTGTCAAACGTAGTACGGATAGTTTCGATCTTTTAAAAAAAAAACTGGATCAAATTTATCAGCTTTTGATGGTTTGTTACAGTTGCCAGCTAGTTTGTTAATTCCTTTGCACTCGAAGTCACATACTTTCACTGCAGAATTTGGACGTGTCGTTTAATTTTCATTTTCTTACGACGCATAGTGCTCGGAAATCGCCAACATGAGAGAGGAGCGTAAGTTGTAAAAATGATAACCCTGACGGGAGGAATAAAGTGATATTCATAACAGCTTCTTAATAATTATTAAGTATTCTATAAATTGCTAAAAATTCAAATGTCGTATGAGAAAACAGGTTCAATTTCATGTGCATAATGTAAAAAAGATTACATAGAATAAAAATCTTCTAGGTTGAGAGATATGTCTTGATTTCGGAATTATAGTTGCATCGTAGTCGTGGAACATGAAAAATGTGTAAAATCGACTCGCGATGGGCAAGAAAGTGTTAAAAACACAAAGTTCGAAGATCCTCGAGAACGTAGATCGAGTGTCAAGCACGGTTTTTCAACCCCTAACACAGGGCGGCGACGACTTTTGACATCGCGCTTGATGTATAACCGATTAAATATCCACTCGGCTCGACGCGTGTAAACAAGAGCGACGCGCGACAGCGTTTCACCGTCATTTGATTTCTCGTTAAAATGGTTACGTCCGGTGCATGCAACAAGATAGGAAAAAATACCGGCAGAGAGAGAGAGAGAGAAAGAGAGCCCGGCAATCGGCGCGCGCGGAACCGAGGGCTGCTTTGTCCGGCACGGTCTCGGAAAAACGAGAGGGACACTCGAATATCGAATATTGACCCGGTGAATTACAATCAGGGAATAACAACAAGATTATTCCGCCTGCCCGCTGACGCGAGAGTTGCGAACTGCAGTTTGCCGCCAAAAACGAAACGAGCGTCAATGGAGAATGCCTCCTCTCCGTAACAACGCGGAACGAGCCACCAATAAGAAGATTTCAAAGCACATTGTTCATCACGTTTTCACATTTTCTTTAAAATACGACAGAACTCTCTCTCCAACCTAATACAAGATGCAGGATTCGCAAAGGATCCGTGGATCTCTCTAAAAAGTGTAATCGTCGAAAAGCGATACAAGGCTCGGACCGTCGCGTGGAACATCTCGCGCGACGTTAAGGGGGAGAGAGGGCCGGCCGATTCCCAGGGAGTGAAATAACGGAGTGCTCGTCTGGAAACACGTCGCCGGAAGATCGATGGCCGATCCCGATGAAGATGAAGGAGATAAAAAGAGAAAAATCGCGGGGCTAAGCGCTAAAGAGGACTGGCGGCGATGCATGCGCTCGCATCCTCATGCGCGAGAGGCGATCGTAGAGAGGAAAGAGAGGGAGAGAGAGAGAGGAGAAGATCGCGCACGTCGAAGCCTCGCGCTAAAACAAACAAGAATCGAGGTCCTATCCCAAGACGCCGAGGGCGACGCATGCCTCGCCGGGCCGCGCTTTTTCCCCTCCTCTTTCTCTTTTTTCCTCTCTCTCTCCTCTCTCTCTCGATCTTTCTCCCTGTTGGCCCTCTCTCGCGATTCCGAGCCGGCATTATGCGAGAATTTTAAACGCCGAATATTATGAAATTCTTTCGCGTAATCTCCCACCCGGTCGCCGCGCCGGGCCCCCCGTTTCGAGACCACCTTCTTCTCTTCTTTCTTCTCTGTTCGTCTCTCCTCTCCTCTCTCTCTTTTCGTCTCGTTTTAGCCGCTTCTCTCGCAGCCGCGTTCCTCTCGTGCAGTCGTTCCCCCACCCCCCACCCTTTCCACACCACCACGGTCCTGTTCGTCTTCTCTCGCGATGCCTTCCTTACCACCGCAGACCGCCCTCGAAATCTCGACGATTAATGCTCCCCTACGAGGCCCGGCGAGCTCCTAATTAAAACGTCACTCCCTTCCTCCTCGGCTCATCCTTCGAGGAAGTGCGTCTTCATTCCGCGAACGTTTCGGCGAATGCTAGACGTTCCCCTCGCGTGATTGCCCCCACGTCGCCACGAGATTCTTCACTGCGGAGTTTCCTTTCGAAAAACCAGATTACCACCGTCTTCCTCTCTCTCTCTCTTTCACCATCACCGTTTCATTTGAATCGTTGCTCATCCTCCATCCCGAGAATTGTTTCATTTCTTCCTCGTTCCGAACAATTTATACGTACATTATTTGTAACGCGCGATATGCAATAATCCGTGAAAACACATCCCATCTATTCGGTTAATTTTGCTTGTAAATCAAAAACACTTAATATTGCTAGTGAGCCATTAGGAAAAAGGAATTAACAGGTTATCTGAATGATGGCAACAAGTATAACACTTGTCACGGCAATAAGAATAATATTAAACATCCTGTAATTAATAGACGAAATTGAACAATTTTCTGCATCCATTCTGGGAAGAAGAGAATAAATAGTATTTCCTTCCTTAACAGTTGTGACATGTGGAACATGATAGAACAATGGTCTTTCATTTGTCTGATGACTGTATCGTTTTAAATTAGATCTACTCGTTCTTCCTATAAATGCATCAAATCCGCAGTGATCAATTTTGAAATATTCCTCCGAATCAGTACGGCATACTGATGCTCACGGGGTTAATGAAATATAAATCGAAAAATTGAAATGTGTGCTGCTGAGTAGTTCATCAACCTTGCATTGTTCAACTATTAACCCCTTGCCCTAGAATATCGTGTCTGACTAGTGATGAAGATTCTGAACGGAGTCTAATAAATATATAAATATATTAATATAAAATAATTCGGTCTGCGTATATACGAACATGTTAAAAGCTCCCAATTTAAGACAAATAGTACAGATTCGGAATTTTGTTGAGACAAGTGTGTTGAATTTTATTCTTGAAGACGATGCCCAATTCTCGGGCTCTGTCTGTACGACCGACGCTGGGAGGATCGATCATACTAATCCAATTTCCGTCCCTTACGAGCAGACAAGTGGCGATCTCGCCAGCGGAATTCCTCGGATCGTGGGCTGCCACACGCGTATATATTTTTATACGCGGTCGGCGATCGTCCGACGACCCAGGACTCCTTTTAATTAACTCGTCAGCGGTTCGTTCCGGGGGCCGGGGCAGCGTTTCATCGAATCCGCGGCGATGGCTGATAGGAGTCGTCGTTTTGCGATACGTAACTCCCCGTGATCGTTTCTCCCCGGTGATTTCTCTCTCTCTCTCTCTGTCTCTCTCGCGCGGTGAAACACGACTCGCTCACCTTTTTCCTCGACAGTGTAAAAAACGTAACGGTTAAGGGGTAATCCGAAATGTTCACTCCTGACACTTTCAGAGAAGTCCGTTTTTCGAGCAACTAATTTTAGGAACTGTCGATGCGATACAATGATCGAAACCGTTCGATTATACTGATAACTAGGCTGCGGATTTTATGCATTTATGACAAAAAGGGGTACGTACAATTTGAACCAGTGGGCATATTAAAAAGATTTAAGGTCACCAGTGTATTAGTTTCACCGTACTAAGATAATTAAGAGAAGAAAGAAATATTTTTTTATTTAGCTCTCCTGCGTCTTGCAGAACGGCTTAACATTTCTTCAGGTTCGTTGTAGTAGACGTTTCGCTTACAAAAGTTGTAGTAGTTTCTCCAAAATAATTTAATAAAATTCCTAAAGCCGTGCATTTCTACGAGCCACGTCGATTTCCCGGCGTAGAATCGGAGCGTCTTCGATCTCGTCATCCAGAAGATCGGTAACGACAGGTATCCGCGCCGGTTTACCCCAAACGTTACCAAACGTTACCCCCAATCGGCGAAAAAGAGGCCCCGGGGCAGCCTCGTTGGGGACCACCGTCGCCGTGCGAGAAGACAAACCGGAGCCGCGAAAGAGACGGCTGAGAGAACGTCTGAGAGAGACACATAAAAGCAACGAGCCTCGTGGTGGGGGATGGGCAGGGGACAGAGGGGCCGAGGAGATCCAGAACGCGGTGATTTCCGAGCGGGTAAAGAAATGCGGCCGAATTAAAGCTCCGTTTGCTCCGGGGGGCCCGGAGTCCGGGCTGCGAACCTTTTCGGTGGCAACAGATAGAGAGAGAGATGAGAGAGCAGAGAGGAGGAGAGAGATTGTAAAAGAGAGGGAAGAGACGGCGGAGGGCCCCGCCGTAATTGGTTCTGCATATTTATGAAGGCGCTCCTACCGGAGCGGAATGGGGCAGAGCCGCGCCTCGACTTGCCTCGACTCGCTTCGCTTCAGCCGCAATTCTGCGACGCTGGATTGTCGCGAGATCCGCGCGTGTTACTGGCTCGCGTAGATCCACGATTCTCCTGACGATCCATACGATCGAGAGTCTCAACCTTCGCGATCAAGTAAAATAAGTTTGTATTGCGTTGAACGATATGATTAGAGTGGAGATCTTTTCTAATTAAAAGACTAAACTCTATTGTAACTTGTAAACTTTATTGGAAACGGCGAATGAAAACTATACTCTATACTCTACAGTATACCAGGTATGTCTTGCCCAAACCGACTCTTGCGTCGAATTGAACTACGCGTGACAACTGGAAGACCAATCCGTAACGATGTTTCAAGGTAGCAAGGAATCTCCGCAGGTGGTGCCAGTCGGTGCGAAGCGTGCCTCGCAGACATCCTCCACCACCCACGTCGTTCTCTTTTAATCGAAGCCGGAAGAGTTTCCTGTTCCGCATTACCGATTTTACGAACGCGATTTTTCTCTGGTCTGGCTTCCATGAGAAAAATGGCTGGACACATTGAACCGCTTCCGCGATAAATGCCGAACCGATCGACCACCCTACAGCTGATTGATCACTGGTTAATGATAGAAACGCGTCTTCTCGGTAGGATCGATCGTCGATCCAATCGGGGAGGAACGATCACAGAGATCTCTCGTGGAGACGACGACGACGCTGTAACCGTGAAATTGAAAAATGTGTTCGCTCGCCGATACAAATGGGGAGGTTCGCTGGCACCGATAGAGAGAAAACAAAAACAAAAACAACTGCATCTAACCCTGGGGCGGGTGCACACGCGGCCAGCCGGCCGACCGGGCCGGTGCATCGCGTGCACACGCCACTGCATGGACCCTGCGCCGATGCACTCTGTGGATTTAACGGGGCGCTCGATCCGATCACTCTCTACCTGTGCACCTTTCTCCGTCCGATCGAACGATTCGATTTTCAGGACGCGATATTCGAGGACCCGGCCCGAAACAAGGATATTTCATGGACGGGGTTGGGTCGAGCCAAAGGCGAAGCGATGCGCTCGTTCGCAAGAAGAAAAGTCGTTCCGCGAAGAAGGACCCGCTATCGTTCATATTTTGGAAGTTTAATGAGACGCGGCGCGGAGGAGGTTGCTGGAATTCCATTCGACCCTCCGTCGACTAATTACCTAATTAAAATATCAGCCAGCCGTCGCCTTGCCGACGGCAGAGCCGGTGAAGAAAAACGATCGTTTTCTTAATTGCACCGAAACCGAGGCCCCGGATCAGTGGACGCTCGAGGATTGCCTGCGTCGCGCGTCTTCGTTCCGGATTTTGTTACTTTTGCGTTAGAGTGTCCTTTTGGGGGCGTGGCTCTGGGACTCTTTGCAGCGAGTGGCGCTGGGCAACGTCCAATGGCGTAACCGGGATATGGTTGTTTCTAATCTGATTTACGACTCGATAATTGATATTAGAAATATTCGCAATAGAAGAATATATGTCTTAGTGCCTTAGTGGGCGTGGTTTCCTTGGTCCCAACTTTTATTGAGCCAAGACAATGCTCCATAGGACAATACATATGTACTTTCGTCTATCTTCAGTTCTTCATAGCAATGAGAAGAATTTTGACTCCCAATACCTCCAGTGGGCGTGGCCTCACAGCTCTCGGCTTTAATAGAGCCAGTGCAGCCTCCAAATTGTGTCCACACCTGATCCCAGCTTGATTCGCATCAGCAATATTTTTTCCTGCACCGGAAGTGCGATCAGGCGAATCTGGAGGTTCGTCACCGTTGCAGCGCTCGCCTGAAGCCGCGCCTCGATTTTCTCACCCGGTATCAATCCAATCAACCCGGTTAGTTTCATCGTTACTGACTGTTGCCGGTTCGACCGGCCGATGCGAGCACACTCGCAAAGCAACCGTTCCCGATCATTTTTATCGGGTGTGGGCGCATTTGATTCGCCGCGATCGCGTTACATCATTACCAACGAGTGGCGAATTTAACGCGGCTCTGGATAATCGGGATTAATGACTGCTCCGGCGGCCGAAACACGCCCATTGTCCATCCACAGCGAAATTTCGTTCGCCGCCCGGAATCAAAGCCCGACTCGTCTCTTTTGTTAATTGTCGCGCAAAGCAGCAGCCTGTTCCGAAAAAATACAATAATCCACAACATTGCGCAGCTCTCATACATGGGTATTTCGATCACAAAGATCGCCATACTTTGATCTTCACGCTCGCCATTCCATTCGAGAAATGCTGGAAATTAAATCGTCTGTTGCGCCTACAAAAATAATATAAATACGAACGTACTGCGATTTTAATTGTTGAGTAAAACAGCGAATGTACAATTTACAGACCCTAAACCCTACAGAGTTAAAAAAAAATTGACGCGGCAGAATATGATAGGGGAATCAATCGGCAAATTAAATCTTCTCTCGCATCTACGAGAACAAACGAGCGATGATTTTCATTGTTGCACAAAGCAGCAGCCAGACTCGTTAAAATCCAACGGTCTGTAACGTTGCATCGTTTCTACACCCAATATCCTAACCGCGAAAATTGCTACTCTGATCGCTACGCTGATCGATCTGCAGCACAGAAAAATCCACAGAGGAAAGCCTGACTGAGCAATCAATTGGCAAACGAAATCTCGCGCCTATCGGAGCACCGCGGGAGCAATTAATTGTGCAGAACGTTCGGAGCGTTTCACCGAAGGAAATTCGCGGTGTCTTTGTGCTTCGGAAAGGATCTCGCGTAACAATTCAATTTGCGAACAGGAATCGCTGATCCGAGCACTTTGATCGAGCCTGTAATTGGACCATCCGCCGAGAAACGTAGAGAAGAGTCATCGGCGCACAGGAATCGTTAGCAAAATGGATTCGTTGTGCAGATATCTGTGGTTGTCAGGAAGAACGTCGCATGTCACGTACTTTCACTTACGAGATATTGCCGTTTAAAGTTGCGATCACTAAACTGCGGATCTTTATGCATTTATAGGAAAAGTGAGTAGATCACAGCTCAAAATTGTAGGAAATTTTTGAAAATTGAAGATGTATATATAGGATTTCTATTAAAATTATTAAAGGAAGGAATAACACATTCAGTTTGCTTTCGGTTCTTTGCATTCGATACAGGCAATTTTTATTTTGCATAAAAATCCACAGTCTAGTGACCACTAATGCTTTGAGCCTTTCGAATTTATTTTCATAACTTTTCTCTGGTAAATACTCCTATACTATAAAGTTCAATAAATGCATAAACTGACATTTTTTGAGATTGTGACATGCGGCGTTTTTCCAGGCAACTACAGATAAGTTCTAGAGTCTCGCGGAAGTCTGCCACTCGTCGGGTCTCGCAAACAGGGATTTCCCGATACAAATCCCGTGGAGCCTGCGGCGATACCTCGCTCGTTCCCCCTTATCGACTCGCCTAATCGCCGAGCGGTCGACCCCCGGAGATCGCTGCGGGCTCGCTTGTCTCTCGGAAGAGCTTCCCCTTCCCTCAGCGACCAGAAGTTCAAACAAACGAAACCTCCGATATACAAACGAACCGAGGAGAGACACGCGCCAGAACCTTCCCTGCCTCTCTTGCTTTTATTTATTTGGACAACGGGAGTCCGATTCATCGTATTTAACCCATCGTGTGCGCCACCGGTGGCCATTGTCCGAGACAATTGTCAGAGACGATGGCAACGATACCATAAACTGTTTTATTGAACTTGAAATGGAGCTGCCTTACGCACGAAACGCTGATGACCATTTCTGAACGTTCGTGTGGCTCTAAGCTGACGATGCAGTAGAGAATGATTCTTTCTTGAGCAGTGAAACGTTTAAAATGTTTAATATATAAACAGCGGATTTTATGCATTTATGACAGAAATGAACAGGTGTAATTTGAGACAGTCAAAATATTAGGATATTAAGTATTAGTTATTACAATTCAGGTAGAAAATGTTTATTTTGCATAAAGATCCCCTGTCTACTAATAAATGACGTATAAATGTTAAGTCTGACGTAGAATTGTTCATACCACTAGCGACTTTATTTGCTTCGGGAAATTGAGTATCATTTAAACAGAGCGTGTTTCCGAAGTAAATGTTGCACACGCATCATCGATATGCTGATTTAAAGAACGGGAGAGCTTGTCGTACACCGTAATATAATTAATGCAATTAGAGGAGGAGAAAAAGGCAATTATACGAGACCAACGCAGCTTGTCAGAGCAGTAGAATCGGATTCAGTGGCAAGGATCGAAAACCGCGTAAACCAAACGGATTTTCGGCTGGTCCGAACGGTTCCCGAACGAATCGGGTACCGTTTACCCGTTTTACACAAGGGGTGTAGATTGGACCCGGGGGTTCGAATTAATTACCGAAGCTGAATATTTTTTAGCGAACTCGCGCTAGCATGTTCGCCGGCGTTTGACGTGTAACGCGGCCGACATCTCGATAAATCCCGCGAAAATTCCGGCCCCCGGAGGACACGGGGGTTCCGAGGGCATTATGTAAATTTATTCCTGCGACCGAACAACAACTGAAAATCGCAGGATCGCGACCGAAATTCGAGGACCGCGAGGAGCTGTTTCGATAAATCGTGTTGCTGCTCCGCCTTTCCGCTTATTTTTCGACGGTTTTCGAACACCGAATAGGCTTGTTCGACCAACAGTGGAACGAGCAAAGAAAATAACACGGCGATTATCCACCTTGTTTTTGGGTCTGTGGAAAAATTGTTTAGCACAGAGTAATGTCGTTCCAAGGGTGTGTTTGTCGATAGTGGAGAGTTTTCTTTCAATATTATTCTTGACGAGAGTTTAGTCGAATCTGTGGTTGGAAAAGTATTTCTTTTATATTTTTATGCAGCATAAAATATCAAGTTTGACGAGCCTGGTTTTCACCATTTCAGAAATACACTAAAAATGATGGGGAAGTTATGGTCGCTCTGGCTACTAAAGAAATCGCAGGATAACCAGTGTGAAGTGTAGAAAATTGCAACGGTACAAAATTCCGGCATTGAAAATTTTGGCCAATGTCCAAGGAAATAGGCGTTTTGTTCCAGCGCCGGTCACTCTGTTCTTTTTCTCTCTCGGCCTCTCTTTCTCCCCCTTCATTTAGCTTCTCCCTTCACCCGCTTCGTCGACAGGGCCGTTTTTCGTGACACGACAGCCCCCCGCGTTACAGGTTTATCGTTCGTTGCCCTTTCGTGCCGCGTGTGTTTACTTTTTACCCGAGAAGCAGCGCTCTCGAACGTGGATCTAACGATATCTTCAGCGGAGCCTCGTTAATTCTTCCCGAGCTCCTGCGCCACCTTCGCCTGAAACTTTGATCGGTTTTATTATAATAAGAAAATCAATTGTCTCGAACAACCTCCTCTCCCGTCTTCCCCTCGTCGTTGACCTGCTCGTTTAATCCCGTTGCATAATATAAATACAAATCGAGTCTAAATATCAATAAAACCCGGCTCGTTGATCGTTCTCCGCTCATTTCGGTAACTGCTTTACTTCTATCGCAATTCCTCGATTTGATTTGTTGAATCGCTGATCCGGTCGGACTGGAAATGTCCGACTGTCCTGTGGAGAATGCGAGTTCTGCATTTTCCATGTTATTAAGCACAAGCAATTAAGCCCCCGAAAGATGTCAAAATTACAAAGCAGCGATCGACGACTGGTCACAAGGGATGCTACACCAAAGACTCCTAAAATCCCGCCGCCAGACAGCCTAAACTCCCGGATGTAGGATACCATTGGTCGACGATATACAGTCCTCTGTCGGTGACCCCATAACAGTGGGACCAAGACGTAGAAAGTAGCGTAACTTCGCAGACCGTCGCGTCTTTTGTCAACCCTCGTCGCAAATCTCCCCGGAGAGCGTCGGGGGAAAAAATCCGCCGAGCGAATTTGAATGTTCGACGGCTGGGGTGTCCTTCCCCCGGGTCTCAGAGTCTCAGCTAGTCTAAGGGTCTCAGGTGCGCCATTGGCTGTCGTTGACAGGGACATTCGTCTGGCGACACCTCGCCGTTAAATTTCCACCGAACCGATGAAAGTCCGTGAACGATCGTTCGATGAACCTTGGCGGTGCGGAATTGTTGTCCAACTGCCAAGGCCACTGCCAACCTGTCTCTCTAATCGCCCATCCGAAATGCTTGGCTGCAAAACTCTCTCATCTTGTCGAATTAGATAAACAAATACAGTTGTCTAATATTCAATGTTTCATTAGGAACGTGATTTCGTAATGAGAACGAGAACCGACGTTTCCGAGTTCTCGCATTATTGGCAAAATTTCAGAACACTGTAACATTGTTTTTAATGTAACAAAGTCGAAATCAATTTCTGTTTTACTTCTGCTTCCCACAATCAATATCAAAGTTTTTTACAATTATCTGAATATTGACCTTGATAACGTATGAGAAGATGAAGGTCATCGGAGATGATTTTTGTCAATACTTACCATATAATCGATCAACTGGCAAGACTTGCTCTCCAATCGTTCACTAGATAGCTACGGGGCTGCAAAATGGTCTTATCGCGGAAATAAATAAACAAATCGTGGCCTAGAGAGGCACAGAAGGTGCACGGATCGGGGGCCGGAATCTCGAGCGAATTAGATTCAATTTCAGCCGTCGGTTTTCCAATATTCAGCGTTTTATCGGGAGCGTGGTAACGATCGTTTGAAAAGGGAACGCAGCGATACGAACGTAATGCAATCTGCGAACGCGTCTCGCGCTTGAATTCCACGAGGCGCGAAAGCCTGGGTCGGAGTTCGAGGGAAATTCTAAGTAACCTCGAAGGAGTAAATACGCCGGGAAAGAGAGGGATGAGAGAGGGTGAAAGAGAGAAAGGACTAGGCGTCGGCTTGCGAAGCTGGCGCGAAAAGAGAGAGTAAGAGAGAGAGAGAGAGAGTATCCAGAAGGAGGAGAGACGGCTTTCTGTCAGTAAGAATGCCTGGGCGTCGTAATCGGGTCCCCGCCGGAAGTAAAACCCAGCCCGTTTCCATTCTTCGTCTTTTCAATTTCCGATATCCCCGCGGAGAGACCGTCTAATGGTAATTTTAAAAGGAAAACGCAATGGCGCATGCATAATACACTCCACGGGCTCGTTGATTTTCCCGTTGATCATCCAGGGAGAGAAGGGGAGAGAAGGTGCTCCCTGGTTCTCGGAGGGAAAAAACGGGGAACCGGTGTAATTCGAGGGGAACTGTTGGGAGGAACGAAACTCCGACCGAATCTTCCTCTTTTCTTATTAATCCTCTGGCCCTGGATCACGAGACTGACTCACCGCGCCGTGATTGTTTGATGTCAAAGTGCGCGATCGCGCACGAGAACCCTGAGCAGACCGCGGATTTTCAAATGTCCATTCATCCGTCCATCGTGTCAATTTGACACAGTTTTCTCGAAATAAGTTCTACCGTGATGAGGATTAAGCATTTACTTTCGTAATAGCTTGAATGAGCTAAAAGCAAAATGTTTCATGAAATTCGTTTTTCGTTTTTCATTGACAACTGTCGGGTTTCGTGAGAGTTACGTTTCCGCGTCTATTGACAACGATCGAGTTTCATCAAATTTATATTTCGTCGACTATTGACAAGAATCGTATTCCATAAAATTTACGTCGACCGTTGACAACAGCTGCGTTTCATAAAATATACATTCCGTTGTCCATTGATAACGAGCCACGTTTTAGAACAGTTACGTTATACGTGATTTACGTTTCGTCGTCTATTGACAACGACCATGTCCCATAAAATTTCCGTTTCATCTATTAACAAAGATCATAGTTGTAGCATCGATTTCTACAGAGTTTTCTACAATCTAGCTACGATTACCTAGCACCGAAGCTATATTCAAAACGATTTATCATTTCCCGATAGAATGTTTTAGCAAATACATTTTCTATTTGAGAAGAACTGTTCCACCAAGCAACGTCCCCTCAGCCATCTATTCACCAGGAAAGAAATAAATCAGCACGACTCGCAATAACTGGAGCTGGCCACAGAAAGCACGAGGGTATTTTCTTGCGGCCGGCGAAAAAGTTCGTCATCGTTCCTCGCGTTCCGGCTTTTTAATTCGCGAGGCGGTTAATTCGCGATGTGAATCGCTGATGAGGTGAGCCCTGCCGGCTTCCATCGCTCGAACGGCGGTCGGAAATTCGCACGGGAAACCGACGATACCGTACTCACGAGCAAATCGTCGGAATTCTTTCCAAATCGAACTGCGAATAGCTCTGGCGATTCCATCGGCTCGGAACGGAATCAAGAAATATGAGGGGTCGAGGTGACAAGACCGTAGAACGCGGACCCATCAACTACACAACGGATTGTTGGGACAAGAAAACGTCTCCTTAAGACCAACAATCGTTAAACGAGTTTCTAGAATTAGGGCGCATGTTAATAAATTTAAATGTAAAAATGGTCTAAAGTGGATTTTCCCATCCCAATGCGATACATAGGATCTCTATGCAAAATGAAAATTGTGTGTTTCACTGCACGATACAGTTGTCGTTTAGAAATGTGTTCCTTCGCCCAGTAGTTTTAATGGGTTGAAAGCAATGTATTGATACTCTAAAAGTTTTGAAATCTTTCTGCTTACTTTTCAAATTACAGCTACCCATTTCCGTGATAAATGCATTTAACCTGCAGTCTGATAATGTATAAATCACTTTGGCAAAGCTTTTAGTACAATGGCACTGGGGATCAGGAACTGTGCGGAAAGAGACCAGATAAACCCTTTCGTTGATGCATCGAGCAACGAATTGTTTTTACATCGTTCTGTAAATGTCGTGAAATATGACGTAATGCCCTTCCACTAGATATCCATTCGATTAACACATTGACTGTCAGATCATAATCTTAAGATCAAAAGAAAAGAATTAACGAAGCTAAGACTCGAATTCGATAAGTGCATCGGGTATCTATCGCGACTCGGTCCACGGGACGTAAAGGTGAGTAATCGGTGCAAAATCATCTGCGGCGTATCGAAAGCGAAGAACTGTGCTGGTTTGCCGGGGGTTTGACGTTTCCTCGGCGTCGGTTTGCGCGATGTTTGGACGGTGGTTCGACCACCTCGAATTCCCGTGGCCGGTGGTATCGTTTCCCACGCGGTTCGCGGCGGTGATTCGCAGCGGAATCAGCTCAGCTCGGCTCGGCTCGGCACGGCCCGGCCCGACCCGACTCGCCGCGACGCGTCCCCTTTCCACGGGTTTCGAGAACGAGAGCGAAGGAGACCCTCGGACGTGGCAGTGACTAATTATTTAGGGTTGCATCGGCGATCTCTCCCTCGTGGCCAGCCACGGTAGCGTCCCTTCCCCTGCCCCGGATATCTGCTCGTTCCCCTCCTCGCCTCCCAGGTGGCTGGCTCTGGCCGAGGCAAGGGGCAAGCATCCCGAGGCATCCTCCAGCTCGCTTCAGCTCGCTCGAGCTTGCTCCAGCTCGCTCCAGCTCGAGCTCCGGCTTGTTTATTTTTCCCCTCGGACTGCATTTCTGCGGAGCCAAACGGAACACTTATATGGACTTCGTCACCGGCGCGGCGCGTTCGTTTTGCCGGCGCGGGTATACCGCTATACGCGGGACCATTGTTTTGCACCGGTTAGGCCGAACTCTCGAGGACTCGCGCATCGTCCGTCCTTATTAGCAATTCAAATTGGCGGCAATTTTTTGAGCGCATTTTTGACCTCCTGTATCGGGGCCGGTCCAGCGTCCGCGGCTTTTGTGTCCCCGCGCTACGCATACGCCGAAACTCTCCCTCCCTTATTAAGGCCGCCCTCGCCATATTAAGGACCCCGGCATTAAACCGCCTCTCCTCTCCCCCTCTCCTCTCCTCTCTTCTCGTCTCCTCTGCTGGTCGCTCGACTCACTCCCCGGTTCTTCCTTCGGCTAGTAATTGGTCTCTATCGTTTGGAGCTCCGCAGTTGGCACAGAGGCGGTACGAAAATATGGAAGGTAGTCCTATGCCCCAAATTGTCCATCTCGAAAAACTCGGTGCAATTCACAGGTGTGTCTTCTCCGTCTCTTTGCCACTAAGGCCCGCTGTACGCAACCGTTTTTTCAACGTGCGACAACGTAATTGCGGTTCAGCCAAGTGCCGTACACATGCGTTTCTTAGGGTACAGATATAGTGGAGCGGTGAAGATCGAGGATAACGACGAGGTGAACAATTTATAGTGGAGCGGAAATGAAAGAATAGTAATACAAAAATTACCGCAACGCTTTCCTCTACGTTACGCTCATCTCGCCGCTCCACTATATCCGACGTACTTACACGTGCAGCGACGACGTGTTGCCGGAAGAAATCACGTTTGTATATGCATAGTTTCTTTTCAAACAAGGAAGACTGATATCTAACAGTGCGTCGGGTCTCGAGTCTCAGCCAAATTCAAGAGTGTCTGCTTTTTCGAATGGGGAACTCGCCGAAAGCAACGACGAGGAGAAGAAGAGGATCTTGGGCAAAAGTACTTCGCATTTTTCTTAATCACGACTGTCCGGTCGCGGCGGACGTTCCACGCGTGTAACGAGTTTAATAGCCGGCCGGGTTCCGGCACCGGGCCGAGTCGTATTAATTGCTTCATTAACGTAACGATGCGTCGGTTATCGGGCGATTTTTCGGTATTAAAGAGACGCTTATCCGGAGCGATCGCGCAAACGAGGGCCCCGATGTATACGGGATATTAATGCCTGAAACGGTCCCGGCCACCGCTACTTATTGCCCCTCGAGATAATCGGTAGTTCCACTATCGGAATGCTTAATTCCTGCAATTTATCCGCGCGCCGTGGCCCGTCGCGTCGGTTCGTCCTTCTCTCGAGAAGCGAAGGAGCCGCGAGCGGGACCGCGCGAGCCAACAATCGAGAAAAAGCGAACCGTAGAGGACGGATCGGTGGCGTCGAGCGTGTCCGAGCGTTCGTCCTTGATAAGATAGCCAAGAACCTACCGCCGCGGTGTCCACCAGAGATAGCCGTGCAAACGGGAACCGGTAACCGCGAGCCGCATTCCCAACAGCCGAATGAATGCTAAACCGGCCACCGCGACGGCTTCTCTTTCCCTCTCCTCTCTCGGAAAGCATAGAGAGACAACGAGACTACCGACGCCTCGGCGAGGACATCCGCGACCTATCTAGCTTCCGGTTAGCATCACCTACAACACTCGATCCTCTTCCTTCCTCGAGGAACTCGAACCCCCTGTCTCGGACAACCAACACCAAACATTCCGATACCATATGCAATTTTCGATACACCGTTCTGCTGCACGCATCATCTTCTCGGGAGATAGATGTCCGGATCACGAGGTACTGCAAGGTACCCCCACCAATCGTCAGAAGCTTTCGCCCGAGGCCCGCTTTTGATACGCGCCGACTTATTCTGGCCTCTCTGTCGCACGGCCTACTTCTCACGGATATATCTGTAGTTGTAAAGAAAAATGTCGCATGTGACAATTTGAAAAAATTTTATTTTATGCATTAATTGAGATGTAGAATATAGGTATTTACCTCGGACAAAAAGTTAGGAAAAGAAATTCGAAAGGCTGGAAAAATAATTATTGATCGATAGCGATATGACCAAAAGTTTAAAAAATTACATGATAATTGGGAATGCTTATCAAGCCATCTCCGGTTAAAAGGTCAAGATCCGCGACATCTGTGAACATTTCAGTAATTCGATCGAAGGAACAGACGGGAGTTCTTACGGGGTTTCGGGCGGGCCTTGTTAACGGGTTGACGAAAGCCGTAGATCCTCTAGGACCGGTAATTCAGGTAGAAGGGAGGGTTGCGCCCTTCCCGACGTCTTGAGACGCGGGTGAAGGACTTTAAACGCGTTTCCGCAGGCGCCGACCAAGTGAACTTAATCACGCATTCACGGAATACAATCGGCCGTTCGCGTTATGCATGCTGAGTATCTCCGAACGGAAGGAGCTGCGAGCTCAAAG
Organism: Lasioglossum marginatum; assembly: GCA_028455795.1. Classification (NCBI taxonomy): domain Eukaryota; kingdom Metazoa; phylum Arthropoda; class Insecta; order Hymenoptera; family Halictidae; genus Lasioglossum; species Lasioglossum marginatum. Next base: position 9,827,219 of record CM052245.1, on the reverse strand, counting down.
GGAGATAACTGCTCATCGACGCGATATTCCGATGTATCGATCGATACCGGGACCTCCCTCGTTGTCGTGATAACCTCAAAGCCGCCATAATTGTGCGTGCGATCGCGCGAGTGTAGGATGGAGCCACAACTAAGAGAGCGCGAGGCCGTTGTCGTTAACGAATGACGTAAGCCGGAAACCAGGATTTCAGAAAAATTCTTAAGACGATTATGGCTCCGGAATTTATGTCTATCGATAGGACGACGAGAATACGTTCTTGACTATTGTTTATAGGACAACCGTCGCAGTAAACCCAAAGCTCTCCTCGATAGCATAATCTTGATGAAATTACCGATATCCGGGCAGTATTGTCGGCGCACAATCGAATCCGTCTCTACCGATCGCTTAATGAAACGACCAACCCTCCGCGATTAGATTAGGACGTATTTTTAGTACGAAGGAATCGAATCAACCGTGCCGGTTGTGGTGAAATTGTGTACGGTTCCTCTGCGGAAGGCAAGATACCGGAAATCGATTATGGACGGATCCGTTTACCGTTTAAAATACGCGAATGATAGCAACTATAACACTATAATTATTTCGTAGACTCGACGAGTGGCTGACCCCACTCCGGCACAATTACGTGCTAAAGATAGACATGTATCTTTAAATTTTGATGACTTGACTAGATATAAATAGACAGCATTATGTGCGAGCACATTTTAATCAACTCAAACAAATTTTCACGTGTCAGATTAGCTGCCGGAAACATCTCGAAACGCCGCGGTACCGTTTCCAATCCGATATTAATTCTCTCGCGGGCGAGTGATAGATTCCGAGACAATTCCATTGGTTCGCGGTGTACATAATAGCGGAGCAGTTCGAGTAACGATCGGTCCGAGGAGATTAATTACGAAATTCGTGAATGCGTCCCTGCGCGACGGCGACAACGAAAGGAGATCACGTCAAGGAGGTAAGCCCTTGTAAAGACAGCCAGCCAGTTCATCTCTCCCTCTGTTCCCCATGCGGACGACGTTCTCGAGGCTGTTCTCTCCTCGTCGGTCGTCCGATCGGCTCTCTTTCTGCACGGTTCTCTCCTCTCGGCTCTGCTCGCGAAGCCGGTAACGTTACTTGTGCAGCGCACACTGCAGCTGCCATTTGCAACGAGCTCGCGCGCGTCACAAGATTTAACCGTATCCCTGCTACGCTAGTCACGGCTCTCTTGATACGTCTATCTACGGTGATATCGATAACCATACCGATCCCTCACGGCCCCGCTTCTCGGAAACAATGACTGACCCGTCGGCGAATGGAGATCGATTAACCTTGCCCGGAAAAATTATCCTCGTTCGATCAGCCGAGCCTCTTCTATTCCTTCCGCGCCACGAATTCATCCGATTCACCCGCGGAATCTGTTTCAATCGTTTTCAGCTACGGTACTGTTCGCGATCGTTACTCTTATTTTAACAGTCTCCGACCTCTTCGCTACTCGATACCAATATTTTTTCTTTTTCAGATCTGCTCTCTGACCGTGTACAAGCAGCTCGAGTTCAGTTATTATTAGATCCCATGAAAATCATCGACTCCAGATTTGGACGACTCTGACATAGAGATGCATTTAATGATATCGATAAACTATATTTATCAATCAGATAAACTATAAATATCAATAATATATCGATAACTCTTTTGCTTAGAATTCTGTCGGACAAGCTTATTTCTCGGTATAAATCTCAATAGAGACTCCTCATCTGCTCTCATTTGTGTTTATTAATATGAATTGCGTCGCTATTTCTATCTGTACCATTAGCCTTGTTCGATCCATCATGACGACAGCACTTGCTACGTGGAGATTAAATAAGGTATGTATATCTCCCGAAAATATATCCAATAGGCATAAAATATTAGACGGTTCTTGTGACATCTGTTCCAAGTGAACGAATATTTTCAAAAGACTGCAGAACTAGATTGCAGCCCCAATCTGTATGAATAATAACAAATAAAAATGTAATAAATCTGATTCTAAAATTTATTAATTGTCCTCCTTAATTGCGAGACTGCGGGTTTTATGCATTTATAATGTAGATGAGCAGGTGCGATTTAAACCGACTCGTGCATCGAGAATATCGATAGCAGGACGACAAGCGGAAAACTCTGTCGATAGGACACCGCGAAGGAGAAGAAAGGATACGATTGCCTCGGGAAAACTGGAGAAGAAGAATATATGGCGCACACTGGGCCAGTGTCGCCGTCAGAGATGGAAACTGTCTCGAGGATATCCGACCATCGGCTAAATTATTCCAATTACTAACCAGGAAGAGAGAGAGAGCCCTTGCGGAACTCGAATATTTCCACCATCCGGAGGGATGACGATCCGGTCGGCTATGGGAATGAAAATGTTTGCACGTCACTTGAATTTCATTTACGTGGACGTCGCGCGTCGGGATCGGCGGAGGCCCACCCTTTAATTCGTACCTACCTCATTTTTCTCCACGGTCGTTTAATAACGAGCACCTGCCGGTCCTGTGGACGAGAGGTACGAGTAGCTGCTAGGACACGACGTAAAATATGACATTAGCATCGGCAGACGAGAACGACGCCGACGACGACGACGACGACGGAATTTCAGGGCGTGTCGCCGGCCAGAGATGAAAAATCTTGTCGCGTTCCGGGAACGAGCTACCAATGATTGCTTGGCCGAATTTCTTCGGCCCGGCTTGTACCCGAGCCGATTCTTCGGGCCTCGATATTGCCAACGAAAATTTTCACTTTACCTACCGAAAGCCTATTAATAGGATTTTCAATAATTGTGCTGTACCAAAAGAAAGCATAGAAATTTTCTTTTACATTACAATCTTAAATGAAACTACTAGATGACGTTATTGAGGGAGACATGTTAGTTCACAATGAAAATTATTGTTGCTATTGAATGTTCCACTAAAAAATGTTTAGCCGTGTACCATGGATTTTTCAAAATTATGCAATAATCACCGGTCGGTAATGTGTTAAAATCATTTTTCTAAATGACAAGAACAAAGTATCTACTTCCATATGTATTTTCTTTGGTCGCAAACTCTAAAGATAAAGAGATTGCAAGCAGACGATCGATCGAGATCGACTTGAATTGTACACTCCCGTCCATAAGTCATCAGACACTTATTCAAATTTGGATTTTTTATTATTAAAGGAGCTATAGTAAGGGATAAAAATAGTACTGACTAATTTTTTCGAATGTAGAGAACATGTAAATCAATTCTGACCAAAATATCTGCATCTAATCAAAATCAAGCTGGAAGCTTGTATTCTTTAATTACCATTTTGTCGAAGAAAAGTAAGTGTCCGGTGATTTATGGACGGGAGTGTACAATTCAAGTCGATCTCGATCGATCGTCTGTTTGCAATCTCTTTATCTTTAGAGTTTGCGACCAAAGAAAATACATATGGAAGTAGATACTTTGTTCTTGTCATTTAAAAAAATGATTTTAACACATTACCGACCGGTGATTATTGCATAATTTTGAAAAATCCATGGTACACGGCTAAACATTTTTTAGTAGATATTTTATAATATCTTATTTAAAATATTATTTAAAAAGTTTATTCCCCGGGAGAGGAGTGATGTCTATATTAATGTAAAATGGGTCAGAGCGATGATCAAAGGTGATAGAATCAGAATCGTGATGGAGTTTGGCAGAGGATGGTAAAGGGTTAAGGATTTTAATGAAACGCCCGTGGCCACGGGGAACGACTGTGTCTGGCTACTAGGAAAGTTCTGGCATAAGATCCCCAACTGGACTCTCCCGGCACGCGGTCCCTGGATGGCGATGCGGACCGTAAAAGGACATTTGTCGCTTTATATGGTCGAATCGGCTACCAAATACATCGCGAGCCGGCCGTAGAAAAACAAAAGGAGCCCGACCGAGAGCGGGCTCGCGGCTCTCTCACGAGACCCGCACTGACACACCGGCTCAAAATAATGTCTTACGTCGTACGACATCGTTCCAGCCTGACGAAACGCCGCGAGACCGGCATAGCGAGTCCCTGCGACTCCTCGGAAACATTCTTCGATCGCCTAATCCTTGTTATACTAATCCCTGACATTATAAATATTTTTAAAAATCCATAACTCGAGTTAAGAACCGGATCTAGAGCAACAAAAGGCTCTTTGAGTAAAACAAAAATGTTCGAACCATAAAATTGCGAGAATGAAATACACTCTTCTTAATAAAACATCATCTCCAATCAAAAACCGAAGTACGTCATTCCACGAAAACAGAAATTTCTACCGAAGTTACACTCGTTATACAATCTGGAGGGTACTCGACATTCGATCCTTGGCTCGATAACCCTCTAATTTCGTCAGCGTACTCGACAAATCAACATCCGCCTGAAAAGCCATCAGGAACCGCATAAACAGCATACAGCTTCGAAACTATAACTAACAGGAGAGACAATACGGTCTGCAAGTGGTAGCGGGAGCGGCTAGTTCGATCGGTTAACGTAGCATCAATACAAAGTTGCAGCTAGTCGTTACGTTCTTCGAAGCCCCGTGACGGTATGGCGCAGTGGAACATAGGATGGGAAGTTGCAATCCGAAATCAGTAAGCTTCGATCGTTTCGAGGGCTGTTTCGTAACGACTACTGTACATGCAGGTTACGAACCGAACACAGCCCACGTTCGTTCCATAGAGAATGGAGAAGGAAAGTCGAGACATTCTCGAGCAAAATGAAATCTCTCGATACGCGGCGTCAGTTTGCTCGGAAGCGTTCGCCGCACCCGCGCCCGTTGGCTTCGGCTTCTCGGCTTTGGCTTCACGGCTTTGGCTTCGACTTCAGACACCTCGATCGAATGGGATCGGCGTCTCGCACGTTCCTGATCTCTCTGCGGAGCGGTCGCTGGCGCTACCTCACGGAATCTCGATGAAATCCAACGGAATCCCCGACGAACGTGCGTTTATCTATTCGGCCCGCGTCTGTTTTCAATCCCTTAAAACTTAGGCGAGCCGCGCGGCCCACACGCCGCTCCGTCACGAAGCACAGGGAAAACCGGTGGCCACCAGGTCGTCGCTTTCTCCGCTCGTTCGATCGACCCCGGGATTACCTATTCTCCTTCTCTGTCTACCTTTTTCTTTCTTTCTCGCTCTCACCCCCTTTTTCCCTTTCGTTTCGTTCGAGTTCCACGGATTTCACCCTAAATCCGTCGGACCGAGTATGTAAATTCAATTTCTCGCCGTCGTTACATCGCTCGAGTTCTCCTTCGACGTACCCGTTCACCTTTTTGCCCCTCCTATTTATAGGTCGTTCGAATTTTACAGCCCCGGTGGCCTCTGTCTTCTCCAGGTTAGATAGAACTGATATCCTTGCTCCGGATCCTTGAACCCCTCCATCACACCGTAGTCCGGAACAGGATTTAGCTGTTCAGTGTCGATTCAGGCTGTTTTACTGAATTTTTAAGCGACCGAGACAGTTCAGCACTTTTCCAATTAAAGATCTTGCTGGAAAAATCGAGTTGGTCCTAGTAAATTGTTTCAAACACAGCCTCGCAGGCACTGGATTCTTTGAAGGGAACGCAATCAGCCGAGGCTTGATTTTTCTTCGCGATTTTAAGTCCTGTGTAACCGATGTTTTAATCACCTTCTTTGAGATGTTCGCATATTTTTCTCCCCTTTGCTGCGAACATGCTGCTAATACCGCTTTACAACAGCAATATTCCTTTATTAACTCTTAAGTGCACGGATTGGCTCCGTGGGACTGGAACGGAAATTGTTATTCTTTTGTCTTAGTTAACTTTATTGAAAATTATTAATAGCGTAATTAGTTCTTGCGTTCTATTGACTTTACGTGACATGACGACAATCTCGTTATACGAACATTATACAGTCGCGAAGATTGATCAGCTTAAAATATAATGTTGTTAGCAGTTCGATCGAAAATTTTTTTACCTGAAATAACATGGTCCAAGAAGAGCTTTGAGATGATTGTACCAAATGTTTTGTCAACCGTTTTGTATTTATGAAATGATTTATTCTATGGTTGTGTTTATCTTTCCGTCGCTACGAATTTTGACTAGCGTGTCACTTTAACGTCGAGGGAAAAATTAAACCGTGAAAATGACGAGAGTTTTAAGGCGACGACTGTTCCCGTCGGCGGATATTTCTTCCGGCGGACTACACCCTCGTTTCCCCGAGGATAAGAAACGGGTTGGTCCCACGAAAAGTCGCGAACCGGCCGCTTCCGGCGCGCGCGGCCTGCGCCACAGCTACGCGGAAGTTTGCAAATTCAATTTCTCGGTTCCGCGAAGCGCCGCATATTTCCCCGCTCGGCGTGCAGCAGCGCCACGGACTCCTCGGAGCGTGTAAAGCTGCTAAAGCGCTAAAGAGTTCCGTCGTCTAGCACACGGCGAGTCCTTTCACCGGGTCCTCCGCGAGCACGTCCTCGAATTTCACCCTGAAAAATGTTTCGAAGAGACCACCAGCCCCAGAGACACCGAGGAATATGGAAGCCCATTCTGCTTTTGCGCCGCCGAGTTCTAAGGTGCTTAGGATCAGTCGATGAAGCGTGCTTGCCACCCCCGGGACATATTTTCATGGGAATCGATACCCATAGAGTGCCTCTGCTAGGTATTCCCTGCTCTAGACCTCTACAAAGTTCTGAATTTTTCTAGCGTAAGTGGCAGGCTTGAATATCCGTATGCATCAATGTTTAAAAAGCTTATTCAAGATTGAAAGGTGATTCGTAATTAATAGCAGAATATTCGAATGCATCGATTTTTAGAAATTTTATCTGCGAAGAATTTACTGTGTGCAATTTTGATGAGTCTTTCGCTTCCAAACTTGATGATTCTAATTAATATTCGAACGCACCGATTTATAGAAATGATATTTACGGCGCAAGGGATGGTTTACTCTGCGCAATATGTTGTTAGTAGACTGCGGATTTTATGCATTTATGATAAAAATGGAGAGGTGTAATTTCAAACAGTGAAAACATTAGAAGAATTTAAAAATACTATTACATTATTTTCGACCTATTAGATATATTAAGGAAGAAAATAAATTTCTATTTTACTCCAGTTTATTGCAATTGAAGTAGTATATTTTTATTTTGCATAAATTTTGGTTACTCATTTTCCGGGGCCATGCGCTGCCATTTCGAATGCAACGTTCTATAGACATTTTATTTTGTTTTAGATTTTTCTTGCACATCTCCAATCGCAATTAGTACTTCGTTATTGTCGACAAGTTCCTGAAAGAAGAAAATTCACATTGAAAACGTGTATCTAAATATACCTCTCATCGGAAACATTAAAGTAGAACATCGTTCCGAATTAAACGAAGCGAATTACATTACCGTATTCGACACCATAAAACACGGGATGGAGAAGCGAAGTGCAATCTTCAGATTGGATCTCGCGAATAAAAATGCATCGGCTCTGAGAACAGTTTTCCCGACGGCACCGAAATTTCGCGTGCTGCTCTTATTTCGCCGTGGCCCGTACCGCCGAATATAAACGCATAAACATCCGCAGTTTGCATATCTCCGAAACAGAATTTAATTTTCGCGAAACTATAATTGCAAGGGATTAAAACAAAAACGCAGGAAGAGAACAGCCAGAAAAACGCGAAGCACGCTGGGATCCCGGGAACGAGAGAGAATAAAAATATTAATTTAACGCAGCGGAGATCGCAAATTAACGACGCTGAAGCGATAACTGGCCCCGCTTTCTGACGGGCGAATGCGAAATATATATAAGCGATAAAAAAAACAATGAAACGGCGGCGGTCAGTATGTGCATATTTGCGAGTTCATGTTCTCTCTCTCTGTATATCGATCTCCAGGGGAGCGTGCAAAACGGGAGAAACAAAGCTTGTGCAGCTGAAAACAAATCGGACCGATCGCTGCCGGACGAACATATAACGCGGCCCGTTTACAAACAGCTGTATTTTATAATTACATTAATCACTGCCGATCACCGGTGGCGGTGCCGGAAGTTACGTCGCTCGGTTTGGAACGCGTTACGAAATAATCGATACCGTTGTCGCGGAGCGGATGCTCCCCGGGCAAACGTAATTTATACAAACGATATTTAATAGTACGAAATATCAAATAGAGTGGCGTGTGCCGGCAGCGTGAAGCGTTTTCAAACGGCTAGACCATTAGTTAAATATTCATTACCCGATGTTTGGATGCGTGTCTCGCATTTCGAATGGTCAAACGGCATAATTCGACGCGTCGAGACGCTTCGACGTTCGATAGTCATTTTTACGGTAAAATCGCAGTCCGTAAACTCACCGTATTTTCATCCCTGTTATGAGCCGTCGAAAAATTAGACTCGGGGCAAGAGGTCTTCGACCGGTAACTATACAGCAGCGAAATCTTTGTCCAGTTGGACTACTGGTGAAAAAATTTATAATTGTTCCTTGGAAATGTTGAGAAAGATACTGAAAGTTTGAGAAAGATACATTCGGCATGTACTTTTAAAAAAATTCTCAAACTGTGCCTTAATTCAAGCCTTCCATAAAGCCAGACTTTAATAACTCAAATACGGACTTACATGAATATCTATATTAATTTCTGCTGAATATTTCTCAATGAAAAAGTTCACAAGCAATCTTGAAATATGAGTTAAAATGCCGAGAAAGTTTCGAAAAAGACCGCCGTACCGTTTCTAAACGAAAAACTTCCAAAAATCGTGGAAGGTCTGCAGAAACGCGGGGATCCTCGGCGATCAACGTAGCGACCGCAGATCGATGGAGGTTCTGTTGGCGAGCGTGGGAGGTGTCGTGCCACAACTCTTGGAACAAAGGCCACACATCCTCCGCAAAGTTTGGACATCATTCCACCACGAAATAATTCGCTGCGGGCACGCCCTGCTGCGGAAGTCCACCGGGCGCGGAGGGGCTTGTGCACGGATGGATCTTCTTCTCGCGCGCTGCTTCGGGTTTCCATTCGCGGCCATTTTTCAGCGTGATCGGATCTCGGCGCGGCGGGTCGACACCGGCAGCTAGCATAAAATTCTCCTTAGAAGAGGATTCTCAGCGGAGCAGGCTCGTTACCCGGCCATTCTATCGCTTGGATAAGTTACGCGCCGGCGAGACCCGTCGCTCGAACTTTCCCCGAGGATTCTCTCCTCTCGCTATCCTCCAGGCAGAAAAATCTCCGCTCTGCTCGCGAGTAGACCCGCTCTACTGCATGGACCCGAGGAACACGCCGGCGAACACCCGATTCCGATATCAAGCGACTTCCAAATAATTTCCTTCCTCGACTTCCGCTCGAGACGCTGGCAAATAGCGAAACAAACTTCCGCGATCCCATGAAAAGTTCACGGCGAATCGGCCGATAAGAAGCCGCGCTTCGATCTTCAGCCAACAGTTATCTTCAGACCTGCCCGCGAAAAAACCTCACGAATCAGCTTACCCTCCGCTTCTTCTTCTTCTTCTTCTTATCGGACTCGCCCCGTTGTTTCCCTTTGACGATGCCGCCCCCGCTTTTCCGTGCAACCCCCTTCGGGCCAAGACGTTTGCCAATCGCAGCAACTCCGACCGAATTCCCTGCGAAAAACTGCTTTGTTCGACTAGAACCTCCCTCGCAGATTCCCAAACGGTTGCCTCGCGTTGACCCTTTAAAGAGAGACTCCCCCATTCCAAGATCGCTGATTCATCCACGGTTTTTATCGGCGAAACTCCGAGCCGAATTAATTGCGTTTTCTACTCTTTGGCGGCAACAATATGAATATACATGTGGGCAGGTCTGACGAATCTTTTAAGGGATGATTTTCTTCCTGCAGGAAGTGGGGTCGATTTTCTTTATTCCATTTCCAGATTACCTCAAATTACCTCAGAAATCACCTCTTCCAAGGAAGCACGACATTTCCGGAACATCCTGTACACGTTCTTCGTGTAAGCGCAATCTGGGAAAATAAATGCGACAGAATTTGATATACAATCGCGTGAGCCAGTGTATCTGAATCAGAGCATCTAATAAGCGTTCGAAAAGAGAGGAGGCTGATTAAAAGCGCTTGCGAGTGGCCAAAAGATTAAAAACCCGTCGATCTAATTTTCTGGCGGGGATCGTTACCAGAGATTCCCGATTCTCCAGGCATTAAGTAGCCTATATTTCATCGGTGAAGTTTTCGAGCGGGCCCATATCGATTCCCCGCGATGCGTAACGGCGCGGCGAGCCCTCGGGGAAGCATATTCAGCTCGTGGAGCAGTTCGGAGAGGATAAAGTACGAAGTTATTCCACCGTTCTTAGAATTCGGCCGCGCCGGTAAAAAGAAATCGGGGCCCCGAAAACGCTCTCTCTTCCTCTCTTCCTCTCTCTCTCTCTCTTTCTCTGTCGCCGGCAACGGAACGACGCTATTCCCGAGCGGTTCTGGCACTTTCGCGAAAAACCGTATCAATTTCGATTGCCGCGGTCGTCGGGAATTGCCCCGTTTACTCTGCTCCGGTGCGTCGACGTCGCGTGAAATTATGAAGCCTAAGTGCCGCGGAATAGTGCCGCGCGCCCCGCTAAGATAGGAAAAAGAAAAACACGTTGAGCTATGCGATGGCCTTTAACAAGATCCTCAGAAGTCCTGAGAGGGGGTTCTAAAGTGGAATAGGTATAGGTGAAATGATGTTCCACTAAGGTCTATCCACTTTCTATTTCGAATCACTCGTTTTCGAGTCACAAGTTTATTCAACATCATTCGCGTTAGAGACTTCGCTTCTGCAAAGTTGTCATTGTTTAGGATTATTTGTCTTTGCGACTATCTTGAAAATAATGTCGCAGGAATTGCTCAGTTATAATCCATTCGTTCTCTTGTTTCTGTGAAGTAGCACACTTGCTTGGAATCGCATGAACCATGCGTCCACGTCGTAGAGCATAGGCGCGGGTAACGGGGGTAACGGGGTGCACAATGGGCTGTCGGGCGCAAGTTCTCGCGGCCCTTAAACTTTTCCGGCCACGCCACTGCGGGCCCTGTATCCGGCAGCCTTTCAGCGCTAACGCGTATTAAGGAACGCCCTGTATTTTTCATTAGGGGTGTTCGCGGACGCTTCTCACGCGAGCCGTAAGCCTCGACCGCGAAAGTGCCATGCCTCGCCGCGAGGAGAAAATGCGATCGAGGGGGCGTAACGTCTGCCAGCCGAGTACAAAGTTCTTCGTCCCTCCAACCTCTATACGCCAGAGCCTGATAATATAACGAGAGTTTACTTTGAGGGCGCGCGTCCGGGAAGTAGCCCCCGCCGCGCTGCCTGCGATGCGAACTTCCACCCGGGCTGAAGCGATGCGACGAGGCTTATCGCCGTTCCGGGATGACTGCTCAAACCCCATGGGAGTCCCGTGCCACGCCATTGAACCCTGCTCACCCCACCATTATCCCCGACAAATTCCCCTTCCATCCCATTCGACGACGACTTCAGTTTTTCTTGAGAGAACCCCGAAGAAAGAGGGGCTGGAAAATACGACGACATCACGGCGATTGCTATGCGAATGGGAAAACGGTAGTTAGCTTTTTTCAAGTTTGTGAATGTTGAAGGAGAAAAGCTTATTCTTTACTGTTTCGCTGCGTTGGATTTCTGTTTGTGTTGCTGGAGGTTCACTGGGTCAGCTTACGTTGGGAGTGGGTCGTCGAAATTATATACCGAGGTGTCTTTACGTTTTTGTAATGACAATGCAATTGCCCTAGTCAATTTCCACAACCTTAAAATATAAAACTCGACATTAAAAAACTTTTGTAAGTTTAAGTTAGGTCTGGGTGTTGGGAAAATAAACTGGATTCAAGGATGATCACAACTTGGATATGACCTGTATTCTGTACGCGTTGTTTTAAAAGGGAAAACACATTCTTTACACATATAATTTATTATATATATTGAAGTGTTAATTCGGCAACGCCACTGTGTATCCGCGTGATTCACAATGTAGTACGCGAACAGTAAACTTCTATGGTGCTAGTGGGACCTATATTTTATCGCGATCCGCTCGGGTCAGCTTCTGCAACTGGACTGACTTTCCGCCCTCGGTTGGGCCTCACCGTCCCTTATACCTGAACCCTTATACCTAAGCGCATCGTTGAATTCCAACACTGGGTTATAAAAAAAACTTTACTTGTAAATTCTGGGTTGGATTTATAGTAATTGCTATGGTGGAATATACGGGGGAAAGTTGTTGGTTTAGTGACGGGAATGATTTTTCTTGAAATTCCGTGGCCGCGGTCTCGATCATCGTCAGAAGAAGACTAAAACGAGAACATCCCTGACCCAATGGTAATGGTATTCAATTTAAACTTTGCAGCTATTAAAAACAGTTTAAATCCGAATGTTTAATGTTTCGGTCCAAGAGGACCCAGCCCACGCTCGTCAGAAACGTTGATGGAACGGCTCCGTTTCGCTGGATGGCGCTCGGTCATCAAGGTATACGGTAGTCTACGGTGCTGGCTTGATTGTTAATCCACGTTCGTGCCGGTGATACCTCTATTCCGCGAAGAAGTTATTCAGTGTACCGCCTGTACCCGTTGAGCCTCGAATGCAACTTCTCCGCGCGCTCCCGCGATACCGTAGAAAATATCGTCGGATTAATTGCCGGGCGGAATTAGAATCTGGTATCCGTCGTGGAACGGACACGGTGTGCTTGTGCAGTGTGCAGGGCACGGCCAGTATTTCACGGTAATTTTTATCGTAGGTGCCGACGCTTAAATTATTTGCACTTTTTCCGGGCGGCCGCGCGAAAATATTCATCTCTGACTCACGGCATGATACGCGCATTCATCATTTTGATACTCACCGCCCGTTACCAGAGCCGGGGCGTAAATTTCCAAACTCCGACGAAAATTCATGTTCCGACCCCGCCGCGCCGTTCCACCGTAACTTTTATAGAGGAAGAGAACGAGAGAGAGAGAGAGAAAGAGAGAGAGAGAGGGGTGGAAAACTCTCTCGGACCTCGCTGTTTATTTTACACTCCCGGCTGATTACGCGAGTCCGAGAACGAGTAGTCTGCTCTCATTCGTATTCATTGATAATAATCCGTCGGGTAACGATATCTCGAGAGATCTCTCCCTCCACCGATGCCGGAGCTAGTTTCGACCCATTTCCGGCACGGACGCGGACGACTTGATTCCCATCGACCAAAATGTCAATACTCCCCGCTTGATCGAAATTAGTGTACCGGCCGCACGAACGAGCCGTTAATCGTAAAATAACAGACAATCGAGTGGAACGGCTGTCGCTCATTTAGGACTCGTTAATATGTTTGACGTTCCCGTTTCACCCGTGACATACATGCAAAATCGAACCCACTTTCGAGGCTCGGATGAGCGCCGCGCCGACATAAAATAACTGCAAACACGGACGCACGGTTCGCCTCTAAACACGATTGATTTCTGTCCGATCAAACGGACGTCCGGATCCCTTCTATCGCGATCTAGAGCGCCAGAGATCCTCCACTAGTGCGGTTCTATCGCATCCAATTTTCATTCGCAAAAGCGACACATATCGATTTCATTTTTAGCAGTTTTTGTTTCACCACAAGATTGAGCTTGGTAAGCTTAAAAACCTGCTGTAAAGGATTTAAGGAAATTCGATAAAAATTAAACTGGGATGTGACGGAAGGTCTATACTAAAACAAAAATATCGTTTCCGATACTGTTCGAGTACCCAGCGTATATCGGATCTGTCCAACATCGATCCCTTCGGCTTTGTCGGTTCGAGAAAGTTTGTCCGAACGTCTGCGGCTCGCTAAGGGTGGCTCGGCGGCCGCGAAAGGGTCGGTGGGCTCAGTGACGAGGGTTTCGTTAGTCCGGGAGCGTACCGCGGAACGTATGCTAAATTATCGAGTAGTCCTCCGGGCTTAATTACTTTTGTCTCGCCGCTGACGAAACTTGGAACATCATTTTCTCATTCCGATGGGAGCGGAGGCATTAATTCGCCGACAGTGACACGGTGGTGTGGTCGGTCTCCCAGCACTGCTAGCGCAAGCTAGAGCGAACGATCGTCGCGCGAGGTCGCGGCGCGGCGCGGCGCTTCGCGTCGTTTCCCGATTTTCCTACGCAAATAGAATCGTATTAGGGAAATACGGTTCCGTAGGATGGCGGACCGGCCGACCAATGGTATTCGAGACACGTCCCGGCCTCCGACGGAATGCGGCCCTCGGTATAATCAAATAAATGTGTACTTTATCAACGTCGCGGCCATGTAATTCCAGGCCGTGACGAATAAAAGCTCCGACCGCGGTTACGTTCCGAGTCCATTCTACTGCCTACTAATAATGCGATCTTAATCTCGTTGGCTGGGTTCGTTAGCGTGGATCCTTTGCTATACTCACCTGAACCGATTTTTCCGAATGCCGTCAATTTTTTGAGTTTCGCAGTAAAAGTGAAGAACGAAAAATATTTCAACAAATGCAGAAAATACTACTAATCATATCCTGCGTCCCTATGTCACCGTACCACACCTCCGAACGTCACCCTCGCGTGTTTCCTTAGGAGGCCGCTGTTTAACGAGCGAACTGAGCAGCGTTGCTTTTGTACCTCGACAGCTTTGACAGAAAGCGAGCTACTTTTTCGTATTGCAGCGGGAAAGTGGATCAAAGGTTCGGTGGGATCGAAAAGGCCGGTGGTTCGAACAATGCGATTCTGCTCGCAGAGTATTGAGAGCAGAAAGAAAGAAGGATGCAAGAAGAAGAGAAAGAGAGAGAGAGAGAGAGAGAGTTCGCGGAGTCAGAGGCGAAGGAAGTATATTGTCCACGACGAAAATGCAAATTGGATGCGCCGCGGTGGACGCCTGTTCGAATGCATTAAGGATGCGGCTAGGAGAAGCGCGGGGGTGGGTGTGCACAGGCGGGTCGTTAATTTTTTTACAGGGCCTGCGGATCGGGAACGCCTGCCGAACGACGACGATGGTAGAGGACGAGAAGTTCTTAGCTGGCTGTCCCGTTGGTCGTTATTGCGGGTGGATCATAATTATTACTGGCGGCTGTGAAAGGCGATCGTAACCGCGCGTCGCAGCATGTCGACTTCATTTGAGCCGCACAAACTCAACGATTCCGCGACACAATAGAATCAGTAATTACAGCTGATTCTTCTTTTATTTTTCATCTACGACATCGACGTCGACGGTGACGACCGTGGTGGTAAACGCTGTCGTCTATCGATCGTTTCCTTTAAAAAGAAACCCAACCCTCGGCCCGCGAAACAAGACAATACACTCACTCTCTCTCCAGCCGATTTTCATCGTCGATATTCCCCGACTGAAGTACAAATTTATATCTGTTCCCCCTCCCCACGTCTCTCTATCATCAGCAGACGAATTGAAAACCCTGCTAGACTGTTCCTTCTTTCATCGTCCTTTTTATGGTCGCGAGCATTGTCCTCGTCGTTATTGCCGAATCATAATTATGCTCCTCCGAGCCCGACACCGATGTCGTCGACAACGATCGTGTCGACGTCGCGACGCGATCGCTAAACCTTCGCCAAATGCCTTCCTGACTGGCACGGAGCGATTTAACCCCTTGCGCAATGATTTATTTTGCTAAAGAACTTCCTCGTCTCATTCACTATTTTCTATACTTCGCAAAAGGAAAATTGATATCGTATATTTTCTTCGATGACTAAAGATCGATAACGCAGAAGCAGAATTTTATTTCTTATTAGAACAAGGAAAATCTATTAAAGAAATAGGAAAGATGGAAAACATCAATGCCATCAGGATACCGACCGTTCAAAACAACTAAAAACACGTATAAAACATTTCTTGAGATTTTCGAAATTGAGAAACATACTCGGAGACTCACATCCGAACGAGACGTCCTGTAAAATCCTCGAACACACGGACCTGTCAACCGGACAATGCGAGAACGTTGTAACAGTACGCGGTGACGTGTCACCGTTCTAGATTTATCATAGTTTAAGCAACACGTCACGACAGATGCAGCAATAAATGCGGACATAGCTTTACGGGAGTTCGTATTTTTCACGAGCCCGTCCACTGGTTCGGGTCTTGAGACGTTCTTTGTGAACACCCGACATCCTTAGAACCCCCTTGGAATATCGATACCGGGACATTGGAGGGTCGGTGTCTATTTTTACGGGTGTCCCGTCGTCCAGTATCGGATCGATCATCCTTTAGCCTGGCTCCGGAACCTTTCTCTCGTTTAATTCCAATCCTGGCGCGAGGCGCCTCGAAATCGCCGGAATTGAATCTCCTTCGGACGCTTGACTATCAATCATCCGCGAGCGCCGGTTTAGTCAACGTGGATCGGAAAGTGGTAGGGGCGCTCTTTTCAGGCCTAAAGTATTCGATTTCTAACAATGTTGGTGTTAGACGACGTCTAGAACGGTTCTATGTTTACCGATGAAGTTGTCACTAGCTTTTGATAGACGTTGAGCAGCTTGGTTTGAGTATAGTTTTAATAAATTACCTGTTTAATCGGCATGTTCATTGAAAGGGAAGTCTAGGGAAAGCCGGAGAAAAAATCCCTGATATAATACTGTTTATTTATCGTGGCTTTACCCCAGGAATAAACTTGATTTCCAATTTTTACAATTTCCATACGTTTCAAATGACACGTTGTTCCAATCGTCAATTCATCCAGGTATCTCTAACAATTCGATCATCGGTGGTGCCTCGAAGGCTGGAAGCTTACAAACGCGAACAAAGTCCTGTATTCGGGATTCGTCATCAATAATTATTCACCGCGGTGACTGCAGAACATAAATGCGGGTACATAAATGGGTAAGCCGCTTTCGTCTTCGGATCGATGAATATCGCGTCGTTCGTGGGACACGTTCGCGAATGAAGCTTGTTCCCAGCGCTGTCACCGAGTTCCGCTCAATAATCCGTGCGACACGGTGCTCGCGGCGCGCCGCGACGTCGCCGACGATCCTCTTCGCAACCTTCCGTCACACCTTTCTAGCCAGAGTTAATTACTACTGTAACGTAACTTGCGGCGTGATCCGCGCGAGCTTCAATCCACGCGGGACAGAGGCAGAGATTCGTCGTCGTTGGGGCCAAGCAAACTCACGCCGCCACCGCCGCCGACGACGACAACGACGCAAACTCTCTCGTCGAGCATAGCAGAGCCTTGCCGAGCCGAGGAGAGCAGCTCTCTCGGTCTCGTGTCCTCGGGGACGTTGTACAACGGCATTACGCGGACCTCGTGGCCGCAGCAGCCTCTCTCCTCTACGCACGCATGGAAATCCGGAGCTGTATTTGCGTCCCCCGGCCTCTGCATAATGCACGAAGTAAACAGCCGCTGCCGGGACCCTACCATTCCCCAGGGATCCTCGCCAAGGTAGATCGTACCGAACCACTTCGCTAAACTAATCAGCCGCCGCGTAAGCACCGACCCGCGAACCTAACAAAAATCATCCGCACGCGGACAACCTGCTATACTGACCGTAGAAATAATCGTCGCTGTACCGCCAACAAGGTAAGGGCCTCTGAACCAATGAACGCGGAGAACATTTTTCAACGGAATCGAGCGGCTATTCGCACGATCGACGAGGTCAGCCGCGTTTAAAGTTCCTCGAGCGACAGCCGGCGCGCGATCCTCGGATCCGGAGCGGCACGGCGCGGCGTGTCCGAGAGCGGAGTCTGAGAATGCCAGGAGCGACATTACAGCACGGTTATTACTCGAGGCGTCGTCAGTCCGCTGGAGATCGCCCGGAACGCGGCGGGAACGATGTCGAAAATGTCGATCATCTGCTTGGCCCTATGGAAGCGTGCCGGCCCGCTAGCATTTCGTCGTATCGATACGTTTCCGCGAGCCGTTCGGTCACTCGGGCACCGTTCGCTCGCGACACCTAATTTCCTGTCTCGAAGATTCGCGCGGTTCTCTCGAGTTCGACGAACGTGCGAATTCGTCTCTCGACTTCCGGTTCAACGTTCCCGGGCGCAATTATTCGGGCATTCGATTTGGCGAAGTTGTTCGGTGTCGGGAACGATCCGGCAACGAGTTGCGCATCGTTGCGCAGCTCCGCGAAGCTCCGCGAAACACTATGAAGCATTGGCGAAGCAGTGGGAACAGCTTTGGGAAGCTCGGCGAAGCTCTGCCGAGGTTCATCTGGCGCGGCTTTTGTTGGCTTGTCACGCGTTATTTACAAACGTCGCGCCCCGTTTACGGGAACCGGCGAAATGATTGCGCGTAATGGACGATTATACGGGCTGAAGTTACAACAAATACTTCCGCCGCTAATTAACGAGCGTATTTCAACACTAAACGCGCCGGTGTGCTAATGATTTCCATTACGTCGCGTCGTTGTTCCATGCCGAATCGGATCTCGTTTGTCGCGCATTAATTGTTTGGCGAAACGCGAAACCAACTCTCCCTCTCTCTCTCTCTCTCACTCCGAACTGATCTCCGTTCCGCAGAGAAGAGGAAAAGATTCAAGAGGAAGAGAGAGAGAGAGCTCGTTGTCGGATCGAGTTCGTCCGATTCTCGGGGATTCCTGGGCCCACCGCTAAATTGGTCCCCTCGGAGGGCATCTCGGGCTTTTTTTCGTCGTTACGCTATTGCCCAGGGCCCCGGCGGACAACTTTCTTTGCCGCATGCCACGGATTTTAGGGAGAAATCTCTGGCGGCGCGCGAGCGAGGTGGTCCTCGGACTCCCGGATCACGATGGCGAACCGACGACGACGACGACTCTGTTTCTCTATCCGGCTGATTAGCTAAGAAACAGAGGACGCGACGCGGCGGCACGGCGCCAACTCTCCGCCCGTTTCGTTCGTTCCATCTGTCTGCCGATGTAAATAAGACGACTGCCGACCGCTGCCGCACGCCGATATCTGCCGATGATTCGCGTATGAAACCGATGGTCATCCGCAAGCTTGATAGCAGTCGGAAAATTATTATCATCATTCACTGGCAGCAGAGTTCGACTAGAACACACATCAAAATTTCTTATTTTCTTCAATGAAAACAATGTTCTCGCCCTGAATATATAAAATCCGCAGAAATGGGGATGAGGTATTATATCAAATTTATATTCATACAAAGAAAAAGATTAATATAGAATGAAATTATTCTAGGTCGGAAAGAAATGTTTAATTTTCGAGTTAGATAGCTCCGGCTGTAAAGAGTTCAGTTACACCTATTGTGAAGTCAAGTTCGATTCCTAGTCGTGTATCTGAATAAATAAAGATTACGAAGGGGGCAATAAGGAAGAGTAAACTGGAAATTCTGACTTTTCCGTCCGTCAGTTTTGTGTGTGTAACCATAGTCCTCCGCTGAATGGGGGTAGGAAGTAAGGTGCGAGGTCGGCTTTGAGTCGGGAAAAGATGGGCCAGCGTCGTCGTACGATAAACTAGAACGCAGCAGGTAGACAAGCCGGCTTTTGCAGGCCTGACATACGACCTTCCTGGTGACTACTTGCCGCTACAAAGCCGTTCGCTCGACCTTACCCCTCTCCCCCTGCTAGATAACTTAAGCACTCTGGGGAGGGTGCAGCCGTTCGCCCGAGCCTGCTTAACCAACCACCGCCGAGAAACTGCGCCTCTAAGTAGTTGCGCATTCGTTGGCCCCGTTATTAAGCCGCTATTCGAAGAGATGCGTCCTCCGGCTCGAGGGAAACCCCTTTCACCCGCTTCGTCCCTCCTGGTCCAAGCGCAACCCTGTTTACTCGACCACCCTCGCACCCTTCTACACCCCTCATGCACCCTTTCCGACCGCTGTGTGGATGTTTCGTCGCCGCGTGCAACCAACTATGGGGAACAACGATTACGGGGGCCAAGACCCGTGTTACACCCTGAAAATACTCCTTAACCCTTTGCCCTATAATATCGAGTGCCATGAAGATCATCGGCGACGCAGATTTACGGCGAAATCTGCTGAATACGCACCCTATTCGATGTTTTTACTGTTTTCTGTTTTATGTGCTGATTGTATCGGTGCAAAATTGTCATATAAATTTATATTAAAAATATCCTCATTTATTTGACAGAACGGTGCACTCTTCAATTTGTCTGCGTGACACGCTTCTATAAAATCAATTGTAACTTGGTTCGTACTTGATATTTCGCGTTGAAATTTCGGAAGCACATTTCCATGTTACTGTACGCTGCAAAGAAATTTTTTCAAGTTACACGATATCCTCTTCCAGCAACCTCGCTAGATTCCCAATAACAGAACAACTCGAAGAAAACGCTAAAGGAAGATTTTTTCGCTCGAGACTAGACATTAGGCCGCGCGGATCGAATTTCAAAGTGTGCATACAACTTGGTAAAGTATCACACTGCAATCAGTTCATCTTGGAGCAACGGCAAACGAACAGGATCTTGTTTCCTGGCGGACGTCGCGTCGTCGCGCTGTCGTCGCGCATTACGATTCCGGCAAACGGCGTCGCAATTAAATTAGTAATCGTTTATTCAAGCAGCCGCGCCACTGTCCATTAGAAATGTAACAAGTTCAGGGGAGTCTTAAAGAAAGGGAACGATCTGTTCGCGTGGAACGTGAGCCGGGGGCCGAGTTAAAAATTCCGAGGAGGGAATGAAGAAATAAAGTCCGCGCCGCGCGCCGAAGCGGGAACAAACGCGCTCTGCTCTGCACCGATCCGCGCGCTCTCTCTCTCTCTCTCTCTCTCTCTCTCTCTCTCATCACTTCGACTGTGCTCTCCGCACGGTTCCGCAGCAGAGGGAATTAAAGCGCGAAGGGTGCGCAAGGAGGAAAAGAGGGAAAACCCTCGAACGTGGCGAGAGTCCGGAACGACGCCCGGGCATTCTCGAAATTTTCAAAGAGTCCGCCGGCGTGCGCGTTCGAGCGTCTCTCCAGCCATTACTTCTCTCTCGCCCAGTGTTCTCTCGCCAGGTATTTCGTTTAGAGTGCCGAAAGCTTGGAACTACGCGCCGCCCAATACGCTTTTACCGAACCGACATCGATCGGCCAAGGTCTCGAGCCGAAACTCCCGCAAAACCGGTCCGAAAAAATGCAACAATTTAAATGCATCCGTACAAATAACAGAACAGTATAGCTAATTTCGGGAAAATTAAAAGAGGGTTGGACTCATTGACTGACGAACTGTTTCGGGCATTCCGATGAATAGCTAGAGCTTAAATTTGTTTAACATGACAAAATACCAGTCGCATTAGCGTACACCCTCAAATACAACTGTGCCTCTGTTGACTGAAGCAAGATAAACCGCGTGTCTCTCGATCATTTGTTCTAGCCTACATGATAGCTCCATTAAAAAGAGAAGCGAGAAAACTTTAAACATTGAGCAGAACCGGAATCGTTAAAAACAACGGAGCCACTTCGCTCGGAAAGGTTAGCCGACTGGTGTGTACACGTGTCCCGAGCGTTTCCCCGGTACAAAAGGGATTTAATTGAGCGTATTTATTCTAAAGGGAATTACGCTCGCCACGATCAGTTCTCTACACGTCGACGCGAGTCTGTGTGAACGTGGGTTCTACGGAATCGTCATAGAAAGCACGGTGGTGGTCCGTGTTCCTGGGTTTTATCGCGGAGAGAACGGACACGCGTATCGTTGCACGGTAGAGCATTTGCCGAGCGGAATTATTAGGACGGTCCACGTATCGGGCCGGGGCAAGTCCGTTTAGAACCGTTTGCAAAATGAAATTAACGTCGCGCTACAATGTAATCCGTGACCCGGAATCACCGTGTCGCATTAGGCGGCTCTACGTGTCCCATTCCAGGGGAGAGCGTATGTTTGCCAAACGATATTAGTATTACAACTGTCCCCCGCTATCTGCGGTTACAATTTCCCTCGGCGAGCTGGATCTTCGCGCCGCCTCCAAGTTTACCGCCGCTACCTTGCCACGTAATTACTGTTATTTTATTGCTGTTCCGCCATTAGCGCGTCTCGGCTCCGCTCCGCTCTTATTTTCCAGGCGGAGGACTCGATTAAATAAAGTGGCTCGATTAAAAGCAAGAAAAGTACGCGCCCCGGCCAGCCTGCCTTCCATTTACTTCTCGATCGACTTACCATCGAACCAGACCGCTGAAAATGCGAATACTGATGCGATCCTTCCTTCCTTCCTTCGTTCATAAGGGAACGTAATTTTTTTTTTCATTCAAACGTGATTGTTAGCAGATGCAAAATAAAAATTATCTGCGTCGAGATGGACAGATTTAAATTTTCTTCATCTTCCTACAATTTAGAATTTCACCTTTAGTCCGATCGTTTCTGGCTATCGCTACTTAGTGCAAGTGTTAAAACAATGTACTCGCTGTTTTTGATTTGATTCAATGCGACTCCAAGTTAATAATAGGTACTCGAGTCTGTTGTTTTCGAACATTTCTTACGCCCCCGTATACTATAATTCAGTTCTACTTCAAGTCTATTATACAATTGCTTCGCGGACTCGCGTGCTACATTGTGTCCGCATTAAATTAAAGTCGGAGCTCCGGTGACTCGTAATTATTGTCAAGTTTTGCGGCAAGCTCCCCTGCTAGCTAAACTAATTCTCGAACTGTGAAGGTATAGAGTTTTCATTACTGTGAATTCAGTTTGGTTCGTGTTGTGCCATCGGTTCTAATTTGTGTTCCTTCCTCGATCTATTTATTAATTATACTGCGGATCTTTAGGCAAAGTAAAAATTCTCCGAGTACAGATAATTTCGCTGTTTTGTGTTTCGTGCAATCATTTCTTATTGGGCGTTAATAATTCATTATCAGATATTCGATTCACCGCATTGGCGACGAATGAAGATCGCGCGATCTACAGCGCGTCGATTCTTCGAAGGATCGTTGTATTGCAGGTATTTCCCATTCAGGCAGGTGGAACAGCCCCGCGCGCGCGGTTCCGAGTAACGGATTACGATGTAATGCGATGTAATCCGGGATCCTTTTATCTTCTGGCCGCGGGCACGCCACGTTGCACGGTGCCGCGCGCAGTTAATTCGCATTAGCATCGGAATCGGGAAATCAGCGGCGGTCTATTCAAGCCCGTGTCCGAGACTTTCGTCTTAAGAGGCGTCGCTTTTACCGTTAATCACTGGCGTGATGCGTCTTTCACTAACGAGGCGAAACCACGAGCTACCTGCGTTGACAGCGTTGCCAGTAATCCAAATTTCCAGTAATGGAAATGCGAGCTTGACGTCTTGTAGCTGTACAAAATAGTGCAAAAATAGTCGTGTTAAAATTTGTCGAAGACTGAATGCAAACGTACAATTATATTTCGAACGAACATTCCATAAAATTCTGACTGAATTATTATGTTGGAAATTTATGTTTAATATTATTCAATGATATAATTTCCATTCGCCATACTTAAAGGCGTACAAGATATGATTTTCATTATTTGTAACAAATACCTATTTCCTAATGATTCACTAGCAACATATGTTTTTAATCTACAAGTAAAATTAGCTGCTTATTTCAAATACGACAGAACTTTTCCTTCAGCCTATTAGCTGGATAGTCTAAATTCGTGAAATATTGTACCGTGTACGGTTATGGTCTGGAAGGAGAAGGAGTATAGGCTAGTTTAGAGCCGAAAATTCGTCGGTCGCGTGGAAGGAGGATCCGACGACCTTCTGTCAGCCGCGACCATTCGAATCGGACGAATTGCGGTCGATATTACGCAAGCCATCGGCCAGCTGTTCGCACGAATCGAGTCCGGCTCCTCGTTCAGGTGGAAACAGACTATTCTGCTCTTATTGTGCTGCCTCTTTCAGCAGAAACGTCGGCCAGCACGTTCCAATAATCGTCACGCAACCGCAGCGCCGGTTAATGAGAGGGCTAAACCGACGGTGGATCGCGGACACGAAGGGATCTCTCGCGAGACCTCTGCGGGGGTTGTTAACGAAATCGTTGCCTCGCATCGGAACGCGTACCGTTCACGCGTTCGACACGACCCTAGCTTTTCGATAAGCCCATACGAATTTCCTAGTTCTACACAGTCTCCAAGGAAATGGGATTGCATCCATATTTGTACCACTTTTATATTGTTATTGCTATATGTGTATCATGACCAACAACTTATAAATTAGATCCAACTCAGACATTGCAGCGACCCATTCTCATTGAAAAATTACAACGCGAATCTTTCTCGCGTCGTAAAACTGTAACGGGTTCCCGTGAACAAAGCGTTCGCAGTTTGACGGTGGCGTTAAAGCGTCTGTCGCCGTTAAAATTTTATTTCTAATAAATATCGCGGGGTTATCATCGCTTTCAGCGACTCGACGCTGGCAGTTTTGAGGGTTGAATTGAAATCGCGATTCTCTTTCGACGCGGTAAGGGAGGAAACGAGACGCTTATCGGAACGGTCGAGAAAGAGCGAAAGGCAGCCAGGGTATCCGCGAACGATATGATAGCCAGACGGGCCCCGTGTCCGTGGAACAAAACTGGCAGACGGAAGTTTCGATGCGCCGCGCCGGTCTCGCGGAAGGAACGTTAACGAGGCCGGATTTATGGCCGATTAAAGCGCAACGGAATTACTCCCGCTTAAACGGCGAAATCGTTTTCGATTCGAAACGGATCCATTTCATTTCCATAAACAGCCGGCGCGCCTCCGTAGCCAAGATTCCGGGTCACGGATTACGCGATTCCCACGGGAATCGCGGCGCGTAACAGGACAATTCCACCCGTACAAAACGACGGCAATTGTCGCGCAGCTTTTATCGCGTCACGCGCACCCGACGCCGGTTAATTTGCGTTATTTTGCAAGGGGACAAAGAGATGGAGGATTAAAGTCGTCGCTCGTCTAACTACTCGACGCGGAACTGCATCGACATTTCGCGCTAACGAAACGAGAAAAAACGCAGAAGGGAAGACCTTCGATGTCGTTTCGACCCTGCGGAATCCCGCGAAATGTGCCCTCAGTTAAGGTAAATGGTTGATCAGTCTTTAGCCGGAAAATTGAACATTTCTTCTTTTACATTTGGTGGATATGAAACTGATATAATACCTCATACAATACTCAGGTGTTTAGTAATTGATTAGATGCGAATGGTACACCAATTTTTAGTGGCGTCTCAGAGTCGCCACTCGAGTGCTAAGGGTTAGCTTCACTACTCCTCAGAAAAATTTCATTCGAGATACAACAGAGTCGGCGAGCATAGACTCAGTGACCACACAGCCATAAAGAGAACACACAGGAGACTTGTATCCAGCTTAGCTAGTCTTCAAACGCTTCAATTAGCGTCGAATTAGCAGAGCAATTAATAAACGATGTCAGTTGATTATCTCGAATAGGCGATACAGTTCGGCGATCGGTCTTTGTTTGGGAATTATATCTTCGCCGGGAATATCTAACGAGGGATTTAGAGTCGAGCAAGTTTAGCGAGAGAGGTTGATCACGATGACGGGGCTACACACCGTATACCGTTGATTATAGTATAGGGGTGCACGCTGCTCAAATTTGACCCGCATCCCGCACTCTCTCTCGCACGCGCGCTCGCGCTCTCTCTCTCTCCCTGCACCAAGTTCCGGCGAAGTTCCGAAACCTCCTACGCGTTCGACCGTACCGAAACAGGACCGTGGCAATAATTGCAGCCAACTGATGCAATTACCCGAACGTCCAACTGTAATTATACGATTCATTGAGACGGGGAAAGAGGTCAGAAGTAATACTAGCCGCCGCCGCTGAGGTGCTGATGGCCCGACAGGGACATTCGACAAACGAAACAGTGATTACAGTGGAGCTGTTGGGTTTATTCGGTGTCAAACACTCTCGTTCTGGACGGATTGATTTCTTGCGGGGACGATTGTGGGGACTGAAGATGGCCCTGGGAATAGCATCACTGGGCCTACAATCACTTCTACAGGGTGACTTTTGGTAATGGAAACTAGAGATCTTGGTTTTGAACGTATATTATAATAACACAATTTATACATGCACGTACTTTAAAGCGTGTCAGTAAACATATCAGCAACAGTAGTTGCTCGGGAATAGTGTTTTCCAACAGCTAAGAATATTGTTATCCCCAAAGAAGTCGTTTATTGTCAGAACATTAAAACATATCAACATATCATTTTCAATGAGAGTGGTTTTCAAGTTAATTTTCGTATCTATTTTATATACTCATATTTTGCTTTCGAAAATTGCGATTACGTTAATACACGTGAAATAGTACACGTATAGCCATGTACTTAAAATGATACGTACTGAAGTACGCGTAATGAAATATATGTGTATTTTAAATACACGTGAAATAGCGATCTCTAATGGAAACGAAAAAGAGAGTCATAGAGGATGGCGATAGGAAAAGGCTTTTCTCTGGAAATTTCGGGGGTGGCGAAACTGGCGGACTTCCGCATGGTCGTGGAACGATGCATTACCCGGGGAAATATTTGGGCGTCCGGTGCCCAAAGGGGTGGTGGCGCCGATGGCGCCGGTGCATAGCCGAATGTTTGCCCGTCGATTGTTTGCCGGCGCCGCGTGGAATATGCAGCGCGAACGATAAATAAATAGCAAACACGAATCTCGCATGCGGTCAGAGAGGGATAATTGCGAGAGTCAGGTGGATCGGTCTGCGAGCCTCCGGAACGACTCTCGTACGCCTCGAAATTGCCGATCGAAAATGCTCCGCGATCCATTCCTACGAATCGTCGGCCCTTCGAACACGTCCTACGACCTCCGTAACTTCCCCCCTGGACACGCGTGTCCCAAGTTAAACGCTTCCATCCGCCCGCTCTGTACGCCCCATCGGCCATTGCGAAAAATGTCGGAAAAACTCTCTTTTCGACGGTTTCCAACCGGCAATATCGAAACGGACTCTCGTCACGCCGGGATTTTAATCGTATTTACGAGAGAGCACGCGCGCGCGCGCGGGAGCGGTCACAGCCACCCGCTCGATGCCAGAAACCTGAACCGGATTGATTGAAACAGTATTCGAAATCCCGAGATTTAATATCGGCCTTGTGGCGAATAGTTCGGCGGCCCCGCTCGAGTAGGACTCGCAACGATTCGATTTCCGATTCAGTCATTAAACAGCCGGCTTATTGCACTTTTCGTAGCGGTGCACCCGGAATTTTGCTTCGGGATGTAGGTACTTGGGCTGCGGAGGATTCAGGTGTTTGGAAATCTGTGGCCGTTTGTAACGGATCGACTGTGGCCCGAGAGAGGTAAACTGCGGTTCTTGGATGTTTGTGCACCGGCGGCAGAAGGATTTTCAAAGTTGTTCGTGATTAGGTGTTTCTGGTGGTGTTGCGAATATAGATGCGAATGCAGATGTTTCGCGTTTGTGCTGCAGTTAAGCGGTCGGTCTGAGATACCTCTGAGCGTTTTATTGTTCAGACAAACAGTCAACAACACAAGGATATTAATCCCACTTGCTACATCCGCCAAGTAGCTTAACCCTTTCGCTACAATGGACGAGATATCTCGTTTCCACGATGTCGAAGAAACGATGCCAAGGGCGGAATATCTCGTGTATCTTTATTATTGATATGAAGCGTTTTATTTGAAAATTTGACACACGTAATCGATTTTTAAGATATGCCATCGTTGGTGGGAGGTGCTTAAAGATGATAAATAGACTGCGGATCTTTGTTTTATGGTTTATAAAAAGTTTCAAAAACTGCTGGTCAAATTCGACAGAATTCAGTACAATTTTTATTTATTTTCGACCTAAAAATGTTATTACCAATGAAAATAGGATTCTATTTGCTCCCACTTTCTTGAAATTTGCCTGCAAAAATTAAAAATTGCATAAAAGTCCATAGCATTGTGTCTCGTCCACGGTAGCGAAAGGGTTAAAATAAAACAATATGAAACGTCTCGATACAAGTATCAGAGCATAGATTTCGATTGAGAGAATCGTAGTAGAAAAGTATCGGAGAGTGGCGCAATTTCCTGGTAGCGGCGCGTGCATCGTTGCGCGTAAACACAAGGCGCCCGTGAAAAAGCCCGCGAACGAATCGAAACTCCCTTAATTGGCACTCTAATTACATTGCAATTGTGTATCGATCCGCGTTTAAGTGAACCAATTACCCGAGGCGGGTCGCGTTTGAAGCTCGACGGCGTGGCATTCGAGCCTCGGGAGCCGCTTTCCACCGGAAATAATATAGTTCATAGGGGGAAGATCTACCGGCGCACACCTTTGTGAACGTATTCCACGGCGCACCTAGGTTGGAGAGACAGAGAGACAAAGAGAAAGAGCGCGAGAGCGAGAGAGAGAGGGGAGATGGGGAGAAAGCCCCACGTGTACAAGCTCGCCGAGTGCTTTTACGGTTAATCGAAATCGCTGCTCGAAGCAGCTCCGCGGCGGCTCTGACCCCGGCCTCATTCAAACCCGTGGCGTCATTGTTTCCGAAAGTCTCGCAAAGGAGGTAATTTCACCCCGCATTCGGCGCGCGTCAACGTCACCCGGAAACGACACCCTGTCCCCGGAGTTGACCCTCGAATCCTACAGCTCGAACTACCTATCCGTGCTTTAAATCATTCGTTCCCGGTACTCTTTTTCCTTGAGACAATGCCGCCTCCATTATCCGAATTAATCCTCTGAAAGGGAACGTTTCGGACGGTCTGCGACGATCAAAATTCGCAAGGAACGCTGTGCCATCCCTTCTATACGATTTTGAAGTCCTTTTTGTATGTAGAAGGTACAGAAATGTGCATTTATATTATTTGGAATCGACGATCTTTCGCATGGAGATAATGCGGTCTCTATGAACCCCGTCACGTGTCCTGCGGAATATTTGGAAAATTCTAGGACAAACAAGATTTACGAAAAGCGGGTAAACCGTTGTTCGATTGATGTGCATTTCAATTGTCCGTTCCTGTCGTTCTCATTTCACGGAGATATAATGCGACCTCCATAATCTGATTATGAGTGAATCTTCTAATGTGCAGAATTTTTATTATAGAAATAGACAAAACATTGTCTGTACATATTCATAATACCAGTTTGTCTGTAACACTCATTTAATATCGCTATGGTACTATTTATTCTTTGAGACGTAATAATAATTTCATCACCGAATTAAAACTTCTACTCCGAAGCACCCCTCTTTATCTGTTCCCATCGGAACTTATAATGTGAGAACGTTTTCTAAAAAAGTTTCACGGTGTATATTTTAAGTAGAACTTATTAAAAAGTTTCATAACTCTTTCGATCCTTGCTTTTAGGAGTTCCTCGCGGAGAGTGTATGAAAATGTGCAGTAAATTGCGCTGACAGAGGAGAAAGATTAATTTCAAGCGTTACACGTGCTATCGAAACATATTGTGTTACAATACAGGTGATAAAAATTTTCTAAAAGTTTCCTTAGCAAATTTTCTATATGAAGATCCACAATCCAGCCGTAGCACCATTCTCAATTTAATAAAGTTATCCGGAGAGAAATAATACATTTTAGCAGCTAAAATGCCCTATCGTTTCACGAGACGAGGACCACTTTCTGCGAAACGTTAAGTAGCCCCGCGACTTCTCAACAAATTCAACGATCTATCTAAACGGCTTACGCGTTTCTCCGTCAAGTGGCGCCGAGTTAAACAAATTGAAATGAAACGCCGTCCGAGTAAGAACCGTAGAACGTTCGGCTACCATTTCCCTGTAATATCTTCACCGACTTGCAAAACTGCACTTACAAACTGCAGCGGCACAATGTGCCCTTATCGTCTAGCTCTACGCGAGTATCGCGGAATAACGAATAACACGTGCTATTAATGCGAACGAGAACTTTCATATGTAGGTACCTACACATATAGGTACGTAGGTGTGTCGGATGTACTCTCGGAGCGTACCTTTTCCTCAAAATTAAGGGCGGGTTAGGGTCACGAACTTCTACGGCCACGTAAAGCATAAAAGCTGACCTGATACCGAGAGAACGATATCTTCTCCCCTGGCCTTTTACCGAAATTGTAATTCCGAACGACTGTAGAACCAGAGGGTTCAGTTTTCACGCCGGTGAATGCTCGCTGAGTGTCCCATTAGCAAATGGCCGAGGAAAACTGACACTCCGACAGAGGTCCCGGAAAGAATCCCTCGAACACACTGCATCTGTCCCCGGGAAACGTCTATCGACTGTCTGAGCCATTGTAGAACGCGACCTCGTTACCCTCTGCGAGATCTTCTCTGCTCGTTGTTTTTTTCGTTTTTGTTCGGCCGAAAAAATATCCGGCAAAGAATTCCCCCTCCCCCTCCTGTTCGAAAGCGCCCTTTCCGCTTTTAATAACCGGCCAACCATTATGCGAACGCACTGACGAGCCGAGGGAACAGCCCCCGGAACGAGCACGCGAGCGGATAAATAATACGATCTCGTTAAAGAAACAACGGCCTTTCGGTTTCCCATAAAATCCTTAAAACGATAGCCGGCCGGCTCGTAAAACCGCGGTTTATCGCTGATAAATATCGATCAACCGGCCTCTCGACCACCGACCGATCTTCCTCGTTCATCGATGGATCGATTCCCCGGTACCTGCCGAATCGAAGTCTATCGGCTCCAGTTTGTTTCGTTGATGAGATTTGCATTCGAACCTCGCGCAGTTCGGAAATTAGTTAGTGGCGAAACCTGTCTTTGCGATTGCAGACGTGCAATTTCTTATTTCTGTGATTGTTAGTTGATTTGTTTGGAATATGTGATGTTGTGAATAAAGGAAAAATTACTCGAGGGTCTTTCCTGCAATTTGATCGCGAGGAGTGAATTCTCTCTTGCATCCATTTTCAGCAATCTACGGAAACCAATGAAACTGTTCCAATTCACCAGAAGCGCACAGGCGCCTTCAGAAAGAATACGTGTCTCTTCTTCGCGCGCGCGCGGAGATGAATTCTCATTCTCCAATGAATTTTCAAAGGTCTCATCGTTCCTATACTTCGAAAATAAACAACAGACCGTTGTTCCTCTTTGACGCGCACTGCAAGTGGAGCAACCATCTTTGCTGCATCGCTGCACCGCTGTGCTGCATTCCTGCACTGAACTGCCACTTGTAGGTCACTCTTTAGACCTTGATTGTCTTGTCTGCGGCTTGTGTTTTAGGGTGCGCCTCGGAGCAAATTAATATCTGAGCTCCTCGGTTAAATGTGAAGTTATTTTACCGTTTTCCTTTCTAATCTTTCTATTTCTGTATTTTGCTCTTCCAGTATCGAATTGTTTCCTGCTTTTCCACGGTGGTCATGAAGAGATTGAATTTGATGTTAATTTTTCTTTCGTTCTCTCAAAGCTCGCCAACTACAACCATAACCTCCTGAGCTGAGTGAACCCTTAGACCATATAAACTTATAGACAGGGCACAGATAATTTTTCTTGAAGCAAAGATAAAGTAATAGGTGACGTCACATTTTCCAGTTATCTTTGGTTTACTGGATTCTCGGCATTCCTATACACATCCTATGCACATGTCGTGTCTGTGAGATTATATGGTCTGAGAGTGAACCGATGCCCCCACAAACATCTGGAGAGACGATCCTCCGAGCGTATGAAAATTTTTCGTCGCTCGTTGCCCGGTAATTTGCCTGCGGTAATTAGTCGGTAAAAGTTCTCGTGCAAAGTTGCGGGCCCGCTATCGTCGTACTGTGTAGCAGTCGGTAGGTAAATTCGATTCGCATTGGCGCAATCGGCAGTCGTAGAACAAGCCCTAATTAAGTTAACCGGCCGCGCGCGTACAGTATCGAGAAACTACCCCTGATTGCCTTGTTAACGGGATAGGTTACCAGGTAGCAGCGATATCGATCTGCCGACACCGAGAGAAAGCTTGATAAGGACTACACACCATCTCCTTCTCCTCTTCCTCCCCCCGCGCACACACATATACACACACGCATACCTGAACAACCTGTGACTCTGACAGATTTATACGCGGCTCGCGGAACAACCATGGTTGCGCGCCACAATTCTACGGGAAAGTAAATTAATAAAGGGCTCGTCCGCGGATAAGTGTCTTATCGGCGATCCACGCAGCCCTTTGTATACTGGCGATCGTTAGCCGAATGATAACGAGAACTTTTCCCAACGACCCACCGACCGACACCTCTACTAGACGATTAATCTAATTATTCGTTGGATATCGTTCTGGCGCTCTTAACGAGCTGCTGCAGCCTGGTACCGTGAAAAAGAATTAAAGGGAACAAGAATTTTGCAGGAACCTTCGTTGCATTCAAGTTTGGTAAAATATAACCTACTAATTTTGACCATAAATAAAGACCAATCATTACTCTACGTTTATCAAACACGCTTCAAATAACACGAATTGGCGACAGCCACTTATAAAACCAGCTCTGACACGGACATACTGGCCCGTTCACAGTCTATCGAATCGTTGGTGGTAGTCGGTCGCCGAAAAGGCTGAGCGGCGTGTTATTTTTTCAGCGGGGCATAAATCGATGGGAAATTACTGTAAATGACGAATACCGGGCAACCGTCGGCTCCGACCCGGCTAATGGCTGCCAGCACGAGGCGTCCACTTTGCATAATATTTGGATCACGTAACGAGCCCGAATAACTTTGCCCAGGTAAACCGCGCGCGATATTTCGTTTATAAATCCCCGTTCCTGAAACGTGTCCCACCGTGTTGCACGCCGCCCCGTCATATCGCACCGTGTATGCGTGTGTGTGTTCGCCAAGTCGAAATACGCGCAAATTAAAAAGAAAATCGGTACGTTGGACAAGGGGGTGGGGGAGGGAGGTGATCGCAGGATTCGCGTTGTTATCCCTTATTCGTCGACGCGCTCACCTACGTGTACGTTATTTCGATATCATTTCCCGGTCGAATATGTACATCGAATCGCTCTTTGGTTGTTAACGCGACGATTTTCGGACCGTGTTATTCCGGTCCCGTTTCTGTCGCGCCGTTTCACGCATGCAAAATAGCGATATCTTGTTCTTCTTGCGCTGACCCGCCGCGCTTGTTCCCGATAAAAACTGTTCGAACCTGTGTCGCGAACCGTTGTCCCGTTCCCGGTTCCACTCCCGAAATTTTTCAGCGATTTTATTCGGCGATACAAGACACGAACGCTTCACCTTTGTTCGGAATAGAATTTTCCTGCATTAACACATTTACCATTGATTAATTCGACTGCTTTCTGAGGATTTTAGTTGCGAAGCTAAGTTGTTACTTAAGAAATGTTACTAGAAATAAGTTATACTGTTCTGTCATTTGTAGGTAAATTTTCCTGAAACTTCGTGACTTTTATTTTTTTACTGCGATGCTGTTAGATTATGTACTAGAATTTGTAGAATTTTGTCCAAAGAATAACGATGACTGATTCCCGGAGCACTCTGTGCATAGAGCGAATGATACCGCGCGTCGGCGACGAACATCGAACAGAGTCCAGCGTCCGACGTGTCTCGAAAAGCGGAATTTCACCGCGTAATTCAAACATCGGTCGCAATTATGGGAATATATCGATCGAGCGTACCATCGGGAATACCTAATTCGAACGGCACATACCGAGCGACGTTGCGTAACGAGGAGATGCTGAAATTCATTGGCAACGGCTGTGGCTCTTTTCAATGTTTATTATACTTACAATATTTATTATACCTCCACATACCTCCAACCTTATTACGCCTCCAGCATGATCTTGTCGGGCTCGATGTAATATTCATTAGCAACATTCATTTTGTACGTTGCGGATGCATACAAGGCTCCGCCTGCTCTTTCGGAGTATCGAAAGTGATTTCTACAGTATAGGGTTTTTCATCAGAATTTTTCAAATAGTAGGCATACACGACCAAGACTTTACTGTGCATTGTTTCGAAAAGATCGTTGGCGAAAAAAATCTGCGGAAATCGTTCGGTGAAGTTTGAAAAGATTTTTGGAAGACTGTGCCAGCCTTCGGAACACGTATCCGGGTCATCGCGCTTCGATTTAGTCCGGGTTTAGTACGACGAGTTCTATAACGTTGTTTCATACGACTGTTTGAACGATAATCGCGACGCGTGTGGCACTGTCGTACGTCGCGAGAGGCGTGTTTGACCGTAGCCCGACTCCATCGTAAAATCTGCCGCACTAACGTCGCGCGTCGGACAGATTCGAACGTGTACGATCGGACGGAACGGTTTCCTCGACGACCTACCCCGCTACGAGACGGAAATACGACGACTCTTACGGAAGAAACAGTATAAATATTTTATGTTTAAACAGTTCTGCCTATTTGCTTTGCCGGATAGAACCTCTGAAACTTTTAACAAGGGATTTTTTTCTTGTCGTGCCGTGCTGTTCTGCGACGAGGATTGCCGTTGTCTTTCTCGCTGACATTCCATTTGTCGGATCTACCGCTGATAACTCTTCCCAAACCGGCTACTGAAAGCCTTAATTCTTGGCTTCTCCTGGCTACAGATTTTCAAAAAATGCTGGAGCAACAAATTTTATTTTGAAAATTGAAAATTGCATAAACGTCCGCAGTCTGTTTATAACGTACTTCTGATTGTTTGTCGTCGCTACATTTGTCGCACGGGGGATATAAGAGGTCTTCGAAACGAATTGGAAAAGCGGAGTGGATTTCTAAAATTGTTTTCCAAGTTCGATTGCTTCAAGTTTGTAGTCAGTAGACTGCAGATCCTCATGCAAAATAAAAATCAATTTTGCAAAATGATAAAACAGTATTTTCAAGTACATTAAATATTTCGATCTACTCGTTTTTCTCATAAATGCATAAAATTCGCAGTCTCTATACCCGTCGATTAAAAATATGTTTTCTCTTGATGATCCTCCGAAATACATGTTATAAAACCAAGTCGCTGAAAGACCATGGGATCGTAAAACTAACTTCATAAATCAAGAGACAATCTCTACAAACACTTTTCAAGATAGCCGGCGACGAAATTAGTCTTCCTTAGCAGCAATTAACGCCGTCGAAAAACAAGAAAGCTTTCGACCGTCCGAGGAACAGCATCCCATGGAAAGTTAATGGTACACAGGAGCGGTGCACGTAGGATCAGAAGATCTAATGAACGTGGAGCGATTAATTATAAATATAGAGAGATGAATATTTCATTAAGTGGGAACAGGGAATGTAGCCGAGTGGCCAGCAACGTTCAATTTAATATTAATCGTACGGTACGCCGAAATGGAAATCGAAAGGCCCCTGTTTTACAGCGGCGATAGTTATCCGTCATGCGACGTACCGTGTCACGGTGCATGACTGTTATCGAGCCGTGAATGATTTCAATGTGTACGACGATACATCACGCATCCTAGGAGATTGGCCCCCGCTGAAAGGAGCGACGGCCCGCCCTGTAGTACTCGAGAGATCATTTATTTTTCTCCCGATCGCGAAAACTATCAATCACCGGGGCCCCCCGGTTTTTCCTCGGGAAAACAGTCTGACAGAGTCATCTGACTTTTCCAAATTTTCATACGTCGACCGGTCTCGTCCCTTCGCTGTGTCTTCTGAAGAAAGTCGAAAATTCTACTTCGAACGACTCCAGCGACGCAGACAAATTTTTTTCACCAACAAAATTACTGCGAATTTAAAGATCGGAGTCTCCCCTTTGCAATGGCTTCTGAAAAGTTGACGTACGATTTTTTTTCACTGTTCTATTCAATTTCGAACGGATAGTAAGCCGCAGGCGCCAGAAATGTTCAAAAGGAGTAAAAGCTTTTCCACTACTCCACGTGATTCCGAAGCGTCGCCGAAGAAACTGACGGATGTATCTGGTAGTAGAGGTTGTATAATTCTTAATCACGAAGTTATACCAATTTCAATATCAGAAATCTTTTTCGACGAAAATTTTATGCTTCTGCAATTCTAAAGAACGTCCTAAAGAACGCGTCTACCAAAAATAAAATATGGAATATAGATCATTGAGATCCAAGATGCGTTTACGATATCAATCAGCTCGATCTCGATAAACTCTGGCTCTCTCTCTCTCTCTCTCTCTCTCTTACTGATCCGAAGTCTCGAAGTTGCGCAACCCGAAAGAAAACAGTTTCCTCGTTTATTATAGGTTGTAATGCGGCGAACCGAGGTACCGGAAGCGAGTGAGTCTGGGGTTGTGAAAGGCGGTTGACAAGTCTGAAAGGACGTTCATTACCGACGTGTAATTGAAGCAGACCACTCCAGTTTCCGAGGACTATTTTCCAAATTTATGTCTGTTATCGACTGGCGAGAATTTAATAATCCGTGAACAGCTTTGATGCGCGGGATTGATCGGGGCTGAATCACTCCCTCTTTATCTCTTTGTCTCTCTTCTCTCTTTCTCGCGGTCAGACCGATGTCAATGATTAAAAAGAGAGAAAGAGAAAGAGAGAAAGAGTTTCGGTGTTGAATACGCGTGGAAAAGAAGCGTGGCAAAGCAGACGCGCGAGCGGCCGAGGAAAAAGGCGTTTAATTTACCGTTTGGTTTCCTCGAGGCCCCGGAGAAAGGCCGCGTTACAAAGGGAGGAGGTTCGCAAACAGTGCAAAACACTTTTGATCGTCAATGCACAAGAGCTTGCGTTCGCCGTTTTTGCGCGCTGCGCGTTTCGACGCCCCCGCGCATACATACATACATACATACCTACGTACACGTAATCCTGTTGAACCGCGTTTCTCTTTTCTCTACCTGTTCTCTAAAGCCTCTCTCCCCCGGCGACCGGCAGAAACGCCAAGAGGATTTCGAGCATCTAACAAGTTTGTGGGCAAAGCCTTAGCCGAGCAATTCAACAAATTTTCTGTCTAAACAAATTTCACCCTCGATAGCCCGCCGCGAACGGAAATTCACGCAAATCGCGTTCCCTCATTCCCCCAAGGCACGGTTAAACTCGTTACCCCGGTTCTGAACGTCCCTGAGTCACCCTAATCGGACCACAGTCGCTTATTGTTTCTTGGACTCGAGGAGAATGCGATCAAACTTTACGGTTTTACGTTAGAAACTTCTTTTCTTAGCTCGCTTGCTTGCTCCCGCGTCGACATTTTGGTAGGCAGATGAAAATTTTATCGAGTAGGTCAAGATTGGCGTAACATAACAGATTCTCCATTGATTGTCTGCGTTCCGTAAAAAAATGTCCAAAAGTAGATTCGTCGGTTTTAATTGTACTGAAGAGAAACCATACATTGAATCGTATAGTTTTGAAAGCATCACAGTAGTTTTGAAATTTTGTTCAGGTCTAATCAACTTTCGAACGAGTACTTTGTTCGCTACCCCTTTTCCATCGTGTTCAAGGCCCGCCCCAGAAGTTGTTTCTGAAAAACATGCAATTTTACTCGGCCCATTTTTTTTTCTGTTCCTATCTGTACACCACTTTACGCGTTCGTTGTTCCCGACGTTCGGAGTTGTTCGTGTTTCGACGTACAAAGCAAATGTTTATCAATGAAACAACCGCAGTTGATGGAACTTGTTGTTCCCTGTAAACGAAACTACTGAGCCGCTTA
Source organism: Lasioglossum marginatum (assembly GCA_028455795.1). NCBI lineage: Eukaryota > Metazoa > Arthropoda > Insecta > Hymenoptera > Halictidae > Lasioglossum > Lasioglossum marginatum. The sequence goes on along the minus strand of CM052245.1, from coordinate 9,790,070 downwards.
CTACTGAGAGCCATTAATTCGAGAGATATTTTAGCTTGAATATCATGCGGTGCTCGGGAAATGCGTGTTAAAATGTCTCTTGAATTAATAGCTTCTAACCACAAATGTTCTACCACATCTGTATAGAGAATACTCGCATGTCTCTTATTCAAACTATTATTTGTAGCATCGCCGGTTTCGTGTGTATTAAATCAGTTAAATAAATTGTCCCGATCCTCTGTGCCTAGCACAGACACCAGTATTCCAATCAGTCTGTAAACAGCTTCAGCCGCAAACGTTTCATTCCTCGTTTTATAAAGAGGATTCGTGCATCCCGATTGCATGCACCAGCAAAAAATGCAATCTGTATCAAATTATATCAGCCTCCGCAACCATAATACTATTATTCCCGCCGCCAGCAGTTGAATCTATTCAATGAGACAGATTCAAATGGGACAGCCGCAGTGTCTCAGTGCTGCGGCAGCTCGCAGGCTCCTCGCAATAAAGACGCTGTATCTACGACAATAACAATAAAAGAGCGAGAAGGGGTGTCGGAGGAACTTGTATCTCGTCGTTCGACCGACTTCTTACGGTCCGTGGAGCCTCGAGACTGTGTCCGCTCGTTCAGTTTTCCCTCGCTTCCGAAATCAGAATGCGCGATACTTTGTCCGGTGAATATTTCAAACAGAGAAAGCGAGAGAAAGGGAGGGAGAAAGAGAGAGAGAGAGAGAGAGAGAGAGAGAGAGACCATAGCGAGCCTTCCGGGACGACAAGATTTACGAGACGCGCGAATATTCCCCGCGACCGCCGAATATTCTTGCATCATGATGCATCACTTTGTCGAAAGAGCAGAAACGGATTTCGCGAACGAGCCCGAACCCCGCAACGCGACGTTCCCCTTTTCCTCCCGTCGTTCCTCGTCTCGTTCGCCCTCTCGAGCCGACATTTCGCAAGCAGGAATTATGGTGTAATCCTGTTTAAGGCAGTACCGTCGACGAGCCGCGAATCAAAGCAGGAATTTAAACGGTGCAGATCCCGACGAGTTTGCGAGTCTAACGAGCCGCGGACTTGCTCGTCGCGCTCGACTTTTGCGAATACAACCGCACGCACGCACCCTTAAAACACCGAGGAATGGGTTCGAAACGGTTCGGAACACTCCCGGGAATATCCTGTATGCGGCCCCGGAGTTGATAATTGATTATTTTCTGGTTAGTTGCGTGATTGATTGTTTGAAGCACTCGGGGAGATCGTAATCGTTAATCGATGCATTGTTTCTCGAGTGAATCTGTAATCGGGTAGTCAGCGGATTCTGATGGATAATAAACATTCTTATATGTATTGTATCAATTACGAATTGCTCAAGTTGAATAGAAATTTATTAGGTCGCTCGGAAAGTTATTTCTTAATTCTCCAGTTTCGGTTTCGTTAATAATTTAATAAGTAATAAGCAACGTGTTAATAATAATTTTCATAAGTTGAGAGCTGATCTGATATTTCTACTGTTTCGTGTTTCATCCGGCCTTTCGCAGCCTGGTGATTCCATTTGGTATTCCGTAATAATTAATCGGTAATTATAGCCGGCCAGATTTTTTAAAAACTGTTCGACATCATTATAACCAGGATGTATGTGTAATACTAAATTTCTGAGCTAATCATGCTCACTGATTACATTTGCTTTGATTGCTTCAGTTATTCATTAATCATGATTGCTGGATTACTTACTAATCATATCAATTAATCACGAGCATATTATATATATATATAATCATTAATCACAAATATAATTGTTAATCATTAATGGGATTACTTTTTAACCGACCCTGGCTGAGCTACTTGCAATCAACAATAAGCTCTGGCTACGTTAAATAAATTGTCCAAATTGATTCAATCAAAAATTGAATTGTCTAAATTAATACGTTGATCATGTCCTTGCAGACCATTGAAAATTAGTTTCACAAGTGCTTATACAGTTTCATTAAAATTTATAGGATCTAGAAGCTTTAAAGAAGCGATCTCTGTAATAAAATATAAATCTGCAGTTTCGGTCCTGTTCATTAAATCACTTTAATTTGCCATAAATGGTTGATAGACTCTTTGGAAATCTTTGACAAGCCTCTCACAATTTATAGCATTTGAATGCTCTATTTTCTATCACGACGCGCTCAATCTTTTTAGAGCCCCTTTATACGTTTCATCCCCTGCGATGACGTTCCTTTATAAATTTAGTATGAAATCAGTAAATTTAGACGCTCGCACAAGCTGCTGCTGACTTTGAAGCTCGCGCCACGAAAACATTTTTTAAAGAAAGGAGTATTCGCAGATGCACCGAACACTGAAATTTGATTAAAAGCAAACGAAAACGTCAACCGTGCAGAGGCCCGAAATTGGAAGTTGGGTATAGCACATGACGCGCCAGGAATGCCGGGATATGACAGACATCCGTCGCCAGAAGGGATTATTTGCAATTCGTCAGAAATACTTTCTCATATTGTCTTTCAGCAAACGAGCCACGCGATGAAACAGATCTTGCCGATCTGAAATGGGTGTTAATTATAGAAACAAGCGACTATTGTTAACTAATCAGTGCAAGCGACTGATTTGTAGTATCATGAAATTGACAGGCATGTGTTCATTAAAATTGTTCACAATTTTTATTCTTATATACCAGCACGAATAAATGACACTTGTCGGCTACGAATTGTAAAAATAGGTCCAAATTTCTCTGCTTTCGTGACGAAGAGAATCTGGTAAAATGTTGTTAGTTCCCCGTGAATTGAAACGGAATTCCATTTTATTTTCATTGAAGAATACGTGGATATTCAGTGAATATAAATTTCCCTTTTTTCCTAGCAAATTACAAATAGACAGCGGATCTTTATGCAAAATAAAAATTTCTTACCGGAATTGCAACAAATTGGAGTGTGATAGACGTTCGTTTACGTTGAAAATAATATATTAGGTCGTTCGGGAAAAGTAATTTCGTTTTTCGCTGCCTGATCATAAGCGTCAACGAAGTTTCCGATCATTGTAATCGTAAAATAAATAGTGTCATGTCATTGGATTATGGAAAGAAGTTAGATTCACGCTTCTGGCGACACGTATTACCGCGAGACAGCGTGACGGGACGGTTCAAGGATCGTCGTCTGCTCGTCCGTCAGCCCGAGCTGCATAATGCACGCGGTGCAGCTACTCGACCGGACTGAAAAATGGAATGGCCCGGGACACGGCAGTCGGTGCAGCACGTCGAAACGCGGACCCCTCGAACCACCCGCATTATTTATTTAAGGCCAGCTGCTGCCCGATACGCAACGATCTAAACGCTCCCGCGAGCTTCCATTTTTCGCTCTTCTTTCTCTCCTTTCACCCTTTCAATTTGATCAGTAGTAAATGCTCTTCAATCACTTGCATATCATTAGTGTCACGATAAATTTTTCTTTTAGTGTATCAATTTTATTTATCAAGAATCCCAGGTAATATCTCAGAATGTTTATACCTCTTTGTAATAATAGTACGAATCCATGGTGACGGTGATGAGTTCTAAATAAATCCATATAAATTCGCAAAAATTATTCGTTTGCTTCATTCAGTCTCCAACTTCGTGTACTGAGAAAGGGGCATGTGAAAGGGTCGGGTACTACAGAAAATCAATAAGGAAGTATACAGCAATTATTATTAGCCAAGTGGCCATTTCGAAACTATTTTCGAACGACACCATGTAATTCCCAAAAGTCTATTGCCGGCTGTAGAAAGCGATTGTGTTTTAGTAAATTCGGAATTAGGTAAACGGTGAGTGGTAAAATGTGAACGTGGTAGAAATAGTCTACCGGTAAGCAGGATCCGAATGCAACTATCGACGCTGGCTTGTACAATCGACTACGGAACGCGGTGTAATCGGGGAAACATGTTAATTATTCCGGAGCTGTTAAAAGTGCAATCGAGTGGCGCTTGCAAATGCATGGCTCGAAGTAAGTATTTATAAAACGGTATTCTGAAAATCGAGGAAAACGTACTCTCTGTAGTAGGAAGAATGTATGCAGCGACCTACAAATTAAATGACCAATCGATTAGCTCCGGCAATAACTGGATTTTAATTGTTCTGATTGTAATTGGATATTGAATTGATGGGAGTCACGGCTTTAAAAATACATGGGGGATTCGAATCCATTCTATATTATTGTCTTACACGGCTGGGGAAAGAGACACAGAAAATAAATGGATGGATACTGGAATTATGCTCAATTAAAACGTACAAGTTATCAGATTTTCAACACAGGACATTCTCGTTAATGATAGAACTACAGGACTCATTAAATGACAGGTTCCAGGTTTATTTTATAATTGAACAGTTCAGAGGTCGAAGCAATTAACGAGCTTTCGAATTTATTTTACATTTCACGGCTAAAGCACTTGGCTGCTGCTCAACCCTTTTTCCATTTGAAACCAATTTCCTTTGCCCCGTGTACTATGATTTATTTTAAATTGATTAGACAAGAATATGTTGAAGAAAAGACTACGTTTCTATTAAACCATTCAAAATTCTCTCGTGCTAATCGATTCATCAGTGAACGATTAAAATGATAAAAATTCAAAATGCTTTTGGAAGAAACGCAATTTTGTCGAGTCTGCAGGGAAATGCAAATTTTCGAGATCGGTGGATCTATTGATGATCGAGCGAAGCAATTTTTAGCACGCCTATTTTTCAGCCCCTCCCATGGACGAAGTTGACAAATTAATTTGAACTCTGCCCGAGGGTAAGGAATCGATGATTTGTCTTCGTGTAATTACCAGAGACTTTGTGAAAGTTTATTGAGGTCGTCCCGTCGGGGTCGGGATCTTGGCGGCTATAAAATATCCGGGAAAGAATCCGAATCGCACGGTCAATGATTCGTGAACTCCTGATCGTCCGGTGTACCTCGAAATGAAGAAACTTTTCGAATCGAACGCGTCATACTTATCTCCTTATGAACGGTCCGATTGCCCCAAACAACCCGAGTTTCTCCGAGAACCATACGGCGGAGCACTGTTCGATCGCGATCTACGTCCCCGATGGTCCTCGAGAAGACATCCGCCATATTGTGCGGGAATTGTCCAGTTTACCGTGGCTGGACAATAACTTATTCAACCCCTCTTCTCCTCCCCCTTGTAGCAATCATTTTTAACCCTTTGCACTCGGAGTTATTTTAACTGGAAAATTAAACATTTCTTTCGATCTAGAATATTTCCAGTCCCTATGATTTTTGAAATTTTATGGATATGAAAGGTATAATACCTCATACAATACCCAAATGTTTAGTAATCGATTAGATACCGATATATTATATTTAATAATGTAAATAATATTTCGAATGGTACAGCAATTTTTAGTGGTGCCTCAGAGGGAACAACCGAGTACAAAGGGTTACTATTTTATACCAATAAGTTAAAGTTTATATGTCAGTTCAGAGTACAATAATTCAGATCAATTTGAAAAACGAAATGTCAGCTTTAGAAGGAAATTTAATTAAAGTTGACACTTATAGCGTTGAACGACGAAATCGTGGAAACGAGATATCTCGTCCATGGTAGTGGCAGGATTAACAGGCTTTTCAATAATTATGCTGTATTAAAAGGAAGCTTGGAAATGTCGTCAGCTCGCAGAGTAATCGCAGCCTCGCTAAGCGACGGCGACTAATCACAGGTATCACATAAACGAATTAGAGGATTTCTTGCGAGGTCTACGTCGTTCGGAGCCGCGTTTTTCTCGTGAGGTCGAGCCAATCAGTGACGGATGCGATTTACGATGGGCCGAGGTGTGTCGCCACACTCTGATTGCCGCGATAACGATTTCTTCGACCGCGTCCCCATAATTGACGCCCCGATCCCCGTACGTTTACACCGACGACGACGACGACGACGATTTCTTTCGTGGCGACGACGCGACGCGCTACGGCCCGAATCGAGCAAGGCGAATCGTAGAGCCGCGCGAAATACATACTTCTTTCATTCTTTCCCGGAACGGCCGACGATTTATCGATTCGCCGGGGCACACGGGCGAAACTATCGTCTGGGAGAAAGTACAGGAAACGGTGGGAACTCGCTCGAAACTTCTCGGGAAGAGTTTTGAGCGCGCCCACTTTTCGTAGACGTCGCCGTTGCGATCGATGCTCTGCCGCGGCCGACTCGTTTCGGACAATATTTTAGAATTTAGGACGATCAGTATTGCGGTCGCATGATACATCGTCGGAAAGTGGTTGGAGGAGTCTGTCGGTGGTCATTGCTGCCGCGAATGTTACAGTCAGAAAGTCGGAAGACAATTTAGGAGGAGGTGGAGTAAAAGTTCTCTTCACATCGCTTATTCGATTCTCACGTCTACCGAAAATGGGAGACGCAATCATTTGTCTATAATAAAATTTAAATATTTACGCGAACGTTAAAATTTATTCTACCCTTAAACGACATATTCGAGTTCGAAATATACCAAAATTCATCCGTCAGTTTGAATCGCTCGCCCGCCGGACAGAAAAGCGCCGAGCAACGCCGAAGCGAAAACGTCAAAAAATACGATCCACTAACGAACGATCCACCTCGGCTGCGAACTAGACAGAGAGATCGAAACGGGGAAGAACAGAAAGGTGGATAGAGGGTCGCTCCGTCGGAAAAACGCATCGTCACCGTCGACCGTCGGTAGATAGGAATGGGGAATAGATTTTTTCCCGCGGATATCAGCGGGAAAACGGCCGTGGTTCCGGGAGCGACGGCGCCAGAGCCGCAAACAGCTTCTATTGCTTCGGCGGGTGTCTGCCGCACGGAATGAGATAAGGACAACGTCAACAAGAGAAGGTTTACGGGTTCCCCTGGCTGCGTTTCGCCATACTTTTATACGCGTCGCCGTCTTGACGAGAGAGAAGACAGCCGAGCCGCCCGCCACCAAGAAAACGCCACCGTCGTAACTATCGTCGACGAATCACGTCGTCGAGATCGACAGTGGCGGCTAAGGTCACCGACGCCGTAGCCGGAAAAGAGCTAGAGAGGGATGAACATCCCCCTGGCGTCCTGGACCTCGTAAAGAAGCCTGGCGCCAACCACCACTACCACCACCATCGGCAATCCCCATAGCGCGGGAATCGCTCGGACGGGGGATGAGTTATTTACCCTCGCGGGACGCGAGAGCAACCGGGGGAAACGAAACCGCGCTGTTTTTCTTCGCGAACGCGTAACGAGCCACGTCGAATGGGATTCCGATAAGTTATTCCTACCCCCTTCGTGCCACCACACCCCCCATACATCCCCGCCACCCTAGCTGGTAGTTAAGATTGATGGTTTTCGGGCTAGACGATCATCAGTGTTACACGCTCGAGGCTCCGCGATGGCTACGAACCGGTCCCTCTTCCTCTTTCGACTCTTCTTCGTCTTCTTTCGGTGTACACCGACCCTTTCAGCTTTCTATCCGCGCCACAATAATCCCTCTCTAGTCGATCTGTTTCTACAGCCTGTTTTACGGCTGGATGTTTCGTGTCTGCCTGTTTATGCCCTACTCCACGGATAGAAACTGCCATCGTTTCCGCGGGATGTCGTACTATCAGAGAATAGATTAAACCTTGAATTCGTTGCGATGGAAGCGGAAATGGAAGCTGCGATCTTGAATGAGAGTTGTAAAGGTGTTTGTTTGCTCGATTGGCAGTGCATACTAACGATTGGGGTGACATCCGTGAGGCTTGTTTGGGCTGACGATGAGTTTAACAGTAGGTATTAACATTGACAAAAAAGTTTATTAACATTGACTATTTTACATTGTTTTATAAAATTCTTAATCTTAGTGCAAAACGGTGTGTAATAGTTCCTCTGAAAGAATTCTTTATAAGTGAAATTCATTTATGTTCAAGTTCTTGATAGGCACCGCCATTTCCATGCACGATTGCTATCTAGGATTAAAAATTAAATATTCACTTTGTTAGTGGGAATTGTCGTAGCCCGATTATCTAGGATTACAGAAAACCATCAGCAGTTTTTGTTATTTGCATAGACGCAGCCCCGCAACTTTCGTCTTTCGTGTATTCGGCACGGCTCGGTGGAGCTATAAGGATTATTACTGTTATTGTTAATTTTCGTGATCTTCCCGAGGAGACAGCCATCTAGAAATTAACTGGAAGTTGGCGTCGCGGCGCGGCTCGGCGCGATGGTCCTCGCTCGAAATTCTCTAACGATCTTGTTGCATTAGCGTTCCCGGGGTTCGCGAACGCGACTCGCTTCCATTTCACCGGCGATTATTATCGCCGTTTTCCTCGTTTACGCACCCCGACTCCCCGACTACGTGACGCCCCTGGATAAAAAAAATATATATATATACATATATATATATATACAAGTTGGGGCGGTTTATTGCGACCCTATCCCCGCGTATTACCCGTCCCTTCGAGACCCTTTATTCGTCGTTCGGCTGCAATTCGCGAAACCGTTTCCGTGTTTTCCTCGCAACGTGGCTGTTCGAGGCTCGTATCGCAGGGACTTTATAACAATCGGCGATTCTGCCTCGTTGGAACCTCGGATAAGCATCGGCGGAAATAAACTCGTGTCATCGGGCCGTTTCAGAATTCTTCGGAATTCCCTTCGCGTTCGGGGCAACGGCCGCGGCCCTTTGTGTCAACTACCGCTGTTCGAGTTGCCGAATCGATTTTCTGCGTGCCTAATCTTTTTCCGACCGATTGCAATTTTTTTGTAATTTCTTTTCCGCGTCATGTAGTAAACTAATTGTTTTACCTTTGTTGGGGAACAGGTTATGGTTCAATGTTGAAGATGTTGTACTCATCGAATGAACAAAATCGTACAGGTTTAAATAATTCGAGGTTGGAAGAAATGTCTGGCTTCTTGAAAAAGAATTCTTTGTTCGTAAATGGTTAAAGTTTGCTAAATCTTGCGACGTGAAAACTGGGCGCGGGTCTGACGTTTTCCGACGGAAAATTAAAAACCATGTTTGCCGAGGGTTCGACGATGTCGCAGGTTTTCCGATAGGGTTTTCTCATCGACGACGAATGCCGGGCACGATCCGCGAGGACCACATCATTCACCGGCGGATCGGCTGGCATAAGACACTTCTTCGTGTCGGTGGAAAGAGAAAGGAAAGAGTGGGCCGAGGATAGGGGACGCAAAAGATCGAGCGGGGAGAGCTGATGATTAATGACGGGGACCGCCCCTGGATTTTCGCTCGTGAACGCTTGCACCTCTGACGTTCTATCAATATTTTCGTTTCTGTGCCGGGTTCCTGTAATGACTGGCTCTCGGAGTCTCCTCCGGGGGCCGGCGGCGTCTCTTCCTTCCTTGTTTTCTTACGATGATGGAACTGCGCGATGAAGTGGATACGCCCGCGGTGAAAAAGAGAGCCCAGTCCGTACCCGTGCCTCGCAACGCTCCCAGCGCGGCCCGATGAATGACCCGCCCCGGTCTCCAGGTGTAAACCGAGTTTGATTTAAGACGGATTTCTGCTTTCAGAACCTGGAAATATCGATCCTCTTTCTTCTGCTTGATCTTGCCGTTTCGCCCATTAAATCGCTTCGCAAAGTTTCTTATACAAATTCGCGGTGACGCTCACAGTGTGACGGAAATCAACTTCTTTCCAATGAATCTTTTGCACTACGATTTATTTTGCCATTACGATTATTACATTTTCTTGTGAAAGAAGAAAATTTATCTTTATTGTATACCCACCTGTTCTGCAATCTGTAAAGATGAAGGGGAATATTACAGCGGAAGAGGTAAAGCAATAAAAATGCTCTTTTTCGACATTTTAAAATATTAAGCACCTTCCACCAACGATCGCATGTTTTACAAATCGGTTACTTGTGTCAAATTTTCGAATAAAACACTTCATATTAATAATAAAGCATATCGTCCATAGCATCGTTTCTTTAACATCGTGGAAGCGAGATATCTAGCCCATTGTAGTGAAGGGGTTAACCGAGGTTTAAATGAACGCGGCACAACGGAGTGGTTGAAACAGGTTGAGATGGCCGATTCGAAGGAAAATTAATGGTTGACGAGTGTCCGGGGACCGTCACAAAGGAAAAACTACCGCGGAATTAAACATCCCTCGGCATTTCGCGGCTCGGACCGGCACGGCGTGGCGACGAGTGTCGACGGGGACGCATTTGCACGTCAAAGCCCGGCCGATAACGCCTGGCAAATGCCTCTTCGACGACGATAATGCTAATACGGTTCCCGTTTTATATTTCCTCGCGGTCTCCTTCGCCGCGGCGAAGGTATATAGAATAAAGAGAGGGAGAGGGAGAGCGAAAGAGGGAGAGAGAGAGTAGCACGCGGACTTACCAGACCGAGCCGATCGAAATTGCATTCTGCCAGACGTGCTTCCGGGGAAAATGTAATTAACCACTTCCTGGCTGCTGGTGCCGGCCGAGCCACTCCACAGGGAACCAGTCCATGACTCTCTAGGCAAAAGTATTTTGCTCTCGCCCCCCGAATATTCAATTCCCTCCAATTTTCTATTATCCGTCTCCGCGAGGCACCGACACGTCTTCCGTGGCCAGCAGATCCAATGACTTTTAACCCGCCGATTCGTCCACTGTTAACCTCGAACATCTGCGGCCCCGGAATATCAAGCTCGAATTGATCGTAAGCTTCGGTCTACTCTCCGAATAAGATTCCCAGAATTGTAGAGCGTGGTGCATTGGATAGGTTTTGGATTTTTTTTGCGGAGGGAGCGGAAGTTTTCAAAGAGCGGCTTTTTGCATTCGGTTGTTCAATCTCTGGGCTTGTTCTGATATTTTTTTTTTACGGGAATATTGTGAAAATCGTAGGAGATAAGCTGAGTCGAAGTTGGTGTTTGTTTTACGAATTTGTACGGTGTTGCAGAGATTTTATTTTGGCGAGCGAAGTAGTGGTTCAATATTAAAAGTGCTTAAAATGGTACTTGCTAGTATTTTCTAATGTGGAGAACATGTAAATCACATCTGACCAAAATATCCTATGTTTTGTAAATTTTAATTATTATTCTTATATTTTCTAATTTTTCGAATTTAATTTTGAGAAAAGGTTTTTACTTAAACAGTAAAAGAAACATTAATGAAGTTTTAATCCGAAGTTTTGGTGTCCTGAAAATATCGCTTTAGAATCACGTGGATATTTAACTGAAACAGTTCCTTTTTCTGGGAGAAAGAGCAGCAAATACATATAGCGTTGACAAAGTACAAAAACGAGAACGGTAGCGTCGCCGCACCGGGTCCCGAACGGGTTGACAGAGTTGAAAGCAACGTTCGGCGAGCGATGCCGGTCGCAAAAACCTAATGAAACTTGCATCTAAGGTTCGTTTAAAGTTCGGTGTCCCGGAGCCGCAACCCTGGGAGTTAATCCCGGCCTCAGTTTCACGGAAAAACTTTCCACGGTTGCTCGAACGCGCCGCGTTACAGGGTTGCTTACGCTGTCGCAACAAAGTCTCCGTCCGCAAGCCCGACGCAATTTCGAGGGAACCACTTTAGGAACGCGGCACGCAGATGCTGCATGTATCATAGATATTACGAGGTAGCGACGAGCATCGTCTGGGAAAACGCTGCGAAAGATCCAGCCCTTCGAATCCACTTCGAACTGCCTCGTCCCGCTTACAGTCTCGCTTTGCTGATCATCCGAATTCGTGGTGTATTGTCCTTTGCCTGAAATGGAACTTTGATCAGTTTTTTACCTGGTCATATTCTTCATTTCTCCAAGCATTCTTTTAGCGGCTTCTTTACAGGACAGCTGAAATGATCCATTTCAATATTATTGTGGCTCTTTTCTTGTAACTAGTCGATGATAGAAGTTGGAATTTGTAGAGAATTAGTGAGGAATTGTGGATTTTTTGTCGGAAATGGAACATCGATTAATTTTTTACGAGGTCGTGTTTTATATTTATGCAAGCTTATATTCTTTATCCAGCAATCTTTTTACAGGACAGTTCGAATCCTTTGTATTTCAGGAGCATTTGTGTATTTTCTTTTAACTAGATGATGGAAGATAAAATTTGTGGACGACATTTATGATTGAAGAAAGAGGAGAAATGGTAGATTTTCTTTGAAATGAAACTTTGATCAATTTTTTATGAGGCTGTATTTTTTATTTTTACGAGCTTACATTCTTTATTCGATAACCTTTTTATAGGACAGTCTCCATCCTTTGTATTTCAGGAGCATTGTTGGAAATATATGGAAAATAATTATCATTGATACGAGATGGCAGTTTTCGTCTTTGTTGTATAAATTGATTTATACTTATTTATATTTGTTTCCATCTTCTGAAATACGGATGGAATTTTGAGTAGGAGAGGTCGGTTCAGAATTGGCTGCAAAGGAATTTCCAATATTGTGCTTTTATCTGTAACGCTTTTACAAAATAGCCCAATTAATCGATGTTTTTGGACGGCTACTTTTATTGCATTTCTGCTGCAATTTCTGATATTTTTATTAACAGATTGACTCATTGCGTGTTCTTGTTTTAATGATCAATTATTGCCGATGAATATTGTAGGAATACGTATGTATCTTATTTTTGTCATGCCTCAGTAATTATCATTACAAATTCTCGACATTTCAAAATTAATGGCTACCTTCTTCATTAAAAATATTTAAAATATCGTTAAAGAGACGGTAACTTGTGCCTTTATCCTAAATCGATAATATAAACGACGAACAATGAAAGAAGGAACTTCGTAAAATCGTTTTTAAAAAGACATTTCTCGACTTCCACATACCTACAACTCCTGGAGACATAAAGCAACCAACATCGAAGTGTAACAATTTCTGTGGAACGTATACGGGACATAAGAATCCAGATCAAGTTTGATAGAGCCTGTCTAAACAGTCTCGAGTATCCGAAAGTTGCGTCCACCTTTGTCTGCCTGCGTCTCTTTTCAAGATCGATCCTCGGGGGCCCGGTCGATCTAGGGAACGCTGCGCCTGTGCAAAAAAGTCACCGAGTTCGGTCGAAGAAGATGTAAATGGTTCTTGCCGAGCGCCAAGAAATCGTTCGACGATTCTTGCGTCGCGCGGTGTGTGGGCAGCCGCGGCGGACCTCCATCGTGGGCCCCTCGGCTCTAAAAGAAAGGCGGAAAGGGCGGTCTCGGGGGCCCAGAACGGGGCCCGAGGGGTGCGGGTGGAGGGGAGGGGGACACGGGGAGGGCAAGGCAGGCCGGGGGCCTCACACGGGGCCCGGCGTGAGTCCCGACGCGAGGAGGTCTCAATCTCACGGGATACGCCGCGAGCGCACGGGGTCCGTAGTCCGCGTACGCACACACAGGGTGGTTAAATAATTCCCGTTGTTCCATGGGACCGTTCTTATCGGACTGGTACCACTCTCGGGCCCACGGGACCTGCTTTCGGACCTACACTTTGTCGCTCTACCAACCAACCAGCCATTTTCACGCCGATATTATCAACGATTTAACGCATTCGATAGCGAATCCATGCGTTTTTAGATTCTTTAAACTGCTGTCTTCAAACACGTTCTGTGAATGGTTGAATTTTATTTTAGATAAGTTCAAGAGGTACCTTAGTTCAAACATTCATTGTAATCGATGCGAACAATTTATTATTTTGCATAAAAATCCAGACTTGATCCGTAACATTATGTAGAAATTATTGTAGTACGAAAATACCTGTTCGGTTCTCTCGAAATGATTCTATTCGAATATTAATGCAGGAAAAATTGGTGGGTACGGTGTTATTTTTCATAGTTTGTCGCGATGCAAATGGGTTAAACGTTCCGGGCCACCCTGTGCATGCATATACGTGTTCCGCAAAGGTATATACACGTACGCTCGCAACAGAGGAGATAGGGAGACAGAGGAGGAAAGAGGGAATCGGAGCGGTACTGGCCGAGTTTACAATGATTAATCGGCACCGCCTACTTATCGTGTTAGATTTAGACGAGTGGGCCCGCAGGGGTCAGCAGCCCTTGTATTTCGGCCACCACAAAGAGCCAGGCGCGAATGATTCATCGACTCGCGCGAGGAATGCACGACACATCGGAACGCGGATTTTTCAAACTTCGTACCACACTATCGTTCCCCTCTTCTATCTAATCGCTCAACAACTTACAACATACTTGTACAATCATTACCATTTCAAGTACATCCTTCAAACAATCCATTTTTTACCGTTGCTTCCCGCAGTTTAACTGTTTTAGTCATTTTGCAGTAGCCTGGCGAAAACATCTTTTCAATTTGATTATATGTGGTGCGATTATCAAACACGATGCACTTTCATCCATCATTGCCAAGGTTTTAGAATTATGTGAGAGCTATAGAGAAAGTATGAAAAAGTCGGTCAGATTGGACCAGTTTTTAACCAAAATTGACCGGCCACTGATTATTTCTTTCAGAATTGTATAATTTACAATGATTGAATTTGTAAATGTAGATGTAATTAATTACTGCTGTACAAAATGAGTCTGATGGTGAATAAGTTGCTGAGAAATGTGTGAAAAGAATTAGTCATGAGAAGAGTGCTTGATGTTGGTATCTAATCAATTATTAAACATTTAAGTATTGTATGAGGTATTATATCAATTTCGTATCCGCCAAATTTAAAAAATCATTGAGAATGGAAATATAAGTCGTGAAGAAATATTTACTTTCCCAGTTAAAATAGCTCCGAGTGCAAAAGGTTAATGCACGGTAGGTTTGGTGTTGAGTAACATCTGTCCATTTCAATGTAATTTTTCAGAGACTAGTCTCCTGTTGATAGTGACATCTGAAGGATCGACCCGTTTCTCTAATTTCTCAGAATATGTTCGATGGAAACGGGCCATCGTGTCGGCCGATTAATTTGTTGTCGGTGGGAGCAGAGCCGATGAAGTGAAGCCCACGGAAAAGGAGAAGCCGCGGAACCGGTGAAAGCAACCGCTCCGAGGCACACGCCTCGGCAGCCTCCAATTTGCAGTTCAGACTTCCGGTTGCACCGCGACAACAGCCGCTTCGCTCGCTGCCAAGCAAGCCTGACAACCTTCGAGGAACCAGAACGGGCTTGATCGGCGGCTAGACCTCTACACACAGTCTGCGGAACTTCCTTTCGCAAGGGTTTTCTCCAGCGCCGGAAGTTGCTTGCGTCTACTGCCGCGCCGCCTGCGGGAGACGTCGTCGTCGTCGTCCTCGTTCTCGTCTTCGCCCTCGTCGTCGTTGCTCGTTACCCAGGATTTTCGCGACGAACAGGCCCAGGCACACGCGCCTGGCTGCCTCCATTAAGTTTGGAAGACCGAACGATTCCCCTGATTGAAAGTTTGATCGACTACGGGAACGAGGTTCGGGTTCTTGTTTGCGTCTCGAGACGGCATCCTCCTACTTCCTGTATTGCGGGAACCTTCGGAATGTGAAGAATGCTTTTCTTTTGAGCGTCGTTTGCTCGGCTCGTCTTCTTTTGGTCGAAGATTTCCTCGAGTTCTCGATGTGAGATAATGATTTTTGCGCTAGCAAATCTGGCAGGAACATTGAAACTGCACTTCTTTTTTTTTTTTTTGCAATTTTATTGGGGATTCGAATGTTATTACTTTACGTACCTACAATTCTTCAATCTCTAGCATTTTAAATGCATAACAACGAAATTAGAGTCGCCGTTCGAGCGTAAATGGTTAAGGGACACAACCTGATGACCGATTACTAGACTGCGGATTTTATGCATTTATGACAAAAAATGAATAGGTCTAATTCGAAACAGTAGAAAGATTAAATAAGTTTAACAGTGTCGATACATTATTTCTAACATATAAAAAGTATTAATGAGAAAAATAAATTGTTACTGGTCTTTTATAGATCGTAATTGAAGTGTAAAAATTTTATTTTGCATAAAGATCCGCAGTCTACCGATTACTTTACAAGACTATGTCTAGAAAATATTACCTAATAATCACACTCTAAATTGTCCAACTCCAAAAATGAATGTATGAAGGTAGAAAATGTGAAACAAATTGACGCGTGCTATGTAAAAGGTTGACCACCCCTGCTCTAACTCCTGATAAAGAAAGATTTATAAGGGTAGGAACATCACGGCCGTTTCTCAGCCCGATAATCGGTAGCATAACAAATCCCACGCCACTGAAGCTACTCAAAACCGTCCCGTTTATGCTTAACAATGTATAATTACCTAACGGAGATACTAATCCTGTTAGCTATTTGCGATCCTGGCTCACAGTGGGCCATCTAAAATCGTACTCTAGTTCGCGCTGATTCGCAGAGTACAATGCCGTCTCATCCTCGATCGAACCCGCTGCTCGTCTTCGGCTCTCGCCGCGTTCTCCCCGGCTATATAATTATGACATTAGCGGGCAATTTCGCCTCCCTTATAGTTCTCCCTCTCAGTCCCTCTACGGACCTCTCGTCCGCTTTTCTCCTTGTCCGTGTGTCTGCTCGATCGCTCCCGGCGGTACACGTCGACTAGACTCTCCCTTTTGCCATTTCTCTCTCCCTTGTCCTTCCGTCCTCCCCAACCGAATTCGAAGATTCCCTTTGAAGCACCCACACTCCGGGACACTCCCAGATGATTGACTATGAATATTTATGCCCGATATATCTCGTTCGTGCGTTCACGCGGCTGTTAGAACTCGTCCGGGACGGTTTAAACTTTGCTCCGACGCGACGGTCCGCTGCCCATGCCCGGGCGAGCTCGGTTGCACGAAAGGACCGAAGAGAGACAGTCCAAATCATGACTCCTAGAACTTCTAACCTGTAAAATTTTATGGAAGAATTCGCAAGAAATAGCACTTTGCTAGCTCTTTCCATTTCCGGGGGGAGTGACAACCAATCGCATCTTGCCTAGAATTCCCGAAGGGGGTCGAGATGATATCCCGGCAGAATTTTTAATAATTCTTAATGGACGTGTTGTCGGTCGGTTATCGATGGGACGGCGAGTCTATCACAGGTACGTTCCCCGGTAAAAAGGCCACGAAGAGAACTCGTAACAAGGAGAGATTATCGCGATAGAACCAGCCGAGGGACAAGCCACCGCTGTCGTGAACGCGAGGCGAGAATTAATTACCGCAGCAAATGTCGCCGCGACGATCCTGTCTCGGAACGTTTCGGAACTTTCGAAATTCCCCGGTCGGAACAGGGGCCGTTTAACGGTGTATTGACAACATTAAGCCGGGCTCTCACGTACCCGTAGTTATTGGTGGCTCTAGCCACGGTAAACTGGTCTACGCTGGTCCTGCCAGAGGCTGCAGTGGCCATCGTGTCTGTACACGTCCCTCTCTCTCTATCTCTCTCTTTGTGCACGTGTGTCTGAGTCAGTGTGTTAGCGGGCGAGAGAGAGGAGATAGATCGAGATAGAGAGAGGGAGAGAGGCGTGAGAGCTGGACGGGTCCCATAATGCCACGGGATTCGATGTGGGAACCCATAACCCAGCCCGAACGCCGATTAGTCCTGGGCCACCGCGTTGTTTACTCTGGACAGCTCCTCCCTGCCACCTAGTTTACGTTATTATATATGTTCGTCCACGCAGCCATCGACCGCCGGCGTGGATACAGCCCACCACCGTCGGCTTTTTCAACCAAGAACGCTGAACGTCATCGTCGCAAAAAGAACGTTGAACCCCGACGCGCGAATCCGCGAGATGATTCCGAGCTGATTCGACCGCTGGTCCGGCTCTGGGCACGCAGAACCATGCAGACCATTTTTATCTCGCAAACCCGCAATCTACTTACCAATTTACCTGAAATCGATGGAAGGGGGTCAAGTTCCGAACTGAGAAAACCCGTTTCCTCGGAACGGAGCGCTCGTTTCCTAGACGATATCCCGGTTGCCGTTGTACATATCCCAAAACGAGTATGACCGAAGGTAATTAGGCAAACGTTATTCCGTTCGTGAAACGGGCCACCGGATATCGGCCGGAAGAGCGAGTCAGCCTGCGGCGGAACTTATTCTTTCGAATGGCTTGCGAGCGGCTCATTAAAGAGCTCCGGTGCACAATGTTTCCCATGTGAGCGTTGCGCTTTGAATATAATAGATCGGTGAATCGGGGCATGGTAGACGAACAACAACGTTCGTTGGAATCCATTCCTCTTCACGTGCAGTACATCGAAATTAAAGGTAAATACCGTTTTGGCGCGAGAGAGAGGTTTTGCGAATCACATCTAAATTCTCGAAACTCTCTTCCTCTCAGATGATCTCTTCTTTCGAAATTCGCATAATCATCGTGGTTGGAGCGGGACGCGAAAAAGTCTCGCATCTCAAGATTAGCTAATGAAAAGCGAAAATGTTCCAATTTCCTGTGATTCGCTCCCGGGGAATTCTGTCCGCGAGACAACGGGTTTAGTCTTCTTGCACCCCCGGCACACTAGTCTCCTCGTTTCGCTGAAATCCACTAGAAAATGGAACTCGGAACACGCGTATTAACAGGTCTCGGCCTGTTAATACTCTTCTCGATCCACCGCGACACTAATTCTTTAGCCCTTGTTCTTTATGCCAGACGAACTGGAATTTTAATCGCGATAATAAACCTGCGGATCTTCTTACAAATTCCTGCTACAATCGACAACTTTAATGGACAAATTGTTCGTTCTCTTTATTAACGAATACTTTAACACTTCGTTTAATTCTGCGAAGAATACGCTTCGAATATTTTCAAAAAAAAAAATCTTGATCCTCGAAGAGCTATTACTTTGCAAATTACAATTTATGAGAACATTTCGAGGCTTTCTCTTTACAATATATTATAGGCATTCGCAATCCGCCAGTGTCGAAATAAAAATATTTTATTCCCCGCGTCACATTATTACCGCGAATATTTATTTCACGCGCAGCGTCGGAACAAAAATATTTTCCCCGGCCGATCTAAAATATTGTTTTATCCCAGCCATTCATCATCTACTATTTCAAATAATATTTTAACCATTTTCCCTTTAAATCTCCGCCACCCTACATTGCATATTTTCAATTTTATTCGCGTTTTCCGCGCGGTTCCAGCGATTTCACATTTTTCGCGCGTCAGACCGAGCCACGTCTTTTGTCCGGGCGAGCGTTTTTAAAAATCCTTCGTTAATGCATCGGGGGCCGCGTTGAAATTCGTTAAACAGCCTCTGAATTCGGCGTGTATCGGACAGCCTTCCGTTCCAGGCTTCATAATTCCCCGGGGTTCGATTTAATCGGCGCAAATTGCGCAGCGTCGCGCGGTTTAACCACACGCCCCTTTAAAACACTTTAAACCCGGGGCTACAGAAATACGCCTGTATGTACATATGACGAAAACCTAGAATACTTGCTTCTAGTATTCGACGATTTACTGCGAGATTCCAAGATCATCCGTGTTGAAGGATACGATTGGAGTAGAGTTTTTTTCTAATTAAACTAAACTCAATTTTAAAGTAAACTTTATTGTAAATGAACACGGCGAATAGAAACTATACTTTACATAGAATATACCAGGTATGTCCTGCCTAAACCGACGCTTGGATTTCAAGTTCTTTCCAGAACTGTTTTATTTCAACAATCTGTATTTTTCAAAAATAAAATTTCGGAAGGGGAGACAGATGGATGAAAAAATTAGATAGGTAGAGGAAGGAAATGCAGGATGGAAAGTACGAAGGAGAGAGAGAGGGAAGAGAAGGTCAAGGGAAGAGAGAGTGCGAGAGAAAAAAATATGTATATAAAGAGTATATTGTAAAGGGAATGGAATCTCCTTGTAACCCGTAAGGGAAAAAGAAATAAACATACATACAAAAACAAAATATCTTTCCGTTGTCCAAGAAAATAGACATTTCGTGACTGGGCTTTCGATTTAAATGCCGCCGTAGTGCCACCGTCGGATCGAAAGTGTTAAACCAACCTGGGAGAAAATTTGGTGAAATCGTCCGTCAAAGGGACAAGGTCCGTCGGCAACGGTGTCCCGCTAATTCGGGAATTATTTGGGCAAACAGCGGTTCCGTTCGACGATTGTCGGCGGACGTGGGAAATCGAAGAGCCGCGGCTTCCGAATTCTCAGGGAAATCGTAGGTGCCGTTCGATCGACGTCGCTCGTGAGCACGGCCTGTTTGCGTTTCCCATTAGATCGCGGCTTTCCGCGGGATTTCCTTTAATTCCCGTCCTCCGGCAGAATTTTCTTTCCTATCTGATACTCCTCGAATCGGATCAAATCTACTAGCCATCACGAAAAAGTTCGTCCGACTTCCACCATTGGAACACGAAATTTTCAAAATATTCCTGACATTCAAATTATTATAGTTTCGCCAAAACAAAATCCTGCCATAATAATCTTGGTCTCATTTTGAAGCACGAGGCTTCTACTTTCACAGGACGTTGTTCATTTTCTTCTAAAATATTTTTCCGCGATGCAGCAGACGACAAAGCGAAGATACGTTTTTTCTCGGAAATGCTAGAAATTTAAATTTCTGTAAAAGCATTTGAAAAAATTCTATTCGTAATTGAATCTGCCACAGGATTGAAGATTGAAGCTTCCTCTTTCGAATCAGCCCAAGCAACTTGATTTACGATCATTTCTAGCCGTTTTATTAACCTTTGTCCACTTATTCTTCACCCCCATGGCAATTTGATTAGACTTTCATGCGGTTCCATCGGCCTTACGGTGGAGCAGCGTGTAAGAAACAATTTCTAGGAAGAATCGAGGAAGATTCTGTGCGATTGGTAAAGCGGGGTTCGAACCGCGGGAAGTAGTCGAACTCGAGGGTAGTTCTGCGGGGATCTGTGCACCATTCAAGTTCCGTTGACAAGGAAACGGTTCCGGAAGAATCAGCGTGTCGGCGTTCTTCGTCCTCGTCGTACTCTCCAAATAGAGAATAATGGAGAGTGAAATATTAACCAGGCAGGAGCGCGGCGTATTCTCGTGCGTAGGTATATCTGGCAGGCGCTCGCGCGCGCGACGGCGGCGGCTGATTTCCATTTTCATAGGAGGAGCTCCACGACAACGGGGCTGATCCATAATATCGTCCCGGGGAATCTCGTAAAAAAGAAGAGAAAAAAAAGAACGAAAGAAAAGAGAGAGGGGATGATATCACAGAAATAAGAGAAGCCCGTTTTATTACCGGCGACGAAAAAAAAAGTCGAGAAACGGGGATGGTAGTGGTGGTGGAGAGAGAGAACGGATAGTATTTGAAATCCATCTTCGAACGGGCGATATGTACCTTTAAGAACGAGTCGATTCGATCGCGGCCGACGACGAGACCGTTTCTCCTGTCCTCGAGGACATTAATCTTTGGAGTGCCGCAGCCCCGCGCGCGCGTCTTTGCCTCGCGCTTTCCATCCACGGCCGTCGCGAATTCACCTCGAAAAACCGGCGAGAGACCGTGGCTTTCAGGTTTTGCCACTCGAAAGACCCAAATGGCTCCGAGAACGAGCACCTACCACGAAAGATACTCCACGCGTCCCGTCATCTGTTTCGCTTCTTCGAACCAACCCCTATTCCGATGCCGAAGCCCGCCCATTACACGTTATTCGTTCACTTCCCAAGCTCGCTCCTTCCTCTTCTTCTTGCTGCCTCCGTAATTTCGTTGCGTGATGCCGAATCGAATTCTTCGCGTCGCTTTTTCCATCTTTGACGCCTTTTTCCCACCACGGTACGATGATCTGCGTTCTTGATGGATTCGTTTTTCGGGGATAGAAGGGACCAGCAAGTTGGCGAGGATGTACTCTTGTTTCGTGGAAGCAAAGCTACAGCTCGGTGGCTTTATCAATTCCCATGGTTAGATAGAAGATGTTAAGAAATTTATTAATTCATGTTACGGGAGTTGGTTTAGATATATTGTAGAGAGGCTCGACTATAAGAGGCGAGACTTTAGGTACCACTTTCATCATCCAACACAAACGTTCCTCGAGACAAGACAAAAGCAATAAGCAAAGTTTGATTGGGAAAGTTTCGTATAAAACTGTTTATCTCGCATTTTTCGAACCAACCGCAAAAAGATAGATCTTGCAGTCGCTTTTTCTAAGCGAAAGCAGGGGAGAGAGAAGGCTGGCAAGATTCTTCCGCCGTTCCGAACCGTCTACTCCTGTTCCAGACCGTTCGTTCTCGCGTTTCTAGTTTCATCTCGTTTCGCTTCACTCTGTTCTTGGTTTCATTTGGTCTTGTTCCATTCCACTTTCCCCGCGTTCCGTTCAACTGTTCCGGGTTTTCCCATGGTTCCTTACGATTCTGCTTTCATCTTCTTCCATTTGGCCAAAAATGTAAAAAATCACATGGAAGTTTTACCCACTTTATAGTGGATATTTTAACAAAATTAATATTTATACACACGATGGCCGATCAAATGACCCATTAAATACTCACTCTGGCTTTCCCCCTTAAGGTGTATCGCGTGCGCGCCAGAAACGGGCACCTGGGACTTTTTCGGCTCCTTCTTTCTTGTCTTCTTGCTGGCTAGATCCTTTTAAGGATCCCGACCCGCCTGCCGAATCCTTCGCTTTTTCTCGAACGACGTCGATTTTCGGCAAGAGACTGCTGTTTAACCCTCGTTCACCTCGGGTTAAGCCGAAAGCAGACCGGTGCTGAAACATGTAAACTTCTTTAACATTGTTATTTCTGCGAGTCTTTGTCCATTTAAAATTCATTATCTGTTATCCATTATGTAAGAGTGTGAAGAGTGTGACTGTTGTTCGAAGGTTGTACAAAATCCAATCTAATAATTAATAATGTATAATTTAGGAGCATGTGAATTTTCCCGGCCGAAGAGTTTCTGCGCTGAGTCCACGTCGTTATCGGATCCGATCAAGTCCGGAAGATTTAATTTTTTCTTCCCCAGCTGTGGAAGTTTGATCCGGCATTGTTGGTCAGTGCTTCCCCCGTCGGATCATCGGAAGGGAAACGGAGGAAGGGTTTTTAATCTCTCGCTTGGAGGGAGGGGGGGGGGGGAAGGTCCTGGCGTTCTTCCGTCGAGGAATTCTTCTGGACCCGAACTTTGTTGGGATTCCCTATTGTCGATTTCCACTGTGTCTGCGGAATTTCTTTCAGCGTCGCTGATGTCTCCACAGTCCGCTTTGATATCCGGCAGGTTTTTGGTTTCCCCGCGAGGAACGGAAGCCGTCGCGATATCCGGCGTCCAGTTGAATAGATCGATTGACTACCGATATCGTCTGGCAAACTTCCCTTTTGTCGGGGGTGTAGCCTCTTAATCCGTGTTCTCCTCGATTTATTTATCTTTCTCAAGAAACAAAACTGTCTGCTGGACAGCTCAATATAACCCACATAGCAGAAACACGTCTTTAAGACGCCTTAAAGGCGTCTGGTGTTTGATCATGATGTAATGAAAGTTTAGAAGGTGCCTTTGGGATAGGTCTAAGTAATAGTTATATACATGTATAAAGTTCCATCGACATCAATGAAAAATAGCAATAATTGTAAGATTCTGCGATTTAAATGAATCGCAAATCGATATGCGTCAACCGATTTCAATGAAACTTTGTACATGTATGTAGCTTACTTAGATTTACAAACTACGTGTTTTAAATTTTTTTAATTTTTGTTTCAAGAAGAATTATTTACACGTCAGTTCGTTCATTATTTATTCTATTTATTCAGTTCATTCGTTATTTACACGTTGTAATTTATTTGATGAAACGAAATTTTTGGGAGTTTGTTCTAGCTGTTTGATGGAAAAGGCCCACTGTGTGACAATGGTAAATGTTGGTACGGATGACGGAAGGCAGAAAGAGAGAGGCGGACGCGGTTTTTCAAGCGATCGGCCATAAACGGCCGAAGACAAGGCTGGCTGTAAATGGCCGCGACGGGAGCCACGGACGCCACGTGTACGCTCGTGTTCGTAAGTTCTGACGTAGCCCTCGGTCCCTCGTTCTCTCGCTATCTTTTCGACGAATCGTCCTTTTTACATCTACACCGGTGTGTGCCACTGGCGGCCGCATTTGCAACCGCATTCGCGCAGATGACTCGCGGGAAAGGAGAGGGCAAGATGAATATACGAGCCGCAGGCCTTGGGACACGCGAAGCCGCGGAAAATGCTGTTATCGAGCTGATACGATCCGTTCCCATGATTTCTCATTCTAAAATTAACGCTTCACTTACCGGCGAATTTTCTAAAATCAAACGTGAACAGTTGAGCTGTTCCCAATAGATTGTCCAAAAGCGACAGCAGATTTCAGAAGAGATCAATTTTTGATCACTCGGTGAAGAATTTAAGCATCAATCTTAGTCCGTGAAATGGTATGGGAGCTCGAAAGACTGAAAGCTAGAGAGGATCGTTTCGACTTGAATTCTGTCTGAATATTTTCTGCTAAGGGTAGTGCTTCACCGACGTTCGACATTTCGAAGCAATTTTCGCAGAATCGCAACTGTCGACTAATTTTCCCGGAGTCTCGCGGGAGGCAAGAATTCGGATGCCGGGAGTACAATCGCTGGCTCGATGCGGAATCGCTCGGCGCGTTTCAAACACGTAATCGAATTTCAGCTCGGCAATATGTCATCGAAGTTTGAAAGCCTGTCGCTCCTCAATCCTAGGCGAAGGACCAAACTGTCGAGTGGTGTATCGTGTCTAGCCGCAGTCTATCTCGAAGTTTCCGAGTCTGCGTCATCTCTATTAGCCCCCCCTTCTAACTATACAACTTATTCTCCGGGCCTTGCATCTCATTGTCTACTTGTAAAGACGTAATTCACTCTGATCGCTCGTCGTTGCTACAACATAAACGTACTCTGCGAAAACAATACACGAAAATCTACTGTTCGTACAATATGCCGGATGGGTCTGGAAAGCAGCGAAACAGATTACAGTTCTAACAGTCAATCAAAGAGTCTGAATCACCAACAGATTACAGCAACATCACGGAGAAAGAAAATGACGATCGCCGTCGTCCTCGAAGGGTTAAATTAATTGATAAGAAAGTTTTCCTATGATAATGGCAATAATTGTGAAACGAAAAGTCTGGAATCGATTTTTTGACCGGTGTTGGTAAGTTTAGTGGTAAAGTCTGGGTCCAACTTTTCTGCTTTAAATTTGCAAGTCCGAAGGCATCGTCTGTCACGACGTGCTCGGTTACGTCGGATAGAATTGATTTCGCGAATACGTCACCCGATTCGCCGGATTTCCTTACAAAGAAACTTTTCACGTACTGGAGCACGCGCGCCCGGCCACCTTCCGGACCTGCCGGACTTGATCAGGTCCCTTTAAAAGCAGCAAGATAGGCCAACAAAGCGTCTTTGTACGGTCCAGGGGCCGGGATTTCCTCGAGACATTTGTAATCCTTCAGGAACAGGTGAGGGCATTACCGGAGCTCGACGCCCGTACGTTCACATTAGACGACGAGGATGTAATGCGAGAGCGTGAGCCTCGGGTACACAGCCCCCGCCGATAACGCCATTAATAATACCTCTGTGTCTCGTGGTCGGGCCGCGCGCGCGTTTCACCGGGTCTAATGTATCGCGGCCGCACGCCCCCGCACTTGCTCCCGCGAGTGTTGTTTACGTGAACGCGATTGAATGCGTCGACCCGACGCCCGACGCGACGTTCTGTTGAACCCTGTAGTCGCGTCTTCGCGGCAGCATCCCCTCCATACCGAAATCTCCAGGGTGCTGTAATTAGCGGGAAATGCTCGATCCGGCTACCAGCGAAAGCCGTTTGTCGCCTTACCGCCTTCCCCCGAAAATCAACCCTCCGATGGCAAACCGAGTCGTTCATTTCTATAGCGAAATTTCACTCTTCAATTTGTTTGGATGCAGACGATTTTTTCAAAATAATCAAAATAAAACAGTAAAATAAAGCTGGAAGCGCTTGTATTCTTTAATTACCATTTTGTTGAAGAGAAGTAAGTGACATTTCCAATGGTGTGACAAAAAATGCTTCCTATACCTAAAAGTAATCAGTACTCAATCTTCTACAAATCTCAATATAAGAAATTCGAAGAATTTTATTTTTAATAAAAAAAGTTTTGAAATAATTCTGAAATAGGCGTGAACAGGTAATTCATCATTCTGGTCCACTGTGCGTCGTGAACATATTTAGAGGTTGCATAAACAATTTGAGTGTATTGTGGATTTATAAGTTACAGAAAATATTTCTTTCACTTCTTACCGAAAAATTGATTTGCGAGAAAAGTGTCCCGTGACGGGTGAAGAAGGATTAAGGGTTGCCGGAATAAAGCTGAGGAATGCGAAGGAATGCGAGAATCGGTGCAGCAGAGGTAGAATGCAAGCACAGAAAGGAAATCGGTGGAACAACGAGAGGAAGGGTTGATGGCCCACCCTTCGGGCCACGGACCCTTTGCTTCTCGGCGATCCTTTCCGCCGCAATATTTCGCGCGCGGATATTGAATGGCCCGGTGATTCGTGTTGATAGGCAATTTGCCAATTTCCACTTCTTTCGCCAGGGCTGCGTGCTTCCAGCTCCGCTCTGGATTCCCCTTTCATCCCTTAACGCCGGACGAATTTCTGCTGTCCGATCTACCAGGACGTGCCGGCGCATTCTTTCCCCGTGACCTCTCTTGCACTCTTGCGCTGCTGCTGCAACGATGTGCACCATTTAGGTGGAGAGCCTGGTGACGATCGCAATCGGGCTCCTCGATAAGGGATGCTCGAGCGATTTCGTTAACGATAGCGTTTCTGACGTTTATCGAGATATCCTTCGCTCCCTTTATCAATCTTTTCCGTATTTTTTTAAATAGTGTACCGTGGCTGGGAAAGGTATTTTTTTAACGGAATCTCTTACAACTTATGTGGAACTAGAAGTTAACTTCTTTTTTAAATTAGTTTCAGTTAATTTTAAGTGGTTTGATCTTTTTAGCACTGACAGTCCTGTCAAAGAATCGTGCGGTGGACACATACCTTTGTAAAATATAGTATTAATTTAATTTTTAATTTCTGTTTGCGATAGGAATGAATATTAAATGTATTGATTTAATTACTGCATTTGCCATATTCATTTTGAAAGCCCATGTAGCGAACAATGAATTCTTTCGTAATCATTTTAATTTTGTGCAGGCTTGGATTTTGCTGTGTTTTCAGTATCGACCCGTGCTGATACATATATATTCAGACTTCGACCATGTTCTCTATCATTAGTGAATTGATTCAGTTAATTAAATCGTTTAATCTTCCATTTACAGAGCTACTCTAACATTGACCAAGTCTCGCTATGGAAATATTGCGTAGAACAAAGGGAACAATATCGTATAATGCGATTAATAAAATATATATTTAAAATTGTAAGAGTATATAATATAATAATACGAAAATGTAAAGGGTGCCTCTGTGCAAAGGGTGGGGTGGTATTTGGTGCCAGAAATTCAAATTTGGTACATGTGGCGCATTCCGTGGCGGAATGCCCAAATTTGTTGGCAAAAGTTACCATAACGTGACCACTGTGGTCGAAGTCGGAATGTTGGGATAAACTTTCGAAAATCGGTCAAATCAGCATTAAAACAGTATTAAAAACATGTTTTCCAAAGGAATTTCCGGCGATCCGAATAAAAATCTCCTATCATTTTAGTGTCATTTTCAACTTTAGGAAATTGGGTTAGTTCTGAGTTGGTTTTGGGTTAGTTCTGGGTTAGATTTGGATATGTGTATGTTTTATTTTTATTAAACGTAATCCCGGTAAGGTAGAAAACGATAAGAAATATTTTTCGAGTCGCCAGAAATCCCTTTGGGAAATATGTTTTTTATAGAAAATAAGGAAATGTGATTTGATTGATTTTCAGAAGTTTATCCCTTTTGTGGCGGATGTCGATATTTTTAATTTCTATTTTATAAATGTATACTAGTTTTCCATTTGACCGACATTATGAAATCGGAATTCACATTATCGACATCTTGACAAAACAGAATCATACATTATCGATTATCGCACAGACTTAATCTGTCGGTAAGTTCGGCTAATAGTTTGAGCATTCTGCCACTACGGTGAATGGCGCTGCACGGACGTTTGAAATAAGGATCAATATGGCACTGTCCTCTCCGAGCTAAGAAAAGGAATCTAATGATCAACAAACTGCTAAAAGACAAATGGAAAACTCCATTTAAAATAGATACATTCCTGAAAAACATTAGCATCAGAGCCCTAAGCACCATCAACAACTACAGCACTGCAAACAACATGTTTCTCTAACAACCCATATTCCCAAGTATATCCCATATTCCTCGAGCAGACTAAACTAGAAAAAGTCATATGTATAAAAGTGAATTAGTTAGACGATATTGTACAAGTGCAATAAATAGACTGAATAGATGTATATAAGAGCTTAGATAATAGGAACAAATAGTAAGTAAGATATAGTATGAAGTAAAGAACAAACTGTGATATGTTCAAGCTATGTACCAAACCGAGAAAACGGATACCAAACATATAGAAAATAAGAGATATAGTGGATATAGTTCATATAGTTACATCTGGTTATATACATAAATATATGAATATATGTATTAGTATATAGACAAATAGATATAAGTACAATATATGTTATGTTTAATATATTTAATATGTACTGTATACAAGCCAGCTTATGGGCCAAGTTAGGCCTAAAGCTTAAATAAAAAAAAAAGAAAAAAAAAGAAATAAGGGTCATCTTCAGCTAATGGACCAAATTTGGCCTAAAGCTTTAATAAATAAAAAAAAATAAGGGTCATTCTCCATGCCAAATCGATCACTTTTTGCAGGCACCATCGTCGATTTTGTTCAAAATGAAATATGTTGTAGTTTATGTGAAATTGGGGGGGGGGGGGGTTATATATATTACTAATATAACAATATTAGTAACCACATAACAAACATGCTGATTGTTTATAAGCTCGCTTTGCAACAGCATTACCAATTACTTACTTAAACCCCTCCCCCCCATTATAGGAAATACGGTAAGAATATTATTTGTTCTAAAAACTGCATATTTGGACTATAATTTGTACTTTTTACGGTATACGATGCATACATCAGACCTGGGTAAATTTTCTTTGAAATCATTTATTTTGCCACGTTATCTTCAATACTGTTATTTGAAAATAAGAACGAAGATTTCTATGCATTTCAATACAACAAACTTGGATAAAATCCTATTTCTATTAAAATATGTGTGGACAATATATATTGGAGTATTCAATGATGTATGTTGGCAAAGGTGAAGAGAAACATCCATATATACAATTGTCTTTAATTCATCGACTAAAAACTAAGATCACAATAATTAATTCTATCGCTGCTTATACATTAAAAAATATAAATTTAGAATTTATATTACGATGAACGATCGAGGAACAGCGGTGCAGCTTAGCTGCGACTCATCTCCCCCTCTGATTTCATTCCAATCATCTTACAACGTATTTTCATTAAAAAAATAGGACTATTACGAACATATTCATAGGAACACCTTCCGATAGCTATTCGCGTTCGCCTAACTTCATCGATTAAGTGTTTACTATATACAATCTCCTTATCGATGTAACAAAGATAAATCGAATTTTCCTATCACATCATACAAAAATATTTCGTATCTTACACAAATAATTCGAGTATTTATCACAAAGATATTAACAACCCACCCGCGATATCATTACCCATTTATTTTATAAATATATATAAAGATTGGGCAGTGAACTTCATCAGCAACGGGTTAGCACCATGATCAACACCGCATCGATGTTTCCTTAACACGTTCCGTGCCGAACCATATGCTTTTTTGTACTGTATTTTTTGTAACACCTCATTCTTTTGGTGGGAATATATTCTACAGTCTTAAACTTGTTATAAAATATATTTTTTAGCGCATTAAATCAATATGCCAGTGTATACCACCAGTGGTACACGCGGCCTGGAAGGATATTTTAACGTGTAACATCCGTGGTACACGCGGCCTGGAAGGATATTTTAACATGTAACATCCGTGGTACATGTGGCATGGAACGTGTTAAACATCGATTCCATCGGACGAGGAGTCTGTGGCCTCTTCAACGTTATTTTGATGTCTCGACCTGGTGTGTCTCTCTAGATCTCTCCTCCGTACGAGTATCTTGCCGCACAGTTCGCACTTGTATGGAGTCTCTCCATCCGAATGCAATCTCACGTGCTTGTTCAGGTTGCTGGGGTCACCGAATGGTCGGTCGCAGTACCGGCATTTCAACGGTTTGTAGCCGGTGTGGGTCCTGAACACGAGCAAAAAGAACAATTCGTAACATGGTTCAGGAGACTTAGGAAAATTAACCCTTCGAGGACTAGAATCTTCTAGATTCTAGAGTCTAGAGCAGGACTGGGAATTTTTGTCTCAATTGAGATAAGACCGTCCCCACCATAGCGCCCAGTGTCCCCCACCAGCGTCCGAAAGGACGCTTGGTGGGGGAAGCAAGCGTTTGAGAGGCCCCGTATCCAGCACTGGTCTGGAGTCTAGAGAACGAAAGAAACATTCGTACACTGATGTGGTTTTTTTTCGAATCTACGGTACGCTTTGATTCAGTGATAGTTAGCTCTACAATGAAATGAATAAACACAAGAATCTCCTTACCTGATATGGATCTTGAGCCCGTATTTTCTCGAGTACACTTTGCCGCAATAAATGCACAGGTGTCCCTGCTTCGATTTCCCCAAGTTGCTAACAATCGTCTCCATCTGAGCAGCATGGACGTCTGCAGGTAGTGGTGGAGGATTCGGCTGGGCATTGAATGGTACTACGACGCGCGCGGTACCTTCTCTTGGAGCAGGACAGATACTAGAAACCATGTTTGTCTGATGCAAGTATGGCCTGAACGCCGAATGCCTGAGGCCCAGTTCCTTTTCCAGCGGCGACACTTGAGTGGAAGTGTTAGGAGAAATCTGCGTGGATGATGAAGAAGGAGATGGTGTGTGTGTTTGGTTTAACGATGAAGAAGGAGGTGTTTGTTTGAGCGATGAAGAAGGAG
This sequence comes from Lasioglossum marginatum, assembly GCA_028455795.1. Classification (NCBI taxonomy): domain Eukaryota; kingdom Metazoa; phylum Arthropoda; class Insecta; order Hymenoptera; family Halictidae; genus Lasioglossum; species Lasioglossum marginatum. The sequence goes on along the minus strand of CM052245.1, from coordinate 9,759,315 downwards.
ATGGTTCGTTGAATGACGAAGAAGGAGATGGTTCGTTGAATGAAGTAGAGGGTGGTTCATTGATGTAAGTAGGAGATGATTCATCCGATGATGATGAGAGAGACGGTGACGGATGGTTCGAGGAGCTTGGAGAGTTGTTGGTCAACGAAAGATTGGAATCCGTACTTTCGACCAGGATCGGAGATATTCTTCGTACCGATGATTGTGGAGAACTGGTCAGCTCGAACTGGAAGGTCGATAGGTTCAAGGATAGGCTCCTTCTCCGAGCCAAAGTGAACTCCTTTGCGAGAACAGACCAGAGATGGCTGATGTCCAATCGGCTGCAGTTCAGCGCCAGGTGAACCTTCAGAGGGTTTGGATACTCGAACAGGCAGTGACACACGTGGCAAATGTAGCGAGTTTGGTCTGGAAATGAAGAAGTGACTTTATTAAAAAGGAAGATCAATTTCCGATAGGCTGGAGCGGACAAGTGTACACTTTCAAGATTGGATTTGGAATGATTGAGAATGATTTAGAAGCTTACCTTGAATATGCGTGGGGGTCAGGAACGGCATGCTCAGCAAAGCTATGATGTGCTCCGTAAACCACAGAAGAAGAGGTTCACCTGGAGCGATATATCTAGCAACCTTTAGCATCACACCGTTGTTGGTGGTCATCAGTAAAACATTACTGCTTTGACAGTCTTTCGCTAGAGTGATGATCTTCAACCAACATGGCGTACTAATGATCCCATTAACGCAGTAGAGCCGGCCATTCGCATCTGCGATTTCGACCTGCAATAGGAAAAGTCAGATTTTCTTAGTCAAGATTGTTGTGCGAACTCAGGTCCCGATTCAGTATTTCGCCAATTATTGTCTTGGGCAGCTGTTTAATTTTCTGAAATGCTGAGGGAGAAATGATATAAAATATCCCTAGTGCACTGTTCGCGTCATTTCCACTCAAAAGAAGATCTTCGCTAGCAATACTTATTAACCTGCTAGAATATACACTGCACATAAAAATGTCCACTTTGTTTTATTAATTCTCGAAAAACGTCCCGATTTTCTGAACAGTGCGCAAGGGTTGAAATCGAAAGATTCGCGACTCCTCAACTTACGTATTGTATCGACGCAGCACTATTCTGCGCCAGCCGGTTAACATCAATGACCTCGGTGGTAGAATCTTTGTAGAGTATTCCAGCAGCCCTGACAATCGGTCTGTCAGCAAAGGGTCCAGATAGCGAGGTCCTCTGGACCGTCTCGATGCTCATGATCAGAGCTCTATCAGCGAGGAAAGGCGGGTACATTATCGCGTTCCTAGCTTCCATTAAAAATCGTCAGAAGTCCGAATAGCCGATCTTCTTCAATCGATATTGCATCAGGTTTCTCGAATGATCCAAGTAATTCCTGTGTATTAGGCACTTTTACAAACAGTCAGTTCACACGAATTGCTATGGCAATTTCAAACGAGCACTCTCACGCTCGGTTATGATCGCGTTTGCACCTGACGGTTTGGGTGTCACTAGCGTCAGGACCAAAACGCTCTCGATAACCAGGATGATCCGATGTCGAAATGTAAACTGCGTGCGACCTTCGTACCGCACGTGCCTTTTAAATGTACGCGGTAGCTCGTGCCTCAAATTGACTAGCAGGGGGCTGTTTATCCCCACTCTTCCGGTACACCCTAATTTTCGGAGCTCAGGGTAGACGCGTAATTGTATTTAAGGAGCCGGCAGGGATAAGTCAGACCTACGGTCCGAACCTCGAATCCTGATTCGTTGGCGATCGTCGGAGTGGAGACAATGCGGTTTCGTGGGGGGAATATCAATGACGGCCGACTGTACCCGGAAGAGCAAGGTGCATCCGACCCAACCACTTGCAACACGTAAAAGTTTGTAAAAATATGTTAAGAAGAAATTGGAGAAGTAATAAATAATTCCTTTTGCATTGTTTACAAAATTTTTCGCATTTAGACACCTAGAAATTTCGCTACATCAAATATCGGGAAAAAAATTCTTTAAACATAAGATTAAGGTCACCATGATTTTTTAAATAATAACAATCGGTTTCGATTTCACATCGGCGCCAACATTATAGCTAGCAAGTGTCGGATCGGTGTCACATTGTTCCATTAACGTTCCAAAGTTTCGCGAAAGTTCTGCAAAATTTTCGTCGTTAATGGATTAACCACGTTCGCTTATAGTCGACAGGTAACAATGCAAGGTGGTCGTTGCTCAACGGTTCGTGCCGGCTAAGAATATCGGGGTGGCGATTTGCCTGTAAGAAGCATGCCGAAAAGTCACTCGGTGGGTGCAGTGTTCCGCATGAAACGATGTATAGTTTCCAAATCTTTTCTGCAAGATATATTGTTGTAGATACGTCTTAACGGTTAGGACCTGATTCTTCTTGTGTTTCTTATTCAGAAATTACGTCTGGCGCCGGATTGTCTGGCCCATTTGACCAGTACCTATAGAAATGGTCGGCAACCCGTAACAACGATAATGTCGGTCGTTTAGACCTAATCCTGTCTGACGCCGAAATTTACAAACAGATCGCTTTATTCAACATCTTTACTCGTTTCGATGCTTCGCCTCTGCATTGTTCCGACTTTTCCAACCATACCGCACGCTAATAAGTCACGTAGAACCCCTTTAATTGTCGTGCCTTCGACGATGCGAGAACATTGCAGCAGAAATTATACAAATCTGATAACAAATAATCGATTCATGGCACTTTTTCAACTTGTGCCCGTTACCAGTGGTAATCGTTTCATCATTTTTCGAAATTTGTGATTTTTTAATAGTTCCACAGGAATAGCAACTTCAATTGTAAACGAACGAGTCAAGATACGCTACTTGCAGAACAATTTGAAGTAGGAAGATCGATCAGAGGTTGTTCGGTTTTGCAACACCTTCGTCTCTAACACCATGGTTAATTTTCGCTCGGTGTAGATTCGGGCGTGACGCGCAGGTCGTGAAGGGCCGTCACCAGGAGCCCTGGACCGCTGGATGTTTGATGGGGCTATAAAAGCCTCATGTGAAAGGACATTGTTTGGCTCAGCTGCAAACCGATGCGTGTCCCGTCGAGGACCTCGTGTCCCCCGGTTCCGAAAGGTGCATCTGAATCAACGATTGATTAGGAAATTAAATGGCACATTCTTCTCGGGCGCGTGCGTAGATCACGATCGAGCGATACCGCCGCGAATTTGCCTAATCGTTCGCCGATCTAGCCGGATCGATCGGTAGACCAGCGGTCCTCTCTATACCTTTGATTTCGTATCGAGCCATCAATTATCTCTCGCAGCGATTTTTTATCCGTAGGCTGCGAATAAGAATTCTGTGTGCGTATTTGCCAGTCGTCGATGGCAATTTTCGACAGAGTTGTGCTAATTGAATTACATTGTACTTTATATACACAGTACTTGAATTACATTGTAATTGTGGCACATAATTCAATTTATTTTTGATCACACAATATGAATTTATGAATAATACCATGTTCATCATCTAATATTTTTCTTTTTATAATTTATAATTACACTGTACTTTGAAATTCTTTTGTAAAGCGAATTACATTGTAATTGAATCGGAGACCAGAATTACAAATCATATTGTAATTTCTATAAGAAGGATTGTTGCGCCCTCGCGGTATTGCGCGCGTTCCTCGGAGGTCTCCCGGGCTTAATGGGCTCGCTTAATCTTTGCCTTGACCTGCACGTAATTTAGCTAGCTGCAGGTATTTTTGCGCTAATAGCTAGTACCGATTAGAGAGTTCGGCAACTTACGCAGCTCGAGCTTAATACACTGATCTTTATCGGGTTCTGGTTAGAAGACTTTCCACGTTATTGCCGCTATTTAGTTCCCGGTAGAGACCTGGTACGACTCATCGCGATATTATCCATCCAACCTTAACGAGCATCCAGTTTAATATTACTTCCGTTAGGAGATAGATCTTTTTCCCAAATCCAAGAGGTTTCCGGTCCCTGAATTTATTTGCCCGCTGGCCGCTCGGGAATAACGTGTTAAATCAAACGGGCATAAAAATGTTGCCACGGTCAACATAAATAAAATATACTTTTCACCAGTATGTTTACCATGGCACAATAAAGTGAAAGAATTGTTTCTTAACACGTTCCGTGGTACACAGTGACATATTTATTTAATGCGCTACAAACATATATCTTATAACAAGCTTAACACTGTAGAATGTATGTCCACCAAAAGAATATAAATTTGTTTAATTGTCGAGCAAACAACGGCTCGGCTCGCAACGTGTTAAATTAAGAAGAAAATTACCAGGTGTTGGAGAGTAGTAGCATACACAGATGATGAATTGATTCATGATTCCTAGTTAAAGAGTTGATTAGAATTTATAGTTCGCGTGTGGACTTACTGGGAAAGAAATAAATAGTTGCGGGAAACGTTCCTGAATAAAAGGGAGAATTACAAGGAAGCCACCCTGAAGGCGAACCAGAAGAAACATGGTTCTTCTTGGTGGACCGCGTGCTGCACGGGTGACGTGATTCATCCAGGGTGAATGATGCCGGGAATGACACGAGTGTTCACAAGCTGCACCATCCCCTGTACCAACCCCAATCTCTGGTTCCTCGAAACTCTAGCACGAGTGTTTCGCCATTCTTCGGTGCCCCGTCTAGTCTGCAGCAAGTGTTCGATCCCCCCACACGCTTCGTCGACGATAAACACAACGACCTTCCGGAAATTCGTCCATTACGATCTGCAAACCAACTTCGTCTCTTTCCACCGACATTAAACTGCGGGCCTGCATAGTAAATAAACATTGTTCGCATCGGCTCAGCGGAACAAAAATTAAATGAACACGCACTTCTTGTAATGGATTGTCCGGATTTGTTGTCCAGTCCAACAGATCCATTTGCCCAACAAAAGATCATTAAATCTACTAGACATTTATTATCCATGTTTGAACATTTCGACGAACATTCCGAATTTGTTTATGTTACGTTTGTGTTCCGCGGCAGAGCGTCAAGATAAGTTTCGGGTTTTACCCGCATCCTGGTTCGGCTCGTGGTTAGGGTTCCACCCTCTCTCTTTCTAAAATCAGGGTGCATTGAAAGAACCGCGAGCCAGCAAGCGAGCAAGTGTTCCGCCGTGACCAATGGGCCCTTGCACGCATGTGCGCGCTTCCCAATGCGATATTAATATCACGATTATCATCTACGTATTATCGCCAGCCTCCCTTTGCTCCGATGTTCGGAACAAGCCTGCAACACCCTGCACCTCGCCCCAGCTTTGTCTTATTGTTTTCCTCATGGCCTCTCGCTTCGAATAACAATTGCGGGATCCTCTTTCGGACAATTTCTTTAATTAACATTATCATCTCGTATCGTACACACCTGCACGAAATTAATTTATATGGAAGTTCGAATCGATGAAGATCGTTCAGATCGAAGGGAACAAGAACCAATAGATTGTTTGGAGAGCAAAACGACCAGCGTCCGCTTCGGAAGAAAGAACTTCTTCCGGACTCAGGTTCAGAATGACGCGAATGACGCGGATCCCTTCGCCCCATGGCACACACGTAACAAATCTTATTGTTCGAAGCCCTTTTACGAGATTCTATATAACGCGGTGGATGCTGCGGGGCGAGAAGCCTGAATTATGGTCATCGCTGCGGGGAGGTCACCATAAAGGTGATTCGTCGCGGTTCTGCAAGTGTCAAAAGTCTGTCCCTAATAGCTCTCCCAACGAGACGACACTGGCTTATGTATTATTAATATTTGCAGGGAGTACGCGCTGGTTGTTCATCAGCGGACACAAATAATATATTTCACTATTTTTCTTGCGATCGAAAAATAATTTTCCAAATTTCTTCCTTTCAAACCCCTTTACGAATCCCCCAGATATAAAATCACCAGACCTCTTGCAGCAAAATAATAATTGTGAACTGGAAGTTATTCCCTTGTTTAATACTAAACAAGGGAGATATTTAAAGGTTTCGAATCCAGCAAGTACAATATAATAAAGATCATTTTGTAAGGTAATGCTAGCCATTTTTAGTGCTTGATAAATTTAATATTAATGAATGGTGTTCGAATGTGCAGTCGTTCTCTTACTTCAAGTTTATTGTTTGATCAACATCGAAATTATCTGTAGGAACGCAGTAATATCACGATCGCGCTCGCGGTCACAATTTGGTTAATTCTGCCACGTGGCGTCGACATATTGTCCGTGTCTCGTGTAGCCGAGTACTCTGTAACACGACACGTGCCGGTCGAGTGGCCAACGACGCGATCTCTGGACCCTATCCCCCATTTTCAGCATCGTATTTAACCATTAGGTACTGTTTACTTGATTTTAAGAGTCAATTCATGAACCGAATGAACTCTACATGTTCCATCACGAATTTTGTAGTAAGAAATTAATGTACCATTTAGAATGAACATTTTAAAATAAATTCTGCACGCACGCACGTTATAAAAATTTAGAACAGAAGTACAGTGACACCCACTAATATTCCGACACTCTTAAAAAGACGATGACCTTTTTAATATTGGACTATACGATTTGAACTTTTTTGAGAAGTTAGAACAATTGGTTTGCTACACAACGTGACAAAATTTTTTGAAAGAAATTGCAAGCTGTCGGAATTGCAGAGAAAAAAATTGCAGTTTTTCACGATATGCCATCTTCCAATGTCTGTCGTTTTTTCCCGCATCAACCGATTTCGATGAAACCTTCACAATGCATATAATTGACACAGATCTATGAAACGTATTTAAATTTTCAATATAGGCCCACACAAAAAAGATGTAAAATGCAACTTTCAGTATTTTCTATACAATTCCGACCACTCGCAATTTTTCAAAAAATTTCTTATCGCAACATGTAGTAAACTAATTGCTTTAACTTCTGAAGAAATTTTAAATTGTATGATCTACTGTTAAAAAAGTTGTCGCTTTGTTGAGAGCTTCCGAATATTAATGGAAATTTCTCTGGAAAGAACTCTAAAAAAGAAAATAGAGCCTGAGTAGATCGAGAGAGTGAGAGAGAGAGAGAGAGAGAGAGAGAGAGAGAGGGAACCATAGAGATCGTCAAGAGAGAGAGAGGACCCCGTGGAGACGCAGGTGACACGGGTCACATGCGGAAACAAACGCGAAAACCACCCCCTCGCGATCTTTGTCGGAGCAACCTGGCCCCCCGTGCTCGAGTCTCCCTAAAACACGACTCACTTGGCACACAAGTTTCCTGCATATAATACCGTCGGTATCGGCTCGGAGCCCCCTTTGCTTAATTTAATCCAATACAATATGCCTCCCCTCACGTTGTCGACGTCCATCGGTGGAAGGGATGCGTTAAACTGGGGTGGGTGGCTTTTTAAAACTGTGCCGATCTCGATTCACCGTGAAACCTCATCCTATTATGATCGATCTAATCCTGATTGGCCTGGACAGGTTTTTTAGTTTCGTGGTGTACCGACGACAAATCCATCCTACGATTTAAGGGCTAGTATAATTTTCGGACGCGTCCCAAAGAAAACAACTAGCATCGTCTGAAACTGAACTAACTGAAAAAGCTTCGTTCACATTGTCGTCACTGAAACTGTGTAATTTCAACGAAAAACATTAATAAGAATTTCAAAATACTGTTATATTATTTTCAATCTATTAAACATATTAATGAAGAAAATTAATTTTCTACCTCGCTTCAGTTTGACGCAGATTAGATATAAAATTTTTATTTTGCATAAAGATCCGCTGTGTATTAACAACTACGCTGCGGATGTTATGTGTTTGTAACAGAAAATGGATAAGTGAAAATTGAAACCGAAAATTGTTGGTGGAAGAAATTTCTTTGTTGCTCCACGTTCGCTTTTCGTTTCGAGAAGACCAACGAGGGATAACCGTTAATCCATAACAAAAGCGAACCTGTTTTATCCTTATTTCAGAATTGCCATTAACGCAAATTACGCAGCAGCCGGACCATTGTGGGTGCGCAGCGAACGGTAACGTCGCTTAATGATAAGAGAGGTCGACTTCACCTGTACACATTCCGAGAACAGGTACGCGCAGGTCTCAAGTAATTTAATAAATCCGTAGATGAGTCGCAGGGGGCTGGTATCGTCGGCGACGAACCTAACAGACGTCCAGACAATCCGGCGCCAGTACTTTATTCCTGTCCGCTCCTATTTCACTTTCACCTCCCTATACAACCATTTCCTAGCTCGCCATAACCCTCGCGCAGTCTTCTGGTCATTTCGGACCGTTTACAATTTTTTGGTGTATAATTGGCTTTTGACCGGCAATTTATTTGAAATTTTACAGCATAAGCTTCTTTCAAAGAAATGGCACAAAAAGGTTCACCAAAACGCGTACCGCTTCCACAAAAATTGTGGAGGTGTTCGTTGTGAAAAATCACTAGCATATAAAATTGAAATTATAATTAGGGACAAAACTAAAAGATGTTGCAACGTTTGATCGATTGTTGCACCAACTGACATACTTACTTTAGCGTATCGTATTGCAAAAAATCTTCTACGTGATTGTTGCTTGAATTTTTAGGCTTTGTTTTTCTTTTTCCAGAAGTTTCTGAATCTGTAATAATAGACGCGAGGGAGAGGTAAAATTACGATCGACCGTTTTAGCGATACGTGTATTTTCGACTCGACGATTGTCTCTTCAGCTGTGCTTTCCTGTACTGAGTGGCGATGGGTAATCCGGAGGGAGTAGGTTAGTAAGTTAGAGTAGCAGTTGACTCAGCATTGATACATTTTCAGAGGAAAGAATGGAGAGTAGGAAATATTTCATTTTTATTCGGTTTTGCTTTCGTAAAACTAGTATTGCTGTGAACGATGCCGGTCGGTTTCCGTGGTTAAAAAATGGTTGTATGGTTGTCAGTGACGGTTGCTTGGTCGGTAGGCTGCTTCTTGTGGGCACCAGAAGTCTGCAAATATAGGAAATCATTTTGAAGACCTTTAAAATAGAAGTAACATTAGTATGTATTCATGTATATTTATTTTTTGTTCCCTCACGGGTTACGAAGGGATCCTGTTCCATTTACAATCCTTTCTCTCAATTCTTCAAAATTTAGATAGAGGGAGAAAGATAAAGCAGGATGGAAAGTGTGAATGAGAGAGGGAGCGAAGAAAAGAGAAAAAGGGAAAGAGTGGAAGGATGAGAGTGTGAGAGAAAAAGAAAAAAATTGGGAGAGAAGTAATTTTACCTCGTGTTTTCTTCGACAATTTATAAATAATCGATGCAAATATTTTTGCATCCGATATGCTTATCGCACACGAAGAGAATAAAATTCTGAAAAATAATCCAGACTAGGTGGACCAACAATTAATTTCTTGTGTATTTGATCCTCTGATCGCAACCTAGTAGTACGACTTTTTAATTCTACGTCGAATAAACTTGTTACAGGAGGAGGAAATGAAATTCTCTGGAATAATCCAGACCGGGAGGATCGATAATTAATTTCTGATGGATTTTGGCAGTGGTGGTTCGTGTTTGCCGAGGGGATCGGTAGCTCGGCGGTGACCTGTCACAGGCCGCAGCCCCGAGGAGATGGATTTGTTTCGCAGCTGTGTACACTGCTTAATGTAGAAGCCACCGGGGATGGGGACTGCTCCTGTGCTGGTAAGGTGTCCCTAAATCCAAAAGCTAACGATGATACGCTCGTTTCACTGTCGAAGATCAAGCAGCGTTAAAACGCTCGGCACACGCTACCCAAGCAAAGGGAAAAGGAGAAACTCTCTTCGACAAATAAACAGTATTTTACTTTGCTACACCTACGTATTTCTAGTTCTCGATCGCGGGTGGCTGGTAATTGATGAAGTTAGGGTCGCAGCCGCCGTCTTCGATGTTTCGCAACAATGGCTTCTTTCTTGACGCGTCGTACTCTTCGCCGAGCTTCCGGTAAGTTTCTGCGCGGTTCTCCAGGATCTCCTTGATGATTTCTGCAAAATTGCAAAGCATATTTATATATTTATTGAGCTTTTTTCAGCGACGAAATACGAGGACCAAACAGATGCAAAATTTTTTTGATTCCCGAGGATGCACCGACCGACGTCCGAGATAATTTATAACGGAGCAGCGGCATAAACCGATGTCGCGACATAGTGGCACCAGATCGTGGTCATCGGTAATTGTACCTGGAGCTTATGACCGTCCGTTCGCCGGTTTCAAAATTTTTACCTTCGAGAGGACAATAACGTTCGGCGCCAGAGTTCTTCCGTCTCAGAATGGCCACAATGCGGCCATAGGCGACGCTGTCATTACTGGGAACGGTGTCTAAATACTTCCTCCGGTGTCAATTGCACCCCCATAAATTCAGCGACAAGCTCACCGCGATACAAATCTCATCTTTTCGGTATTGTCCCGGTCGCTAATCTGCACCAAGAGCTCCGTTTCTACTCTTCCTTTCTCTTAAAATTTTGCATCTAGCTAGGTCCAATCCTCTTTGACGCTAAACTTCTCATAATGGCTAACTTATCAAACACATTGCCTTACATAAAATAACAGGACCGAATTTATTCAGACTTCATATGATGTCTTACGAAATTTACTCCATCCTTTGGCTATCAAAAACGATCTTGAATCAGTGTTAACACTTACCCATAAGCAGCTCCCTGCTCTCGATCATGTTACCCATCTCCTTCTTCACCTCCTTCATCAACCAAGGGACGAACCCTTCCTCCACGTCTGCGCAAAGAGACATTGCTATTATTCATTGAGCTGCTCATTTTCCGAACCGATTAATTCCACAAAATTCCATCGCAAAGCAGAGAAAATTTTTCGCATTCAAGATGCAGCCCGATAATTTTGATTTTCCACAAATTAATTGCGCTACAATACATTATCGCTTGGCATTTCGAAGATCTATATATATGCTTTGACAGCAAAAATTTTGAAACAGTCCAAAAGGTGATTGATCCTGCTAAAAAAAAATAGCCAAGCGAGTAACTCAACAGCTACTCGGACCATCGAAAGAAAATGGAAGACCACGCGTGCAAGATGTCGAGTGCTTAAGAAGGTGTAAATCAATAGAAATGAATAAACCTTTCAGACTAACTAATGCACAAAAACTAGCAGTGTGTTCTTGCGAGTTCACGAACCGGCCTTGATCTCGTCCAATAAAAATCCGGACATCTTCAGCCCCTCGAGAACCGCCGGAAGCAACTCAGCAATGTAGCCAGTCAGAAGAGTAGCAGCAGCGACGCGTTCTTCCGTCTCCCTTTGAGCTCTCATCGCAGCCTCATGCTGCTTCAGTCTATCGTCCTGTCGATGAAAATTCTCCAAGTTCGAGAGTGAACTCCTTCGGAACGAAGTTCATCGCGCCTGTACTTCACCTTTTCTTCCCTTATTCTCCTCTCCTGCTCCTCCAGACGTCGCTCCTCAGCTTTCTCCGCGTCCCGCAATTCCATGAACTTTCTCTGCTGCTCCTTCAACGCGGCGATTTCCTCCTCTTCGAGGACTTCGATCAACGCCTCCTCCATCGTCTTCCCCACGAGCGTCTCCAGGATTGGCTGCACTTCGAAGTCGAAGTCGAACAGCTGCAAACGAACATCTCTTTCTTTAATCTTCAGTTACTCGCACTCCATTTTCCACACGACTGTTTAAATGGAACTTTATATGACTCCAACATAGATCAATTTTTATTCAGTAAAATCGCTATTTCGATGCGAAGTAAATGCTTGAAACACTAAATTCAATGTTTCCAGATTGCAAATACTATATGCGAGTAATGAAATGTTAACGATTTTACTGACGCGGCCTAGTATCTCACTTACAGCCTAGTCTCTCAAATCAAAATTGTACGAATCGGCATTATTTATGTTGGATAATCGTTGTAACATTGTTGACTAACATCACCGGGCTCGATTTGTGTGCAGGCATCCTCGCCAACTTTCGGCGCACAGTAAGGTGGAGTCGGAGGTCTGTCCAAGAAGTAATCGGTTTGCGTCGCAACATCAAACTCCTCAGGCTTATCGAACAACTATCAAACACAATTACGATTTCATTAAAATTCGAAAAATCGGGAGAGGATTATTGGGACGAAAGGTGGTAATTACTTCCTCCAGATAGACTTCAGTTTGCACAGGCTCGTGTTTCCTTCCAGGAACCGGTGGCGGTGACCCTGCTCGCAAAATCAGAGCTTTCGTGGCTTGTGCTTGGGCACGCTTCCTCGCCAAATGTCTCCTCCTTGCTTCCGCCTGCCTGGCCGCTATCGATTGTTCCCCATCGATCTGCGACAAATACGGAAATATTTCCCCGGGAACGTGGCGCGTGGTGAAAGTTCACCCTAATCAATTCTACGCGCTAGACTATGAACGTTAGGCGATTTTTGTATCGACTGCGAACGCTTTACACTTCGTTTCTTCGATTTTTGTTCATGCTACTATAAAGACTGAGCTTTACACCTAAATCGACAGTACACCTTCCGTTCAAAGCTCCAGAGAACGACTAAAAAAATTCGTAGTTCAACTTCCATGGTCTCTTTGTAAAACGAAAGCTTGAATCTTCAAATCCGTATTAGATTCAGTGAAGAAAAAAATTTTCCAACGTTTTTACAGACGTTTCAATGTGTAGAATTTTCGAGAAAAGAACGTGTCTTTAGATTTCCATTTACTGCACCATGTCGAAACACTTTAAGACAAAATGAATGATGAAAGTAAAGCCTTCAAGCTCGGAACACATTCTTCCGTCATCGTTCTCTCTAACTAGGTTACATAATTAATAAATTGGTCACTTACGAGGGTCGGCGCAGCAGCGAACGTGCTCCCACGAACGACTCGCCGGTCAAACATAATGTTCCCCAAAGGAACCCGTTGGTCGCTGAAACGGGAAAAACAAAAGCCCAATTAGCTGAAGAAAAACACATTCCCCACCACCCTATAAATAATCCATTCCTCCGTAAAGAACTCGTTGTTCATGCGGAGGGAACAACAAGAAATCACCTAAGAACGACAACCAGGCGACACGCGATAACCGCGATTTTTGCATCGCGATCAATACCCTCGAAACTTTGCAAGCGCTTTTATCAAGATTTTAACAAACTTTTTACAGCCCAAGGCGCTGAGTGTAGACCAGAAAAACCAGCAACCGCCCTTCGAATCGATCTTTTCACTTTTCAAAGTCCATCTTTATTTCTACAATTTTTTCCCAATATGGTTTTTCAAACTTCTTCCTCCATTCCTCTTTCCATTAACTGCACATTTGCTCTCCTCTTCCCGGAAAGACTGAACTTACGTTGAATCGCTCCTCTTCGAACGCTCTTCCAAGGTCGCGGCAGCCATGGTCGAGGCGTTCATCATTCCGAGAGTGAAATCAACGGTGGCCTTGAGCGCAGCCGGACACCTGGCATTGTGGCTGCTGTGCCGGACTTCCGGTTTCCTGGCCATCGCCACGAGGGACTTGAATCTCGATCGAAGAGGACAGGGCTCGGTTTCCTCGGGTTCTGGAAGTCCTATGCCAAGAAGAGCTGCGACTTCCGGTGGAGGCATCAGGAACTCCCCAGTCTTCACCGTGGTGATAAACGGCTTTCTATGAAACGTGTGACCCCGTTTCGCACTCCTACGTTGCTCCTCCTTCTCTTGGTCCTGTATCCTCTTTAACTTCGCGTTCAGGACTTCATTAAAATCCTCGGTGGATAACATAATACTAGGTTTAATCGCAGGAACCTTTTCCAAGGATCGGAGACTGTCCTGGCTCCTGCTCCTAGCTTTTTTCCTAACTGGATTCGCATGACTGAATTGCAAAGCAGCCTGGACCAGGTGATCGTTAGATTTGCTGAGTCGTTTCCGATCGAGTAGATTGTTGTTGCAGTTCTCGAAACGAGAGACCTCCGAGTTCTTCGCGTCACCGTTCACGTGGAGTAGAGGGAGGTTGCTATCTAGCCCATCTTTTTGTAAAATTGTGAACGCTCGGGGATTTTTACGATCAAGATGGAAAGCGTCCCCGTTGGCGAGTGGCGCCAGCGAGGATATCTCCGCCGGCATGGTTTCGGTCTCACAAGTTCTTTATTATCCAAGATTCTCCTGGCCTCCTCCAATTGTAGCGAGAACCGTTCATCTTCGTCCAGCTTCCACGAGGCTTGGCGAGGACCGAAGCGTTCGGAGCTTCGTTGATCCTCAAAGTGAAACCGGTCGACCCATAGTCAGGCGGCGAGAAAATGCACTGCTTTCAATGCTCCCTCGAACACTGTCTTTAATGATCTCTCTTGAGGAGTCTCCGCACTGACTGTGACGAACACTTCAAAATTGACACTCGGTTAGATCATCGTGCACGATACAGTTTTCTTTATTACTACCAGCTTTCTAGCAGATTTCAAGACAGCTACGAAGATTATCAATACGCAGACCTGTATCTTACCCAACGAATTCTATAAATTCGTGTCATGATATCATTCAGACATTTTCAACGATCGGAAGGTCTAACGTTAAATCTTTAACAGATTATGTCTGCGCATAATCAATATACAAGCTACATGGTTAACATAGTATTTCCTACACGATCAGCGTTTACGTCTAGCTCCCTACATGATCATCATAAATAATTGACAGACGAATATCCTACGTGATGAACACAGTATCTCTGAAACACAAGCTCTTCAGACCAATCGATGCGATACAGCGAAAAATATACTTCGAGGGCCGAAACTTGAATGTTTAGGTCTAGCTTACTACGTATAGTGGACACAGTGTATCCTACACAATCGTCCTGCATAATTTACATGCAAGTCTGCTTCATGACTAACACAGTATCTCTCGAGCACAAGTTCTTCGGATGATCTCAAGCGATTTCCTACCGATTCGATGCGACGAAAACTAAAGTTTGAGGGTTGACACATGAGCCTTTAGGTCGCGGAAGGGTGTCAGGTGATTGCGAGGGTGGCAGCGCGGTGTTCACGGCCTTACTAACCGGCTCGCAACACGACGGCCGAGTTCAGAGACTGGACAATGTCCTTAGAATCGACCGACATAGACCGCAGACGAGCCATGCGAGCCTATATTTTTACCGCGCGAGCGGCCACTCAATAACGCTGACCATCGTCAACTTTGCGCATGCCTAAGTGATGCCGAAGGGGGTTTCGAAATCGGTGGTAACTATGACCACGTAGGTGTCCGGCTACGTTTCCACCACGGCCGGCTACTACCAGGTGAACTTTGCACCGAGGGGTTGCGGGTAGGAGACCCAACTGGAACCTCTTCAAGGTGAAACACGTTCCACACACACACCGATTCCCTCCTTTTGCCCTACCCGCTAAAGAGAGACTAATGGCTCCGTGCTAATTGCGTCATGCTGTCCGGCAAACGGACTTTTCGATCACCGCCTACATATTTGCTGACGACGAAATGGTTTTTGGCGAGATTCATGGCGATAAATCGCCCGTTGGCCCTTTTCTCGCGTGCAAGGTTCTGGTCGATTAATGCTTCTAACCTCGGGACAAAAAGGGCACGTGCTGTGATCGGGGAAACTTTATGTGTATACTGCCGCACTATGATCTGGAAACACGCTTTTTCTAGCCAAAAGTATATTTTTCAAGATTAAGATATCGAATTAATGTTTCTTGAAACAAAGTAAAAACCCTCCGGGGAGCTTCCAAATCCAAATTATTATTCATTTCAGATTATTCTGTGCTCAGATATGTAACGACAAAAAAATCTCGAAACATTATTAACACGATTTTTAAGACACTTCCTATGATCTGCCAAGAAAATGTTAAGAAGTTTTATTATAAAGCTTCCGGGTGCTAGGAGCTCTGTGTTGCTTTGGTGGAATGGACAGATGGAATTTATTTATATTTTATGACGCTTTTACTCTACTGTGCGAAGGGGTTAAGGAAAGAATTCGATCGTTTGCTGCGAATGCGTCTTTATGATTTTATTGATTTTCTGGTCGGGCTTTTTGTAAGACATCGTGTACATTTACAAAAGATTTTAGTAAGACTCGATATGAAAATGTTTAGTGTTCCTAGTAGTGCATGTACAACCATTAGACAATCCATACATTGAGTACAACAGATTTGGTAAAAATATTCAGTAATATTTGATGGACAAAATTCAGAATCTGTTCTGTATGATCTCTGTATCGTGTTGCTGAATCTTCCATGCCATAACAGTTATGTCTAAATAATTTCTGCTCTTCTGCAGCTTCTTATCTGAATCCCACTGCGGCATACATTGTCATTGAACATTTCCTTCGTGTTGGACAATTATTTCAAAATTTCTGCTAACATACTGCGGCGTCCTTGAGGCTGTTGCAAGGCACGCGACACGCGTGATTCGAGATCGCAGATTGCTAATAGCTCGCGAACTGTAACGAAGTT
The DNA here is from genome assembly GCA_028455795.1 of Lasioglossum marginatum. Taxonomy (NCBI): domain Eukaryota; kingdom Metazoa; phylum Arthropoda; class Insecta; order Hymenoptera; family Halictidae; genus Lasioglossum; species Lasioglossum marginatum. The sequence goes on along the minus strand of CM052245.1, from coordinate 9,743,033 downwards.
TTGAATTTCAAATGATCGCCCTGCAATCCGCTCTAATTAATTTTAATCGAATTCAATGGATTATTAGCCTCAGATTGTTGAAATTAAATCTAGTTCTTGAGTAAAGCAGAAATGCTAAGAGTGGAATAAATGTGTAAAATGGTTCAAGAATCGCTTTGAAAAAAATATTTCTTCGGATAGAGTGTTTCCGATAAAGAAATGATCTCGCGAGCAGTATCTTCCGTGACGGTCGTAAAGTGTTTTTAATACTTGGAAAACGTACGATAGAATCAGAAACGCGCGGTCGTTCCCTTTTGCTGGCCATCTACGAAGTAATCGACATGCGACCGTTGCTTATACCGTCACGGGTGTATCACACCTTTCCAGCAGCGTATAGTTCTTGTAGATTAGTTACCAGACTGCGGCGTAAAATAATAGATGAGCGGACGCGTACGAACTGTAGACGCCATGAACGTCAATCTTTTCTACTACTTATTTGATTACATATGTGCTTATAATTGTGGAAGTGGTGCAAGTCATATATTTCTTGTTTCGAGATATTTAAAGGAATACATTTGAATAAATTAGAAAATACTTTGATATTATGTAACATTTTAATTTCGAATTTTATTAGTCTTGATCACGTGAAAATTTATTATGAATGTGAAATTTTCTGTGACCCCCATACGAAAATGTTGTTTTTAAAGTTTGAATCGACTTCGACCATTTTTTGCAAGAAGTAGAAACTGAATTGAATGTTATTTCTTCCCTGAATGATTTGAATAGAAATGATCTACCGGCTCGCGAAATAGTTTATCGAATCCTGAGAATACAGTTTTATGCACGATTCGAAGTTTCTGAGTAACAGCGATTGAGAGTTCGCCAAGGACTTCCGACGGCGATAACATTTAACACACGGTTCTGCTATTGTTCGCAGAGTTATTATTGTTTTCGTGACACGATATCATCGTGTTAAATCGGACTGGTTCACGGCACGATAACGAAACTTGTGACAGAGTTTTCTTTCTGCTCCCGTTCGTAATTTATCAACGGTTTCGTGAAATTACAACTTTTCTCTTCCGATCCTTCTTTTTCCGCATATAATTTTTATTAACCTGAAGGGTACTCACCCAGGTGGATTTCTGTATTTCTTCTGGATATGTAGAATTGCTCTGGGACTTCTAACGAAAGCGTAGGTGTGCCCTCTATCTGCTTCCTTTGTGGGGATGTTGAACGATTGCATCCCTCTGTTGCACATTCGGCAGATCTCCGAAGTTCTCGTCCCCATGATTCTGATTTCAATCCTTCCTCCGAGATCACAGATTTATTTTTTAAATAAAAAGATTGACGGGTGAATTAACGCTAAAACTACTGAGCCCTAAACTAAACTAGATATTTAGTAGTAGCTTCTTAGTAGATATTTAGTAGTTTTACGAGCCACGGTAGTTCTAGTGTTAAATATGTTTTCTATGTGGAGTATGTTTCTATTAATGTCACTAACTTTATTCCGAGGAAAAATTTCTTTTACTTTAATTAAGGCCAGTGAATGGCCTAACCCAAAACTCTATGACAGATTTGTAGAATGAATTCCAGTGCTGTAGCCAAGGTAACGCAAACGGGAGGGGTGCTTCCTGTATCGATGTAACTTCTGAAACACGAGACCGACAAATTCAAACTTTATTATTGGCCTCTCTATAAAGGAACGAATCAATTGATCATTATTATTTTGTTGTAATGAAATTTAAGGAGTGGAAGTATGAAATACATTCGTATGAGAAGATAAGGTAACATATTTTTGGAAAATCAATATTTCCTTCAGTCAGTAAGATTAGTCGCTACCTTCGCAGTGATAGTTAGCAGCGAATGTTGAGGTTCATGGTGCCGGGGGTAAGGTCGGCAGAAACCTTCAACCGCTCACAGGTACTGTTCTGTAACTGTCCGCAGTCAGACGTGATGTATAACGTCGGTAAGTGTCCTGGCCCAGGACATAAAACCATAGACGAGATACTATTAAAGACTGCCAACCCCTGTGCTATTCAGTGGCGCCGAAAATGGGCCCAGGTGAGCCTGCGGATAACGTCCAACTAACAGTAATCTGAAATACCAACGTTGCTAAAAGTTTGGGCAAACTTCCGAATATCGGTCAAATCGGATTCAGCTAAAACTTTGCACACAGGTTCACTTTTCATTAAAAACATGTTTCCCAAAGGGAATTTTGATGACTCGAAAACAAATTTCTTATCATTTTAGTGTCATTTTCTACCTTACCGGGATTACCTTGAATAAAAATTAAACTTAATCATATCCAAATTTAACCCAGAACTAACCCAGAACCAACGCAAAACAAACCCGGAACTAACCCAGACCAAGTTAAAAAATGTTATGTCGGTAAGGTAGAAAATAAACTAAAATGATAGGAAATTTGTTTTCGAGTCGACAAAAATCCCTGTGGGAAACATGTTTTTAATGCAAAATGAACCTATGTGCAAGATTTTAGCTTAATCCGATTTGATCGATTTTCGGAAGTTTAGCCCGAGTAGACAAATTGCCATATGAGGTAAGTCTGTGCACCCACGGTATAGTCTTTAGCTTCCTGCTAATCCTGTTAGGGGTTTCACTGTCTCTTTCCCAATCCTTACTCCTTCTCTTCATTCTTCTCTGCCCTATCTAAGCTCGTAAATGTCCATAAACGTCATTACTTTTTCCTTAGTCTCCAGGCTCTTTCTACCCTGCTCTTACAATCTATTTACAATCATCCCCTTATTAATTAACTCTTTATGCTTAATCTCTGGAGGCGACCCTAATAATGACTGTACTAAAATTCAAAACAATCAAATTCAACCCGAAGATTTCAAATAAAATCTCAACAAAAGGGCCATCATTTCTTTTAAATTCCAATAAAATTGTGTTCTCTCCTAGTTACAACCTGTAAGCATGATCATTTTGAGTCCAATCTAAAAAATTGTATTAAAATTATCTTATTTATTAAAATTATTAAGGGAAGAAAAAACATTCTTTGGTTTCTACCCCTTACAATCGACACAGACAACTTTTATTTTGCATGAAGATCCGTAGTCTACTGATAAGAGATGATCTAGGACGAACAGATCCTAATTCCGACCACGAAGAAAATCGAATGGCAAGGGGTCAAACAAAATCGCCGTTCTCGGGACAAGAAACACAGATTGACTGACATTAGCGTCCTCGTGGGCAGAAATGTTTTGAATTAATGCGGGGGTGTGGACATAGAAGGGCGTATTAAGTTAGTTAGACGACCGAAGGGTGGGTCAGGAATGCTTGTCCTTCCTGATTCAACCGAAAAGAGGAAGAAGAAGGTGCTCGCTCTTAGCCGAAGATCGATTCGAAGTGGAAAAAGAAATAAGGAGCAGCGAACCTCGGGATTAGGTGGCGGGGGCGAGGAAGAGGACGAAGATCCGGGGGCGTAGGAGGATGCTCGACGAAGAAGGTGGGACGAGGAAGAGGGCAACGATTTTGGCACCCCGCTGAGCCTCCTAATTGCCTCGCCATCCTTCCCTCGAAACGTCCAGCACGCCCTTGAACCCTCTCCCGGGTCCGCCAAACGTCCTAAAAGCCTACTGAGGCCCAAAACCTCCTCTTTCTCTCGTCTTCGCTTCGCCAGGACCGATCTTCCTCTTCCTCCTCCTCGTCTACCACTCCTTTCTCTTCATCCAGGACGGTGAATAAGCAACATCATCTATCACACTGCGCGAAACGATATATTTGTTTTCGCCGGACCTCTTTAATTATTTACATCCAGCCCCCGAGTGGAATCCTCGGGTTTATACTGCCCCTCCCAAACACTATGCCTCCTCTTTCGTCGTTTCCAGCCACGAATCTCCCGTTTTTACCTATGAAAAACAATTTTCCGGTGAAATTGATCGTTCCTGATCGTGCACCATTTTTCTTTGGGCTTGCCATTCCCCATAGAACAATTTCTCTTCGCTGATTACTCTGCTCAGACGATAATTATATGTTTACGGAGGAAGATCCCATTGGAATTTTGTGAATGCATACGAACTGAAAGACGTTTCCATCCACGGACCTGTGGAAGAAAATTGCGAGATTAGGGGACGACATATAGTGCCCCACATATTTGCTACCAGAGCTCTTTTTTTCTGTGAAATTGATCAATCTGAATCTGTCATGTTTAATGCGACGAACTAAATCATAGATGTTACTTTCCCTTCCGAGTCCTCGGAATATTCGACCGTTTGAAGATTCCAAATAAAATCTATAAAACTCGATCATTCCTTTTAAGTTCAAATAAAATTCTATTCTTTCCATGATAGATCTCTTTTAGTATCTTCCAACACAAACGTCAGTTGTCTTTGCCGTAACTTGTTAACAACGCGGAGTAAAAACGATCGCCTCGGATGAAGGATGTTAGGTTTGATAACATCCTTTTGAAAATTCGTTTTGCCGAGCCCGAGGACGAGGATGATCCAGATTCGTCAGGATTGATGCGTTGCGGCAAGCTGGCCCAGATGAAACTGCCAAAGAAGACGAAGTGGGTTCTCGAGGGGGCCCGCGGGGCCCAGTCTCGCGAAGGGTTGTCTCTTGAGGGGGGCAACGCGAGCGTATTCTCGGCGAATGGACAGGAGGAGGCGCGGGTATCTTAGCCGTAATTTATCACCGTTGCTAGAGAACCCGGGAACCGGCTAGAAAAGTTGCCGGGCACGGGGTCCGGTCTGCTGCTGTCGAGGAACGCGAAACCGACAGGGGAAAGAGCAGTCGCGCGGAGGATCGGGGCCCGGACCCTCATTACCACGCCCCCAGACTTCCTAGTCATTATCTGGTGGTTCCAATAGCGAGATCGAATTTCATCACGAATTCCAGGACGGACATTCCACTTCGATAATCGGCCTTCTTTCCGATCTACGGTGGCTGACAGAAATAAGGGGGCACTGTTTAGCTTTTATGCTTTCGCCTCCTCACCCCGTGTTAACGAAATTCTATACAAATTCCACGCGGCGAATTTGCTACAATCAATTCCACGTAACTCAAGCTACAGTAGACTTCCTACAAACCAGAGGCGGCCAATCTTTTGCATACCATGCGTGATTTTTGTCAACAAAATAAGTAGACGCATTATCTAATGCGCCACAGGTTGGCCACCCTGTTATAAACGGTCAGGGATATAAACAATTATTGTTGGCAGACTGCGGATCTCTAGCAAAATAGACATTTTCAAAGTTGATTGTAGAAAATGGACGAATAAGCATTGAAGCCGTTGTCGTCTAGGATGCGCGGAACAGATGATAGATTGTGTTTGATCAGTGTAGGGAGAGACGGCCTAACTTGGCAGACAATTCGAGTGGAATTAGGTAGGTGGCAGTGTTTGCCGGTGCTGGGATGCTCCATGGTGCGAGGTTGGTTCGTTTTTGGTGAAAAGGATCCGTCCCTTGTTTGTTTTACGCTGGCTCGATTGTCCGTCCGACCAAACAGAGGTAAAGGGAGGCTAAACAAGGAAGCGTCTCGTGGTATCGTCGTCGAGAACCGGGCGGAGAGGCTCGTTTACACCAACTTCTCACCACCTTTGTCTCTTCTTCTTCTTCTTCTTCTTTCTCGTCGCAAAACGGTCGCATACTTCGGAGATAGGAAGTCGCGCGACCGCAACTCGAATTTGGAACAAGGCCGATCTAATGCGCGGACAATGTTAACTGATGAACGAAGCCCGGGCCGTTGCAAAGAACAATGCAGTAACAGGGAAACACGGGAGAAAAAACAATGGGCTCCCATTAGCATCTACCTGAGTCTCTCGGGTCTCCTCTCATGGCCAGGCTCTCCCCCTTTTCTTCTTCTTCTTCTTCGTTCTTTTTTTCATTCCTCGCGTTCTCCACCGTTCTTTCTCATCCTCGTTCTTCTTCTTCTTCTTCTCCTCCTTGTAGCTTCTCCGCCCTTGTTTCTTCTGCTGCAACTCTATTTCAACGGAATCGAGGAAACTTTGACGATCGCTCCTCCCGGTCGTTTCATGGTTCACGGGGAAAATATACCATGCTTTTTCAATTTTCCCAGAGGCTCCATTGGACCTCCCTCGAAGACCGGCATGTTGAAATTTGTACTATGTAATGAGCTTGAGATTTATTTGTCTTGTTATTCTTGTTATTCTGTATCCACTAAAAATTAATCCAGCCATGCCGGGTTAGCTGTGTTGTTTCTTTGAAAAATTTATTGGAAAACGCATACGAGAGAAATTGATAGAATGTCGAAAAATTTGTATGAAAGCAACGTTGATCTCGATATTTCTGGGCGTTCTCAGCACTCTTCTGCATCCTCTAAGGTGTTTTGTTCACTATACACGTTGCACTTTCTATTGATTGGCAGCTCAGTGGATTTGTCGTAACCATTAGTTCAAGTGTCTGAGTCGGCGTGGGCTGTTATGACAAATAAGAATAAATAGAATTGTTTAAGGAGAATGTATCGGACCCATCCCGGCGACTAAACGAATTAGCGCATCGAACGCTAACGAGAAACAGTCTCGGACGCGCATCCCTGTGCGCCTCTCGCTTTCCTTTCCTCGAACTCTTACCGAATAGCCCGAAGGGACCGTCTCGTGGCGCCGGTGAAATATCGTTTGACCGCAGGTGGAACCCTCTCTCTTTCTTTCTCTTTTCTCTTTCTTTCTCTCGGCTCTCGAAAAGCCATAGATCGTTTTCGAAATTTCCACGGGGGCGTCGAGAGCCGCTCCGGACCCCGTTCCATTTCGAGTTTCGATCGTTTTCACGTGGCTGAACGTGGTTATTTGTCAGACAACGATTACCGTCACGGAATATATTATCCATGCTATCTCACAATATATATTACGTTATAGTATGTGCTATCTTACAATACACCGTGCATTGTAGGAAGTACATAATCATCTACTCGATAGGGACATCCTTCTGATAAGTGTTAACGTTCGAAGATAACCCCTGGAAAATTGATATTTCGAGGACCCTCGCAACTTTTCCGTGTAACCTTGCATTTGGTTCGTCGCCGAAGCTCTGACCGCATATTTGTTATTCTTGTTCATTACCGTGCTCGTCGAGGTGGTGATCAGGCTCTCTTCCAGTCACATTTTTAACCCTTCGCACTCGGAGCTACTTGACTTGAAAATTAAACAATTCTTCCGCGACCTAGAATAATTCCATTCTATATTAACTTTTTTCTTTGTACGAATACAAAATTGATATAACATCTCGTATAATATTTAAATATTTAGTAATTGATTGGATACCAACATATTTAATAGTCTAGATAATATTTTGAATAATGTGCTAAGAGTTAAATTGACCGCTAGTCGTACGAACGAATCTCGAAACAGTGGAAATATTCCAGAAATTTCGAGAAGCTGTTTCATTACTTTCGGCTTGTAAAAATGATTAAGAAAATAAATAAATGTGTTCTGTATCTCGTAACGAACGCAAACAATTATTTCGCAGAAAAATCTAGTTATAATATTGAAACAGACTCGCGAGGAAGATGTCAAACAATTTAATATATACGAGGGTCGATTAGTCAGGGATAATTTTTGGAGCGATTCTTTCTACTTCGCAAGGATAATTTATTGTGTAGGCGGCAGGCGGCGCTAGACAGAGTGGATCGAGGTGCAATTTTCGGCGCGACACCTTACACCTGCGCGATCGTTTTTCTCTCAACAGGGTGCACATCAGATTCGAAGCGTCACTGCGTGACGATGCGTTCCTTCTTCGAGGTGTTCCCAAGGCACGAGCCTGTTCGTTGACGAGATACACGATTCCTCTGCCGGGAACATCCTCCACGTATTCCGCTTGTGTCATCTTGCCGCGAAACTCGAGAGCTTGAATCCTCCCACAATATTAAAAGAAAAACTAATCTTTCTATCAACTATGCAACCTAATAAAAGCCGCATCTACACCGCATACATTTGTAATGGCTGCGAAGTAGCAGCATAAAATCGACTTCTAAACCTTATGCAACTCAACGAATCACTGAAAGTTAGATTTCCCATTTAGGTACAATTGACCCGAGCTGGTTGACAGAGTTAAAGCAGTTGCTGTTATAGTTATGTACTCTAAATTCGCTACTGAATCATTTATACTGATTATTCTTTAACACTTGTCTGTCTCTTGCGTTAATTTAACGCGTTTCACTCTGCAACACGTTCTCCTCGCGCACGTTGAAGTTCATATTTTCTGCGATGTTTGCGAACCGAACTTTTCCATTGTACTTTGTAATTGTTTTTCTTTTATAAAAAACGAATTACATTGTAATTTAATTGAATGAAGCGGCTGAATTTCGAATTACCAAATAATCGAATACAATGTATAATTGAATTACTTTGTATTATAATTCGTGGAGTATTTAAATCGTAATTCAACGCAACTCTGCCCACAAATCACCAGTCGAAAAGAACCTCGAACCGAGCGAACCTCCCCAAAATGAAATCATCGATCGTCATCACGTCCCGGGTTTCGCCTAACGGAACACGTCGCAACGATGACGGTAACGGAAAAAACACGGGAAACAACCACAAGCTGAAGAAAGCGTGCACGTTGGTTCGATCGATTAACGAGGGAGTTCGTTGTAGAACAACGGATCGCGTGGTAAACCATTTCTAGGTTGTCCTCGGTAAAGATAAGATTCACGGGGTACATGGACAGGGGGTTGCAGAGTTGGTCTCTTGCACGTTGCATCTCAGAAAAGAGCAATCTGTCCCTGCAGTGGAGGTTTTTCGGAGACAAACGCAGAGAGAGAGAAAGAGAGGGAGAGAGAGAGCAAGTATCCCCTGATCGCTACGAGATAACAGGAGCAGCGCGTAGATCATGTACCAGGATCGCGATCGTGAGCTGATAGGTCGCGTCGCGTTTTGTTCTTTCGGCGATGAGAGCAAGGATCAGATAATTTCTCAACGGAGAAGCGAGAAAGGGGGTCCAGGAGGGCCCATGGCAGAAAGAAAACATCCTGACTGGTCGTTCCGCACCAGTTCCCGGTACCGGAAAGACAACCTGTCCAGGACTCGCCGTAAGAAAGTCCTTTCCTCGAGAACAGGTAAAACATTAGCCTCTCTCCCTCTTTATCTTTCCACCTTTTACTACGGTTATCTTCGATCCACCAACGGCCTCCCTTTCCTTCCGTTAAAGGCTTCCCGTGAAAAATGAAGTTTCACCGGTCGTGGAAAGTGAAAAACAAAAAAATCACTGCAGTCACGAACGCAAAACAGTTAGAACTTAGAACCCGAGAGATTCTGCTCGATCGTATGGTGTTTCTTCTACTTGTTTTTCCTCTTCCAAGATCGACAGTTCTTACCTTGTGCGGGGTTGCTGGTCGCGTCGCGTCGGTCCTCGCACCCCCAATTTGTCGCTCGTGTGAAGGAACGGTAGCCAGAAGCTGCTGAACTTCGGTTGGCTAACGGTTTTTCGTGAATTTTGAGTGGGAATCATTTTGCATAAAGATCGGCAGCCTAGCATGCTCCACTGGGGAATCTTTATGCGAACTAAAAATTCGTCGCTAGCAGTTTGGATAGATTTTCACGCGAGGAACGGTTTTGCGAATCGGCGGTTAATATCCTTCGGAAGCGGCGTTAAGAACGTCCTTACGTAAAGGTGGCAACGCCGATATGTCGGCACCGATAAGTCGGACACGCATGATACCTACGTATTATGCGAACAAATGCCTGAATAATGGATGTACTTCGGCGTTATCTATGTGCCGACCGTAGGATATATAACGCGATAAGGTACTCGGACGAGAATCGGACAGCGACTCCCGATATCCCTCGCGCGACGAGCTTCTGATAAGACGGCCAAAGAGGTAAAGGGGGACGTCGAGAGCAGTATACGTTCTTCGTTAATGCATTTATGTATCTCTCGCGATCGAGCCGGGTATATCGGTTCTGAGTTCTGCTTTTCTTCGCTCCCCGAGCCTCCTGATCCTCACGGCAACGACGATGTCGCGTCGACTGGCTTTCCATGGGCCGCGCGATGGCGTCTATGGAGACTTGTCAAACGACGATCGTCAATGACGCGACGTCTCGCGTCTCTCTTCCGCTCTTCGAGGTTTCACCTATTCCACTTGGTCGCTCGAATATTTGAAAACGTGCTCGATCTGCATTGCGTATGCTATGGCGCGGTCACGACCCTATGACATTCGCGATCGATCGATACGTCGAACCAATACAACGCTGGCGATCCTCTGCCACATTGTTGACCAATGTGGATCACAGATTTATTTTGGCAGGCATTAACATTTTTAAAGAATAGTCTACGGAAAGAGTTACTTGTTTTGTTCGGGACGCTGTTGTAACGATCTGAATAAAATACTGTCTCTCGAGAATTTCTTAGGGAAACTATTTTGTTGGGGATGCTGTCGGAGTTGCACCGCACTTGTACTTTTCGTTACATGTATTCGAATAACGAGATTGCCGAAGAAAATATTTCTTTAACTTTTCGAATTGTCGAAGAAAATATTCTGAGATCGGTGAGTTTGTCGGGCCTAGTAGTGTTACGAAATGATTTGATGTTAGTAAAGGAATAGAATCGCGTGCTTCTCCTCAAAGAAAATAATTCTCGCGGAATCCATGGTTTCTGGGGAACGCAAGGTGACGAAGCAACCTCGCTGGAAGTCGAGAAGACAGCCTGGAAGAGAGTTATGCGCCGGACGTGGCTTCCGCGACAGTCACGGCCGAATCTTCGGCGCGATCTCTCTCGCTCTCCAGCTTTTTGTTTTACATCCACGTCGTCCACGGTCACGGAGTCTCTCTCCGATCTATCGTTCATCTGAAAACACGCAGGGGAACAAAGAGGGGCTAAACACGAGGACAATCGGTACAGTTGTTCGATCTCTTGCCACGCAACCGAAAACCTTCGTTTTTCCTCTGTTCGCAAGCGTATCGGTTGAAATGATCTAGCGAGACAGACGAAGAACGATTATTCTTCAGGCGGAGAGACGCGCTGTTAGAATGTCAGCTCCCGGTTCTTGGATACCTACCGTTCGGGGTTGTTGGCGAGAACGATTAGCGCGATTGTCTTGCCAACCGTACGGTCTTTCTCTCTCTTTTCCGAAAAATATTCTACTGGAGAGCCTCTTCACAGAAAGATCATTCGAATCGAGTGACTGCTTCCAACCCTTCGGTTATCAATAGGCAGCGGATTTTATGCATTTATGACGAAAATGAGTAGGTCTAATTTAAAATGTTATATTATTATTTGTTCTATTATTTTCAACCCATTAAACATAAATAGTAGTAATCTAAGCTGGTCACTTGACTCACCCTGAATATTATGTTTTTATAATTGAATGCATATAAAAGTGGACGAAATTAGTCACATCAAATTAACAAAAATTCGATTACATTCTTCTGCACCATTCTGTACAAATTAGTTGCAGAACAGAATTGCAGAAATCGCGAGCGGAAGGAACGAACACTGTGAAAAGATCGTAACAAATGTGAATAGAATCTTGACACTGATCTTCAGCACAAAGAGTCTAACAAATTAAACGGAGAGAATCTTACTAATATAGTAGAATAACAACTAAAGAGCATTTAGTCGAGAAAATTTGCATGACAATCGGAAATCTAATGATTGCTCGCTCCGTCCGAATTTCCACGGTGGGAAACAGCGTCGGCGAGCAGGTTGCTGCATTCTGCGTTGCATGCGTGCATCGTTGTATCAAGAGGCTCGTCCGTCGAAGATTTCCGAGCAGTCAAACAAAGCGCACGAACCCGAGCAGCGGGAATCTTAGAAAGTGTGTCGAAACGATAAAGGAGTATGGTACGCGGCGTGAAAGAACCGCGTCAAGTTTCATCAAGGGGACCGTTGGTGGATAGGAAAGAGGATGGAACTTGGAACATTCAAAGCCGTGAGAATTCACCTGCGCGAGGACCATAGTGTTCGTCACATGAAAAAAAAGAAAGAGAAGTGAGGAGGATAGAGGGAGGTTTCACCCCCACGCGTCCACCATGCGTTCGTTCTTCCCGACGTCTTCGAGCCCATAAATTGTCCACTTTGGGTATTTAAACGATAGATCATGTTTTAAACAAAAGTCGCGGTGATCCTGCCTGGATCGAGAGGAAGAGAGAGAGACAGAGAGAAGGAAAGGAGAGAAAGGGGACGAAACGACGGGAACGCCCTGAGTTTTACGCCACGTATACTGGACCGATCCCATAAATCCTTCAGCCACCTCGAGTTCCGCCATCCACGCGGCTATTTTCTAATATTTTGATTTATGCCGCTTTCACTGGGCTAATTTGCCGGCCTTTATCCTTTATTTGCGCGTTTAGGGATGAAATTTGTCCCTGGAGCCGGCTACGGGCCCCGCCACAATGCACCCTGAACGAGGATCGCTTTCCGACCACCATTGTCGACGATGCTCGCTGCGAGGTCGCGTTTTGTTCGGGCCCCAAATAGCGGACAGGACCCAGAAAACCGTGGGGGTGAGCCTCGTCGTTGCACTCGGTTTGCGAAACCTCTTCAAAGTTCGACGATACCAAAATATTTTCCTCGAATGCGGCGCCCTTGATTTCTCCGCGCAGGGGGGAGCCTCGCATCGATACCTTTCCTTCTGAGTTAGGATCTTGTTCGACATCGAGAGGTGAGATAGTAAATATTATTGTATTCCGTCCTGAATTTTGATGGGTTGGTCAGAAATAGTTCAAAGAATTCTCACAACGCAACGTGAGTGCACAGCTAAAAGTACAAATAGATAATTAAATTGCAGTTTAACCCTTAAGACTCGAATGGTGACCCTGAGAGAGAGGAGAGGCGCCACTAAAAAATATCAAAATATTGTTTACGATATTAAAAATAAAAATAAAAATGTCTTGCATTGATTGTGGCAGCAGCAATAACATGAAAATTGATTTCATCCCTTAAGACCTTTGTTACATTAAAAGCAATATTACAAAATTCTTGAATTTTTAAAATCTTTTACTGTTTTATATTCCACCCAACCAATTTCTTCATAAATGCATAGGTATTTAGGTATTGTATGAGGTATTATACCAATTTAATATCTATAATATTTAAAAAATCAAAAGAATGGAAATATTCTAGGTCGGAAAAAATGTCTAATTTCAAAGGGTTAACGAATTGTTCGATCACAGGGATGATTAAGTACACAATGAGAAGCGTGATTTTTAATGAAAAGGGACTGTTGAAACAGAGTTCCTCCGTGTCTCCAGAGGAAAGGGGTCGTAAAAGGCGTCCGCTTCGGGGGCGGACAGCAAAATAGTCATCGAAACGGAACGACGAACCGTAAATTACGACAACGTCGCGGCTCCACTTTCGTTCCGGACCTGCGATCTTCTGGGCGCGCGTTACGTCGCTGCAAAGAAGGGAAAAAAGCCGCTCTTCCATGCTAAACTTCCTGGGGATCCACGTGGCTCCTCTATTGTGTCCGCAATGGTTCTAATGATTCGTTCTGATCCGGCCCCGTACCTCCGGGGGTCGTTTCATGGCATAGAAGTCTGCGACGACCCCAATACCAACTCGCCATATCACTCCATAGAAAATGAATCGTCAACTCTTTGCGTTCTCGAGATGTGAAGCATTCTCCCAAAAGACAGCGGATTTTATGTATTTGTGAGAAGAATGAGAAGGTCTACTTTAAAACAGTAAAAATATTAGAAAAATTATTTTCAACCGATTAAACATGGTTAGAAAGAAAATAAATTTTATATTTCACTCCTGTTTGTTGTAATATAGGTAGAAAATTTTTATTTTGCATGAAGATCCGCTGTCTAATCATTAGACTATTAAAATCTTATCAACGCCTATTCGGTAGTTTTAATACTGCACTGATTCCTCCGCGTCCAAGACAGAATGGATCGTCGACGGTGTCGAAAATCCGCGAAAGAAGAATTTGGCTAGCGTGTGCACCCCATCGGTGTTATGGGGTGTATCTTTTGGGGTGGTGTATTTCGAGGGGGATGATCGTAAGTAATGGCTCGGTAATACTCGCCGGATAGGGGTTGTAGCACGCGGCGACCGGAAACGATTCAATTCGTAGACATCTCCTTTCGAATCTCCGCCCCTAACTGTTAATTTATCGTTCGGTAAGTGACGCAGCTTATCGAAAGGATTCCCGGGGCCAAGAAACGTTCATTGTTCGGTTGTTTGCGAGCACCCCCGGACTCTGTCGATCGTCGCTTTTGTGCTAGATCTTGGCTAGCTGCTGCGACGGAGTTTCCGTCGCGATTCTCGACGAAACGCGAACAAAGTTCTAGCCGCCGGCGAAACTTTTCCTCGATAATGTCCTCCACGCCGAAAACTGTCCACGGTTAAAAGAGCTTCGAGAAACCGGGACAGATGTCCCCGTCGATCCGTTCGATCGCTTCCAGCGATCTCGGTAAGCTCGTTCCGAACGATCTTTCCGCGAGGAATAATAGAAACGCGGGGTAACATCCCGACGCATCTGCTCGACGACGCGCAGAGACAAACGACTGTAGTTCCAGAGATAAAGCTGTGGTTTTCGGAGTATAGTCTAGTTGGACTTCTTTTCGGTGAATCCTTCCCTCGTTTTCTTGGTAGTTTTAAGGAATTACCTTGGACTTGTTATAAAGATATCTTAGTTGATCATAGTGATCGAGAAATGATGTGGTGATACGAGTTGATGTCTAGCTTCAATCAGTCTTGAAGTTGAATTTACACAGTAGTCAAATTAAGTAATTTGGAGGAGCTGATTTACGATCAATTTGCAATGGAAGGCAACTGGACAATGTCCTAGACAGCCGGAAGAAGTTGATAATGTAGTGAAGGAAGTTGATGTCTAGCTTCCATCAGTCAACAGTTAAAGTAGTTGTAGAAGATTTACGATCAATTCGTAATAGAAGGTAACTGGACAGTGTCCTAAACAGTCGAGACTGTAGAAGTTGAGTAGAACTTCCGCCTGTTTTCTGAGAGTAGCTGGATGATTGGATCGATTTGTGGGAGGAATCTCGACCGTTAGGAGAAATCGATTTCCGAAAACCGAAACGAACTGTGGAGGAATTGTGGGAAGGTGGAGCCGCGCGGGCGGAGGATCTCCGTCGAGAAACAAAAGGCGGAGTGGAGATCGTGGGGTGGCGTGGATGCTGAAGAAACGAGAGACTCGCGGACCAGAAGATGAAACAGAGTGCTGGAGAGTGAGAAAGAGGGAGAGAGAGGGAGTCGAAGAAAATGATAGGAGGCGCGGACGAGGAAAGAGGAGGAGAGGACACACGAAGCAGAGGCAGAAAGGGATCGTGGGGTCGTCGTTCCAGCGGATGATGAAGTGGCCCTCTTGTTATCCCTAAATACCACGCGCGGCTCATGAGCAAACACCGACCGCAGTGAGACTGCCCGCCGGTTAACACCGCCGGTCCCTATGGGGCCCCATAAGACCCGCGCCTTAGGGGGGCCGGAGCCCCCACTGGCTTCTAGCACCCTTGTTCAACCCATTATAAACAAGGCCTGTCTGGACCCCAATGTATTATCCCGATATTCCTGCTTCGGCGCTGGATTCGGGACTCGCGCCAGCAACACCACCCCCGCACCTATCCTCCCCCGCATCCACCGTCGGTTTCATCTCCGATGCAGAGAGAGAGAGAGAGAGAGAGAGAGCTGAAACGGATTCCCTCGCAATCAAACAATTTCGGGAAATTTTATAGCGAATGAGAGATGGCCATGCTGCTGGTAGAATGATTCGGTCCAGTATAGTTTCAATCATTCTGCGATGGATAGACTGCGGATCTTTAGCCAAAATAAACAGGTTAAAAGAATTGATATAGAATTCAAGTGTGCAAACTCTACCACTTTCAAATTTTAAATCTCACAGTCTGTAGCCTAACTACAATACTCAGTCACATTTTACAGCATTTTAGTTCTAAGAACCAGAGCACAGAGGATCGATGAATATCAAGAGAACTTGGTCGATCGAGGGACCGGCGAGAGATCGAGCCAGCGACGCGACGTTTCGCCGGTAGATCGATCGATCATCCGGCCCCGATGTCAGGGAAATAGATTCCCCGGACTCGCCCCGAAAAATCGTCGCTCTCCCCGGGTATATGGATCCCTTTTATGGTAATGCGGTGTTTATGCGTTGACAGTCGCCGGCGCTTCCGAACCCGGGAAAGTATGCAAATCCGTGGTAGTCAAAGATTGAATTTCATTTGGCGGTCTCGAGGAACGGGGGCTCTCCGGTGTGTCCGGCGCACACCCGCAAACGTCCAACGTCCAAACGTCCAACGTCCGCGACGGAGATAACCTTTCGACACTCGAACGACCGACGACTCGGCCGACCTTTTGACGAGAGCCTTCCTGTTTCCATATGCATCAACCCTGTCGACGAGGCCTTTCGATTTTCAGACGATCGCCTCTTTGCCCCCGGACGGCCCGGACCAACCTTTTTTCATGGCCTTTTCCCACGTGCTCCCATACGCGTGCCTCTGCCCTGCGCCAGCCATTTTTCTACGTTTCAGTCCATTTTAGGACTGTTACTTTTCCGAAGCTTCGACTCTTCGATGATTCGAAGGAACGAAGGGAACTTCGAAGTGTCCGAAGTTTCGAAGTTACTTAACGTCAACTGCAATAGAAAATAAATTGTCTCAAAGCACTCTTCAAATACTTTATATATTTCTTTTAATCTTCTAATAATTTACAGAGGTTCGAAATTCGAAGCGACAAAATCTTCGACCTTCGAAGGAAAGTAACAGCCCATTTAATGAGAATTCGAACCGGAAGATCTCCGTAAGATCTCCGTCCAAGATCTTTTCAGTATGCAGAAAACTCTATGTTCTTCAAGAGCTGTGACTTCGGGAGCCATTTTGAATTTGAACAATGTGGAGCTAGATTAAACTTGCAAGACGGTAATCAATTTTTTAAGATTCTTCGTTAGTTTCGAAAGGTGTGCTTGACTAATTATATTCTCAGAAGGTAGTATACTATGAATATTTTAGTATGTAAACTCATCGCGATATATGGGTCATGGAATTGTGAATGTGTCAACCTGGTTATTCTTTCACCTTGTACACTCACCGAGACTCCACATTTAATTGCACACACCTTCCGAGAAACAATTAAGTGTAAAAACTATTATGTTACCTTTTGTTATATCATTGTCCTGTAATGATATAGTCAACTGGAAGAAGTTAGCCTCATATAACAGGATTATATTCGTTTCAGTGGCTTTAAAAGGTGTCTGAACGCTAAATCGTTGAAACAATTTCTCAATGTTTCTAGAATCATGCAACATATCATCCTAGAAGAAAATGAACGATGGATACATGAAAGTACATTATTGTACGATGCTTGTTTACAAAATTATAGTTTAAGTATCATGAATTATCTTAACATCAGGAATTTAGTGTTCGAATGGTTTCTGGCGCCACTGTGTTTCGAAATAGCTTCCTAAATTCTGACGATTCGCCTCGAGGTGGAATACATTTGAAGAAATTATGTATACAAATGCGATCGCTAAGCGAAACAAAAATTTTTCCCGATTGAAATTGACTACTGTTTCGGCGGCGATTTCCACCGAGACCTCGTTCTTACGAATGCAAGATCTAAAAGATCGAGGAAAGGTTGTCGAACATCGGGAAAAATCCTTCCGAAACATCGTTTCAAGCGTGTCGAACGATATCGCCGATATCTACGGCAGTAAGAAGTTCGACTGACAGATCGGTCGCATGATCTTCGGGAAAAATGCGAAAGACAGGATCTCGAGCGGGAGAGGCCAAAGCCGAAAACTCAGTCCTTCGCCGACACCAGCGCAGCGCCCTAACTTGTCCAGACGGTTTTTACCTTTGACGAGAACACGCCGGAACGACTGGTAGAAACAACGGTACGGTCGTTAGTTTCGGCTAGGTGACATTAGTTCGCATTAGCGCGCGTTTGTTTACGTGTAGACGACGGCCGATCGCGCGGTAGATCCTGCGATCATCAGCTAAATGGAAAAATTATGCTTGCTGCATCTTCTCGACAGCCACCCACAGATTTCGATCGGTTTTCGTTCGAACGTTCTCGGGACTGTCTTTTGCAACGTTCGAGAAATGCATATTGTTGCACGACCGATCTAATAAAACCTAATATTAAGTCGTTCGGAAAGTCATTTCGTTTTCTCAAGGCCAAACGAAAGTGAATTTTTCACAATTTAGAATAAGTTTTATGACATTTTGTTCTATGATCTTTTGCAATTTTTCAGACAACTTCAAAATCCCATGCTCGGAAAACGAAATTACTTTCCGAACGACCTAGTACAACGTAATAAGAAATGTTTCATACTGACAGATTATAGAGATAATTAGAAAGCGTGGAACGAAAAGTTTGTTCGACCGGGTGTTTTCTCTTCGGCGATTTTTCAGGATGTCTGGATTGTCGACGGGGCCGCGAAGAATACGCAATGAACCGGGAGGTGGGGGGGGGGGGGGGGGGGCACGAATTTAGGGAGCCGGAAGGAGGTTCGAGTTAGCCCGGAATTATTGCGTCCGGAGATCAAAGTTCCTCCCCCGGGGTCAAAGACGCTGCGGACGATCCTCTGTCGAGCCGGTTTTGCGGGGTTTGATCGTAGCCGCGGGAAACACGATCGCCAGCGACGACGTCGACACGGTGTTCCAACGTGACAAATTTATTCGCCAGCTACTAGATAATTAAGAGGCCCGATTCCCGAGTGACCTAGAGCGCGACGCGTTGAATATTTAAGAGCGGAACGCCTTATCTAAATTAATTGCGCCGCGACCGAGGAAAAACGAGAACCGGTGTCCACAACGTTCTCGTTATCGCTCTGTTCTCTAGTCAAGGGTGATCCGCGGCTATTTCTAGACAGGTTGGCGTACAGTCATTGAAAAACTTACCGAATAAATCGCTACACGGTTATCGTTCGAGGTCGCCGCGATGCACGGCGAAAAACAAGGAATCGATAGACTTTCTTCGCTAGAAACACGATTAACATTCGAACAATGGAATCGCGGTTCGTGATAACACCGGCGATTGCAGGCTCTTCACCTGTCAACCTGGTGGACTTCTGGTCTACACATTTGCACCCTTATCACCGAGGGTCCACAAAATATTTCAGTAACTCGAACCAACATATGCGACTTCTCTAAAATAATTTTAAAGACACGCTCTCTCGAGAAAATGCTACGGATTGAAACGGTTCTGAAAACATTGAAAAACTTTTCTCCTGACCGAGTCCACCACAGATTTGTAACTCTTCGCAACGAGCCTTCCGAAATTGATATACGATTTTTCCTAGTTCGTATATTCAGCTCTTAATGAAAGGTATATACTGTCATCTTTGCAATAATATAAGGTACGTGAAAACATTACAAGTTCGAACCTGTTGCTCATTTTTCATGTGCAAAACAGCAAGTTTTGTTCCACTGGGACGAAGCATCCCTATGAGACTTTATCCTAGTAAGAGGACGATACCAATCGCCGGCGTTAGACAAACAAGAACAGGAATCGTTTGTAAATTACGTGGCTGGGATGTTCTTTGCGGCCTTGACCGGCCAGAAAATCAGAGTCGCCACGAATTCAAATTTGTACAAGCATGGAACATCGTCGTCCGAGTCTCGTTGTCGGATTCGACGATAAACTAGGCGTTTGATCGGCTTGTAAACGTCCGCTCGTTCTTTCTCCTTCTCTCTCCGATTCGAAGCAGGCTCCTCAAGGAGACAACGATCGACACGATCATCGACGCATATTTTTAAGTCTGCTTGATCTAGCTCACATGAATCATTTTTAAAGAATCCTATGTAAAATTTGATCAGATGTTTTACATTTTTATCTCACACAGATATATCTTAATTTGAATTTTATTTGACATTTTATATTCAAGTTTTATTGGACACTTTATTGGACGCCAATCGTCACTGTTCGGTAATTACTAGGCTGCGGATTTTTATGCGAAATAGAAATTGTCTGCATCGATTGCAAGAAATAGAAACTAAAAGTTGAATGTTGTTTCCTCCCTTAATGATTTTAATAGAGGAGAAATCATATATCGACATCTTCAATTTTAAAAGTTTTCCAACAATTTTGTCAGTCTAGTAATTACTATACATTTCATTATGCTGTTACAAGGCTAAGGAGTGCGAGGCTTGGTATTAATTGTACACAGCATGTTTTTATTGTATCAATTATGCAACATCCTACAGGAAAACAAATCGAAGCAAGGAAACACAGCCAATACGAAGAATCAGCATCAAGTGTTACGAACTATAGGCGATAGTATCTGTAAAGTGAAACTATGCGACACGCTACATTTTTCTCTGCAGCCACAGATTCGAAGAAAAATGCCAGTGGAATGTGTCGAAGCCAAAGAGCGAACGGATCAGCGCGTTCCGGAAAATATCGGTGACGGGAAAACCGATTCCAGATACGTCCAGAACTGTTTTCCCAAGCCGTTTTATTAATATCCATGAGCCCGTGCCACCAAGCAGCCCGCCAACAACAAATTAGGGTGAACCGTCGACGCGCATCGTCTCCACTCGTGAATCTTTTTGACCCTTCGTGAAAGGAGATGACTATCGTTTTGTCCTCGAAGGACTACCGTTGCTACCGACGAAAACTCATGAATTCGACGCTAATTTATCGTCCCTTACCGTTCTGTCCTTCGCCCCTGTATCCGGGATAATGTCTTTTCACTGTGAGAAGCTCTGGCCTCGAATTCTCGCAGTTTTCCAGAATTGAATTGCCAAGGAAACCGCGATTAAAAAATTAAATCATATGCACTCCGCTCTAGTTTAATATTCAGAATCTTTCTAAGCTAGACACATAAGCCTGAAGTCCCCCAGAAAATCGCGAAAGCACACCTATGGAAACGTAGTGTCAGAAATAGTAAAAAGCAGCGACACGGAAAAAGTCCTATCAAGACGACGAGGACGACGACGAAGAACAAGAATAAGAAACCGAAGAAGAAGAAGAAGACGAAGTCAGGGAGAGAAGAGGTCCCTGACGCGCTCGTGATTCCCTTTAGGCTCGAGCTACGGTGCATCCGCGATCCGGCGCAGCATCGCACACTGATGCTCGCAGACACAGACGCGCGCGAGGGGGATAATAACCAATTATTTTGGAGTATATAATTAGAAAATTACGGAGTCAGCTCCGACACAACGCAGGGACCCGTTCGGCTCTGTTCCCGTCTCTTTCCGACTTCCGAGGGATTTCGCGCGGTCCCTTTCTCGCCAGGGACCCGTTCCTTTTTCTCTCGCGGGCTGCTTCGTGTGGCGTCAGAATTGAGATACAGATACCACGACCCAAAGTATAGACCGTGTAAGCACTCGAGTCGCATGTGGTCGATCGTCCCTGCTGGCTCTCCTTGTTCCTCTCTCCTGTTATTCCATCCCCTCTTCGTATTCCCTCTTCTTTCTTCTCGGGGGTCTTTCGTGCTTCAGCTTCTCTTCTCCCTTTCGCTCTTCGGCTCCTTCGTCCGACTCGTTCTTCCTTCTTTCGGCTCGCCCTTTCCTTCGTCTTGCTCATCCTCATACTCTCCAACGTCCTCTGTTCATCCTCATACTACTCTTCCTTCCTCTTCCCAGCTCGTCGTCGCCTTCCTCAGCGCCCTGTTCCTTTTCTACTTCGCCCGTTCCCGGCGATCCAGTGCGTGTAGGTGAGGGTGTAGAGGTGGGCCGACCTTATGGCCCTGGGCTACCGGGCTTCGTACCTAAGCTGGCCCTTCTATACGGGGTGTCTCACAAAAGATTCGCAACATATAGAATATATTAAGTTCTAGCATATCTCATTTCCTTGAATTGAATATGTTTGATTGAATATATGGAAGTGTGATAATCGCGGCATCTTCGTTAAAATTTGTATTTCTCCATATTGGACATCCTCCCTATAAATGTATAAAATCCACTGTTTCGCTATACAATACAGTAAGTCCTCGACTTACCCAGTTAATTCGTTATTAATATAATCTGAAATTTATCACTCATAAATAGCTGAATGCCTACGCTGTACAAAACTCCCGTTCTGGCAATCAAAAGACGAATTTCACAGTTCATAATTGATTTTCTGGAATCCGCGTAAGTCGAGGACTCGCTGTACTCGTGTTTCTTACATTTTCCTCCCAACCACATAAAATATTCAATCAGAAAAACAGAAAACCGTTTTAAATCATTTGGTCCAGGGAAAGTTGAAACGGGGACAAGAAAAAATTTGATGATCGATCGATCTTAGCCAGCCTTCCCATAATCACGATCATTCTGACGTTAATCGAGACAATTGCACGCTGCATCGCTGCACGCAACCGTGAACACGAATTGTACTCGCGAAATAATTAACGATCCAAGGATTACAGTGATTCGACGATCTTAACACCGCTGAATTAGGTCTCCGGTGTCTCAGAACGGCGGAATTATCTGTCCAAGTGGTAAATTATACTGTTGAAATTTCTTGAGCAGAATCCGAGCATGTCGAACATTCAATATTTTCTCAGTCGGGCCGTCGAGTCGCTAATTTTATGAAAATTATCTTTGTATGGGGGACGTTTTTGCACCGTTCGGAGAGCATAATGAAATGTTTAGGTTTTCTCCAAGCGTTCAACAGAATTTCATTGCTTTTTCTTCCAAATCACACCAACCGCCTTCAAAAATTCTGTTACCAGAACAAACGTCTCGACACCAAACCTCACAAATAGTCTGCGGATGTTTATGCAATTTTAGACAAATTTTAAGAAAGAAATTTTACACTTATTTTCAATAATTTTGGAACTATTCCGAATTCCATATAAAAATTTCACGGCGAACTTACGTAGAAAGTGAATTTACAAGCTAGTATGAAGGAATATTTAATTTACTCACCCGTAATCTGTACGCGGTGAGATCGTTTAGCGTTTCGGCCGCCTTGTATAGCAGAGGGGCGAGTCCGCTCGGCATGGAGCTCGCGACGCGCTAAATTATTAATCCTAAATTCTTTCGCCGTCATAATTCTCGCCGGATGATTCGTCTCGAATTAGTTCCTATTAGATGGTAGTCGGCCGGGTTAATTCGCCGGGCGGAGAGAGCGGAATAGAGCCGAGCGGAGCAGAGCGAGGAGAACGGGGCGCGCTTACAATTTAAAATCGACTTGTCGTCGTTGGCGGTTTCCAGAGGCACGACCGCCGGTCGTGAGGCCGCGAGAGACGGGTTATTAGCTTTCGTTTCGAAACGGAGAATCATCGCACGATTACGATTAGCGGGCAGGCGGCTCGTTAACTGAGGGTAATCGACCGAGTCCGAAGACGATTACCACCGTCGGCCGCGGAACTTTTCTTCTTAAGCCAAGGATCAGGACTCTTGCTGTCGACCACCGATCTCCTCGTTAACCCACGAATCTTCTCGCAATTATCGTGCAACTACCCTGAACTCCCGATTTCAGGTGACACGGGGCAACACAGATAAAAGATTTCAGTCGACTAATTATTAGTAGACTGCGGATCTTTATGCAAAATAAACATGTTCTGAATTGATTGCGGGAAGCTGGAATAAAATAAAAATTGATTTCATCCCATAATGACTTTGTTAAATTACAAACGACATTCCAATATTCTTAAATTTTTCTGATCCTTTACTGTTTTATATTTCACTCAACCAAATTCTTCATAAATGCATGAACATCCGCAGTCTAGTTATTAGACATTTATGATAAAAATGAATAGCTCAAATGCAAAATTATAAGAATGTTCAAATTCATCAGCCAAGAAATAAATGTTTATATAGTTCCCGTATCTTGTAATTAATACAGACAATTCTTATCTTCCATAAAAATCCGTAGTCTAAGTATCATTTTGATTGTGTTTCTCGAGATTGTTAAACGCAAAGCAAAGATCTTTCATCTTTACCGGCTTGTATGAACCTGTTTATAAGGTCCTTGCGTCTGGGAATGCTTCTTCGTTTCATAGTGATCTCTTTATGCTCCATCTACTCGTCAACGTTATGATTTACCTGCACTCCATCGTGCTTTGAAGCACACAGCATCTTTATCCTTATTTGCATTTTCCCATTATATTAATTATGTTCCTCCTGGGATACGTTCTTTGTCGTTCTCCTATGTCTTCTTGAACATTTCCATGAGGCTGGTAATAATCGTAATTGTAACAACGATGGACCACCAAATATATGAAGAAAGGAAAGATATAAGCAATTTTTGCTGATGTCAAAGTCTTAGTATTCCGGTAAAAATGTGCAACCGATTTCTGAGGATTTCGAGGAGATACCACCGATTTTGGAGAGAGGATAACATTTCTAGACAACACCGTCTCTGCGGCACGGTCGAGGTCTATCCGCTAGGAAGGAGGAGGATAGGAATATCAAAGAGAGGTTTCATCGGCGATAGATTATACACCCGGTACAGAAGCTTCACCACCCACTCGAGCCAGGACCAGCCCCGCCGGATCGTGATACCCCGCGGACAAATGCCGATAATTGCATTTCGCAGTTCGTGAATTCCTTCTTTCCTTCCACGTCCGCGTCCTTTCTGCTTTCTGCTTTTCCTCCCTCTTGCTCCTCGCTCCCAATCCATCCTCCGGTCTTCTCTCCCTTCGATTCGATCTGCAAACAAATTGTTCCTGTTACACAAAATATATTACATCACGCCAAAACGGTTGTCTAACACCAATCTTTTTGCGAGAGGTCTGTCTGAAAAATAACTGCTTACCTTGTTAATTCGTCGATCTTTTACCACTGTGTTTACCACTACAGATGCATATATACATCTATTAGAATAATTATAAAGTGTGCTTCTATTCGAATGATATATTTATTGATTGACTATATGTTCAGAGTAAAGTGATCTGCGCCCGATTTAGAACGCAGCTGACCGGATTTATCAAGGATTAATAAATAATCTCTCTGAAATAGAACTTTGTTGATGCTCCGAGGGACACTCATTGAGATTCTATGTCCAACGTGTTTAAGAGAATTCACCCCGCATGTTGCAAAAGAATTTCTCCGGCCGCAGTGGTCGTAAACCTTCGGCAAAAAGGACTGCGATCGGTCTGCGAGTGGTAATAACGAGTTGCAATGGTTTAATTTATCGCGACTGCGCCCGTGATTAGTACCCGCTATGCTTCCACGTTAACAGGCAGCATCCTCCTCCGTCGAGGACATCCGCGGCTTATCCTGTCGATCGGGAAGAGGAGTACCGCCATTCCTATCGTTTTGAATTCAAGCGACTCGATTGGTAATAACTACCTCAGCTTGCGGAATGCATACGTTACCACTGATCGATTAATAAGCTCGATTCAAGGACCGGAATGTCCCTAGTCCTTGCAACCGGTGCTCCCTACAAGAATTATCTACGCGAATATAACTTTCAACTTCAATAGTTGAAGTACCTGATCATTAGACTGCGGATTTTATGCATTTATGACAAAAATGGGCACGTCAAACTTAAACCAGTGGACATGTTGAAAATATTTAAAGACATCAATGTATTTGTTACAGCTTAATCAGATAATTAAAAGAAGAATACAATTTTTATTTGGCTCCTGTATCCTGCAATCAATGCCAACATTTTTTATTTTGCATAAAGACCCGAAAGTCCATTGATCATATACTGGAGAGTCTTCAGATTGCTCAATATTTTTTCAGTCTATGTGTACAGGATGATTCTGGGAACTGGGACAAGTTACTGCTGTTTTTTAAGCAAAAATAGAAAAAAATGATAGAGGAAAAAATCATACGTTATGATACGACCTGAATTCTTATGACCTTATTTTTCATGTGGATCCACCGATCCACCAGCCAGTTGCAATTGGACTATTCTTGCAATACAATTTTTTTTGTTAATCCAATAAGTAGCGCGTTAATTGTTTCTCTTTTTTCAGTTGTTACAGCGTACGTGCCAGTTTTTTTGGTAGCCTCGATCAGGTCACCCTAATTTTCGAGGACCGGTAGAAAATTGTGCGATGTGGCGGAGGGTTTGTTCGTTTTTAAGCGTCTCGCGGGTGCAGAGAAGATCGTTCTCCGGCGACGAGACCGCGAGACGTTCTCGGAGCGAGTTGTGCCCTAGGCGGTTCCACCCTTCTCTCCTTTCCAACCCCCTTCCCACCGTTTCCTTAGCCTCGGCGCAGAGATCGGAACCGCAGAAGAAGAAGGGCCGAAAGTTTCGCGAGATAACGATCGAAGCCTGAAATATGCACCACGCCAATTTGCCGATCAAAATTATTATTAAGAGGTACCTCTGGCGAAGGGGCCGGCAAGAGGTCCGGGGGCATGGTGCGCCCACCTCCTACCACCGTCACCAGCATGGGCCGTTTCTTCTCGTTTTGCACCGTCAGCCGCCGATATTCCATGTGCGAAAATCTGCGAAAGACTCTGGAGAAGGTGGGAGACATAGAGATTTCTCTCAAGACAGGACATGAAGGAATTCTTCTGGAAAGGTAGTAAAGGGGTTGTTAATATGGGGAAAGAAAATGTTCATGGTGCTCCTCGAGGTGCACAGTGGCCGGATCAAAAAATTTAGTAAACACTTCACTTTAACGTATGCATAATGTTAGAACTGCAAGGAAACAAATTCAACTGAACATGAACTGAATTCAACTGAATATTGATGGTTTTGAACGGATTTGAACAGTAACAGCTCGAAAAGTGGAATCAGTTGAAAAATGATTCTCGTACTGTTATTTAGTGGAAGCGCGGTGCTTAAAATATTCCTTTATGTTAGAATACAGTATTTTTTGGGATTCATATCGACAGCCACCGTAGTCTCGCTTATGAAATGCATCGTAAAGCTTCGGAGAAAGCCGGATAGAACGCGAACGAGATGGAAGAGGAGAGCCGAGGAAAGGGAGACGTTAAGGGGGTGGGGGCAAGGGCGAAAGAACAAGAGAAGGGGAAGAAAGGAGGCGAACGGTGGAAGGCGAAAGAGAGACGCAGCGACTGGAGGCTAAGCCTGTAATCATGAGATTGCCAGGAGCTACTGCAGCTGATTGTTATCTTGTATCTACACCCACCACTTTATCGCCGGCCATCTTATTATCCTGGACATATTGACGTCACGCACGTACACCATCGAGAAGATGCCCTTCTGCCTCCTTATTCGCATAGCTCCATCCCTCTTGAGGGTGCAATCAGACACAAAAGTGTGTCTCGATACCTGACAGTGACAAGTATTTCTGTTATTCGATACATGTTTGTTGGTTAACTGTTGGATACAGTTGAAGACGACTCTGATCTTTGAAGTATGTAGAAGGTGATTCTGGGAATTTGTACAAGTAACTGCTCGTTTTAAGTAAAAATAGAATATGCAATTTTCTGAAAAGAGCAGTAACTTGTCCCCGCTCCCAGAATCACCCGGTATATCGATGTGATCATTTGCAAGAGTCTTTTCCAAGATTTTCTACAGGGTGTCCAGAGGATGGAGGGCGGGTATTGGGACGTATTCTGCGTCCCTCGCCCTGCGTACATCGTCGGGTAATCTTGTCGACCGGTCAGTAATCGTATCGCGCGGTCACGTCGACGAAGTTCTCGCAGCTTGGCGGGTCCTTGGAGCCAGGAAATAGTTTGCTGTAGGTCCTGCTGCGAGTCGTCACGACACGAGAGAACGCGGCGCTCGATTTCAAACGCAAATTCGGCGTACGCCAGCCGCTTGCGAGTCCCTTTGCGAGTTTCGCACGCCCCCGCCAAGGATCGTGGTCGGCGAAAGTTAGCGCGGGACGATTCGATCCGCCGGCCAGCCATAATCGAATATCCCCGGACAAGCTTAATCCGTTACAGCCGACGCTTATGACGCCTTAACGCGCGATCGGGTAGACCCGAGAGGGCCAACTAAGCGCGATGTTTCGCCAACTAATTCCAAGTACTATCTATTAAGCCATCCAAGTCGACAGACTCCAGCCGGAACCCTTCTCTTCTGAGCTGTGCCACGGAATCGTAAAAAGTTGCGCTATATCCGTATCTCCGTTGAGCCTACGTTATTATCACGTTGACAGCCATGCGAATTGTATGCGCTTCATACAAGTTTCGCCTATTTCATTCATAGAAGCGATCAACGTTAACACGTTGACTGTCATACGAATTTTATGCGCTTCTTTTACGCCAATTTACGCCTTCTTACTTAATTCTCCTCCATATTCGAAGCTTCGTCAATAAATTTTCAGCCGATTTACAGCAAAATTTGCACGCATCACATCGATATCTGCATTCTCAAGAATATGTTACCAAAGTTTGAAGCACCGAGTTTGAACGAGGTCTAAAATTTCTTTCGTTCCACTCGAGGAAACCGTTTCGCACAGTGAAAAACACGTTCCTCTGCTAACGAGACGTCAGATTCACGCGGACCTCGAGTCCTCGAGGAGGAATCGCGTCGTTTCGCCTGTAGAGATCGTAAAAATTCGGGTCACGAGTCCCCGGCAGTAAATAAAACCATTGTCTTTTTCTTCCCCTCCCCCTGCCCTTCTATCACTGACATATTTCTTCGCGCTCCTCGCATCGCTCCACGCGCGGCCTATCGATTCCCCACTCCCTAAATGAAATTCTGAACGACAGTCTTTCTGTTTTTTATCTCTACAAACGTCCTCGATTAATCCTTCGTTCCAACGCACAATAATGATCCTGAACTATCAACTTCAAAGAATAATCTATTTTTACGACAAGACTTTCGGTCTTTCTTTTTTTCATTTTTTCAACGAACGTCTTCAAGCAATTTTTCATTCGACACATATCACCGTAATCATGAAATTTGTTCAGATAATTTCAAGAAATAATAATCAAATTAATTTCAATTTTTTCAGCAAATTCCAAACAATATAATTATATATCTGTGACACAGCAAAATTTCAGTCCTTCATAACTAGACTGCGGATGTTTATGCATTTCCCAATTTTTGTAGACAAATTTGAAGAGAGTAGAATGAAATAAGATCCTATTTTTAATGAGAACAACCTTTGTGGATTTAAAATTCTAGCATTTTTTGAAAATTTTTAGGAGCTGTAAATGCATGAAGATCGACAGTCTATTCATAACTGTTTCAAACAGTTATTTTCGGGCCCGTTTCAAGCTCTGGCAGGAACTACTACTCTGAATAATAAAGAATTCGAGAGAGAACCGCGTGGATGAATAAATATAATATACTATAATTGTAGTTGCTCTAATTGTTATTTAGACTATCGAACCTTCATAACTGTTTCAAGGACCGAAACCGATATCATAACTGTTTCCAGGCCCTGTTTCAATGAAACAATTTCAATCTCTGCACGGTCAAATTAATTACCGACGGTGCTCAATTATCTCGAGGAAATCAGTTGATGTGGTTTCCACACGATGGCAGCACAGTGACCAACAACCCCTCGAGCGGCTCGAAAATGCTGCCTGAGGGATGCGAGGGAAATTTTTGTTGACCCTTGCGGTATAAAAAGGCCGCGCGCTGCTGCCACCTGGCGAGCAATTTCCACACTAAATTTCTCTTTCTCTCTCTGCGCCGGTCTCTCCTTTCTCCGATTTCCCCTCCACTGATACCATCCCCACCGTTCCTCATAGTGCCCCCACTCGCCGTTCCGTCTCCTTTCATGGTTCTGTCCAGGTTCTCGGTCTCTTTTGGCCGGTTTCCTCTCTCTTTCCACGTCTTATCGCATCTTTATGTCGACCCTTTATCCATTTCGTCTCCCTGCCGGCTGTTCTCCCACCCTTTCCCTCTCGACGGCGCAGAGAAAGCTCTCGGGTACGAGCTACCCGCGCTCGGCTACGCGCCACGAGGCGACGAGGGTACCAGCGCCGCGCTGGCCCGCCGTAAAATCCCTCGTAGCGTATTCCGTATTAAAATATTAAAATATTCATTCGAAGCATAAAGCCAGTGAAATTACGCCGGTTACCGTCCTCCATTCACGCACGGGGGTCGACCGGCGATCATTCTTTTTTACAGCTGCCGCGACCTACGACACGCCAGCTCTCGTTTCCGAACTTCTCATTGCCAATTTATTTCCTCCATTCGACCGGGGAACGTCTTCACTCCTTTCTCATTTCGATCGGAGATAGTTTGCTCTAGAGAGATCGATGATCACTCTAGTATAGATACTTTCTTTGTATGGCGATGTTTCTAGCCATCTGTCAGAGTCTTAACGCTATCTCTACCGGAAGCCTATTAGTATTAGATTAAATTTTCAAATGAAATTACTAGATCACATTGTGTGTTCGGTTAGGCTCCTAAACCCCAGAAAATAAATAACATCGTGGATGCTGAATTCGCTGGGAAGTGTCTCCAACGAACATCGTTCGTATATTGCTGTATATGACACGATTGAGCCATACTCGAGACATGCTTGTCCACATCCAGCTAAAGTGCAACTGCGTCGTTTTTCCAATGCACGTATCAACGCCAGGGATCCGTGATGCAAATAGGCGAGGTGTGTCGCAGACGGTGGAGCAATCGCCAGAGCTCCTTGCTCCCGCCCGTAACAGAACAGCCTATATTTCACATGAAAACACCCTAGGTTTCCTATGTATCCTATCTTCGAAATGATAAGCAGAACCGGATCGTTTTTTGTGCTCGATCTCGACGGCCAGGAAATTCTTATCTGCCCAAGATTCCTCTTCGAGGTCGAGGATCAAGCATCGTTTGTCGTTGACATCGGTCGGCTCGACGCCACATCAAGGATAGAGGACAGCGTTCCTCACAAATGTTTTCGCACCCCAACGGTGGTGTTCTCGCGCGGGACAAGGTGCAGCGAAGCAGGCAGCAAAGCAGGCAAGCTAAGGCGAGAGCCTCACCCCCCAGGGCTGCCGTTGGGTCAGAAAAGACCGGCTAAATTATGCAAGCAAACGTTCAGGTAGTAAAGTGTTTTCACGTAGCGAGCGCGGAACAGGCCGTTGCTTGTGCCGCTCCCTTCCCCCCGTACCGTTTCCTACGTTCACCTTGCTCCCTCTCTCTCTCTTTCTCGCTCGCTCGAACGAAAAGACCCGCGATCCTCGCGTTCAACCCCTTTGCACCGCGCGAGCTACCAGCCAACCCGCTACCTGTCGGGTCCTAAGCAAATATTTCTCGGCAACGTTCGATCCAATTTGACGCAATGGGGCTGCGCGAAATCGAATTAAGGGCGCATTACTCGAAGCCGCCGCCACCGCCGGGCCCGATCGATTCGGACGTCCAGACGAAACACTAAGAGATCGGGGTCTTGCAAAAATCTACCATTTATAGGTTCGCTGTGGTCACTATAGGCCTACAAGGATTCTTCAGGAAAAATTCCCAGTTCCTTTCAATGATTTGGATGTTGCTACCGAAACTTTTTAGTAAAACTGTATGTTCGTTTGATGCTGTTGAGTAACAAGAGTTCAATCGAACATTTGATCCAAGTTTGAGCAAGCATAATAAATCTGAGCCAACAATCCTCGCCGAAGAAATGGATTTTGAAGCGTTCTTCAGGGATGAACGAAGCTAGCGTCGAAGTTCTTGCCTTTCCGGAATTTTTGAAAGAAGAATGCTAAGGGTGACAGTCTTGAGGGTCCGAAACGGTCGCACGTGTAATAAAGTTGGCAAAGAAGCGATAATGGCGGGCTAGCATTAAAATGCTCGTAATTCCAGCGAAACAGCCGACGCGCGGCGTGTAATAACGGGCCGCGTAAATGACAGAGCCGCGCATAATTGGCATCGGAGGTGCGCTCGAAATTCCTAGGTTCGGTAGGAGCTCGGCTATACTTATCGTTTGCGAGGGCCACGAGAGGGCCGCGTTTGTTGTTCGTTCTCTTCCGCGGTGTTCTTGTCAGTCGATATTACGCGTTGCTAGCCTGGGGACGTGCGTGCGGATTCCGCGCTGAAACCATCGAACAGCTACTTGCCCTTCGATTCCATGGAAATCCCTCGAAACCGCGCGCGAAAAATCCGGGTTTGTCCATTAATCTACAAGCAAGAAAATAATTAGAAGATAGTTCGATGGGTTAACACTTTGGTTTGCGGTTGTTTAGCGATTGCAAACGAAGCATCGAGGCAGTGTAAAGCTTCGAGAGCCGGAGTTCGCGAAGGCAGCAAAGGTGAGCGCGTAACGCGTCTGCCTCGGCGGAGCTCGTCGGAGCCCACAGGTGCGAAGGCGCAAAGCCAGCTGGGTAGTTGAAACGGTACGACACAGGGGGATCCCGGCACACGATGATCTAACTCACCCCTCCTGAGGGGTGGCTGGCACGTACTGCATAATGCTGCTACCTGTGGCTCTCATTTAAATGTACTAAATCTCGCTGGCTGGCTCGGTCTCTCCTTACCGCACTCCCCTCCCTCCTAGCCGCACATCGCGCCGTTGGTTTCGCGCCCAGCGAAACAGGCTTTTTTATTCCGCCATTTCTATTGATACCGCCCCCGAGGGGCCCTACCGGTCCGCGTTTCTCGCTAATTAATCACCCCGGGACGAGGACCTGTTGCTTTGTAAAACGCGTCGGTTTCTCCCGCGGATCATCCTCTGACGACAACACCGACGGGTTCGAATCGGTCCTCGGTCTACACGAGATTATCTCTCGTTTCGAAACGGAGAGACACCGGGGGTGGTTGTTGCATCGCGTCGGGAGACCGTAAAAGAGAATCGTCGGTTCGCGGGCGCAGTGTCCGTTGCACCTGTTGCACCGCGAGCTACGCGAACAGCAAGCGAAACCGAGTCCTACTGTCGCCAGAAGGTATTCGTCTTTCGCGGATGCTCTCGCGCGAAATTAGGACCTGTTGCGCGCGCGATCGCTCGCGGCTTCGCGAGTATCGGCTCCCGACGAGGACCACCAAGCAGCGTAGTTCTCCTCCGAACGAGGAGGAATCCGTGGGAAATTGAGAATCCATCGAGGGTGACGACGTCGAGGTGTTTGCGCGAAGACGACGACGAGGACGAGGAGGACGATGGTAACGACGTCGCGGTGGAGCGTACCTGAGCGTACCGGTGGCGCGCATGTCGAATCGAATCGAATCGAGTCGAGTCGGGTCGAGGTGAGTCGAGTCGGGTCGCGTCGGGTCGAGTCGGGTCGTGTCTATGGTGGGGAAGGACAGGGGTGAGAGCAGTGGCGCCTGGGGTGCGTAGGTTGCCTGGGGGGTGCGGCCGAGTTAGGTACCGCCCGACGGTGACGTTCGTCGACGGCCACCTTGCGCGGTCTTCCAATCGGAGCTTGCGGAGCAAGTTCTGGTGGGGATGTGCAGGACGGCGGCGCGCATGAGTCGGTTCCACCGAGCGGCGGTCCGGGAGCCTCGGGAACCTCGAGCGAGCTGCGAGGCGAGGCAGTCAGTCGCTCTCAGCTACGACATGCATAACGCATGAGAGAGCTCGAGCGAGATCTTTTGCGAGTCGTCGTCGTCTCTCCTCTCGCGCGCACACATTCTCTCTCGCTCTCGCGGCCACACACTCGCGCACGGGAGAGACTGAACCGTACGCGAGGAAAGCGTACACGCGCGCACCGCCGGAGGAGACACCACCGTGAACGGCTTTTACTTGTCCGTCGTGCTGCTCCTGGTGCTGGTCCTGGTCCCGGTGCAAAGTCGTCACTCGCCGCCAACCGCCAGCCGTGGACCCGTATCTCGCGTAATCCGCTCGAGTACGGCTGGTCGTGTCCTCGGGCCGCCGTCGTCGTCTGTCGTGTTGTCGTCGTCTTCCGCGCGGAATCTCGGTGTCTCGCGAGTGTCGTCCGCAGAACGGTCATCAGTGATTATTACACCACCGGTGATAAGTGATGATTCCCGGTAAAGAACCGATCGACCATCGCGAGTGATTATTCTACACCGCCTCCGTTTTAGTTAGCCGCGTTATACCTGCTGGTGTGTCCAGGTATCCGATAATACCGAGCTCCGATCGCTCGAACAGGACACACGGTGCGAAACCGTCTCCGACGGGGACACTCCCCGGAGGACTCATAGCAGGGACTGTTCTCCATTGTTCCGACTCCACTGTCACGGATTTCTCTCCACGCTCCGACAAACTATGGACTACGAGTTGTTTGCACGCGCAACCATGTTGCTCGCCAAGGATTTCGAGTGCCCCCGCGAACGATGGACTGTGCGCTACGTGTGACTCGCGATCCCCGAGTCTTCGTGAGATAGAATCGATCCAAGCTATTGGACCGAGAGCATCTACAACGATC
Source organism: Lasioglossum marginatum (assembly GCA_028455795.1). Classification (NCBI taxonomy): domain Eukaryota; kingdom Metazoa; phylum Arthropoda; class Insecta; order Hymenoptera; family Halictidae; genus Lasioglossum; species Lasioglossum marginatum. The sequence goes on along the minus strand of CM052245.1, from coordinate 9,709,102 downwards.
TTTGTCTGTTGGTAGCTTCGGTTACGGAGAAAAGTTTCAGAGTATACCTAGATACCACACCGCAACGTGTACAATCTCACCGATAACGTCCGGAAGAGGAGCAAAGAGTATCAAAAGGCTCTAGAAGGAGTTCGGACGAGCAGTGAAAAGAGGGGTGCCCTGTCGGGGCAGCCCGATTATCGGAGATTTGTCGGGAGTGTTTGTGTCTGTAATAGACTATCTATAAATCGAGTAAAAAGAACCAGCAAGCGGGTTTCGCGAAACCTCGGCCGAGGGGAAGTAAATGGCCGCTACCACGTACATGCCGATTGGTAGCGCAGTGCAGTCCGAGCTTGATGGTGGTTCGGGTACCGCGATCGGGATGAACATCGCCGTGGGTGCGTACTCCTCGAGCTCGCCTCGCAGCGCCGCCGACGCCGGGGAGATGAAGTACATGCCGGCGCCGCAACATCATCACCACCATCATCATCACCACCAGGTGACATCGTCGCCGTCGCCGAACGGGTTGTCGCACCCGTCGGCGGCGTCCCTTTCGTCAGCGAATCCCTGGGTGAGCCTGCAGCCGAGCAGTGACCATTGGGCGTCTTCGATGGGGATGCATCACACCAGCCACCATCCTCACCATCATCCTCACCAGACAAATGCCGGGTTGGACGTGAAACCATTGGCGGCGGCGGCTGCTACGGCTGCTGCGGCCGCAGCTGCTGCCAACGACCAGTCGATGCACTCGCACCGCGGTGGGCCCCATCAGTCGCCGGGGATGGCCTCACCGCATCCTTGGCACGCGCCGGTCGTGCCCTCGGCGCACTACAACCCGTCGGGCGGCGCGGCCTCGCCCACCACCCTGCAACAGTACCATGCCGCGATGAATGGCATGCTACACCCGCACCCTCACCAACACCATCCCCAGCTGCACAATCACCAGACCGGTCTCCATCCAAACCTGAGGGATCCGGGATCGCCTGTCGGCCACGCGCTACACCCAGGCCACGCGCACGACCGGGATCACAGCGCCGGCGAGGACGAGCAACCGACCTCCGACGACCTCGAAGCGTTCGCGAAACAGTTCAAGCAACGACGGATCAAGCTTGGATTCACCCAAGCGGACGTCGGTCTGGCGCTCGGTACTCTATACGGCAACGTATTCTCGCAGACGACGATATGCAGGTTCGAGGCTCTACAGCTGAGCTTCAAAAACATGTGCAAACTGAAGCCGCTGCTGCAGAAATGGCTCGAGGAGGCGGACTCGACGACCGGCTCGCCGACGAGCATCGACAAGATCGCCGCGCAGGGACGAAAACGGAAGAAGAGGACGTCGATCGAGGTTTCGGTGAAGGGAGCCCTTGAGCAACACTTTCACAAACAGCCGAAACCGTCCGCGCAGGAGATCACCTCGCTGGCGGATAGTCTGCAGCTGGAGAAAGAGGTAGTCAGGGTGTGGTTCTGCAACCGACGGCAGAAGGAGAAGAGGATGACGCCGCCGAATACCCTAGGCGACGGTATCATGGAAGGCATGCCGCCCGGTCACCAAGGACAAGCGGTACTACATCAGGGCTACCATCCGCAGGATCACCTAACCGGTTCGCCTATGGGGACCCGCAGCCATAGTCCGCCGATGCTCAGTCCTCAGGGTCTCACGGCCCACTCGTTGGCGGCCCACTAGCGTTCGCCCGGGCCTCCCCCGTTAGGCCTCTCGATAACCTCACAGAACTCAGCGAACAATCACCCGGTGGCCTCCGCGCCGCCGGATGTGCTCCCTTCGTACTATCATCACTATCTTCAGGCGCGTACCGGTAGCTACACCACCAACTCGTAGCCGTGGTCGGAGAGCTGCCTAGACGCGACTCGATCGCGATCTTCGTGCTTCTTCTGATCGACGCGCGCCTCGACGCATGAACGAGAGCAGCATGTTTCCCTCAAGCACCACACAGCCAGAGCCAGAGCCAGCCAGCAAGCCAACCATGGTGGTTGGTTCGGATAAAGCGTTGGTCGCTTTTTGTTCGACGAAGTTCAACGAGGTTTCACGAGGCCTAGCTCGGATCATCGGGGAGGCTTGTGACAACAGAGAGCACGGTTCAAGGAATCGTGCTCGACACCAGACACCACCGTCTCGGTATCGTCATCCAGCAGCTACGCCAGGGAGTATCGTCGTGGTTTGTTGTTCGTCATGAGATCGCGACGGTGACCGGAACCAGGTCTCCTATCTCTTCGGGATCGAGTTTTGTCCGTGATCGACACAACAAGCCAGTCTCAACCACACTACTCCCTGTGTCGGAAGTGCGTAAAACTCGTCCGCGGTCGACTCGATCCGTCCGTTTGTTTCAGCCCGTTCGTTCGTCCGTCCGTTCGTCTATAGTTTTTGTTTGGTTCGAGGACCCTCTGAAGAGCACAGTGGTTTTCACGCCCACGCCGTCGCCGTTGTCGTTGTTGTCGTTCGCGACGGTGAGAATCGACGGGGAATAGAACAAGTGCGCGCTTTGTATTTGGGAAGAGAGAAAGAGAGATAGATATATATAGAGAGAGAAAACGCGAACGGTGATGATAATCGAGGGGACGTTCTTGTTGTGCGCCGACGAACGACGGGAAGCTGTGCTTCGGGGATGTAGGACCGAGGTGACGAGAGTGAGAGAGAGAGAGAGAAAGAAAGAGAGCGACGGACGGACCGTGTACATACAATACATACGAGAGAAAACGAAAGGAACACGCAGCCGGAGGCGAAGAGCGGTGGACGTTCGCGCGGGATTTGCTCCGCGCAAACCCCGCCGGATGATGTAACATAAGTAAATATGGACTGTAAATAATGTACTAGATAAAGCTAGTAAGTTAAGTGTGAGAGCGCGCAGCGTACAACGTTGTTTCGTTCACGTCGTCGTCGTCGTCATCGTCGTCGTCAACGTCGTCTACACGTCGTGGTCGCCGAGGTCGTCGTCGCAGTCACCACCGACGGGCCCAGGAAAACGAGGCTCTCTTGGTGACCCGTCGGAGGAACGAGGGAGCTGCGAGGAATCGAGAAATCGGAGATGGGAACGACGCGAGCGTTCGAAAAAGTAAACCGCGCGGCAAAAACAAAGCAAACGAAAAGACATAAGAAACAAAAAGTACAGGACACGCGTGACGAACACGGGGAATTTTCGAAAAAAAGTAGAAAGAGACGCGCGTGTCCGGATAATATCGTGTGCCGAATCCTAGCGACAGCGGAACCCCCTCGCAAAGAAAAAACCCCTTCTGTATAAAGAGTAAGTATATAAATATATATATGAATATATATATATATATATAAAAGAACGGAGACAAAGTGAAAATATAATGTATAAACGTGGCGAGATAGATCCGTGTACATGAGAAAAAGAAATTTTTATTCGGTGAAGAGAGAAGGTCCGGGAAAAAATTTATATATATATATATACACATGAATTATTTGCGATATGTTTTTTACCGTCGCGTCAAGGCAACTGTTCTGTGGTAAAGAGAAGCGACTATTGTAAACGACGAGGCAGGTCTGTCATTATTATTTGGTCACCTATTACAATGGTTTTATTATTATTGATACTATATTATTCGTCGTCTCTTTATTGTCATTTTATTATTATTCTTTATTATTACCGATTATTATTGATAGTGCTATTATTAATGTTATTATTGTCGTTCTGTTGCCCGGAGGCTAATCGCAAAGCGAGAGAATCTCGCGTTGATCCGTCGCCGCCGGGCACCGCCGCGCGCCGGCCACCGAAAAATATCGCCTCTCTCTCTTTTTCTTCGTTTTGCGAGCTTCTCGCTTTTCGCTTTTCGCCTCGTCTCTCTTCTTTTACTCGCGATTTTAGCCCTTCGCAATAGTGGTTTGGTTCTTGATATTCTTCGGAGATCTCGGTCTTTGTTTACGGAGTCGTCCGCAAAATCTCGTTGTCACGCTCTGCGATTGGCCGCGCGCTGATTTTTCTGCCGGCGAGTAATCGATTCCGGTTCGGTCGTCCCTCGGCGTCGCGATGGCGGACCCGTCGCATTTTCCCTCCCCCGTTCTCGCGATTGGCTGTACATATTAGGATTATAGTAGAACGATCATGTCGCCGCGACAGAACCGATCCCTCGATCTTTCGTGGGATCCGCGAAAACCGAACGGCGCAATCTCGGTGAACATTTCATTCGAACGCGTTTTTGCACCGTCCGACAAATTCTCGCGCGCGAACAAAGCCCTCCATGATGTTGTTGTTGTTATTGCACAACAGTCGTGTAAAGACTGTTCGAGAGCTCAATTTTATTTATAAATCACAGATCAATTCAGCAGAATCTCACCTTTTCATTTCCGTCTTAAAGTTGGTTAACAAGCTATACAAACGTTGTGCATTAGTTGCACCATTTAGAGTAACTGCAAGTGAAAAGATATTCTAGAATTTCTCTTCGTGAATCCTATAGATCCAGTTGGGAGGATCTCTTCGTTTCATTTCTATCTGAAAATTGTCCGAAGTTCAATTTCTTTCGAATTGCCGAAGCTTGAAATGGCTCGGTAAGCTGGAACGCAGCATAAACCGGGCTCGATCCAAGGAAAACAAGAATTCCGCGTTGTCGATCGGCATTTTTCTCGAAAAAACCATGGCGGTGCAGGTCTTAGCAGGTTGGCACCGATCTCCTACGCCGCGCGTTTCGCAACGAATAGGCATGTCGTCGAGAGCAGTACGCGTCCTCGGGGCTCCTTTTTTAACGCCTTTCGTCGCGTAGGTGGTCACGCGGTTTGTTCGCCGGTCCCTTCGCTTTTTCTCCGCGAAGCCGATCCTCGCCGTGGGCCTTACTCGGTGCTTGTGATCGTCCGGGGACCGGGTACAGCCCGTCTACATGTATCTACGCAAAACGAAAACTTCTCTGTTCGCGTTCTTTTCTTATTTCTCCGGTAGGCTCCTCCGCAGGGTTCCGAGTATCGAGAAAAGGGACGCGCGCGCGAGCGAACTTGTAACCGCCCGCTGCCGTTTTCGATCGGGTCCGATTCCCAAGATCCCCTCGCGCACAGAGAAAGAGAGAAGACGCACAGAAGAAAAAAAAAGAAGAGAAACAGCAACACCACGTCTCGAATGAATACCTCGAGACACACGCGCGAATTATGCGAAACGCGTACGCCCGCGAGACGATCCTTGACGCGATCTGCATAAGCGAGCGGTTTTAGCGGGACTCGCCGCGATCCCAGTCATTGTTTTCTCTCGAACCCTGATTCCTCGGTAGAAATTTTTACGCTATTCGGCGATGGTCGTTTACTGGAAACTGTGCTGGGACCGAGATCTGTCCGTCGGTGACTGATCTAGGAGCTTAGGAGTTCGTTCCACAAGCTTCTATGTATAGCGACTTCAGGTTTCTTCATTGTTCTCGTTTGATTTGTTGTCAGAAACGAATTACACTCTGTTGCAATTTTTCTACGACTGGGCGAAAATGTGTCAAGACCAAGTAGATTCCGTCGGCATGTGATCTAGGATCTCGCTTGATAGTGTCCAAAGTCGCTTTCATACCGTCTCCGTAGTCTACTCCAAAATATCGAATTCATTGTTACAAACTTACTACGTTCGCTTTTACAATTTTTCTACGTTTTTATACTTGCTTTACACTACGACAGGACCAAGTAGGATCCGTCGGTACTTCGTCTAGGACCATGTAGTTCGCTTGACAGCTCTTAAAGCCGCTTGAGCAGGACCTTTCATCATTCTCTGTAACATTTATTTAGCATTTTTAATATTTTACACTTGCTTTTATCACGTTTCCATCTCGCGACCTGCTCTGATCCGTCGCTCGAGGATGTAGGACGTTCTAGGATCCCTAGCTTCATCGATAGACCCTCTCAATGATTTTATCGAGACTCAAACATTAGATCGTTGTCATAAATTGGCTATGCCGTAACTCCTCGTGCTGTATAATCGTTGGTAACCGTGTTAGGACCATGTCTGTGTTATGTTTGAGGTAGAATGGCTTCTACAACCCATCATTCACTTGAGAGTCCTTCTATTAGTATCATCAGCATTCACACACTGATTCGTTACTATAAACTGATTCAAACCTGGGACCCCAAAAACATGTCACCAGGTTTCCCTAACCGAGCGCTGCAACTTTATCACCGATTTCACAGCCCCAACCCCTCCGACCAACAATTTTTCAAACAGCAACGACAATTCCGCTCGATGTTTAAAGGATCATAAAATCGCTGTCAAGCGCGGAAACGATCTCACAGCCCTCTAAAACCCACGAGAATCCCCGCTCGCTCCCGCGCAGGTCCCGGTGCGTTCGGATAAAAGCTTTTGGGAACAGGTGACACATTATCGTCGGAACGACTCTATCGTCGGAGTTTCTACGAGTTTAATAAGGGGTGGGGACCGTAAAATCGGGCCCGAGCCCCCGAGACATCGGATAGATCCCGCCGGGGCCCCGACTCGTTACAACGCGCTTAGGGCCTAATCCGAAAGCCGCTCGTTTCCGTGATCCATCCACATTCTTGCCTCTAATGATAGGTTCGCCGGCCTCCGGACTCGAATCGTTCGCCTCGTTAGAGTCGATTCCCGAAAATTGGGAAGTCACGGATCTCTCGTCGGGAGAGGGGGGACTTGAAATCTAGGGGATCGAGAGGGATTGGTGATTTCTCCTCGAGCGATCGATATACGGCTTCATTAGGCGACAGCTCGCGGAGCCGAGGCTCGGTGTCGGGATTACGCGCGTTATCGGTGACATGGTTTCCGTGATTATTTGCTCAATTGGCCGGGAGAGTGGCGAGTCCGGCCTCGGCCATCACCGGAGAGAGACAACTTTCGGAAAATTTTCCAAAGACCATGTATGAAAAGATAGGTGTGCGAATCGATCTCGAAATTTTAATTAACTCCTTGCTAATCGAATCTCACTCGTGATGATCTTAACTCTTCGCACTCGAATGGTGACTCTGGGGCGGCTGTCAAAATTGCCATGTCATTATTTGAAACAGTTTTTAAATGATACAACTCTTCTGTATTCTAGAAATTGCAATTTCTAGCAATTTCATGTGAATCGTGTAAAAAAGAGTACATAGAATAAAAGTCTTCTAGATTGAAAGATATGTCTTGATTCCGGAATTCAAATTGCTTCGAGTCCAAAGGGTTAAATTGAATCTGACGAAGGTGTATGTTCTTCAGTGATGTTAATACTGTCGACTTGCACAGAAATGTGGATGAAATTCACGTCCAGACTGTGGCACTTTATGCAAAATGAAAATTGTTCATTTCGATTGCGAGCAACATGAGATTCATGATTTTAATCAGCTGAAGCTCTTTGATATTATGAATTCCTTTCGTTCTGATTTCAATTGCGTCTACAATACGAACAACGTGAATTTTCTTTCCTTTCAAGATAATTGTAAATGATGATATTCTAATCGTTTTAAATATTACGAAATTCATCATGCAAGGGGTTAATAACAAAATCGACAACGAATTTAAGCTGAACCTTGACTCAATTTGTCTTTTGCTATCGAGTTGCCATATCAAAGAGGAGATGAATGATTAAACATAGAACTTTTTCAGAATATAAATGAGACGCGTGTGAGTTTCGAAATAGTTTGAAAAATGTCTTAAATTGATAGGAGAGACGAACAAATCACGTGTTAAGTTAATCACATGACAATTTCATACATCCAGAATCCGTCTTGGATGGTCCATAAGGGATGAGACGAGATATGGAACCTTCTCTATAACAAACCAACTATTCGTAATCTACCTACATCAAATTTCTATTGTTCCCTTTCCTTTGTTATTTTCCGGGAAGAGAAAGAGAACCAGAGAATAGGAGCGAGAGGCGAAACGGAGGGCGATTCGTCGAGCCGTCGAAATCGATCGTGGCCACGTTGTTTCGTTAATTTTTGCTCGTTTGTCTCGTTCCCCTAACACCACTGTCTAATCCTCGTTTCCGCCGTTGGAAATCGATGGTAGCACCGCTCGCAACTATTTGCCCTATCGCAACTATTGTTTCATTTCAAGAAAATTGTACTTCCGTGAAGAATCGCAAGTATTTCCGAGCGGTGCACAGCTGGTTAGCGGGACAGGTCTGCGACGATCTCATCTGCGCGACGAATCGCCGCGCGGAATCCGCATCGGACAGCGCAAAACTGCGATCGGAAGCGCGCTCGATCCACGTGCGTTGTACATAGGCGAAATAGTGATCGACGAACGAGGCGTTTTGGCAGCGAGAGACAGCCCCGTCGAACGAATCGCGAAAGCAAACGGGATCGAAGAGCTCAATTAGCTCGCGAGAATAATTAATACATTGTGGACGGGTACGCCGTCCGTATGGTTCTAATTAGGTTATCGTAAATTGAGAAATAAATTCATGAATACATTGGACAGCGTCAAGGATTTGTTGATCACAACTAGACTGAGGGTCGCATGCGTTTATATGGCCGAATAGAAAATTGCTTAAACTTCATAAAATCATTAAAAGAGAAAACACAGTTTCACTTAACTTCTGTTTCTTATAATTCGCTTGGACAATTTCTCATTTGCATAACGAAATTGCGTAATGATTGTTTAGAAATGTTTATTCTTATGGGATGATATTAAAAATCACATCCACAATGTGTTAAGAGCAGCTCGAGGAGTTTATCGGACCGACGATTGTTACAGATTTCGATTTCCGTTCTGATTTATCTCGCGAGCAAGGATCGACCTCTTCGATTTCGCGAATTTCGATAATGCGCGCGAACTTCTGCGTCGGCGACCATGCCTGTGCTGTGTGCTTGATAGTGTGCGATTCGAGAGAGAGAGAGAGAAAGAGAGAGTGAATGAATGCGAGAGAGACGTGTGTAAAGATACTTACAATTAGATGTACGCGAGGCACACGCGCGAAGCAAGATTTCGAAAAACGATACACACGAGAACGCGACACGCGAAACAAACGATACCCGGAGATTCACCGCGAACGAATCAATTGTACACAGCTCCTCCTTCTCCCTGTATATTATTATAATTAAACCTTAATTATTATTAACGTAAAATAAAAATCTGGCGAATGGTGGTGACGTTTTGTTAGAATGGCAGAAAACTAAATTACTACTGAATTTTAATTAATAAACGACATGAAAGTAATACAACAACATAAATGGCGTTTTCTTTTCTTTTTTTCTACTTTCTTTCTTTCATTCTTTCTTTCTTTATCGTTCTCCGCATTGGCTCAACTAGTCCATCCACAACCAACTGGCGAATACTTCACTCTGTTGCGAAAAGATAATTGGACAATTCCTTAATACGCGAAAAACAGCGATTATTGAAAACTAGATAACTAAGCTGTCCTAAGAGTTATTACGTTAGACTGCTGATTTTATGCGTTCATGGGAAAAGTTGGTAGGCGAATTATAGGATAGCAAAAAAAGGTAGAAGAATTCTAAAATCTCGTTATTTTGCAGTGGCAGTTTATTCAAGTTGTTAAGAGCTGAAAATCATTTTTTATTTAATTCCAGTTTCCTGCGTTTGATAACAGTTTTATTGTGCTCAATGATCCGCAGTCTAAGTGATACTCGGCATATATTTTCTGAACGTTATTTTTAGACAGCGGATCTTTATGCAAAATAAAAATGTTTTATGTGAATTGGGAGGAAATATAAATTTATTTCCTGTCTTAATACGTTTAATAGTTTGAAAATGATATAACAGTATCTTTAAATTTTTCGAATATTTTAAATGACACACAAATGCATCAGATCCGCTGTCTAGTTTTATGCAATTATTAAGCATTACATTTCTGACGAGTGAGCAAAAGAGATTAGTACAGATCATCATTTTCAAGAGCAGCAGGATATTCCTCTTCGTATTAAAAATTTATAAAATATAATATACATCGTGCAAGTCTAATGGGAAGAAAAACATACCGATTAAAATGATATAATAATATACATTTGGTAAATCTGGTGACAAAAAAATTTCTTAAAAATACGTATAATACACATTTTGTGAGTCTGAAGGGGACAAATCAAATATGAAGAACATACTTTATCCAGTTCCCTGTAAAAAATCGAACACCTCATCTCGTATAGCACTTTAAATGCGACTAACGATTCCGATTTGCACTTTTTTGTTCGTGGCACCGGAGTTACGCACAAGATAATGCTAAATCGAGTGAAGATTAAGCGACAGCCACGCCCACGTTAAACGTTAATTAGCGGCATCGCTGGTTTAATAATCAACACCGAAAATCTGTGGCATCCGTGGTATCGGTCGGTCTTCCTCGGTCCGCGAGCATCGTTCTCCACGTAATTATTGGCCGCGTTATTGGAACGGCCGCGGAGGAACGCGACCGTTAATCATCACGGTAGTTGGTGCGACAAGTGAAATAATTAGTCGAGAAAAAGCCCGGATCGGAACGTTGCGAAGCCGGTATTCCCGAGCAATGATTTCGTTACCCTCCAAAGGATTGACGTAATCCCCGCGATCAATTTCTGCGACAAGCTACTTCTTTGAAAAGTACCTTGAAAAATATTTTTATTCCGTAAAATTGAAATTCCCAAGAATTTAATTGTTTTTGTACATTACTCGCGCCGAGGAATTTCGTTTCTTCTTCCCTGGCGACTGAAAATGCTGATAGAGTCTCGAGTCGCAAGGTTCAATTGACATGAATGTCAAAAAAATGTTTGTTACGCTTTCAGTTGGAATGAAACACAAGTACGTCAGAATTTCTGCGAGGATTCGTAACAGTTCGTCGTAAAGCACGTTCTCCTTGTATCGCTGGCAAGTTTCTCTTCACCGTTGATGGACCGAGGATCCGCGAAGACAGTGACGCGCGAACGACTCATTAACGACGCGATTCATTATGATTCATAGCACTTCCTGCGATTCTCGCAGTAGGCGTCGCGCCGTGGTTCGACTCGCGATTCTGGCTGAGCAACAACATTTTTACTTCCACTTTCTAGGACCGCTTTTCACTTGTTTTTCTTACGATTTTGCCTAAAACGTTCCTTAGAATATTCTCACAATATTTATTCAACCGTTCGATCTTCGAATGGAGTTTCTGCGGTTGCTGGTTTGGCAATCATATATAAATTCATTGGTAACAGTCTAGAAAAAAAATCAATCATCAACTAGAAGATTCGTAATGGTGAACGGAGAATGAGATATCGTTAATGTTTGTTGCTATACGGACATTCTTTTATTTTAAAAGTGTTTATAAATGCATAAAGATGCGCATTCTGACTTCTACGTTACTTCATTTTTTATTTCAGTGTTTTAAGGCAACGTGTGACGTTGATGCATTCACGCATCGTTGTGTTAATTGTCGCTGAGTATTTTCGCGTGACAGGACATCGCAGGGATTTCGCAGCGTTAATCGCTACTCGGTAAGGCTTAGGCGAACGCATGAAACGATTAAGCCGTTTAACGAGCCAACCTCCGAGTGAGAAAGAATATTGCGTTCTTTTTCTGGAGGATCAGCGCGCGGTGTTCGATTAATTCGCGGCTCGAAGATTTCGATTTCCGCGGCCGACGAAACGGGATTGCATAATCGCGCGAACGCCTGTCGTTTCCAATCTCGCGGCCACGGTTCCAATCGGCCGTGAAATAATTGGAGGTAGATTCCGACTGGTCCAATTTTTGCTCGCGTTCATCGCTCGGTTGGAATCGTGCCGAAATCCTAGCGTTGCGCAACATTTTTCCGCCAGGAACGATGATCTACTTTGCACAGCTGGTCGGGCCTAGCACTATCTTTCGATCGCTCGCGCCTGTATCGATGTCTGGGTCGGATTCTATCGGTAACTTGTTTTTCGATCGGAGAAAACTTCAGAAATGTGATTTATCCACTGCATCGCGTTTTATTATCCTTTATGTCTTCATCGTTTCGCTAAACGTCCGGAATCTTCTTTTTAAGCCGAGTTATGCAAACATTCTCAATGTCAAGCGGGTCGAATTGCTCCACCATTACACCACCAAATCAATAGTAATAAATAACAACGAGACACCGTATCATAAAGCAGTAAATCAATAGCTTTGTATACGTGGTCGTCTCTGCGTTGGGTAATAATTTGGACATCGAAGGACGCCCCGCAGTCTTGGACACAGTGTTGCAATTAAAACAGCGAAAAATCTCCGCAACCCTAATTCACTAACCAGGAAATAATCTCCTAAAGGAACTTAAAAAAATACAAACTCAAAAGTTCATTAAAAAATGAGAAACTAGCTACACGATTCTATGAAGCTAAAATCTATTAAATTCCTGGAATCTCCCATACGATACGACCACATAATTACAGCCACACCGAATAAAAAAACCCGACTGAATATCGAATGGTTAAACCGATCATGTTCGCGTCCAACGTTCGGCGATTTTTCTCGACCGGTTCGGCTGATAAATCGTCGATCACGTCGGGTTCGATCATCGATTCAACGATCGAATAAATTCTTCCGTGTTCCATCGATCCGAGGAGACGTCGCTGAAAGGTGTCGCGTTACGATCTTCCTAGCGAACCAACGCAGATATTAATAATCGAACGACCGATCGTTGAGAAACTCGGAAAGAGAGAGAGAGAGAGAGGGAGAGAGACGCCGGGCTGTTTCTACGGTGTGCAAACCAGTCCGTCGTTTAACAGATTTACCGGCAGTCTAGACCCGAGAGCTATAATGATCCGGTGCTTGGGAACGAAAGTGTACACAGTAGAAACGACCTGGTGGCCGTTCGGTAACCGGCAGCTCGCTGCTCGAAAAGCGACAGCAGACTTCCTCTTCTCCACTTGCGACCACGTTCTCTTCGTTGGCCTCGATCTTTGACCCTGAGAGGACGTTAGAATGGTTCAAAAACATTCATTAGTTTTCTTGAAGTGCAAGGTGATTTTGGTAGCCCGTCTACAAGTCGTAGTTCCTGGTAGCTCGTACCTGTCGATCTTTGTTTTATTAGGTTGGAGGGAATGTTCTGTCGTATTTTAAATAAGCAAGTAACTTTTTAAGGTGAAACAAGCTGTTACAAATAATGGAAATTATATCATTGAATAATATTAAACATATATTTATATAAATACATTCAAATGTTTTCTTTAAAATACGACAGAACTTTTGTATCTTTCTCTCTCTCTCTCACGCGGGTGTATCTTCTGTGTATCTTCTGTGTCACGGATCATGTTACGTTAGCCCGTCTTCTTTCGAAGGAATTAGAAAAACGAATTATTTTTTAGAGTTCACAGCAAACGTAAATTTCCGAATCACACTAGCCCACACAATCGTGCTTCACGAACAGTACACGGACAAGCGTTCTGCGGAAGTCCCTGTAATCTGGAACCAAGAATTTCTTCGATTTTCTTGATTCAGCAGTGCGGAGCACGTGTGCTGATTCCGTGAAATTCAAGGGTCGGTGGTTGATTAATCTGTGAAACGATGTTGTCCGGGTTTTATCGATCACGGATCACGCTCGATCAGATTGAACTTCCAGCTCATGTTCACGCTCGGATCTCGAGGATAGTGAGCCGGACAGGTGAGCGTGGATTAAAGGCCGTTCGAACAATTGATTTAACGGTTGTCCGTTCCAGGCCGGCTCGTTGAGTTCCCTGGAAACGCGATCTGAACAAAGAGTGCTGTTGCTTATGCGCCCTCCTCTATCTCTCTCTCTCTCTCTCTCTCTCTCCTGGCGTTCGGTATCTTGCCAGTTAATCGCGCGCTCCTTGCCATGCATAATTAAAGGCAATTCGCGCTTCCACGTAATAATCGGACTCGCGTGGATGCGCTTCGAAGCAGCACGAGTCAGGCTCGACCGGTGCGCAAGCGTTCGTCGCCGCGCCGCTCGCCAGGAACCGGAAACGCGTGTCCGCCGCCGTGATCAACGCCTTTATACGGCCAGGAGATGTCCGGTCGACGATGGTCCGCCGGAATGTCTAACCTCCGTGGCCTACGCCGTCTGTTTTCTTCGAGAACACTTTGGAAAATCGCTTCTGACGATTGTTAATCACCCGCTTGCGGTGTCTGGGCTCAGAACGACCCATAGTGGTCCAAGGTTAAAACCTGGTAGCTGTCCAGACAGAAATATTCTACCGATTCCATAATTTCAGCAAACAATCTCAGTGAATTATAACCGCAATCTCAGTTCCGAAATCGCCTAATATCGTCGTGCACTTATCGTATGCACAGTCATTCGCGGAACCGCGTTCGTGGGGGTCGTGAGTCGCGGAAGGTCGCGCGAAATCGAAAAAAAAGGATCGGTGCGAGAGGAAAAGGCGCGAAACCAGGTGTCAACCAGGAAATCATCGGATGGTTTCCCTCGGTTGGTGCGTGACGCGCGCGAACAATGAGTACCGCGGCGAAAGGGGGTGAAACTGTCAGGTGGAGGGGGTCGGTTCGCAAGGACGATGACGCGTCGAGCAAGGGAGGGAAAGCGAGACGAGAAACGAGGAGCGACGAGGCGCGAACTGAGGCGACGGTAAAAGGGGTTAGACAGTCGTAGAGGGGAGAAGAGAAAGAGAAAATAGACAGAGAAAGAGAGAGAGAGAGAGACACATTACTAGGCGGTACAGAATAATGGAAGAGAAATGGAAAGTAAGGGAAACGGTGATGGAAAACGCATACGAATCCGGGGACAGGACCGGTAAGGAGAAACCGTATAAATGGGGGTAAAAAAGGGAGAAAAAGGAGACGGAACGGCAAGAGAGTCTAGACGAAGAAAGACAATTGGAAGGGAGAGGCGATTCGACGGGGGCAGGAAAATTGGAGTTAGCAGGGTGCAGGGCGCAAGCGTGAGCTTGCTCTGCTACCCCTTCGAGCAGGGGTAGCAGAGAAGACATGCGCTCTTCGGGGTTAGTGTAGTCGCCTCCTCGTCCCTCCTCCTGGTTCTCGTCTTCCACTCGCCGCAGACATTTCGTTCACACCTACTGAAATTATCGTTATAGGTGTACCGTGACGTCTGCGTACACGAGCCCCGTACGTGAACGCTTTCTCTCTCTCTCTCTCTCTCCTCCTTTCTCTCGCGATCCCTGTTACGGCTTATCCCCCAATCCTCTGATAAGAGTTTGTCGATACCCGGGATACCCTTCCACGGATTATTCAATCGGGATATCGCCCTTTCTTCGAGACCCCGACCTCTACAGTGTCCCTTCAGGATCCGATACATGCGACCTGCTTGCTCTTCACCGTCCAACAGCGCAACTCTATCGTTTATTGCTTTTACTCCGTGCATTTTAATGTTAAACGGATTTCGACGATTTCATGGTAGCCTGGCATAGATTCTTTCAAATTCTTTTGTCTTTATTGGACCCAGTGCAAATAATTAATTATTACGCAAACTGGCCATTAGAAATGGAAATTTACAGACAATTTCTATAGAAAGATCCGCAATTTAGGAGATGAATATAGATGTCCAGGAGTAGTCGATTTATTCTTCATCCTATATTATAGAAAAGAAGTAGATCCTCCTATCGCATGGGAGACGATTCTCTCGAAAATTGTGGTACATTCGAATTCGGATTTCTCCCGACTGTCATCGATCCAACTGACGACTCGAGGGATTTTCGAATATTCTTTCAAGCTCCGTGTAGAATTTTCTACCACACAATCTATTTCGAACCGTTCGGAAATCCTATACCGTAGATCTCTGTGCGTTCGTAATTTGTTGGAATCGAGACGATTTTTCTTTCGCACAAACGTTAGACATCGATGTCTCCCAAACACTGTTATCCGACGACTAAGCGAACAATTCACCAGTTGCTACATTATCTTTCCTATAAGAAACAACGTTGAAACGATATTATGTAGGACGGAAATCGAATTACTCCGAAAACTATTCAACAACCACAACACACTTCCACCCATTCAATTCCATTACAATCATCGTCAGCAGGCGAGCACCTGCCAAGAGGCTATCGACAAGTCCCTCATCTTTTCCGGAAGTAGGTGATCGACAAATTTCCACAGATAGTCTAGCAGCAGCGTTATATGTAATGTTATTTCTGCGGATGACACAATTCGACGAGTATTCCGTCGTCGGTAAGAGCATGGCTCGTGTTTCTCATTCCTGGCGTCGTCGTTGCACGAAAGCGGAATTCGCGAGAGTCTCCGCTAGTCGGATCGTCGTTCGATTTCCGTGGATCTATGGATCGGTAAAATATTGTGGGAAGGGGAATGGCGGGGAGGTGAAATCGTGTCGGAGCCATGGATCTCCTTGGGTTTCCGCGGGCAAGTCGCGGCGGCGGCTGACTCGGCTCGTTGACATTCCACGGGCGCATTAGCGAGGCGTGAACGGATCCTGACAGCGGCAGCATTGATTTAATGGCCGATGCCCACACTAGGATCATCGTCGGCGTTCGACGACGCCGTTTCTCCGTCGCGTCGACGACGTCGTCGTCGGGAACGCTCGTCTGTGCTGTGAAACGGACGTGGAGGTATATGTATAGAGGTACGTCCGCTCGCTCGCTACTCGTGCGAGTAGAAACAGCGCCGACGATACTCGCGCGGCACTCGCGGCACGCGTGTGCGGAGGAAACAATTGAACGCCATCCTTCCCTCTCTTCTTCTTTCTCTCTGCGAACCCCCTCTTTCTTTCTCTCTCTCTCTCTCTCGTTTTTCGCTGCACTGCCATACAGCATCGAGTCTCTCTTCCTTTGATTCTTTTTCTCTTTCTCTTTCTCTTGTGCTCGTCTCGCCCCGACCCGGCCCGGTCCGTCTCTTCCTCTGCGGCCACAGGCAGCGAAGCTTAATAAGCACAGCTACCTACATTCCATTTCCGGTGCGCTGACGTCACTTGACAATCCGGCTACGGAGAGCTCGCCGAGCTCGACCACGTACGAGCCTCGTTCATCGTTTAGGTATACCCACACCTACGAACTCCTCAGCCGAACTCCGGACACCGTTTTATACGATCTGTCGGTTATAGTTTGGGTTTTCGGAGTTGCTGTTCTCCCCTCTTCAAATGGAATCAATGAATCATCTAGAGACCTCGTGAGAGACCTTCGAAATTCGGTTGGATACTTGTTAGGCTATGCAGTTGACTTTCCGAGGCAGATGAAAGCGCAGCTTGCCCTGTGGGGCAGTACTCTTGGCTCCGTCTATATTAAGAGCAACGAAGCCACGCCTCCTAAAGCTCTAGCGGGAGAAAAGTGATTAGTAAATCGCGGTTGACTTATCAAATATGGAATTTTTCCTTCTGACAATCATCCAAGGGTTAAATGGTACTATCAATAGATATTCTTATCTTTTGCTATCATAGCCCATCGATGTAAGAATTTCTAAAAAAGAAACTTACGAGTTCCCACTTCGATTGCTTGATTTATATAGTTCAATGAACAAAGATGGTACAACACCTGTTCGCAGACGATCCATAGGTACACCAGGAGTATACTCGAACAGTCGGATATCGCTAAAGCAGATGTTTGATATGTGTCGCACGAATTACGAGCGGCGTCAACACGATAAATTAAGAACGTATTCCCTCGGACAGGTAAAAATCTCATACATTTTTTAAACACCTATCCAACCTAAATGAAACGATCAATTAAAATATGCTTCCGTCAGGGTACAATTAACCGTTTAAAAAACAATAATACATACGTTATTTTTAGGGCACGGGAAGTATAGCGTTAATCATGGACCAGATCCCTGAACCATTATGAAGTAATAGACTCACTAGGTCAATCTCCAACGTCTGGTACCCTAGTTCGACACCTCGCAGCACAAAGATTCGTCATTTATAAAGGACCACAGTTCTTTAAACAAATTCAATCTTGTCATTTCTATAAGGCAACGCACACGTCATTTCTAATGCTCAATATGTTTAGTGTTAATCGTGAGCAAAGATCTCCGAGGTATTATAAAACAATAGAGTCTTTATGTCAATCTATGAAGTCTGCGAACCTAGAATAGTTTTACACCTCCAGAGACACAGGTGTGTCTTTCTAGAGGACCACTGTCCTGTGAATTCAATCTTGCCATTTCTATGAGGCAACATATACGGTCACTTTCAGAGCTGACCAATGTTAATATCGATCTCGAACAAAAATCCTCTCTAATACCTGGCAACATACTCTGCCAGCTTGCAACCCAAAGATTCAACTTTCCATAGGACCAGAGTCCTCCAGCTTGCTACACCTGACCACCTACGATACCATTCATCGTGTTTCCTCGATCTTTTCGGTCGTTATCTCCATACTGCGTAGCAGTTCTCGCAGATAGAGACAGAGTGCTCGTCTATCGAAGAGGGAGAGAGAGGGAGAGAACGAGAATCGCGAGTCCGAGGAACGACGAACGCGAACGCGAACGCGCTAGCGATCGAGCAGGTAGGCCTTGAACAGCTCCGGACCCACGCGTTGCGGCTCTCTAGGAGTGTTGGGGCTCGTACTTCTACACAGAGAGGTATATTCTCGGCCGGTGCTGCCGGGCAAAAGACAGATAAATAACTCGGGTATGGCATTGGCTAAGTAAACGAGCCTACGCGCGCGCATTCGTGAAACGTACACCTGTACGGGATCGCGCGCACCTAGACCCATGTGTATACCAGCTTCGGTGTCCAAGCCGGCTCCGCTTCGTTCAGCTCCGTTCAGCTCCATTCCGCTCGGGCATCGTTTTTCTTTCTCTCTGTCTTTCTTTGCGCTTGCGACCGGCAAATTCTCGTGTGGGCGTCGCTCGCGGATCGTACGCGGCTCGATCCTACGGACGCCGAGCCGAGCCGGGAGAGCAGAGAGCCGTTTTCATACGCGTCGAAAGAGCCGTGTGCAGGCGCGCGGGCGCCGATCGAGGCCATAGGACAATAAAGATCGCGCATAGCTCGCTTAGGTAGCCAAGATCCAGCCGAGAACCTGACTACGCGAGCCGACTTTTACGCCGCCCGCGCTCCTGTTTACGAGCCGAGCGATTTTCATCAGAGAGAGTCGAACCCCCTCCGAACAGGTCTCGCCGTTTTCATGGCACCGAGGTCTTTCTGGTACCTTGCAGATCTACTGCAATGCAGTGGAATTTTTTCAGAAGTTTTGGTTAGGTGTCGTTTAGTACATCGATCCATCTAGCTTCTCGAAAAATCTCAAGCCGCTCGGTGCAATTGTAAAACAGTCTCTCTGCCTTCACCCTCATCTGTCCCTCATTTCACGAACTGTATCTGGCCCTCGGTATCAACAATAAAAGTCACGAAGTTCCGGGCAAATTTACGTACAAATAACAGAACAGCATAACTTGTTTCCGGGGAACTGTGTCAGATTGACACGAGGGACGGATGAGAGATACAGGACTTTGACCCTACGAGGACCAACCTCCCCATTGTGTCTGGTCCATTTTTTGTTGCAGATAGGTAATTCAATTGGGCAGCTGACGAGTATACCGCGGATCTTTGTGCAAATAAAAATTTTCTTCATCAATTGCACAGAATCTATCTAGGAGATTTCTATTTCACTGAATAAATTCCCATGAATCTATGAAATTTTTGAGACTGCTAGGTGGATTTGACTGGTTTCAGTGAAAGCGTTAATCGAATGAAGCATCCGTGAGCCATTCTCACTATCCGTACGCTGCTGCATAGTGAACACAGTAAAGTGTTAATTTCCACTTTTCACCGTACGATTAGATCACGATTTTATGAAATTTTGAAGTGCGAATAGAAAACTTGAAAATCTCTCCGCTTGATAAGTGGAGTGATTCCCCACGTTTACTTGGGATCCCAGCTTGGACAGCCAATCTTGTCCTATCCGAAACGGGATTCCCTTTAACTTTAACCGAGCAGAAACTGGTCAGCGAGCAGTGTCGCCTCAAAGTCGAAGGATTTCGCGATCGGTCTGGTTGACACGGTATCTGGATTCCTCGACCGAAGGACGAAGAGCGTAAATTACAGCGACCGGCTCGCGCTGCTCTTTACCGGTCGCGGAATCAGACCGGAAAGCAGCAGGCAGCTGAAAATTTTCCTCTCTCGTCGATACTTGCGTCGTCCCGTTTGCCGATCGCACGCGTTACACCTCTAACATTCTTTCTTGCACATTTCCGTCGAGGTATTACTTGACCAGAGTCGCGACGAAGTTCCCTTTCGCGAAGAGACCGGTCTCTATGATCGTTTTCATAGACACGGACTCGGTCGTTTGACAAACGAATGTTGATCCAGTACAAATCATTGAACTGCGAGTAACAGTTCTTTACTTAGTCCTGTTGACAATAGAACTAACGATATGTACATTGTTTTAGAGTAACGACGCGATTCCATTCATTCGGATTACGCACGATTTTCCTTATAATATGCAAAGTTGCACAAGGCAAAAATAGAAATAGCGGTAATTATATGTTATGAATAGACTGCGGATTATGCAATTTCTCATTTTTATAGGCAAAAAGAAAGTGCCTTATAGATCTGAAATAAATAAAAATCGTATCAAATCCTGTAGAATTTTATATTCTAGCACTTATTTTAAATTTTCAGAAGCCATAAAAATACATAAAGATCCGCAGTCTAGTTATGAAAATTCAGACGATTAAGTCTTTTAAAATACAGTTGAGAAAGGATACCAGTGCGTACAACGGTTTATAAATAGGCTTACGCATGTGCTCGAACAAGGAAGTTGAAGTAGAATACTATTAAAAACATATTTTTATTGTAGGAATCGATGCACAATTGTCTAAATGGAATAAAAAATGGCCATTTGTATAATCGTCAAAGCCATCTGAGCGTTGAAAGATTTCCCAGAAAAACATTTCTACAATTTCCATAATCGTGGCAAAAAAGATGGGAAACGATTCGTATTGACCCGTCCGGTAGTACTAGTGTTAATTAGATGTGCAATCGAGCAGCACCGAAATTGCATAGGAAAAAGAATAATAATGAAGATGGACGTTGCACTGGGCTGGTAGTGGGTCAACACTCAACACGCGTTAATTTGCGAATAGGACGTCGCAAACCGGACAATGGGAAAACGGTCTATGTATCTGGTTCTCGTTCGCGAGCGGTACACGGGCCCGAATCGGTGCGAAGTAGCGCGCGTGCAGGCGCGGGATATGGGCGATCCGACGGGCGACCGACCGACCGCACGCCTCCTTACTCACTTATGAAGTTAATTGAGGGCAAACGTCCACCACCGATCTACTGACTAAGCCGAAAACATACATCGGCGAGCAGGTCGAGGCTCGCGCGCAATTGCGTCGATTTTTCTCGCGAGAAACGCCGGCGCCAATCGGCAATCAGATTAAGCTGTCCGCGAGTCCACGTCCGTCCTAGTAGTGGATCCTCGAATCCATTACCGCCTCAAACCCGGACACTTTCGACACTGTCATTGACGATCACGAAACGCCAACTTGCATCACCCTTTAAAAATAACAAAACCACATTTACCAAGACATTACACAATTTTTATGAGATACATACATCTTGAAGTCGTGTCAATACTGTGCTAGATAAAAGTCGGGGTTTTTCGATTTTTACCCATGATGTAAACATTCTCTTCAACCAAGTGTTACTCTTAGATCACAGATAGCCTCGCACATGAAAATTTCAACACAGTCCTTAAGCGAAAATAAAACATGGTTGCACAGAGTAGGTACTCGCAAGTTCTTGCACACGTAAAAGATTAAGTATCAACCACTTAACCAAGACAGCCATAAAACTGATTACTGTGAGCTGTTGAAATGTGTCTCAACTTTAACTTAACTCACACGGAATGGTGAGGAGAGTATTTCAATTATAGTAGGAAATCTTTCCTCCAGTCGTTCCGACACCTAGAAATTCTGTAAAATCCTGACGAACGTCAGCCTGAATCCCCGGTCAAACCAATCATTTCCGTCATCGTCGTCGTCAACATCGTCAACTTTGACGTCGACCTTCGCCAACAGTTGGCCGCTCCCGCGGAGAAACCACTTACTCGCTATTGCGTTTCCATCGGCCTTCGCCGCGTGGGGTGGAAGCCTGCAAAACTTGTTTTTCCATTTTTCTTTGTTCCTTCTCCGCGTGGCGACGGTGTTTTTCATTCTGCGGCACCGTCAGGCATCTCGCGGGAGGAGCGTGCACGCGGGGGCTTCGCGGGGATCAAACGTCGACGGGGACGGCCGACGACAGCAACGCGGAAATCGAGCGGATCGATGAAACATCTGGAAGATTATCGGTCACGGTTTTTACGCCGGTTTTTCTGACCGGCGACGAGGATTTATGGGACGTGCCAGCGAGTTTTATGCGGAGCGAGACTTCCGGCCGCCCTGGCATCGCGTTATTAAACCGCCGATAACGCCAAGTCTCGATCCGTTTTTGTTGATCGATCCGTGACGCAGTGATCTTGCTTGTCGTGTGATCTGGTCGATCTCTGTACCTGGGTCGTCCAAGACCCCACATTCTGAGCAGACTGTAGAGCTTTGTGGGAAATTGTTAGGTTAGAGGGAAAGTTTCTGTCGTATCTGAAATAAGCAGGTAATTTTGCTTGTAAATCTAAAACACATGTTGCTAGTGAGTGATTGGGAAACAGGAATTGATAAGTTATCCGAAAGATGGCAACAAGTTGTTACAAATTGAATAATATTAAACATATATTTTTATAAATTGATTCAAATATTTTATAGAATTTTCCTGCGTCCTTCAGGATTCCAATTCGTGGCTGTCCGTGTCTGTCCGTTTCTATTTGCGGTGGTTGGTTGATTTTCAAACGATTTCTTCTCTGCTGTGAATAGTGATCTGTGGATTGCAGATCGATGACGTGATACAAAAGTAGTCAGTATCGATTGCACGAAACAGAAAGTCTTTTGTTTAAACTTTTGCCGTACGACGTTTCCGCATGACTTGAAGAATAAGAACGGAAAAGTGATTGAGAACTCTGTAAACTATTTTTTAAAATTGTTGGGAAACACGGTGCAATAATTGAGTCCCTGGCACAAAACAAATCCTGAATAACGGGTTGCAGCGTGCGAATTTAGATTTATAGCAGGGTGGGCGGAAAAGTTGTTGCACTAGGCGTTCACGTAATATTGTTTATTATACGCGTGAAAAGTGGTGGGTATTTATTGAGCGTAACATTGACACCCACAGTTGAAATTCCGTTTCGTAAACAGTGCCCTATGCAGAAAGGTCCAGCTACAAATACGTACTTCAAGTAGCAATAATTGAAAAAAAATGTTTGTCTTAAACAAAAATAAAAATTGAAATTGTTCGGCATTTTCTATGGACCTAACAAAGATTTAACCCTCTGATGGCCAACATGGTAATTAAGGAGGGATTTATGAAAAGAAAGCTAATTGGAAAGGTGTAAAATGATATTAAGGAGTTAGGTCAATACATGTTCTGACATTTGCTCTTGTTCTGTACTTGGCAAGCCACAGACTCTTTCAATCATTCTACAGTGCTATTTTACAGATCTTTTGTAATCCGAAGAAACAGATGAGGTTTGGCAGGATTTAGTAATATTTTATTCTAAGATATAAAAATGGAAATATTTATATCTGTTCCCAAAATTTTATCATGACATCACTCTTAACCATAATACAAGTATAAAAACGCATATGATTTACGATCTACCTAGGCTCAGAACGAACAACAAGATCAATCCTTTTATGCTGAAAAATCTGCTGATAAAAAGTAGCAGTATCAGAATTTCGGAAAATCGTGATGATCGTCGTCTCGACGAGCCGAGCAAGCCGTCGTCCGAGCAGATTCGTCGGGGCTCGTCCGGATGAATTATACTAATGGCGTGACAAGTTACAAATATTGAATCTAATTATGGTAATGCGTAATCTATTTGCATTGCTGAATAATGAAGACACAGGTGGCACGGAAAGATCCCACCCAGGTTCCCCGTGCGAGTGACCCAGAGACGGAGAAAGCAACGAGTAGTCTGGTTCGTAGAGAGAAAGAGACAAAGAGAGACAGAGAGCCGGATGCCCAGCTGGAAAGCAGAAGTCGCTGGTCTGCCTAGTTTCCGATTCTTCGAGTCTTCGCTCGTCCGAAGCTCATTTTCTATTTATCGTTTCCAAGCGGGACCCTCCTCTCTGGACTCTGACCTCCGGACTCTTTTTCTCCAGCTTTTCACCTCTCTCCCCATCGAACATTCACGCCTTGAAGATAGGCGGGTTCTTCGGGGCACAATTGGAGCGTCGTTCGTCGCGACACTTTGCATAACTGGATATTTAAATCTAGCGGTCTCTTCGATCGAGCGTTCAACCTGGCCCGGGACTCTACTTCCCGAGAGAGAGAGAGAGAAGGGAAGAAAGGAAGAAAGAGAAATAGAGAGATCGAGTCGAAACGCCTCGCGAAATATCGTATTCATTAATTCCGGTCGATCGCTATTATTCGCGGCCGTTTATTATTCATTCGATTATGTCACTGATTATCGGCGCTCCGCTTCCTCTGTCACAATGATTCCGGGATCGAGATCGCTACGAGTTGCCGGCTGCTTTGGAAAGTCGGTAATTATAGTGTTTATTACGGACGCCGAGTCTATTAACAAACATGAACGATGACGGGACCGTTTAACACCGGAGACCGATTAACAATCGGAAAGGAAATTAAATCGCGATAGGGTAGGAAAGTTAACCATTATGAAACTACATATACTTGACGAGATGGACCGAAGTATACTGCTTGCGGAAGCTTCGATCGACACTTTCACTGATACGATCAAAATTGTAGAAAATCGTAATCCGATCAAATGCTGACAATGAACGTACGTAAAACAATGCTGATCGAAAATACACGTATATGTTTGATTGTCTCTAAAGAGTTGCTTTTCGACTAATAAAAACAATTGGCAATGAAAGTACAAGTTTTACAAATTTACGAGATATAATAACACATTAAGGAAAACATGATTAACAAGAGATTTTTACTCGCAGAAGCTCCATCTTACTAAAAATATGTCCATCAGACAGAGAACATGTTTTATATTCGACGGAGCACCGTAAGTATTTTAAAATTTTGCTTGTGGTTTTACTTTTTGAAATTACACCGACTCATTTTCGTCACAGATGCATAAAATCCGCTGTCTAACTATAAGAAATGAATTCTCACTCTCTCGCTGACAAGTTCAAGTATACACTTGGCGGATAGCAAACCCGGTGACAGCAGCTCGCCCTTCCGACCGCGAAAATGACTAATCCAGGGGTTCAATTATTGCGCAACGAATCCGACAGGGCAGTAATAAACGAGAGAACAATTTCGATCTCGCTCGTCACGATCGCGAAACGGCACGCGTGTCAGAGAGACGTCCCGGGTTTTTTCGCACGAGACGTCCCCCTCGGTTTCCGAGCCGAGACGACAAGAATGCGGACGTTTAGTACAATTACGCGACCGGCATTGCCACGAATCCGTGCAGTCACGCACTCGTTGTACGAACGCGAGCGAAACGCCTCGGCTTTTTCTCGCCAGTGAAGACAGGCCCGGCCCTTTTCCGCTTTCGCGACACACGAATCGTTCTCCAACTATGTCCGGTAACGTTTCATACATTTCATCCGCTTGCGAACGCCCCACGCGACCCTCGAGACCGATAAACCGTCGGATTACAGCGTTTTTCGCAAGCGAAACTTCTTCACGAATCTCGCCGGGCCTTTTCCGACCGGCCTAATCGAAAATCTGTCGCAAACTTCTCCGCGTCGGTTAACGTATGGCTCGGTGATAGGGATGCTTTAGGGAGTGGACGACGGAGAAATCTATCTCGAGATGTCGGATATTGTTTGTATTTCTTGTAGAAGATAAAATGAAAATCGCACTATATTCCATCAATTTATGATTTAACAACCTTACCACTCGAATGGTGACGCTGAGACGCCACTAAAAATTGCTGTACCATTATTCAAAATATTCTTTACAATATTCAATATGTCGGAATCTGATCAATTACTAAACGCTTAGGTATTATACGAATTTCATATCCATAAAAAATCAAAAATAATAGGGATGGAAATATTCTAGATCGAGTTCAAATAGCTCCGAGTGCAAAGCGTTAATAAACGATACAATTACATCGTTGGATCATTTAAATCAGAAAAATATTTTAAGGATTAGTGTTGTCTCACAGATATGGCGTTTCACTCGCTATGCTTTTCAACGTTTTAAACCACCGGCAAGAAACCAAGGAATACACTGTTCGTAGACTATGTATTATTTAGGTCCTGTAGTTTTCACATATAACTTGGAGCTATAGCTACATGGCCGGAGGCTTTACCGAGAGATTACAAATTCGCAGGCGCAGGATAGATCGTAATCGGCTCCGTTCTGATCGCGAATTTACGAAGAGTTTAGTCCGCGAGCCGCGAGTGTCGGCGCGCACCGAAAGGTCAATAAAATTACTCGGCCGCAAATACGCCGTGGATTCGTTCGCGTACAAATGTAACGAGCGTACGTACCGAAGCGGGGTTTCGGGCTACGCTGCCGATAAATACACTCGCCGCCGATTCAATTACGGATCGGCGGACGCTCGTCCATCCTTCCGGCCGAATTTACGGTGGAGCGGCCCGTCCAGATGGATCCACGATCTCGTCTCGTTGGGACAGACCCGTCCATCGACACGAGCTTTTTCTCTTTCACCAAGAAACTTTATTGTGTAAACATACGAGGGCGATAAACTAATCGACGCGCCTTTCGCGGAACAAGCTCCCTTCCGTTGAAATTCTAAATCGATTGGTGAACGCACTGCGAATTTTTATGGGTTTCATATCGTTGCTGATTAGGTCGAAAATTTACCGAGTAGAAGCAGATGTGCAGTATATTAGTCGAGTTGATAATTAACCCTTAGCTTAGCTTATTCAAAATATTATTTTCATTATTAAATATGTTGCTATCTAGTCAACTACTAAACATTTAAGTATTGTATTCTAGGTCGAACAAATATCTCATTTTCGAGTTAAAATAGCTCCCGGAACTATCTCAAAAGTACATTTGAAATGACATACTTTAAAACGATAAGTTTTGTTGGGAACAGAGAATTGAAGACAAAACTGACAAAAAGTGGTTTACAAAACTGATTTAACAATGGACGAATTGAAGCGTTGCATAAAAGATCGACATTTCGCGAACATAGTATTTCAGCCCGCTGTAAAATATGCTCAGGGTTAAATTTGACCAACTCGTTTGAAGTACCTGTCCCCCTAAACACACAGTAGTTCACATCTGTTAGATGAAGTGTCTTATATTATATTCAGATTCCGGCGCGGCGGGGTAGAAATTGAATTTTCGATTGTCTCGAAGAAGGTGGATCTATGGTGCGTGCAAGGTGTTAAAGGGACACTGTCACGGGGCCCATTGGCGCGTGCAGACCTGGCCCGCGTGTAACGCGGTTGTCTCGTGCCACCGGCGCATTCCGCATGCCCGCGGGAGCCCGATAAAACGTATGCAGATTAAAACATTTTATTTGAATGATAATATAACACTTGTTGATGCAAGCGCGTTGGCCTAGGTTAGCATAATAAACATTATGTAGATCTGTACGGCCGCGGCGAGCTATCCGTTCCGGCTACGTCCCGCCATTACACAAACGCCTGTTTAACTCTCCCTGTGACTGTGCGTTCAGGTTCGTGGTGCACCGCCGCTTCCCGTGCACATGCACATGCTAATACATAGCCACCTGGTATGTTTCTGTGTTTCTCTGTTCAACCTTGCCCCCTCTACCCTGTTCGGTGGCTCATTCCTCTCCGTATGCACCCCTTCCACACACTCTCGTTGCCTCCTTGCTGCATCCATGAGACGTTCATTCATTAAATCCGAGAGACCGCGTGTGCATTCGCAATTTTATCGATGCTGCGATCGAACCGCGGCTCAACAAGCTTCTCCAGATTGCTGACATCCTCTGAGATCTACTGTGAATTCGTACATGCGATTCACTGCGGGATGCGGCATCCCTTAAACTAGGGTGCAGTCGAATGTGCATTGTCTATTGTCCATTGTCTTCGTCTTCGTCTTCGTGTCCTCGCCACTTAACACTAGATATCGTGTATTTGAAATGACCAATGAATATTGTTTTGTAATATAGGGATTTTGGGTGTATAGGGAGTTACACGTATAGAGTGAATAATATTTGATATGGAAAATTAAGAAAACAAAAATGGTCTGACATAAACTCGCTCGATCGCTTTCTCACTCTAAACTAGCTGTTCGACTTCTCGCACGACTCTTCACGCTCTCACGACTCGCAACGCACTACTCTGCATCTCAATCCCCGAAAACGATCCCGCCACACACACACTCATTCATACCGATAACATAGACACGCACTCCTTAAGAACTACAGATCGTAGGACCCGAGAGTCAAGGGTCCCACAGTAATAATAAGATTTATTCTTGAAAAATTCACAAAAATAATTACTCGACTCTCTCACTCGCAAGAATTCTTGTAGAATGTTTGCTATTCTTTAGAATTACGGCCGATTACACCGATCCATGGTTCGATTTATGAAATCGATAAATCGATAAATTTTGAAAATTTTCCAAAAATTCTAGTATATAAAATATGACAATTTAGTAAGATTTTCGTAAATTATTTAATTAAAATTCGTCTAGAAAAATTGAAAATTCCATAAACATCCGCAGTCTAGTGATGACTCTAAGTATGCGATAGTCCGGAGACGAGGAAAGATGGCTAATTGAATCGTCGCTGGTTCGAGATTAGAGTCGCGGAGTCCCCTCGGTCTCTCTTATACATATAGACATACCGGGGCGTAAAACGCGATCGGCGAATGTATATTAAGCAGCCACGATTTTATGGGCTGTCCGGTAGGTAGTGACCGATACCAGTGCTGGTAAAACGATCGCATATGGGCTCGAGATCACGCGATCCACTGATCGATCGATCGCATCGGTTGGAATTTCGTACCAGGACGAAAATCGACGCTGCGCCTTCCGCCTCGCCTCCGACAAGATCGAGAGCCGACACCTTCTCCTTGACATTTTCTGCGGACACCTACGGGCTATTCTCGAGAAAGAGAGAGAAAGATCTCTCACCGCGGAATTCACCGTGCACGCGGCGAGTCGATGCGATCGGATACGATGGGATAGCATGGAAGATCGATTCATTGCGCTCCGCACGTGACCTAACCCCTGTTCGATTCGCATAATTAACCCTTCGACAGATTGCGCGGACGTTCAAACGCTCAACGATGGCGAAACTGTCTTCTGTTGATATTTAGGGACGGTTCGAAACTACCCCGAGTTGTGAAACATGTAAAGCAAAAATGGGTGAAACATTATCCTCGACATTATTCCCAGGAAGCGTACGAGAGTTAAGTATTTGAAAAATCACTCTTACGGTGATCAAGTCTGAACCAAGGTTCGAACTTCCGCCTAAGGTCCAGTTCTTTTCTATAGCAAAAAGGTTAGCCTACTGAGTGCAGACACAAACGTATAATGACCGCGCGGCGCGCCGCGGAGGACCATAGGAGGCGCGACCATTCTGAAAATCCTAAACGGATAAACATCGAGCGGCGAACGCTTGCGAACGAATGCTCTCGCTTTTACGACATTCGTCGGACGCGTCGAGAGCGTTTTATAACCGGCCTGTTGCTCCTGGCTATCTAGCCGACGCGGCGTGGCCCGCAGAAAACGGCTGTGGCGTAAAAACGAAACGGTCCACGATCGTTGCCCAGTTCTTCTCCGATTCACGCGGAAGGAAATTCTATCGCTTAGGGAGATCAGGAGACATGGTCGAAAGCGAGAAAGAGGGAACGACAACGAAAAAGAGAGAGAGAGAGAGACGTTCTCGCTAACAGACGGGAAACCGGAGACTTTCTCGATTCTCGATCCTCCAAGAATTAGTCGCTGCCCCATCGAATTTCATGAAATTCCGATACCCCCTCGTCTCGTCTGTTCCGAGGACTGGGAACGTTCGCGAATCCGCTTTGTGAATCCGCTCTGCACAGCTCTGCACAGCTTCGTGATGCTCGTTAACGTCGGGAACGCGACCCGTCGTAAAGCCGCGAACTTATCCGGCCAGAGAGAAATGAACGCGGGTCGAGGGACTCGCTCGAGTCGCGTCGAGGCGCGAACTTCAACGGGGTCCCAGAGTATCCGAGAGAGGATTCGAGAGTATGCGAATCGTCCGAAGCCGGCCGCGATAATAGGACCTATGACACGCACGTACGAGACGTATACACGGATACGTGCAGTGTATAGACGACGGACAGTTGTGCTCTCGGGCCGCACACTCTCTCGGTCGCCCAAGTTAAGTGGCCGGTACTCGCTGAAAATAATGTCCAATTCCGACGTAACTGCAGCACCTACGACCCTGACTCTTCTCGGCTTACCTTGAGCGCTCATTCGAAACTGGCGAGGAATGCTACGACGAGTGGGCGGCGCTCGGCTCTGCGGATCGCGTGTGAGTAATACGCGGTCTTCGGTTCGGCAACGATTTTCGCGCAACTGGTTATCTTCTAATCTATCGGAGGAATTGTTGCGACGTTGGAATCGTGGAAAGAATTGCTTGAGACAGAGTTTCCAAAATCGGCTGCGACCAAATCATTAACATGCTCGACCCCAATCATCATTACGAGCTCTAGCAAGTTCTGAAATACTGTTTTTCATCGATAATTTACGTACACTATACACAACATTACGATTGCACAAGCACGTCTGTTTTTGTTTTGCTATAAACTCTGCTGTTATCTCAGCAGCGCACAAAAAACAACGATCTTTGAATGAGAATGTTGGGTGCGTGGATCGCAGTTGTGGTTGAGAAGTCATCGTGACATCGCTTCCTCTACGCAATGATGCAACGATTAACTTCTCATTATTGTATCGTTTTCGACATACATCGTGAACCACTATCGATCTTAGTCCCTCCAAAAGTTTACCCTTGTTGTCCTTTCTTTTAATACTTGACTTACGAAAAGTCTTCAATCCTTTTTCCTTCACTTCAATTACTTCACTTTCTTGTAATGGATTCTCACAAATAAAACAATTTACTTCATTACAAGCCATGGCTCTATAAACGCAAACGACATTGTAAAACGATAGACGTATACTGATGACTCAGACTAGATCTGCCGGCAGATGTTTCGTAAATATACGAAAAACACGTGTTGGTGTAGATGAAGTACACTTTGCGGCGCTCGTACGCCAAAACTATTGATTTTACAAAAAAAAATTGTTATTACATAAATTGTAGGAAATTTTCTCTAGTTTAATTTTGTATATAAATGTTTTTATCGTAAAATGAGTCGGAAAGGAGATATTGTCAAAAAACTGCTACTAGGCGCCATTTTTCCAATATGGCGGCGCGAGCGGCAAAGATACGAGGTGGCAAAGTTGAAATTCGGAAAGAGCACATCGAAATCTATAAAATTACCCATTTTCAAAACTCCCGAAAAACTTTCCAGGTAAAACTACCAAATGACTGTACTATTATGTGTCATCAGCGGATCTTTATGCAAAATAGAAATTTTCTACTTGATTTGCAATCAACTGGCGTGAAATAAAAATTTATTTTCTTTCTTAGTACGTTGAATAGGTCGAAAATAATATAACAGTATTTTGAAATTCTTCTAATGTTTTTACTGTTTCGAATTACACCTACTTATTTTTGTGATAACTGCATAAAATCCGCTGTCTAGTTTATCTACCCTTCAAATTACAGAAGGTGCTCTGTCAAAATTCAAAGACCCTTAAAGTGCTCCATCAGAAAAAAAGTATGGGAAACACTGGCTTGAGGAAAAGTCAGGGTAATTTTGAACGGGTCACCCCTATTTTTCAGTTCGAATGAGACAAATCTTTAAGAATTCGCCACTGCTTTCACCTTCGATTTTTGCCATCCACCCTATAGGTGAAAGGTGGTTCTCGGGTCATCATCGATCCCTAAATCACAATACTGTGTAGTAGCGTCGTACACAATGGATCGACGTAGGACGAACTTCCATCGATTCGCCGACGCGATTCGGGAAAACGATCGTGTCTGTAAAAACTCCCGTCTCTCTTTCTTCGATAGACATTAAACAACTGGCCGTGGGCTTTTGGTGACGTTTCCATTAACCCTTGCAACACTATAGCGCGTATAAAGAAGACGATGCTGGTCCGGGGATACATTGTGTCTTCGATTATGCAGGCACTTCAAAGTTTTTGCTCTATTATGATTAATCACTCTTCGATTATAACTGTTACGAGTAGACTACGGATCTTTATGCATTTATATCAAAATCGAATAAAATTGTTGGAAAATTTTTCAAATTTAACATGTCAATATATGATTGCTCCTCTATTACAATCATTAAGGAAAGAAATAACACTCAGTTTAGTTTCTATACCTTGCAATCGATGCAGATAATTTTTATTTTGTAATAATTAATAACTAGTTAAAAAAATCTAATTGATTAAAAGAATTTCCCTAATTCTATATTAGACCCATACCAACCACTCAAGCTACATCCAGGTAATCCTTAAAACTGACCCAGGCTCCTATCACAATGCCGAAACCCACTTACATCCTTAAAGATACAATTTCTATTTTACTATCAACGTCGACGAGGATTCGTGGAGGATCTCGATCGCGATGGATCAAGGGATGCAGGGTAAGGTGTGCGTGACGCCCGTGACCCTCGCAACGGCAGGTGCCCTTCGACGGGGGGCGAGTTCGATCGACTCGAGAGAGAGAGAGAGAGAGAGAGGGAGAGAGAGAGAGACAAGCGGCTACACTAGCCACTTTCGGTCCGCGTCGCGCCGCAATCGGATGTAAATGCCATGCAAATTTCGGGGCGAGGAGAGGCAGAGATAGAGGCGGAGGTGGAGGCGGAGTGAGAGGAGGCTGCCGGCGGATAACCGCGCTATCGGGCTACCGAATGCACCGGGTGGCCCGATAAACGACGACCAACCGAGAGAGCAGAGAGACCAATGAGGAAGAGAGAGAGAGAGAGAGAGGAGCCTCACTCGAGGGAATCGCGAGCCCACGAATTCCGGCTACCGCCGCTCTCTGTGCCGCTCCTGGTCCGCGCCGACGAATTTAACGATCGCGTCCGCACACCCCGAACCGCGTCGCCGCCGACGAAATATTTACCTGCGGGAAACTCGAGCCCGATAGCCTGCATTTAGTGCGCCGACACGCTCGCCTCCCGCGACGATACGCTGTTACGTATTCAGGGGACAATGTTCAACGCCCGCTCGATCCTATCCGGTGTCGTTCCCTCTTTAATTGTGCGATCAAGGAACTGTTTTCGACGTGCGGCGCCCACCGCTCGCCTAATTCCCTTACTCGCAGATATCCCCTTTTTTCTCGCCCTTACGATCTCACTAGCTTTAGAATTGACCGGTGATGAGGTTTCAAAATGTGGGAAGAGACACATCGCCGACGCTCTACGGAAAGAATTACCCTAAATACGATCTAAAGACAGTCTGATCCTCTAACTTCATTTCGCCGTTGCGATACCTTATAGAATCACAATAGCCTGCGCAAGTTAAATACAACAAGATCCAAGTTGATTTTCGCGAAGAATGACAAGCCACGTTTTCCACTTTGCTCGAAATAAAATTGTTTCGATGGTATAAAGGGATAGCGATAGGACACAATGATTGAATCCCGTAGAGGATAGCGTTCACGTATTTCGTGCGCTGCAATTGGAAAGTGCAGCAATTGGATCAAAGGTTCGTAGGCCAGTATTATTGGCTGAGAAATCGCATATAGGCCTCGTTTCTGATGGAGGTACGTACATCGGGGAACCGCATTGCCGGAATTCGCCGGAAATCAATCCGAGTGGTCGCCGACGCCTCTCTGTTTCTCCCTTCCGTCCGTCGATCCGCCCGTCCGCGCCGCAAATTTGCATTTCCATCGGTTCGATACGAGTTCTCGCAAGACGAGAGATCATTCAACTGCTATCAGTTAGGTTTTCCTTCTATTATTTCATTTTTGCTCCGCCCAAATTTTGAGACGACAACCTTCTTTGACGACGCCTCGAAACCATCAAAGTTGATCTAGTGCGAGCAATTCAGAAGATTTAATTTATTGTAACTTATCTTCATATCGAGTTTATGAAATGTAGAAGACAAGATTGAAGTGTGCCTCTAAATTGATCCACTGCATGGCTACATCTTATTGTTAGAGAAGAGATCCAGGATCACAAGATCCAGGCGAACTACAAGAAAGAAGGAGCTCCCAGTGCCGAAAAGGCCACAATCCAGAGCAACTGATGCTATTTCCGTTTCGCCAAAGACTCCGCCAATTTCCGGGTCTCATTGAATCGATTGGTCAGCGTATTCCGGAAGGTGTCGACCCCTGACCGTAGCATCTTGTCTCCTCGGACGACAATCGTCGGATAGAGGTTTTCCGGGGGCGTTTTTGCATCGGTCCATCGAGACGGTGGAGCGTGCCAGGCAGATGGGTAGACTATCGCAAAAACTCCGTCGTGAAATCCAATTCCAGAGGCGAGAGGAACGGTCCTAGAAGGAGGAATGGAGTCTAGGAGGGAAAGCAGATCGTAGAAACGGGAAAGAGAAGGTTGGCCTGTGCGTGTTGCAGGGTTGGTAGAAGAGGGGGACGAAAAAACGCGAGGAATTAGCGGTCGGACGCGTGCAATGCGGACGGGTCCGCATTGTTGTCCGGTCGTATTAGCTGCGGCAACAGTAGGCGAGAAACGGGAGGCGGAAAAGAGAGGGAAACGGTGCCAGGAGATCCCCGAACCGAGCAACCACTCCACCCCTGGATTTCCCGGCTTTGTTGGCGAGATCCACGCCCGCTACACCTCCCTCTCTTATTTTTGTCCGGCACGCTCCGTGATTTTTCACCGGGCCTGTTTTCCCACCCCACTTTCCCCTACCCCCTCGCGTGATATACGCGACGCTTTTCTTGCTATCCGTCGATTTTCACGGGGCACAATGCGACGCGCTCAGGCATAGTAAAACAGTTTCGGATTGGAATTGTACGACGCCGAGATCAAAAAAGTTGTAAGTTTCGTTCGAAACGTGGAACAGGGAAGTTTTTAGAAAAAATAGAGTGTGCTGTAAATGCCAATCCGGAACACTTAATTCCAGTGGAATTTATGTCAGTCAACAAAACAGGGAACGAACGAATACATAATAATTCTATTTATGTGTCATTTCGAGGATCGTGCCACACTGTTAAAAATTCATGAACACGGACCATAAAGATAGTGCCTTCTAGGTATTAAACGCACTGTTTGTATGAAATTCTTTTTCATTGGAATGCTGAGGGCTTTCGTGCGTTGGAGATCGGGATGAATCCTCTTGTAAGCTCGTAGACTTCGTTCTTAATTAGCAGAGATCCTCCGGAATCGTGATCCCGTCGTTACCGATTGCGTTTTTCCTCGGAATCGAGTCGAGTCGCACGTGTTTACGGTGGAAACGTTGGTCACCGGTCACCGGTCACGGTTTTTTGCGACCGCCTCGGTGTATTCGTCGTCGAACTTTATCGCGTCACGCGTTTTTCCTCGCGAACACCTTTGTCGGTGGTGTCACAGGCTCGCCTTGAACTTTACCACCGCCGACGGCACGTTGCTCGGAACTCGTAACGCGTTGCGATTATAAAAATAACCCGTGGCAAGAAGCGCGCAGCGATCGCGCGATCGTACTACTGTTTTCCTTCGATCGTTTCGCCTGTACTCGAACAGCAGGCGTGTCGCTGCACTCTGGATATTGCATACTGGATTGTGTAGTTGCAGGGACCATAGCGTTCCTGTAGAGATAAACAATCCGTACCAAGCCAATATAATTCTACCGCAAACAACGGTTGCACCTCTGATCTATTGTATATTGATCCTTGTGGCTTTCGTAGACGATCCTCGTTAGGAAGTTCCGCGGCTGTCCGGGTCTGATGATGGAGCAGATTTCGCCAGATTTTCGGATCGTCCCATGGTCGGCTGTCTTTTGTGAGGATCGCATCGGTTGCAACGCTTGCTCGCATTGTGCGCCCGTCCACGTATGGTTTTTGTACGGGCGTGTTCCGCGACGGGCCACGTTCCACCGCTTCCATCCGCGTTCCGCTTGCGACGTGGATCGCTTACGGGGGTCCGTGCTGCAGCTGCCCGATCTCCTCGTGTTGAACGTCTGCCCCTGTTCCCCTGTATGCACCCGAAGTGCATCAATACTCTGTTGCCGAACAGCGAAAACGTGGACACCGCATCCTCGCGAACCATTCTTATCTGTCCTCGAACAAGGATTGTCAACAAATTATAGAAATTTTCACACGAGGAATTATTTAAAATTTGCATGTCCTATTAATAGCTTCCAAAAGCTATTGGAAGAAGTTGAAATAGCTACGAGTGCGAAAGATTAAAACAAATTAATTGCCCAGTGTGTGATGTAGCTAGAGCCTCGTTTATGCATTCTACAGTGGATGTTCGCAGGCGCTTTGGAGAACGTATCCTGGAGCATGCGTGTTCGCCAGGTCCGCTACATTGTCTTTTGGGGAGAAAAAAGGATGATACGACGCTTTTGGTCCTGTAAAGCGAAAAACCGGTGGCGCGACATGTGTCCAATGATCGTGGTCCTCTCCCGGTTTTATGGAACGAGCATAAATCGCTGGAGAAGCGAGCGTCGCCGATTTCAATCTCGGGTCCTTTCATAAAAGAATTCGTGGCCGCGTGCGCGCGCGCCCGCGCGAGCCCCGTAAGCGCGCAATAATTCTCCCTATTCTACACGGTGTTCATTAATTACCGGCCGACCGCGAGAGGCTAAAGAGAAAGAGGAATTATGGATCCGCCTTTATCCGTGCATCGGCCCCGCCACGCTCCCGAGCGAAGGATATACCGTAGAATTCCCTTTTTCTTTCGTTTTTTAAACCGTGGCGCCGCGATAAGCCTCCCCTGCCACCCGCGATTATTTATTATTTGCGAAATTCCTTCGGCTAAATTGCCACTGCCTACCGGAGCGGAAAATCGGACGATTTTGATCATGCTGGAATAGTGATTCGGCCCTTTCTTATTAACGAGAATGATCATGCTCAAATTTTATTTAAAACTCTGGCTACGAAATTCGTTAATGAGGCAGTTTTGTAGATAGCACGCAATTCGGAGTTAATTTTATATTCCCGCAGTTGTTCCTAACTTTTTAAGACATGCAATTGCATAAGTACAATTATTATAATTTAGTCAAGTGTTGCTAATCTTTTGTATGGAATTACATAAGGCATTACTAGTGGCATGAAATATATTAATGAACATCTCTTCGCTACGGTTTGCAAGTTGGAAGAAAACATGGCTTTTGCTATGCTAGCAAATAAATCAATTTCAGGCTTTCCAAAGTTGTTACGTATCGTTTTAAATGCTTCGAAATTTAACTCATATTCCGCTTCCGGTTCTAAACGTTCAGATTACATTATCCTGTGACCGAATATAGGATAGGATATCCATATTTCTTTAGTGATTTCTCCCAACTTCTGATGTTGGATGAAGGTATCACAATCTCTTAAATCTTTTGCGAAACAGTTGAGTCCTAAACTGTTAACATTTATCTGTATAATTCCAGAAATTATGACTTCTATTCCCTAAGAAAGTATTTTGAAAAAAAATTACGTGAATCGCCAAACAAACGAAATCGTTTCCTAAGGGGTTGATCGGAGGTGTCTCGAGGCAATCGCCAATCCGAAAATTCTTCCCAGAGATCGCAGCAAATGTTGTTGGACTCGTTACCGATTTTCAACGACGCGTTTAGGATAGTTGTCGGAGAGAAAGAAGGCGAGAGAGGAAAAGACGAAAGGTGCTCCAGTTTTCGATCCGCTCGCAGCGGGAGTCGAGACTTGTGCGAGCGAACCAGCACGGAAAAGCGGCGAACAAAAAAGCTAATGCCGTACGAGAAACAGTTTATAATCTGCAGAAGTTAAGATCGAGCGACAATGGGCCACGCGGAGCGTAATAAGGGGCGCTTACAGGATTACACGCCGGCCAGGTAAACGCATTTGCCGCGTTAGCTGGTTTTCGGGGTCTGTATGCTGAAAAGAAGGGATGCAACACGGTAAGACTTCTCTCTGATGATCTAGAAGCGATATACAGGGTGGTCCGATAACTATTCTCTCGTCACGATCACGCTACTCGTGTGCTTCTCATCGGAACATTCGAAACAACTATCGCAGTTGTGTTGTTGATTTTTGCGGGTAGCTCGAGCCGATAAATCGCGAGTCGGGAGGACGAATGAGAGAACGTTTGTCACCGGCTGTCCGGGAACAAACGGCGAAATTAGGCGCGAAGATTTTCGCGTTGCGAAAGGTACGCGTAACGCCGGGTATCAATTCCGATCGATCAATGGGGCTTCCCCGTGCGATTAGTAGGCGAACGCCGTTTAGCCGTTAAATACGACGTTTCGGAGCGTAATAGCGGCAATTATCGTGTTAGTAGCTATATTCCGAAGGCATCCGTCGCTTCGTATCTTTCGCCATGTAATTACGTCTCGTTAAGATCTCGGGAATGTAATCCGGCTCGCTCGTTCGCTCGTGAGCTTGCCAGCAGAGCGGACGAAACTGGAAAACCGGAGTGCGCACGTCAGTCGGACGGACGATCCCAGAGCGTTCTTCTTTTCCCTCTCCGTATCCTACCCCACGGTTTTAGACCACCGTCTCCCATTTCTCGATCTGGACAGTTGTTTTTCTACCTAGAGATATTCCTGATGTCTCCTTTCGCGTCCAGGAATTTCAAATCGTTTTTTCTAAAGAAGCCCCTCTAGTCCTGGGGAGGATCATCAGCATAGCAATGCTTTAGGTGACGATTTTTAGGTATGTCCAAATTCTAGATTACTTTCTTGTTGATCAAAATTGCAGGAAAATTTGTTTTCTTAGTCACAAATGAACCACCACATTTGTTAACGCCACCAACGGAGAAACTAATATTCTCATTCGACGCTCACCTCCGAAACTCTCGAAAACTAAGAAGTGTAAGCTCCCCAGTCCAATTACAAGCTAAAGGGATGAAGCCAGAGAATGTTCACAAGACGAGGACCTCCGTGATCCTTGAAAGGGACCGTAGTCGACCCGGCGGGACTCGCATAATCGACACGTGAACTTTCACGCAGCAGGCCGATCGGCTAGCAAGAAGCAAGGCCCTGCGAGTAGGAAGACGCCGCGCCGAGGCGGCCTCGAGAGCTGAGGATAGAATGCCGAAGGTGAGCTCCGAGGGATACGTAATCCTTGGAGCATTCTCGCTCGGCACGATCCTTTTCGGCTCCTCGTTATTAACAACGGCAGAGAGAAGAAGCAGGGAGGGATGAGGGGGAGGAGAAGGAAACCGTTGTAATCGTCGTCGGCGTCGTCGGCGTCGTCGCATAAAATCTAATCGAGCTCCGAGCAGGAAATTCGAATCACCCGAGGAATCGAATGCGAATGCGACGAAATTATAAACGCCGGTACGCGGAAGAGTCGTCACGGATTAGAACCGGGTCCTGCAATCGACTGCAGCGATCGCAGGGTCGGGCGACATCGTTGCCATAAACCGGCACGCCTAATGGCCGCCGCAGATCGAGATCGGCAGGTTTTACAACGATCCCGGTTATCGTAAAACCGAGCGAGCGCGATTTCCGCGGCGATCGCGACGAAAGAACAATCCGCGGTGTCGGGTTTCCATGATCCTTTGCTCCGGGGTCCTCTGAGATCGCTATACCGGCCATGGGTAGTGGTCGCAGTAAAGAATTGTTCAAAAATCTATCCTCAGACAACATACATCAAGCTCGATAACGTATGTGTTAAATACGAATGTGTTAAATATTGCTGTACCATTGTTTAAAATATGGAAAATTTCAAAATTTTAAAAATCATAGAGAATGGAAATATTCTGGGTCGGAAGAAAGGTTTAATCTTCTACGAGTGCAAAGAGTTAAAATGAATGTAGCCATAGAAAAACTATAAATTTTCTTTTCTCTTCTCCGACATTTTCGGGGATGAAGACGTTTTAATCACTATAACTGTAAAGAAAATGATACGGCAAGAGGTTAAATACTCGGAAAAAATCGATATTACAACAGCTTCCCATCACCAGTTGGCGAGACCGTCAATGTACCGTTCAATTCCGAAATTTGTCAGAGTATCACAGGAAAGGCGGGGTCGAAAGATGTGGTAAAAATTCCAGGGGCCGTTCGGGATCTGATGGTGATAGATTGGCGTCGGAATCGATCCCCTATGGGTCAAGGGTCAACCTGGAAGCCGATGGTCTCGCAGCTTTTGTCGACGCCAGTCACCGCGACTCGTGCCGCACAACCTCGACGGAAAAAGAGAGAGAAAAAGAGAGA
This sequence comes from Lasioglossum marginatum, assembly GCA_028455795.1. Taxonomy (NCBI): domain Eukaryota; kingdom Metazoa; phylum Arthropoda; class Insecta; order Hymenoptera; family Halictidae; genus Lasioglossum; species Lasioglossum marginatum. The sequence goes on along the minus strand of CM052245.1, from coordinate 9,669,088 downwards.
AAGAGAAGGGGCGGGTGTCCTTAGATGATTCTCGCAGTGATTCGTCATAGGCGTGACCCAGCGACGACGACGTTCCATCCTAATCGCGTCATCGACGTCCACGACGCCCGACTTTTTCTCCCTGAAGCCCGAGATAGGATCTCGCGACGCTGTTACCGCATGCCGCTCGATACTCGCGCGCGCAACAGAGAGGAGGCCTTCGGCTAAGGTGGGCGCAGGTGCTGCTCCGGTATCTCGTTCGATCATCCGGGACGACGGCGATCCTCGAGCGGAATCTAGCTCGCGCGAAATCGCTCGATCCTCTCCGCCCAGAATGACAGAGACAGAGAGAAACAGAGAGAGAGAGAGAGAGGGGGAGAGAGAGAGAGAGAGAAAAACCGTTGAGGAAACTAGACAACTTTCCCTAGACGAGAGAGTCAGTTGATCGAGACTATCGCGTGGGCGGAGAGCCGGCATCTAGAATGGCCTTGAATCGTCTCGCAGGATTTGAGGGATTAGGACAGCGGCCTGGGAGGTGATAGTTTAATCCTGGAATGATACTATTGGCGCACGACGGCTTGGAAGGATCCTTTTAGATTGTACTTGAAAAGTGGTTGTTTATGTTTATGGCTTCTTTAGGTAATTAACGACTTCAACAAACCATTGTAAGAGTCAATAATCATGGATCGATCCACGACCTCGAAGATCCCAGACTATCTGCTAACCCTTGGAGGATCGGTTACAGTAGTCGGCGACTAGTAGGCACGAAACCCGAAAGGAAGCAGCAGGACGAAACGGAAGAGGCTTAGGACAGTGCGTTCTTCGTGGCAAGAAGAAGAAGAAGAAGAAGAAGAGCAACAAAGAGGAACGTATAGAATCGTCATGGCTGGTAAAGGACAGTAGGTAGCTCTCGAGCAGAGAGCGAGCAGCGGGTGCTCCGGATCCAACTGGACCGGTTCTGCCTGGATTCCCTAGGAGTTCTAGCCTTCGGGACTCGCAGGATTCTCACTGGTCACCGGTCTGCTGCGTCGCAGACCGGACTGCTCTTTGGTCTCCGACTCTTTGGTTCATCTCTCTCTCTCTCTTCCTTTTTTTCTGATTCTGTTAGCCGTTCCCTTCCTTCCTGCCTTCCTCCTCGCTTCCCTTACTGCTACCCCAGCAGGGAGGAAGTTTCGTATCAGCTGGACCCGGCACACGTTTCAGCGTATCATTTATCATCGGACCAGAGAATCGCTGCGACGATGCACCAGCCGCTTACCAGACTCGCATATTCTCTAGAGAACCTGGTCTTCCTTCGTTCTCTGATGACTTGATACTAACGCTCGGGAAGACCGGGCTCGCGCGACACCGATACCACCGACTACTATCTGATCTGTTGCCTCACAGACCGAGAAAGGCTGCTGTTGCCGTTTGCTGCTATTGCTGCGAGGCTGTTGCTCGATGCAGTATAGCTACCAGATCAGAGACACGAGAGACAACGACCACAGGATACACGGCGCTGGGATTCTGCGCGATCCAAGATATTCCCCCGGTCTGCTGCCGATCCTATGGATCCTACTCTGACTACGGTTACTGCTGCTGCTGTTGCTGTCTGACTCCGGGGCCTTTAATTATACGAGTACCTACGCAATTTGTCTTGTTATCGATCCGAGATTTCAGATTCCTCGGCTCGGGGATATTGTACCGGATCCGCGATCCGAGCTGCGCCGATTGCGTTTGTTTCTTCTCAGAGGATTCTCAGCGTAACGAGGAGATCGCGGATTTTATGCGTTCACGACAAAATGCATCGGCGCGATTTAACACGAGATTTAATGACGAGAGTTTAGAATTATTTTTAGTAGATGAGACATCTTTCATGTGGATTGTCCATCTTGTGATGGATTCGTTGCATCTGTGATTTTTGACGAGTCCCTTTGGTGCTCGCAAGATTTGAGGATGCTAATTTCTAGGTAGCTATCGCACAGAGTATTTCAATCATTACTTTGATCTTCCCTTCAAATTATGCAAGGTGAATCATTCATCTGTTACCGAAGATTCCAGCGAATGGGAACTGCAAACTATATATATATAATATATATATATATATATATATATATATATATATATATATATATATAGCTGTCGTACAGAGCATAGAGTTGTCTTGAACATTATTCTGGTCTTCCTTCGAATTACAAGGTAAATTTGTCTTTCACTGAAGATTAGATGGGAACTGCAATTACCAATTTTGTACAGAATATTAGTACTTTCCATGATTAGGAACAATTTAATGAGCCGACGATCTAACAACCTGTTAACTCGGACGAATTATTACTTACTGTATATACTTATACTTACTAATACTTACTGTAAGAACGTTTTATACATTTCTCTGCGGAAAAGAGAATCCTTGGACTACTTTTCAGTGAGTCTCTGTTGCAAAGGAGAGCCGATTGCTCCGCTTACCCTCGCCGGTGTGCAGCCTCTTTCAGGCTGCATCGGAATCCAGTTTTCGAATCGGGTTCCTCCTGTGCTGAAACGGTCCAGGGTGACCGTTGTCGGGAAGAAGAAACCGCTCGATACCAACCATCTCAACCGTCGCCCTAGGTTTTGTCTTCTTCGACAGTCTGCACATGGAGGAAGGTGTCCATACTAGTCGATAGAGAAAGGGTTGCTTAGGGGATAAGATCCTCCTAACCTCTACCACAAACCACAACACTCTGTCATTAATTGAGCCAGCCGAAACACCTGTTTCCATTTTCTTCAGAACGTCAATTGACGTGTCGAGTCATTAAGTAAAATTTGTTTCTTTATCTAATATATATTAGATTTGAATATTGGATTGGAAACAAACCCTAATTACGCAAACTGATAATGCATGAGAAATGAACCACTCAACCAATAATTCGAAAGAATGCTCACGTTCCATTCGTGACAAAAGACATCAATTGCTAATCAATAAAAGAAGAGTGGCATTGATATAGTTAGGGGTTGGAAATCGTCTAAATCGCTGTCCATTATTTATTGTGACGAATTCGGGCATCAATTAAGCCAGCTATCAGCGTCCTGCCAGCATCTCCGTCAATTCTTTTCGTCGAGGTCTGTTCTCGTCCCGTGGCTTGTCGGCGGGCGATTTAAATTAATATCCTCGAATTTCCCTGCGTCTTGCGCCGCGAAGACTAATGGGTCTCGTCTCATTCGGTTTGGGCCAGCCGTGAAAACGAGCTTCTTCCCCCGAGAGCGAAGTTTTTCCATCGGGAGAAAAGAAAAAGACGAGAGGAGGCGGTCTCCTCGATCGATCAACGTCCACCGTTGTTTCTCTCGTGGCGCGGTGCGCGTTACGTTCGCCGTTCGCTGCGAAAAAAATAATTTCCGACGCTACGGCGTATACGTGACACGCTCTAAATTATTCTGCTCTGGAAAATTTCCGAGCCGCATTCTTCACCTAACCCAGGTAGGGCGAGGTGTGACGCAAACCTCGCCTCGATATCATCATCGCTGCGAAACGCACACAGTTTTTCCGGAAAAGCTTCGATTATACCTGCTTTACCAGATATACCATCGATCGGAGGCGATAGCGATCGGCCGATTAATCTCGTTTCGTGAACAGGTAGACGCGACAGGCCAGCAACAGGCTTTAAGTAATTGTCACCTGCGATCCGCGCGACTCGACGGATCATTATCGAGTCGCGGCTGCTTTGCGTCACTAATGTCATAATTATTTCGATTCGTAGCTGTTAGCCGGTAATGTGGAACGTACCGTGTAATCGCGTTAATTGTAGTGTCGAGAGCGCGATCGACTTGTCGCTGGTTGCCGGCTAAAGGAAACTCTATGGCGGTGGAATCGTCGGAGAAAGCGTAGACCTGTTTTCTATGAACCTGTTCTATCGATCTGTGCGAACATTGCTGCTGGGAACTGGGATGTCGGGGGCTCGAACTTGAACTTAGTGGTTGGGGACTCTGGAACTGTCCGAGACGGTAATCTAGAGTCGCACGGAATTATGATAGATGCTGTTGATAATGGGCTTTCGTCTATAATGTCGTCACTGAGACGACCACATTGCGAATCTTTAGATATTAGTCACTGTAATTATGAATGTGTGAATAATAAATTAAGGCTCTCTTTTGTGAAATTACAGTTTCCTGACCTCGGATTACCGACCGTTCCACGGATCCCTCCTGGTCCCGCCAGCTGCAGGGCCCACATCGAGGCGGCTATCGGCATCTACATCCGGTTCTCCAGAAGTTGAGGTCGAAGGTGCATCGACTTTCCACCATTCGAACGCGGAAACCGCCTGGATCGTTGTCGGATTCGAGGTACATATAAATTTTAACCTTTTCAACCTTCACTCTGCGCACAGTAAGTCCTCGACTTACGCGGGTTAATTCAGGCAACAGAAAAGCAATGGAAAATGTACTAAATAACTGCGGGCTGCTGTACGCAGGGGTGGGAAGAAGAAAACAAAAAAAGAAAAGTGTCGAGTATCCAAATATACATCCGAGGGTAGCAGTAGGGTAGGGGGGGGCTGATCGGTGGCTTGTGGATCAACTCTTTGCGATTCGTTAATTATTACCGTGGCGCTGAGACTAGAGTGGGTCCGTGTACCAGTTCCGGGAGCTTCGAGGGGGGGGACAACGACACGGGGGCAGGGTAGAAGGGGGCGAGTCCGCGAGAGGCTGAGGAGCAAAAAAGACGGGGGATCGTTAGCAAGGTACAAATTTCGCCATTTGCCGCAATAAACCTTCGAACCCGCTTGTAACTTCTTCTTATGGGAGGCATGAGTAATCGCCTTGTTAGCCCCTATAGCCTATAGCGCTCATACGCTCGCCCCCTTGTCCATGGGAGGGACAACAACAACAACAACGCCAACAACGGCCGACATGCACGCACCGCGATTGTAAAAAAGAAAGCGAGAGGCGAAGAGAGAAAGAGATAGAGAGAGAGAGAATCGTGGAGGGAGACGAAAGGGGGATCGACGGGAACCGATAGGGGTACCAAAACGCGAAACACACGCGATATATATACCCCATCGACACCGGAGTCTGTGTAACGAGCCAGCCAAAGGACCCGCCGATCCTCCGAACCCGAACAGAAATCGAGAAGGAGAGGAAAGGAGAGAAATCGAGGAGCAGAATCGACCCGCAGAGAAAGAGAGACCGGGTCCAAGGTATTCGCGTTGTAACCGAGAAACGAGCAAAAAACCCAACGACCCGAGAAGACCGGCCGGACCACGGGGGTGGACATAGAGCGCAGGGGCCCCGAGAGGTCTCCCCTTTGTGTTTTCCCCGTTTCTTTCGTCTCTCGCAAACGCGAAATTTAATTACCTCTCTCGCGCGCCGACCATCTCTACCACTTAATTAGCGGCGCCTATAAATTAAAATATAGTCAGCGACGGAGGAGGGTGCGACGATGTTCGCTGGGAATTTATAGAATTCGAATGGGGGGCAGGCACTTCCAGCTAGCCACTGGCTTTTTAATTTTTCCGAATTTTGATGGACCTTATGCATAAAAATCCTCAATCTGGGAATGAATAGTAATACAATAGACTCCCTTACAACGTGATAGAAAAAATTGTTCAAGAAGACTATTTATGTGTATCTGCTCTGTGGCAGTTTTTAAACAATCGTTTGTACATTTACTATACATTTATTGCCATCTAAAATATATTTACGCAGTTCTTTCACTGAAGACTGCAATTAAATGCAATTGCGATTAAAACCCAGTCCAGAAAGATGCACGAGGTTAAATTGTTACAATAGACGAACGAATAGTTCATTTGATTAGCCTGCCACCTTCTAGCATTGTAAAAATTTCATAAATGCATAATGATGCACAGTTCAAAATTGCCAATGCAATGAATGTCTCGGGGATAGTTGGAGGGGTCCCAATGGCTTACTTATGATCCTAGTCAGGACCTTGTAGAATGCGTTTTGGTGTTCCGTGGGAATCCGCGATTCGATCTCCGAAATTCCTGTTCGAAATGATCCTCGGCGAGGTCGAGGCGTTCCTTTTCGCGGGACTCGATTCCCGCGGACCCCCTGGCACATTCACACGCGCATTCACACGCACATTCAGCCGCACGCAGGTACAACAGGCGCACACAGGTGCCTGGAAGTCGCGTGGCCCCATATCTTAAGGACAAGCCAGGGGGGGTCCAGGGAAGGACAGCGAATGGGGACTAATACTAAAACACTGTTTTATCATGTAGCCAATTAATAACGTTTCCCTGGGCCCGCTCCCTCGGGCCCTGGGAAGAAGAGATCTCGCCTCAGAGATATCCGAGGACACTTTCGGACCCCCAGAAGGCGGTTCTCGCCGAGGATTATGGCGATCCCGTACAAAATCGCTTCGAGATCCGTCAAAATACCATAGAAACACTGTTCGCATCTCCCATTATAACCTAATTGTCAGTTAGATTTTTATTTCGGATTGATTGCGGTTCGAATGTGTGATTGATCTTTTAAAAGGGTTCTGCTTGTGATGTTACAGCTTACAGATTTGTCTCGTATCGTTCAGATGCAAGCGATCGTTCTTCTCCCAGGGTCCTGTCGCAGCGAGGCATCGTGTCAGTGTGGAAATGCATACATTACATAGAATTACGGTATAAATTGTGTTAAATCAATGTTAATCGCTGTAGCGAAGTGAGGTATTAACAATAAATACATTATTTTATGTAATTAATTTGTTATGTATTTAATTTCTTTGTCCTTGCGATGTCCTTGAGAATTTATTTTCTAACAATCTGGACTATAGAAGACTCAATAAAGTACTTGAAATAATTTTTAAAGCTCACAGAATTTTTTTCTCATTGAGCAACCCCATTTTCCCATCGTCTACCCTCAAGATTCCTTTGAGCGCGGCTTTGGGAATTATTTTGTTGGATTTTCGACTATAGCGAGTAAGGAGAAGGTTTGTCGGATGCTGTTGGCCAGTTTTCGGAGCCGGAGTTTCTTTTCACGAATACTCCCATTTTTTCCCGCGCTGTTCGTAAAAGCGCCGAGGGAAAGAGTGGCTCGTAAAAAGCGGCTGCAACGACCGGCATCTGCGTCGAGCAATTAACGAAAGGGTTTTCGCCTCCCCAACCACCTCACCCTGCAGCCGCCGCCGCGCTCGTCGACAAGCCGTATGATTTACAAGGAGCTTTTATTTTTTAATCCCGACCCAACTGTCACCGGTCCCGCCTCCGTACTGTGCATGTTCCTTCGTTTGTGCCCCTTCGATTTAACACTTTCACCCTCTTGACCTATATATTCTCCTCGAAAAACCAAAAACGTTGATTTTCCGGACAAGACTCCACACTCCAATTTTATTGCCGATCAGGTGAGATCCTACGAGGTATTACCTACATTTTTATTAACTCTTTGCGCGTCAATTCCAATAAAGAAACGACAAAAGGGGTGACAGAGACTCTACCATCACACAATTCACTCCGTTTAACCCTGGATACAAGCCACGCCGGTACTTAACCCTCGGGATGGCCTACGAAATGACTTTATGGCAGATCGGCGCGGTTTAGATTGCTCAAGGGCTGCTCTGCTCAACCCATCCCGCGATCCGCACAGTGATGCTAATCCAAGAATCGTCTCGATCTCACAGCGAGTCTGCAACTGTTCCACAAATAGAATCCCGATTAGCAGGTGCACTCGTTCGATAATCGACCAATGGGTTCTCCACGACAGTGTGAAACTGTCCGGACAATTAGCGCGCCGGTTCAAGGAGAATCGTTTTATTGCGAGCGTAACGATGGTGGAGCAGTTTCGTGATCGAGGGAGGAGAAAAAGTCGAAAGTGCAAAGTCGGTGGGTTTCGAGGGAAACGTTGAAGGAGCATTCTGGGCGAAGAGCAGAGAGAGAGAGAGGGGGGAGGAAGGTCTCTCTCGTTCGGCCGTTCGACGAGGCAATTTCGAGCGAGCGAGCGGGCGCGCGCGAGAAGCTTGCCCAGGTTTGAGCACCTCTCTTTGTAATTTTACGTTGCCGTGGGGTGGCTAAAGCTGACGCAGTGGGGTAGGTGGTCGTGGTATGCCCAGTAGCCAATTCCCGGTTCTGGCCTCGACTCGCCGGGTCCATTCATCGCCGAGCACTACGTGACCGGTTTACCAATCCAGCTCTTCCTACACCAACGCCCGCAGTCCTGTCTGCCCTGCCTCTCTCTGCCTGTGCCTGCCTCTATCCTCTACCTCTGCCTCTGCCTGTCTGCTTTGCTCTCTACCTTTTGCCTGGCCCGCGCCACGCCGCGCCGATCCGCTCTCGGCCCTCTCTACCTTTTGCGCGTACGCGGATCTGCCAAACAACCCCCGGCGTCGTATCGACCCGCTCACAAACTCCCCTCGCGATACCGAAATACTCTCGTCAACGATTTTCCAGAGGTTTGATTCGACCGATGCCTTCACCTCACCCTCTTTACCCTAACTCTCTCTCTCTCTCTCCTCTTCTTCTTTCCTCAACTTTCGTCTTCAACATCTTCTCTTGGTCTAGCCCTCGTTTCCAACGACTCGGCGTTTTCTTTTCGATGTCTTCGTCCTGGCATCATGAGGATTCAAGTTGATCGAGCCGAGGTGGTAGTTCGTTTGGAGAACTTTAGAGGAACCGTCCTACAGTGTTTGTGGAAGTCGTTGGACGTTTGAAGAATCGTATGAGATGTCTCGGCATGATCTTTGATGGCTTTCCTGAATCTAGGTATGTATCCAACCTTGTATCATCTAGCAGGATTTTTTCCAGTCCCGATGCAGTGCATTTGAATTTTCCCATTAATTTCCCCAGTCCAAAAACCGCCGCAAAATTCGGCCCGAAGGATATCCCGGTGTCCGCCCACAAGTGGGCCCTCACAATGGAAGCGAGTGGGTCCTCGCAGGGGGCGTCGCGAGTCCCAAGACTAAGACCGAGACACGACGTCCGCAGGAAGGTCGAGGAGGAGGGCGTTTTCCGCGCGATGATGACATGTTAATGCATGGATGCGTAGTACGTAAAAGCGTGTCTGGCGAGGGGTGGGCGACGAAGAGGAGTACGGAGGGCTCCTGATGTGTTCGAAGGTGTAATGCCGAGTTCGAAGAGCAAGCGAGCAGAGTAAAAGCGGCTTGGGTCCTCGGCCCCGGCTTGTCCCGAGTCATTGTCGCCCTGCCTTCTTCATCTGCATACAATGCCGGAGACATCCGCGGCTCGAACCATCCCCCTGCTGCCCCGTTCGAGTCCCTAACAGCGTCGTCATCGGAATATCGTTGATATGGCCGCCCATCGAAATTACCGAACGCTAGGCCGCGTTCCCTCACGAACCTAAAAACGTTACCAGAAGATGCCAGAAGTTGGGTCTTTATCTACCCATTTTTATCATAGGATGTCTAGTTATAAATGAAGCATAATTTTAATTGTGTCAACTGTAAAAACAATAATGTGTGAGATATTATTCGAGGGTATTATCCGCCAAATTTAACAACTCATTTTTAACATAAATCCCACATGGACAGAAATAAATTCGCTGAGTTAGAGTCGCATACCAAGCCACAGAGCGCAAAGATAGCGAGCGGAACGCGTGCAGCACGTGTCGGGCCCAGGGGCCCGCTCCGAATTCTTCGGGTCCCAGCTTTTTGCAGTGTCCAGTGGTTCTGGCAGCAGCGATTCGACAGGAGAGGAGACTCGATCGACTGCCGATCGATCTCGTTTCTTCTTCCTCGACGCAAAAAGACGTTCGACGAGTCGACGACGAGACGAGACGCAACTTTCGAGGAACGAGAATCGAAGGGCGATTTCGTGCGCACCGTCGCGTCGCCAGGGAAGTTCCATCTCGAAGGGGGCACAGGGCCGCGCGATTAAGAGCAAGAGGTCGAGCTCGTAACCGTTAGTCTCGCGCTCCCTTTTCCGACCAGAATAGTGGTAACAGTTGCGGTTTATGAAATTAAATCGACCCCGACGTGGCCGCGCTCGCGGATTGTCTGAAATGCGTCCTACAACCATGAAAGTGGGTGCCTTGATCTACAGTCTGAGTGAACAATCTCCCAGAATAATGATCAAACGTCTTGATTGTTTGGAATCCATCTCTGTTTCCGGTGTCCTGATTTCTCGATGTCTTCAAGATGATTTTGAAAAATTCATTATTTTGTAACCTTCGGAGTAAGACATCGTGTACGGATTTATGAATAAAAATTGTGCATGAATAATATTATTAGAAATATACGTAATTTTTTGCAGCAAGGAAGACTCAGTTGCATTTTGAATTGCACAGACATCGTTGGGTTACTTGAATTCGTTCTTTTGTTGGATTTTTGAATGTCCATCTCCGGAATCTCGGCGAATCGAATCTCGCAGCGATTAATCTGTCGCGTGGAGGGTGCTCCGCCGTTGTCATAACAGTTTTAACGCGTTGCTCGAGATTAAGTAGCCCGGCAGTTTTTCAAGCACGCGCCCAGAGTGCATGGGGGACCACGCGACGATGCACGATGCCAGAGTGTAGCGCGGCGAGGGGACGATTTATATTTTTGGGGGCGGTCGCGGGACGCTGCTGCCCGACCACGCTCTCTGTAATATCCAGCACGAGCCCAGCCACCTTTATCTTCGCTATTAACCCCCGGCGAACTAATTAAATTAAATGATCCGCGGTCCCTCGATCATCCGGCGCGCGAGCGCCTATTTATTCCGACGCCCTTCTTCGAATCGAATTGAATCGCCCTACAACGATCTACAACGTCCATTCAACAAGAATTCGACATCTTTACGCAAATTAAAAACTTACTACCTGAATCGCAACAAGCTAGGATGAAATAAATATTTAATTTCTTGCTGAGTATGTTTAATAGGTTGAAAATGATATAGTAGTAAACGTTGAAATTCTGCAAATTTTTTTATTGTCATAAATTAGACTTAACCATTTTTAATATTTTTATCATAAATGCATCAAATCCGCAGTCTAATTAGTAGTCTCATGGGGCACTGAGCTAGCTCCACAAGGTTCAGCAAAACAAATAGCTTCCTTCCAAATCCTTCGGAGTTTCTATAAAAAAATGGCACCTGTCTCGCGCGAGTCTACCATAGCGATTCCAAGTCAACAAGAGAGTATCATATTACACTGGACGAACGAACGACGGGGTCTTCGGTTTATTAATCGTTGCGAGATAGACGGGGAAGCTAATTACCGAGGCCGGACGCGAACGGTCCATGTTCCGACGATGGTATTCCAAAACGACCATCGCGAGGAACGCGGAAGGTGTCCGGGGCAACGGCGCGTGTGTCTCGCCGTCGTCGATTCGAAACCATAACCGAAGACTTTCCCATCAAACGGAACGGGCGTATCGACGCTAAGCCAAGGTTTACGGGCCAACTTAAATCCGCTGCGAAAGTAATGCAACTGGCCACGGTCGCCGAGGCTTATGTTAGCGTTCTACCGAAAGCAGACTGGTAAGGATGCCGCGATTGGGACCGCGTTACCGGTTCCAGCGGGACGGGCCTTATCGGGCCCCTGAATCGCGATCGATCGCGCCGCCGAATCACTGTCCCCGATAATGGTCGGATCATTTCGAAAAACTACGCCCCGAAGATTTATCGCTGTGAAACGCGATCGATCAGATTGCTATACTGGACGAGCACGTATCGGTGCCGCAATTTTTTCCATGCATTTTTCGAAGACAAAAACTTCCGACGAGATGGGAACGTGGATTAATTGGAACGGAACTGGAAAACCATGTTGACCAAGTGAAAAATTGAAATAAGAATTGGGTTTGACACTGTGAACAAGATTCCGATTAAATCCAAAATCAAAATTGTCTCGGTTCGCTGCAAGATATACGAGCTGTGTATACTTTCATTTCTTCGCTTAATGATTTTAATAAGTTGCGCATAATCCGTGCCCCAGCATCTTTTTTAATTTTCCTAATTAATTGTAAATATGTTCACAAGGAAATTCCACAAAACCATTAAAGAACCTGATGATCTCATGCATACTGTATATACTCCAATAAAGATTCTATAGTTAGGAGCTTATTCTCCAATGAATTGCAGCTGAGTTTTTCAAAGGATCATTGACTCGATTAACTTTGCTCCACCGGTGGTCTCATTGGAGAAAGTTGGTGTTCCAGACGCCTCGGGGACGGTGGCCGAATCCAGAAGCATTAACTGCACCCCGAGCAGTCGTTCCGTTTCATTTCGAGTCTAGCCCGCGATCCATCCCCTCGTCCAGAGTTCTGCACCCCCATGATCTGGCAAGTTGCCGCTATAAAACGATACTCGGTAGCCACGGGAGAAAGCATATTGCGGTTATCGTCGAATTAAGCCGAGAAGTTAGAGAGAGGGTACTCCTCATCGCCAAAGCTCGTTCTCCCTTTTGTCCACCTATCGCGATCCCATCGTCTAGCGTCGTTTTAGAAACGTGACGTGTTCCGAGGATTCCGTAGGATTATCGAAGAGATTCCTTTGCGGGGGCCCTTCTCGGGGAGACGTGCCTTCGCGTTCTTTGGCTGCGAAAGGAAAAACGAGGTGAAATATCGAGTGCACCCTCTCTGTCTTTCTCTTTCTTCGGTGGCAACCGCCGCGGCATTTTCAACCCCCATGATCGGGAGCGCTCGTTCCAGCCATTTCGGAATCTCCCCGAGGTTCCACCGCTACGGGGTGTCTCGCGATTTATGCAAAATGGTACGTGGCTCCCGGGGGAGCTTCTCCTCGACCCTCTATCTAGCACGTGCGTGCGAGGATCGAGGGGGGTGGCTGGCCCCTTCCCTTCTCTTCCCATCCCTTCCCACCCCTTCTGCCACCCCCCTTGGTTTCTTTTCCACGAGACCGACACTCGAGGAATCGGCCCCGGAAAGGGCTAGGGCCCTTGTGTACCTTCCGTATATCTTCCATATATCCTCGAACAATCTCGATCCAGCTGCTCTCCGCGCCAACCCCTTCTTGCAAGAGAGTACAACCCCCTTGCAATGATTCTCGAGGAATCGGCTCGGAGAACCTCTGTCTTCTAGAGTATGCAATTTTTCACGCAATCAAAGACACGAACACGTTCTGTTCAAAAGGAGATGACGTAGATTTTTATCAAATTATCGTGATCAAATTATTAGAGCTGCAGCGTTGCGAAATATATGTTTTCAATTCCACAGGCACCTCGCCTCGAATATCTTCTGAATTATCGGAATGATTTCTGAATATCTTCTGAATAATCACTGTGTCGAAAAATATCTTAGACGATACTTGTAGATACAGCCAGGCTACGTACTTTACGTTGTATTACCTTTCCTCGCAAAACAAACGGTTTTCGGAAAATTGAGAAAAATGTCAGAAGAACGTAAAAACATTTTTATTGAAATCTGGGTTAACAAACACTGTGAGATATTCTCGAAGCTTTCGAAAGCATCGTTTGCGTGGATTCCGAGCAGTCGAATCCAGATTCGGGCCCACAGAGCGTCTCGGCCCGATCGATCCGCCGTGGATCGAGAGAGTCGGCGAGGAGATCGAGGAGAGGAGAGGAGAGGAGAGAATCGAGCGACCGGATGACCAGGACAAGACAGGCTTACGCAAGCCTCATACCTATAAGTTAAGATTAACCTTGCTTAGCGGGCGTGGGGCGTGCAGGGGAGGCTGGGGACTGTCGGGTCCCGGGCCGGCTAACGAACGAGGACATTTGACGGGATTAATTTATGTCCAGTTTGGTAACCGAACGCAGCGATACGACCGGCCATATCAAGAGAGAAGACACCCAGTGAGAGAGGGAGAGAGAGAACAAGAGAGTGAGCGAGAGAGAGGGAATGGAGAGAGAATGGAGAGAGCACGGATACGTACAGGTATCATTGTACAGCTCATGTCCGGCCAGGGACATCGGTTTTAGGGAATAACGAGTCCCGAGTCCGACCTTTCCCCTCGGTCTCCTCACCTTAACCTTTTACTCTCCCGTTTCATCGAGAGAGAGAGAGAGAGAGAGAGGGAGAGGAGAGAGTCCCTCTTTCCTGCGAGACATCTCTCCCGCTCTCTAACCCGCAAACCTATCTCCGAGGGTTAACGGTGAATGGGCGACGACCGCGTTGCCAAACCGAATACCTTTTTACGCCGACGGATCCACTCGCGCAGCTGGCAAGGAAGTCGCTTTTTCGCTAGATCGAGGTGACCTCGACCGATATCTTTGTCTCTCAGTCTGTTTCTCTCTCGTTTGGTATTGTTATTCAGTCTCTTCATTCCGGTATCAAGAGTCTTTGTCCACTCGAACCGATCCACCATCAAGGGGTTGCATCCTCTGATTCTTCCAATTATATCAGAGCACCTTTAACCCTCATCCCTCGTTCCTCGTATCAATTTCACAGTTTTTCTGAAATAAATTATACTGTTCTGTTATTTGCAGGTAAATAACTGATTACCTTGTTATTTCATCGGTCTTTTACGGGGACAGATTCAGTTCGTGAAATAAAGGATGGATGGGGGTTGGGAGAGAAAGAAATGTAAACACGATGTACCTTGAGTTGGATAAAAGTATAAGGTAAAAGTATAAGTGCGGTACTGGAATTGTGGTGAATATTGCATTGCGGCGCCGCAACGGATTCAAACGGTTCAAACAAATGTGCAGCGCCTAATTGAATCCATAATATTTCAGATCGCAATTCCGGTACCGCACGGTCGCCGCACGTTAGAAAAACGGGTATGTGTAGCGGGTTTAACACGGCAGATCGGCCAGAGGGAACCCATCGAGTGAAATCGGTAGCCGGTAGCCGGTAGCGCGGGTTCTCCGCGATCGGTAGCATAAGAATGGAGCACTTTTTCATCGAGATGTCGAGCGGTCGAACGATTTAATCGAGAGAGGCCAAGGCGCGCGCATTTGTCCGCGGTATCTACACGCGGCTGTCGAACAGGCGAGCGTGCAGCGGTTCTACAACCGTTCAAAGCCCGTCGCCCGGTGATATTTAGATCGTTTATAAATCGCGTACCGATAGTATCGCGACGCGACAATAATAAAGCTTCTGTCTCGGGGCGTTGCGCACCGTCCAACCGCTAAACGATCCATGAGCGCCGATGTCGTGGAATCAGAATGCCGAATTCGACGCGGTTTCACGGCACCTTTCGCCCCCGGGACGATTTTAGCGCATCCTGATGCGCACAGATGAAAAATCTCTTTTAAATCGGCCGTCTAATTGCGATTTGACGAGCGGCTCTCTCGCCGTTCGCCGGAGGCTTCCGTGCTGGATGATCCGGTGGCGTATTGTCTCGGGGAACCCATCAACCGCATGATCGATGATCCGGCTCGCAGAACCAAGCCGAATTTCACGGTGGACGTTAACGAGAGTTACCTGACTACTCGGCCCCTTCTTCCGGGCGCCAGGAATCCTGAAAACAATCCGCGGTTTCTGTTCACGCAATCGTTTCAACAAACACAGTCTCCTATTAACAGTTGTTCCGACCGGCACTCAACTTACAGTTATCGGCACAGTTTAACAAGAATTCGGAAATTTCAGAAAATTTAGTTAAAGCGTCCTCTAATAAACATTAGCAACAATTCCAAGTACACATTCGAGTGTCTGTTTAAAAATGTGCCACCTGATGCACACCTGCAGAGCCACTAACTGGGAGTCCAGTAATGGTGGACGTTCCGAGAGAACGTTCCGCAGCGATCTCGCTTTTTCTCCGGTTTCGGAGACAAAATTCTTCTCGGACTTGCTTTGTTCTTTATCCAGAGAGACAAGGAGCAAACAGGACATACAGGAAGAATAAGGATGGAAGGAACGATCGTTAAAGTCGCTGGTCCGATTTATTTATCGCGAGAAGAAAGGAGGCTTAGCGGGGATCGGTTCATTGAGCGTCCGGTGTCTGGATCAGCGAGTGATTGATAGTGATTTGGCAGATAGCGATCGGTGAACGCGACGAGGTGTGCACCTGACGGTGCGTTGCGAAGGCGAGAGAGAGAGGGAGAGAGAGATATCTCTCTCTCTCTCTCATTCTCTCCGGGCCGGTCTCGAAAGAAGGCTAAGATAGCTCTTCGTGGAGACTGAAGGAGAGAACTGAAGGCCGGCTTCTGCGGCCCTCGGAAACCTCGTGGAACCTATTATCCGAGGTGGGCACACATACCGGGCTATCAGGCGGGCAGCATCTTTCCGTGTGGGTGTCCGAATACCCTTAAGACCCCATAAGTCGAGTGCCACCCTGCCGAGAAAACCGCCCCCGCGGACTGCTCGCTAGACACCTCCTTAGACACCCTTTCAATTTCCTATATGCCCGATAATCATCTGACCGACCGGATCTCACCGCGGGGAGGAACCGCCTCGACTCTTTCTCTTCTTTTTTTCTTTTACTCCCTCTCTCTCTCTCTTCCTTCCCTTTCTCTCTTCCCGATCGGCCATAGACTTCTCAGACCTCGCAAGCCTTTGGATGACCTAGCCTCGCTTTTCTACCGGTGGTATCGAGGACATCTTCGGCCGACATAATTGGAAGCACCGAGATCGAGACGTCCGATTGCTCGGACGAGAATATTAGAGACGTTTCAACTCGATCTATCCGTAAATTACGATCCGCTGCGCGAGCTTAGGCGACGAAATTAGGTGGCAGTTGCGTGTGGTTGGAGATGGACTGCTGAGCGAGAGGAAACAGTTGCTCGGTGACGCTTTACTTGGTTAGCTAAGGTGTTGCTATGTGACAGAGGTATTCGACGCAAAGACAGAGCAGGACAAACAACTTCCTGTCGCGATTATTTCTATCGTGAAACACAAAAATGAAGTTGAGATATTCTTATACAATTCCAGATACAGATTCGATATACCACCACGTCTACGTCTAGAATTGTTGTGCGAGGTTCTCTTTGGAAAACGGAAGCGCTAAAGCCGGAAAGATCGAGGTATTTGGTTAAGTAGCCGTTCTCCGAGGGTTCTTTCGTAGCTCGGCAAGGCTCACGATCCAGCCAGCGTCGACGATGATTCGGCAGCTTGGAGTAGCGGGCGCGAGCCTTTTGTTACGTTCCCCGGAGACTCCACCCTCGAATTTTCGAAAACCGAAGACGTTATCTGGGCTCGCGTTCCGAAGTTATTCCAGCAGGATGAAATCGCGTCCATGGCAAGAGGGAGGGGAGGGATGGGGGGAGAAGGTTTTCGATCGAGCCCCCGAGCGTATCGGGTCCGTGAGCCGAAACCCACGAGGGTCTCAGGTAAAGCGGGGAAAAGGAAAAAGAGAGGCAGAGAGGGGAGAGAAAGAAAAAGAATAAGAGAGAGGGGACTGGCATAAGTCTTCCGAAATAGCGGCTAATAATATGCGCGCGAAGTTTATGTCGCCGGCAGATTCATACGTCACGGCTTTATTGTGAGGCCTCGGCGAGGTCCGGGGGATCCGCGCGAGACGACGTTTGCATAAAAATACGCCGGGTGATTGAGCACTTTAGAAAATTTAAGGACTATAGATTACCGGCGAGGGTCGCGAGGGCCGCGACGGAAACAATGCCTCGTCGCGGCTTCCTACGATCCGGACGGTTGCGGTTTCCGGCGCGATATCGTCATTTCCGTCGAATCCACCTATCCCCATCCTCCACTATCCCATTCATTTCGTATTTATTTAATTGAAAATCGAAATACGTATCCTGTTATGGGGGATTAGGCGAGGCCTCTTCTGCAACAAAATAAATCCTTTCCGACTGTTAGGGACGTGGCCAACAGCGTTCTTTGCCCATGCAAGTGCTCCAAGTTGCCCTCGGGAGCAATGTCAAGCCTGACCCAGACCGAATGGAAAGAAACAGACAGGATATCGTCTATATTACTTTTTATTTGTATGTGTTCTGATGCGGTCTAGTATGTTTCTGTGTTCCATAATGGAAGAAATCGTCATAGAGAATGATGTGTTTCATTTACCAATTTTTTTCTGACAGAAGGGTCTATCGGAAAAACCGAGCAAAAGGGGGCCGAGTTTGCGGTCCAGTCGATAACGCGATTCAGCGAACGAGGTCCGTGGGTCCGCTCCGGATCGATACGAGGAATCGGGGCTCGGGTTGCGGGCCCGATACGAATGCGAGCGATCCGACGTGTGTGGGCACGCGTGCTCGGATCGCAAAGGTCGAGCAATATAGCAGTATTCGGCCACTGCTTCTGCGGCTGTTGGTCCCCGTCGCAGCGAGGCCTCTCGCGGCCGTTTCGGCCTGGGCCCTTCTCCTTCTCCCTTCTTCCCTTACTCGCCGGATATATACGTTCCATCGTTGCCTCTCTCGCTCGAACTGTTCGGTACTCGGTCGTTCGTCTCGCTCGGGCCCCGTGTCCGGGCCCTGTCTCCGTTTCTTTCTCCGTCCGTCGTGGTGGTTCAAATAAGTCAAGCCGCTTTTATTCTCGGGCTCTCGGATATTCTTTATAGCGGCGGTGGCGTCTCTTCTTCAGGGCCCTCCCGTCTCGATACGTGTGCCGTACGTTATGAAACGCAGGCAGCCAGCGGACGGCGCAAACTACAAGAAGAAACGAAGGGATACGAGACCGGGCCCCGTGTTCGGCTTCTTACTTATTGGACAGTTTACACGTCGAGCATTTCCATATCCTCTCTTTCTCTCTCTCTCTCTTTCCCTCTTTCTCTCGGGAACCCTAAGCGATGCGTTCCGGTGCGGCCAGAGTCGCACGCCCACGGCAAATCGCGTTCTCTTTATTGATGGAACGGTTGTTGCTAATAAGAGGCCTTTAGAGATTTCAATCTTTCCAGATAGAACTTGTGAACGTGTATCCTTTCGATCGAATCGTCGTTTGTCCGCAATCAAACGGCTGGGCCTTGTGGAGACTAGCTAGAAATGAAAGTACTCCGATATGTGCCCATCATTATGAAAGTGATCTAAATCAATTCCATATAATGTTGAAATAACAAACACTATCATAAAAATTACATTGAATTAATTTAGTTTAAAATAATGTAATGTGAAGCAACTGATAATCTCGTTATTTTTTTAATTTTCACTTAGACCACTTTCATAATTATGGGCACATACGTTTATATTGGTTTGTATACAATATTTTCTTGATGAAATTTTCAAAATACATACTAATTAAGATATGCACTAGAAAGTAGTTGTACAAATATTTCGCAAGAAGTTCGACAACATTCTTCAAAGAATATTTCAAAGATGATGCCCCTTGTCCATCCTGTTACGTTGGCTGTTTCCTTCATTTCCATCGAATTCAATTGTGAAATTTCACTGGAAGCGGAAGCAGTTAGATGGTATCTGATCCAATAGAAGCTCGAAGACGTTTGAGAGTGAAAAGTGGGTCGCGATCGACGCCAGTAAGCTTGTCAGCCTCCGGCTCCCGAATTCCCTATTGTGATCGGGCGGGGAGTAGCACACGCCGTACACGAAGATAATTGAAAGATAAATCGGATCGCGTCTGGCATCCGCGTTGTATAATGAGCCTGGTCACGCCTTGGCGTGCCTAGGAAACTTAGGCGCGAGAAGCTTGTCCTCTCTCGGTTGGATGACAGAGGCGTCGCGCGTGGACGTTGCTGCGAGGCGCGATGAAAGGAGCCGGGCCACTAAGTGACGGTAATTATCGTAAAAACAGTGATTTTTCGCAACATCGCGGTCGGCTATTTTTAGAGGACGACTCACAAAGACCGGCACTAGCCGAGGCGTCGGGTTTTCTACACGCACGCCAGTTCGAGGACTTCCTAGATCGCAGGAAACGTCTTCATCATACTCGATATCAGTCACGATTCATTCGGATTCATTTCGAGCGATTCAGTTCCCATCGATTCAAATTAAAATAGCCTCTTTTTAGCTATGATTTTTGTCACGACTACGGTAATTATTAGACTGCGGATCTTTATGCAGTTATCGCTTTTGAAAATGTTCAAAAATTGGTAAGATATAAAATATGACAGAATTAAATATGAATTTAATTTATTGCAGATCTAAAAAGGCTAAGGCCACGGAAAATAAGATTTTGTTTGATTCGAGTTTCTTAAAATTCATCTAGAAAAATTGCAAATTGCATAAACATTCGCAGTCTAGTAATTATATTAATTTTCTAAACGGTACAGCTGATACATACATTTTTTGAAAAGCTAGAAGATGTGGAAAGGTAATTTGGACGAAGCTGCTTAATTTACGCAACTCACTTCCTTTTTACTACGAAACGAGTTACAAACGGCAATAATATGCATAAACTGATTAAAACATTAGAAGCGTGCAAGAACGGTTATTAAGAGAGTATATCATTTTTTTTATTGAACACCTACTTGTTGCAATCGAAGCAGACAATTTTAGTTTTTCCTACAGAACTGCAGACTTAGTTGCTACAGTTTAGCTACCGGCGATATATCAATCACATGCCGGAAATTGAAAACAAATACTAATTACAATAATACGGCCTACTTAATCAATTTTTTTAATACCTTGTTCTTAGTTCTACAACATAATCGTGTTTTTCTGGGAATGTTATTCAGAAGAAAATTGATGAGCTTCTTTTAGGCACAGTATAAATGTGAATAGGGAAAGATGAAGGGAAGAATATCTGTTACAATCGAAGCGAAGAAATTGGAATCGAGAGCGAGCTTGATCTTCAAGGTTAGTTTGCTATCTCCTTAGCAAAGGATCGTTCCGAGGATCGAATTCTAGGCGTCCGAAGAGCATTTCCCAGGTTTCTCTGGTCTCTCGAGAATCCTTATCGTCACAATTATCGCGAGTTGCATAAGTTCTGTTTGGAAGCTGCCGGTCTCGGCTTTTAAATTTTCTCGCGTGTCCAGGAAGCCTACACTCGGGCACGCCTCGAGATAGCGAGCGTAGCGGTAGTTTCTCGCTGAACCGGTAACGCTCTCTTCTCCCTGAGAGAAGAGAGAACGCTTTGTCGCCCTCTCGCGTTAATCCGCGAACAGAACGGCGAAGGGAGAGAGAGGAAGCGGCGAGGAATGCGGCACGAAGACCGAGGACGCCCAGGATGAAGAGCGAGAAGAACGGGACACGGTGGCGGGGTCCTTTCGGAAGCGCGAATGTTTATCGACGTAATATTTACACGTGCGTCCACCTGGCTGACTGGCCGGCATACGCCGCCACTCGGCTGACATTTGTTTAGCTTCGACCGAGCTGTTAATTTTATATAATCTTTTGCGCAAACCTAACAGCGACTGCGACCCGTGCGGGACACCTAACGATCTACACGCGGGCCAAAGATCTTCTGTGACGTTTAGAGTGATACCTGGGTTACCAGGATCTACGAGCCATTCACAGAAAATCTGTGTAAACACACGTTTATTTCGTGGAAATGTTAATAACTGCATGGAGATTTTGTTGTCTTTTTATGTTCGACATCAGACTGCACGTGAGTTATCGAGAGATGGTCAAACTAAAATTATTCGTTCCAAATAAATATTCGTAATACTAGATAATTACTGATAAAAATGATCAAGTACAAAACAGTGGAAACATTTACAGAATTTCAAGATACTGTTGTACCATGATTAATTTGATCTCCGCGGACTAGATAGACTGCAGACTGATCGTCGCCGGTTTTCGAAGGTAGCCGCCGGGGCCTGTAAGTCCTCTGTGACCGCGTTTCTCGGTCGAAAAGCCTCCCGGAATGTCCTTTCCAGCTTCGTTATCTGACAGCGTTTCATGCCTCGTCAGTCATGAAAGCGACGTCACGCCTCGCGAGTGAAAACCGAGTCCACCTTCGATCGCTAAAGCCGCCATCGCAACGATCCTCGAGGTCGTCGTCGAGACGCTTCGTCTCCAAGAAAGTCGCCGGACTAATTAAAACAGCTGCGATCCTCGAGGAAAAATCAATTAAGATGTGTGTCGGTATTTCACTTTCTTAATTAATGTTCTTTTAATTTTAATCTTTCAATTCATTAAATTCACGCTCCTCCGTTTTCCTCATAGAAATGCATAAAAATTTGAAACTCTTTCGGATTCATTTTAGGGCGCGGTTACAGATCTGAGAGATCTGAACGCGATCGAGTTGCATAAGTTAATACGTCGTCGCAAGGACAGGTCGAAACGCATTGGAATAAGTCAGAAGACGAGTATGACATTCCCTATAGCCGTACTCTTAGGTGGTTATCCACCGAGGACGATTAAACCGACGCCTCTCCGAACGCGCGAGCTCGTTTGCGGCGATAGCGTTTATTAAGCCGGCGCGCGTTCCAATTAATTTCGCCTATTAGGCGGCAATCGGGCCGAACGATAATGGCGCGCGACTGTTGAACACCGCGAGAACCTAAAGCCTGGTCTCGCACACACCCGCTTGTTCCAATAATTTCATTAGAATCGGCTCGCGCTTTATTTTTTCCTCTCGCCTGCGACTTCGGCACAGCCCGAAACGAATTCAATTTACCTGTCGCTCGGTACAAGCGGCTCGACGTCGAATCGGAATCGGAATCGCAGCTGGTCGCTCGTAATTGTTTTCGTTTAAATAATGGAAATAATAAAACGATCGGAACTCATAACGCTGCAAGACGCATCGCACCGGCATCGCACACGCTTGCAGGTAAGCAGAGGTTCAGTCGATCGAATTGATTCGGATTTTAATAACGCGCCTGAGTTTCTGTTATTTTGCAGGAGGAATCGAATATGCGAAATTGCTGCAAGTCACCCAGTTTGTCCACCACGATAGCTAAGTCGGTTGAAAATGTGGCCGTTCTTCACCATCGAGCGACGAAGCGAATGTTCACCGTGTTTGCAGGAACAGTGTAGCGACTTGGTGTGTAGTCAGGGAAGAAAAACTTCGGAAACACGGGAACGAGAAGCTCCGTTATTTCGAAAGGCAGGTCGCTCGCACGAGAAACTGAGACAGAAGAGAGGAGAGACACCGAGAGAGGAGCGCGCGAGCGTTTCGGGCCCCGGAGCGGCCTCGGCGAAGCGATCGTCTGACCCACACGCCGAAGAATTCCATCTAGCTGACCCAACTCCGTGGTTAGCGACGCACCCACACGTCCACCTTTGGCTGGATGAAGCCGCGTGCATCCTACGCGACATCCGCCGCGAGTTTTCTGATCCTCGCGTACATAACGGCTCGAGGCACCACCAACAATCCTCTCCTGGAACTCTCTGCAAACCTCTGCGAACCTTTACGAACCTCTACGAACCTTTCTGAGCCTTTGTAGGCCGAATTTGCCAGGTGGAGAACAGTACCTAAAACGTGGGATTCGTCTACGAGCCGTAGAGTACTTCAGAAATTGATTTATTCAAATTGTATCAAGATAAAGAGCAGATTAATAACGGTTTATTTAGTTGTACATTGTGTGACATACCTTGCATCGTGTGGATTATATGTATTATATTAGGTTTGACGGAAAGTTCTGTCGTATTTGAAATAAGCAGATAATTTTGATTGTAAATGAAAAACGAAAGATGGCAACAAGTTGAGGCAAATAATGGAGATTATATCATTGAATAATATTAAACGTATATTTTTATAAATTGATTCTATTTTATACTTACTCTATTTTATGATCGATTGATGAACCTTTATTTTTGAGATAAGGGTGGCGCACAAAGAAGAAAGAAACTTCTAAAATGACAAGAAAGTCCGATGAGCTAGATTTTTAGCGGGAAAACCAAGTGATCAAAGTATATCTTACGGTTCTAAAGTGTCACCCGGAGTCAGGTAAATGACGCATCGCCTCGCTCCGGCGAGAGCGAATTAATTTTCGTTCGAAGACGCATAAATCGCGGTGAGCCAGAGTGCAAGTAGGAGATGGGGAAGGGGGACAGGGGAATTTATTAAGCGCGCGTAATGACAAACACGCGCATACATTAACAGGCTCTCTCTCTCTCTCCCTCTCTTTGGTGGCGGTATTCTCGGGTTTCCCTGTGTGTCTTGGATCGCGCGTTGCCGGTTCAGTAAGACGTCAACTGGCATTCTTCTATGAAACCGCGCGTCTCGTTTTGTCACGGTTAATGAAGTTACCAGCTCGGGTCCCGAGCAACAGTGTGTAACGGGCTTTCGCATTCACCGGTCAACTCGCATTAGCATTATATACCGTCCGGCGATCTGGTAGCCGCGGCTCCGCAGTCCCCCATTAATCCTTCACCTTCCGCGCGCCACCATTAATCACCGCTTTATCATTTTCCTATCGTTCTAATAGAATACACCGGTTCCTCCGTATGTCGATAATATAATCGACCACCGATTTTCGTAGCCTCAGAAAATCGGGAAAAATTCCGTCGCTGCGACGTTCAACCTCCATGCGCACGTACACGAAATTTCAAATTTTCAAGAAATATAGAGAAAAGCCTAAAGAAACAAATTCCTATTGTAATTCCAGATTGTAAAAAATTAGAAATATCCAATTTTCAAGTCCATTG
This sequence comes from Lasioglossum marginatum, assembly GCA_028455795.1. Lineage (NCBI taxonomy): Eukaryota > Metazoa > Arthropoda > Insecta > Hymenoptera > Halictidae > Lasioglossum > Lasioglossum marginatum. The sequence goes on along the minus strand of CM052245.1, from coordinate 9,644,926 downwards.
TAGGAAACGGAAGTTAACGTTCATCAGAAATGTAGAAAAGTGCGTATGATTAAAAAGAGAGTTTATATTAGAGAGAACCTCGTTATTGTACCAGACTGTAAGAAAATTAGAAAAATTCCCAAGATACTTATTGAAGTCTCCAATTGAATGTGCGAGTGCTAGTTGAACGCGCGAAATGCTTCATGGAGTTCACAGTAGAGATCACAGTTCGAAAAAAGAGAAACGAACGGTACGAATTTCGACGTTGTATCAAAGATGCAAGGTTCGAATGGTTTTTAGAAGAATTGTGGAGGTGCAAGTAGAGAAAGGGGGCGGCAAGGAGGAGGCGTTGTTGGTCGAAAGAAAGCGTGCAGGTCGAGGCGAGAGAGTGGGAAGGCGAGTAGGAGAGACGGACGGTGCATACGCGGCATACATTAGCATAGGTTTGCTCGGCACGGGCTGTTTCATAGGTGGTTAGTTGGCACGCGACCGTGAGAGGTTCGACGGTGCTGCGCAAAGAGTTGCGAAGGGATTTCGAGCACGCAACCAACGAACGAACGAACGAACTACGACGATGGTTTTTGCCGGCCTCGAAAACAAAAGCAGCTTTCGGGTTGGGCCGATCGAGGAAACGTTGGCGGGACGCGTGTCGCGCGCGCAGGAAACCTCCTGCGGTACCAGAAGGTGGAAACGAGAGGAGGCGAGGTTGCCTCGGCGGCCTTAAACAGTTTTAATGTTATGCGGGATTCCCTTACAGAGAAAAAGAGCGAGAGAGAGAGAGAGAGAAAGAGTGGAGGGGAGAGAAGGTCTGGGCCCCGAGTCTCTCCTGCTCGTAGGAAGCCGTTAACCCACTTGTTCCTCGTATACTAATGAGGATGAAAATGAGATGACTGCGTTTATTTTAATTTCATCAGGTGCAAAGGATTTTGCACCTGTCCGGCTCGTGCCTGGTTCTCGCGGCACTCCGCCCTTTGACTCCTGGTTCCTTCAGCTTCCCGAATCCTGGACTTCCTAGCTCGGCATCCGAGGATCTAGCAAAACCGAAAAACGGTTCGATTGCAACTCGGAATCGAATTCCATTGAGACGCCGTGCAGAGTCGTTGAAAAAAGAACGGTCGACGGAAAAGCTCGGTGCAATCGTTGGTCGGTTACACCTTTGCCTAACAATGCGGAGAGCTCCCCTCTACTCGTTCCTTTTTCCAGTATAGCTCGGTTTCGCGGCGATTGGTCCCGAACCAGGAACCATCGACTCAATGCACCTCGAGATAGACGAACTCTTTACGTATGCACGATTGTCTTCTGGTAGGAAAGAGAGAGAAATAGAAGGAGACGGAGAGGTAGATAGATGGAGGAATAGGTGGGAAGGGTTTTAGCATCCGTGCTTACGGTTCGACGATGATGCCACGGAGACTCGCATCTATCTCAGGGGTGTGATCTTTCCTGCTCGGTGTTTGCGAGCGGAGCCATAGCGGACGCGCGGGGGTCACAATGGTTTGCATACACTTTCCCATAGGGATGACACCGTTCCGACGTCTACCTGGACCTTTAAACGCCAGCCGAGGAGCGAAAGGGGACACGTAACGTATGGAGATCTATGCAAAATCGCGCGCGTACCTGAGCAAGGTTACATCCGTCCGATACCACGGGGTCACCCTTTCCACGGCGTTTATTGTTCCAGATCGGCTGGGAGAAGGGTTGCACGCTAGCCCGTACCCTCTCCGCCTCTACACCCCTTTTCCGCAGGCCTGTCGCCTTCTTCCTGACAGAGACCCTCTCTCTTCCTTCCCTGCTCCCTATCTCGTTCTCTCTCTCTCTTTCCTTCGGAAAGGTCTGTCTGGTGTCCCTTCTTGCGGAGCCACCCTTGAATTTTAAATTATGCAACGACCCGGCCACTGGCATCGCTGGGGTAGAGAGAGGGTAGCTGGCGGCTAGAGCTCCGAGCTCGCTGAACCAGGTATATTCAAATGGGCACGCCATATTACCTGGGCTCTTCCTATTCAAACAGCCAGCGCGCTGCCTCGTAAAACCCTCTCCTCTCCCGATCATCGGAGATTTATAATAAAGGCGACGCAGCCAGCGACGAGCCACCACCAGCGAAGAAGAACAACATGGAAAAGATTCTCACGGTCGATCGTCGTCGTCGTCGTCGGCTGTGTCTCTCTTCCGGGCTGTTTTGCCTATCAGCTCAGGATACAGACTATACCCACTCGGTGGGGATGTAGGCCCCAAATACCGACCGATGCGTTCCGTTTTGCATCTTACGGGACCGATCCGCGGTTCACGTGTTCGAAGGGTTCGATCTCTCACGGGAAAACCGTTAACCGTTTTAACTCAATGAGCAATGGATAACTTTCCAACGGACTTTCTCCGATCGGACGCGGTTTCGTAACGATTAGTGTAACGGCTCCGGGTAATCTTGTCAATTCGGTGTCTTCTCAGTTGGATGGAACACCGTGGACGATAGAAAAAGTCGATTGGATCGGCGACTTTTGATTTCAGAACTTGATGTGGTATACGTTTCATTCAATTACGTTCCCATGTGCAACTGCGGTGGTCTATGTTCCTGGGCGTACTGTGTACGTTTTTGAAATGACATTCTGTTTGTTGAGGTTTTGTCTATATTTTATATATTCCTGATTGATTGTGTAATCGGTAAAACGAGTAACAGCAATCGGTAGAAAACAGAGTATCGACGCGGAAGTCACAGTGTACGTATTGGCAGAAGGGGTTAAGGTCAACCCCCTGGCCGCGCGAATCGGGAATTAATGGAACGCGTCTCACCGGGACCAGGCTACCTAAAGCCGGGCGTAATATGCAAATGTCGAGGTCGGCTCGCGCCTTGGCGAAACGAGGAAGAGAATGAAAGGATCCCCGGCATCTTCCTCGTCCCCCGTGTCGCGTCCGATCGTCTTCCGCTTCGCGTTTCTTTTCGGCAGCCTCGCGAACAGGACAGGCCAGAGGAAGATGAGAGAGAGAGAGAGAGAGAGAGAGAGAGAGAGAGAAAGAGAGGAGAGAGCCAAGCTAGCCGGTGCACGGAGGGAGGAGTCGATGCGCAGCCTTTATAATTCCTGCTCCTCGTTTCGACTTTTTCTTTCTCTACTAGCTAGCTTCTTTTTCTCTCCGTACAGGTCCGCGCGCGCACACCGACTCTCTTCCGACAGATAAATAATTCATCGAGGCTGCATGCTTTATGATGATTATGCTAATACACACGAACCTGTTACCACCGTTTTACCGGAGCACCATGCAGCCCGCTGAATGGACCCCGCGAAGAATCGTGAGCAGCCCCCGATCGCTCGCACGCGCCCCTCGAAGCGCGAATTTTCTGCAGATCGCGGGTCACGACCTGCTCTGCAAGAGCTTTGGGAACAGATCGCTGATGATCGGGAACTTTCTGCAGCGGTCTGCACTTCCTGCTACCTTAAGCTAGTTTTGCAGGCGGTTTCGAGCTCCGAGCATTTGTAATTGCGTCGAGCAAGGTTCTTTTATTCCTTAACCAGGGTTGGTTACTGGTTTATTGACCCCCAGTGGACTTCCTGGATGTTTTTGCAACTTATTGCAGTGTGGGAAAAATGTTCTATCGCCAGAATACGTTCCTGGAACGTTAAACTAGATTTTTCCACCCCTTAAATGGACTTTGCATTTTTGTACCCATCCAGCTCGTTTAATTTCAATTTTTATCGAACTGATCAATCCGTTCCTATTCTACGGCATTAGAAGAGCACCGTTTAAAGAATTAAATCAACAGTAAAAAATAAAAGTGACGTTTCTTTACCTAAAAAGAAATATCCAGAAGAATCATACTTTAAAAGCGCTAAAGAGATCACAGCATGTAGCTGTCGCAATCTCTATACGACTTATAACGTAAAAGTAGGACTTTTGAGGGCGACTGCGGCCTAGATTGATCTTTTATCTAGCGCTTTTGACTAGTGAGAAACCCCATCATTAGATTATCGAGAAATGAGAAGGCGCACTCCACACCCTTGCAATCCTGGAAACGAGACAACCCTCTTAAAGCTTGCTAGGTAGTCCGATGATTTCAACAGTTCTCTTAATAATTCTGTGAATGGCAATGCACCGTATTTTTGAGTTCATGGACCCAGATTCAAGCAGGTCCTCGCGCCCATTGTGAACTCGGCTGAATTTGTCCGGGTGTCAGCGAACTCCGCCCGTAATATCAAAGGTGTACAGGTGCAGTTGAGCATAGGCATCATCCTCGAAATGTGGGAAACCGATGACCCACTCTCCCTTTCCCTTTCCAATTTCCCTTTCCCGGCTGGCCCTTTTCACCGTCCTTGGCCCGATGACCCTTTACACACCAGAGGATTCCTCTTTCGTTCCATTAAAGTTGCATCACGCCTCGAAGACCTTGCGGCCCGATATTTATCGGCCGCGATGGAAAAAGCCTGTCAGCTTATCGTCAAGCTACATGCTCGCCGGTGTCATCCGGTACATTAAGATCGTTCGCCCGCCAATTCGTTTGATTTACACGCGAAACGAACCGTGTACCCGAGAAACGGATCTTAAGGCACGCGTCTTAAGTGGAACGCGTTCCACTTCGTCGGACATCTTCGACGGTGTCCCTCGATTGTTCAGCCTTTTTTGATCCGAGTCACCTGACGCACACCGTCGATCGTAATCCAATATAGCTCTCCTTCAAAAATATTAAGTGTACAACGTCATTGACGTTGACAAAAGTACAATTCCGAGTTATTAACCCTCGTCCGTCCTTCATTTCACGAACTGAATGAGGTAACGTTTAACCTCTTAACTGCGGAATTTACGGTATACACGTCGAACGCATGGCAAATGGTCCTATTATAAATTTTACGAAAAACGAGGAAGGATTTTATTTTTATTTGATTAAAAAAATTAACAATTCATTCTTGAAAAGATTATTTTTATTGCACCGCAATAGAGATTTTGATCGACGTGTATACACGTCGAACGCAGTTAACTGGCTAAATGAGTTAACATTTACACCTTACGTTTTTCGGTTATATGTTTGGTATTAAAAAAGTAAAAGTTACTAAGATTCGGGAAAATTTGCCTTCACACGTCCTTCCCATCTTTCAAATTGTAATCTGCTAATGTTCAAGCCTAAATCACATCATACATGTTTAGACTTCGAAAGGTGTATTTTATGTTGTTTACAGGTTGATTTGATCTCTCGACAAGGTAGACCATTCAGGTGATTCTTTTCAATTACTACGCAAATCGTGAAAGATTTATCAAAATCAAAGAAGGACGATCGCGTCAAACGATCTCTTACCATAAATCCGAAGATTCCTGAATCGTTCAGCTCATAATCTCGCAGCAGCAACAAGTCAGCACTCGTTCTACGCCGTACTATCCAGCGAGGAACCCCATGAAACCGGTACGGGCGTTCGGAGACGCACTTTAGCGGAACGCATCGACTGTTTTCCGTGGAGCGTTTTATCGAACGACGGGGTCCGAGTATGGCAATAAACCTGGTAACAAAGTGTTCCACGGAGTAGCAGTTTTCGTTTTACCGGGTCCCCGGATTAGGATCGTCGATCGTAAAGCAGCCTGCTTTCCACGGGCCGAGAGAGGACGCGAGTCTGAATGCGTGGGAGGATGCTCGATTTTCCGACGTGTCTCAGACCCGGAAACCTAATCGACACAAACCAAAAAGACAGAAACTGGGAGGGAGAGAGAGAAAGAGAGAGAGAGAGAGAAAGAGAGCATCGTCGTTTCTTATCGCTTCCTCGAACCTGGGGCCCGTTATTAGCATTGCCAGTTATCCAGGACTATCTAATAAATTGTTCGCGAACGGGGGAGTGTGTGCGTTTACGGTTAGGTGCGCGTGGCTTTTGTGGACTTTGCAGTTTCTCGCCGCGAGCCTCCCGCCGCCGTTGTCTCACAGAAATTCAGTTACACACCTCTCTCTCTCTCTCTCCTCGAAACAAATCTCGCGCTCGAAGTTCACCTGGCTGAGCCGAACTTACGGAGGAGCCAGCTTGCACCGAAGCATCGCGGAGAGCCAGCTTCACCTGAGAAGACACGACTTCCTCCAGGTGCGGACGGCGACCTGTTCCGCTTCTCTCTTTTTGCCAACGCCGCCTGTCAATGCCAGACACTCGATTCCTTGGATGTGAGACATCCGATCGCTCGGAGAGGAGCAGGGGTTGATGCTTCCCAGCATCCCCATCAGCAACTGTGTCACCTGTCGATCTATTTTCCGATTGAGGCAAACGATAGTCTTTTATTTTCATTTTCTAGCTCCATCTCCTATGTTCATTTTCCAGCTTCATCTCGTGACTTCACCTCCCAGCTCCACGTTCCACACCCTCTTTTAACTTGTTCCTTTCGTCCGCAGTCCTCCTAATTTCATTATTGTCCAAAAGAACAAAGAGCCTGGCTTCAGCCAGGATCTGAAGCTCTTGAAAGGGAGCATAACGACCATCTTATCTAGTCCTTTTCGACCCAGAGCACGGAAGAATGGGTTCGAAGCCATCGCTACCGTGAGCCCGCCGCGACCCGTCAATAACCGAGCAGGTAGAGCAGGTAGAAGAAGGTCCGGAGGCAAACTGCGGCACCCTGCGTGCTCGTTCCTCTCCGTCGAGTGTTGCGACGATTCCGACGGCCCCGCGACTCTATGTACTATGAACGTGTATCCGTAGACGGATACGGGCCGAGTTAATGCGTCTCTGCTGTTATTGTGCCCGCGCAACTCGAACCCCGTCGACCTGCCCTGGAACCGTTTAGGGAAATTCCGTCTCGCACACTGTTATTCAAACGAGGGTCCAACCGAAAACGCGGACCCGGACCGCGTATAGCCGCCTTAATATATGCATATCGATCATTCTTCGATCGGATGAATGCTGCAACGAACCAACCCTTTCGGTTTGCACCCGTCCGGGAAACGCCAACGGTTTTTTTGCCGTCTGTTTGTCTGTCCCGATGCTTCTTCCTCCGGTGACGATGTAATCCGCGTGGATACTGTGAACTTCATGGTGAACGTGCTGGATAAGCGTTTCTGCTAGTATGTTATCGAGACTTTGAATTCCGTGTTCGCAAGTGAGAGACGGAATTATTTGTCCGGATGTACAAGAGACTTCTCCGATTCATTTAGACGGTGCACAAGATTTCGCGAGTATTCAGAGTGATTCACACCTTGCATCCTCAATTTTCATTTCATTCTACCGATTACTTTGATTTTCGGAAATTTCTGCGGTCGATGAGCTGCCAAATGAAAGTTTCAATGGACAGATTTATAGCATGTCGTTTCCTCCTTTAACTCGAACATTTCCAAAGATATTCTAGGAATGCTATCTGTGATATGTTTGACAATTTCTAAGTACTGTATACTTATCTTTGAAAAATCAATAAAATTTCACAAATGCTTATACATTTTTACATTTTGAACCTGTTTTATTCTTCTAATGCTCCATGTTTCACCTACCGATTTTTGTCATAAATGCATAAAATCCGCAATCTACTGATAATCTGTTGGTTCGATCGGACTGTGTCGAAAAAAAGAGATAAAACCGTTGTCGAATTGTGGAAGAGATGGGGTTGGGATGTTGGAAGACGTATTCAGGAGCGTGTTCGCGAATTTTCTGTGAGGAACCGGTGCTCGGAGCCGTCTCTCGCCCATGGAATCCCGACGTTGCTCTTCCCGGTGTTTGTGTTTGAGAAGCAAATTACAATAATTGAATAGACCGCTAATTCCCCCCGTAGGTTTGCCGTCTCGTTTCCCTATGCCGCGTGATCTTTTCCCGACAGCAGCCTCCCTTCGAACGGCAACAACCAATCCAGAGCCTACGGTAGCGTCTTTCCGGTTGTTCTTCAGGTTCGAGAGCGTTGCGTGCCGTGGATTTTACGACGCGTCGAAGGCGTTTGCCGTGACTGGCGATTATTGAAAGGGGATTACCGTTCAAAAGAGAGAAACAGAGAGTTATAGAGATGAAGGAGGATGGCAGAAAAAAGAGAGAGGGAGAAGAGTTTTAAGACGCGAGACACTTCTCAAAGTGCGTTTCCCCCCGGTTATCCGCAACGATCTAGCGCGACAGATATCGCTTCGAATGAGATTTCCCGTCAACAAAGTGAAACGAGCCACGGCGAGAGCGAGCCTGGCTGTTTTGAAACACCGTAACTAGGATTTCCGAAGGATTTATTTCAAGAATCGCCGAGCCTCTCTCGCACTCTCGGTGACCAGCGTTGCTTATAACCGGACGCACTGCCATGCCACCGCGGCATTAGATATACGAGCCGAGACCGAGCGACCAGAATAGAGAGAAAAAAAAACCGAACCCAGGAATGTCACCTGTTTGTGCAAGTATCGACGCATTATCCCAGTTGCGTCGCGATAAAATCGAGCTTAAAAGCAAAACAGGATATTACTTAAGCGCGGAGACATTTTGTCTTGGGAAACCAGACCTGCGCGACGCGAGAAATTCAGAAATCTGGAACACTTTGAAAATCAATCTGAACACTTTCCAGCGAAATCTTGCTCTTAGATGTTGTACCAGTTCATTCTTAGACTCCACGCAAATTTATTCTAAGAAGATTCCTCTCGATGAGCCTAGAAATTTCACAGAAATCTGCGAGATCTCTGATCATCGTCATCAAGGAAATGAAGGAATCGGAGCATTCGGATCGGACTTTCTGGGAAAACGCGGAACCCCGGGACAGCGGAGCTGGCGTCTCGCGGTGTATTTCGGAATTGGCGAGGGAAGGTTGTCGCCGGTGACGTCAAGGAAGACGAAGAGGAAGGCTGTCGCGCAACATCGGCTCCGGTAAGTGTTCCTGCGTAGTTCCGAGACGTTCTCGCGCGCGCATTGTACACAACACAGGTTGTGGGCAAAGGTGAACGCGGAGTCGCGCGAGAGAGCGAACAGAGACGTGTTTGTAGAGACACACGGCACTGTCGAAAGAGAGACACAGAGAGGGAGAGAGAAGGAGAGAAAGACAAACGGTTCAAGAAAGAAAGAAAGAACAAGATAGGGAAAGACGAGGCGGAGAGAGCAGCAGAGCAAGAGAGGATACGAAGTCGACTGGAGTCTCGCGTCAAGTCGAGCCGGGCGAACGATGCTCGACACACAAAACGTCCGGCGAACGCCATTACCTCAAAGATTCGTTCCACCTTCCAAGTATTCGTTATTTGTTTGCTCCTCTCGCCGAGACGGGACAGCCGGGGCTCGACTATTTTACCCAGGCGACCACGAAGACGGTCCACCTTCGCACCGGAGGGGATTTCTCGCCCCGAATACCGGGAATTTCGGAACCAACTAGACCCAGACTGGACCCGGTAGCCGAGATCTTTCTGGAGGAGCCGCTGGAATGGTTCTGCTCGGGTCCAGTTCAGTCCTTCAGGCGAAATCGCTGTTTCCGAGACGCTGAAGATCTGGAACAATCTAGACACTTTCAGTCCTGCCGATAAAATAGCAATTGTAGTCTCCGAAAGAGTTCAAACCAGACTCTTTAGCAATTGCAATTTCTCGAGATTATGATCAATGCCACAAGTTATTCCTTAGACGCCCAGTCAATTTTTCCGCAACTCTAACGCACCGTTGTTCTCCACGCACGTTTCAGCAGATGGACTTCGTTACATCTTCAACCGGTTCTCGCTCCCGCGCGAAACGCGTCGGGAACGCTAGCTAACGAACTGTTTGCGATACTATTAGAGAATCGACAAAACAGGTAGATTGGTTTTGTAGAATCCGAGGAATTCGTTGGAAAAATGTACTACTGTATTTCTTGAAGGTTCCACTGCATCTGAAGGATAATTCTCAAGCTTTCTAATACGCACAAAAGAAGCAATAAGCGTTTGTTGCTGCACACTTTGGTTCTATGGTATTCTGTGTCGTTTGTGACACAGATTTTAGTGTTGGAATAAGTAGCAACACGGTGAAGAAATTTGTAGTAATTTGCGGCGCTGCTTATTCTATGAACTTTAGTTAGGATATCGCTTCCGGAAGAGACTGTTGGTGACGGTTCGAAGATCGAGATTCCATCGGTATGTATCGATATGTGATTTTCAATGTTCTTAAATTGTTGAAGAGAGAAAGAAGTTTCTAAATGACTCCTATTTTGCATTAAGATCCGCAATGATAAGGTTCAGAAAACGATCTGAGCCTTTACTTCCCGATACTTCAGATTTCGATTTTTCTAGAGACCCGCCCAGAACGAATCTCACCGAACAGATCAAAGAGAATCCGCGATCACCCTAACGGATCGATCATCAGCTTCGGTTACAGCGACAGCGCGAAAATTTGCTCGAAACCAAGAGCCAGGAGGATCGAGTTTAGCAAGATCTCGGCGTCGGCAAGGCGTAGGGCGACGGAGCCGAAATAGCGCCGGGAATGCTCGCGGCTAGAGGCGAGAGAGGGTCCAGCTCTCTTGGCCTGGCCTCAGCCAGCTTTTGGGACCGGGTCCTCGGAGAGGAGCGCTGGAGACTGGCGACTGGCGACTGGCGATTATAAAGAACACTAAAAAAGAACCAACACGAGTCACCACGCACACATACCAGCTCCGCACGGCTGGAAGAGAGACAAAGACGAAGATAGCGGTTGCGGAGCGCACTTTAAGATGCGATTCTAGCCAAGCAGAATCAAAAAAGAACGATAATAATCTCTTCTTCATCGTTTAAATGCGAATAAACATTTCCTACCCGAGTTGCAACAAACTGTAATAAAAATTTATTTTCCTTCTGAAATAATATAACACTATTTTGTAAGTTCTTCTAATGTTTTTACTGTTTCAAAATACTACTCATTTTTGTCATAAATAAATACTTGATATTTAAACTGTGTTCATTTCATTAGAAACAATAGTACAACAATAAACCTGGAGTCATTTAAAGATTAAAGCTTCTACCTTGATATCGCCCGTATCGTTCGAAAAATATTTTTTTTTGCCGCCTATCATAAATGATCTGTAATTGAATATTCGGATTATGGAGAAACTATGTCAAACACAAAATCGTTATATAATTTTCGGCTTGCTAAACTGATCACAAGAGGAAAAACATTTTACATCTGAAACAATGAAAGACAGGATAACACATTGCAAAGGAATATTTCGGGAATAAAAGTGGAATAAAAGGAATATTTTGGGAATAAAGCGAAGACCGGAGACAAAACTGAGCGTGCCTCGCTAGAATCGCGTCTCAAACCTTGGCGGAGCGGCGTTGTATAGGCATCGTCGTTGGCTGCGTTTAAAAAACCAGTTGTGCGAGCGAGCCGACAGCGACGGCACTCTGCTGGGCCCAGCACCGGGTAAACCGGCGCGAAGGTGCCCTCGCGTGGGCCGCACGGGTCCTATAAGGACCGGGGACCGTCTTTCGTGCCCTTCGTCAGGACCCACGATCCCACGGTTTGTTTTCTAGACGTCGCACGACACCTCCGATTCCGAACGTTTCAACCGTGTCGATGCCGATCAGCGGATCCTCTATTTTTAGAGGGACACGCTGCCGCGCCGAGCGAGAAGTAGCTCGGAGAACCGGTAACCAGATAAAATTCCGGTTACGCGTTTTACCAACGAATCCCGTAAACCACCGGCCGTCTCTTCCTCGTTTCGTTTCGTTCGCTGACGCAACAGTCGACGAGTCGAGCAGTCCTCGAGGATAGATCGTTTCTCTCTTCCTATGGTAACCGAGTTTTGATACTCCGTTGCGTGACGTCACCGGTCCTCCGAAAGATTACGAGATGCAACCGAAATTATGCAAATACGATGCAAATCCTGCGGCAGCCCGACGCTAATCCCCCGTCACAATATTGAAGGCAATTGGTCCGGGCTGTTGGCCCGACTTTCTATTTCTTCTTCTTGTTTTACTTCTATTTTTTCTTCTTGTTTTACTTCTATTTCTTCGTCTTATTCTAGGTGGTTTTCGCTGTTTTGTTGATTGGTTGTTTGTTTTCGAATGGACTTTCGGTGAAAAACCACAGGAGCTATTCGCCCCCCGGAAGTCGACGGGAAGCAGTGGATGGTTTATGACATCGAGAAGACTCCGCGGGTAGCCGCGGCTCAACGACGAACCCGTCGGTCGACACCTTCGCGGAACGCAAACAGCCTCGAGAGCCGAAGCCTCTCTCACACAGTTTACGACCCGCTGCTGTCGAATTGACAGACTCGGTCAAAACGATGATTCCGAAAGAGAACTTTGATCCCTACACTCCGAATTGTTTTTCAATTTTGTTGCCAACAACTACCAAACTTTTTTAAGTAATCAGAAAATGTCGTAACTGACATAAGCGTCAGGATTTATTATGCTTAATAATGATAAATAGGATAAGTCCAGTACAACGCAAGTGCATATTATTGCATTCCAGTGTCTCGAGAGCAAACAGCTCACGAAATTGCTGTTTCGACCATAGCGGCGTGAGTCTTCAACAAAATAGACACGTCGTAGAATTTGCAAAAACAAACACTGTCGCATCTAAACGCGTAAAGCACCAAGAAGATCTGGAATTGTAGAAAGGAGCACAAACATTTTGAGTTTCTCTTTGAAATGACGCCAATTCCACAGAATGTCTCGATAGCTGTTTATTTATAGACACACACAGACGTACGATCTAAATAAATTCATCTTCTCACTTTTACACGGCACCAGTTACATTACAGTGCTCGGTAGGTTCAACGGGTTGGACATTTCATCTTACGGGACAGAAAACGAAACTTGCCGGAAAGGGAGTAATCCCGAACGTCTTCCAAGACCTCGTTACCTAAGAAAACTACATCGTCGGACTCGAGTGACTCGAGCAACCACAAGCCGACAGACGGGCACTTTCCGACGCGGCGAAACCGCACTAAACCGTTGAAAAAAGAACCGGGAGCGTCCGCGGGCGCGTGAAACCCTAGCTTTAGAGGAAGAAAGGGGTCCAAGGGGACCAGTGGGTTATCTGGTCGGATCGTCCTTCGCAGTTGAACCCTTATCGATCCTCGCGTGGATCTCCGGGACGTGGCTCGGCGCGGCGAGGGGCGGCGAGGGGCGGCGAGGGGCGGCGAGGGTTCATTCATGCCGCGGTGGAAGAAGAATTATCTCGGTCGGGCCCCGTTATCTGCGGCAACGTGCGTGCGCGTACACCGTGCTCCGAGGTAGTCACGAACTCGAAAGAGATATCGCGGCGGTTCCGAGTGGAAAGCACACCGTGGAGAGCGAGAGAGAGAGAGAGAGAGAGAGAGAGAGAGACTGAGAGAGAAGAGAGTCAGAGATGGAGAGGGTGAGAGATGAAGAGAGATAGGGAAAGTGGGAGAGCGAGAAACTGGAGGAGTCATCAGCTAGAGAGGAGAGGTTGAGGAGTGAGAGAACAAGAGCATTCAAAATAGAGAGAGTGAGGGGGTGAAAGCGCGAAAAATAGAAAATATCAGAGACAAAGAGGGAGAATAAGTGAGAGTGAGAGAGTGAGGACTGAGAGAATGAAATAGAAGGAAAGTGAAGGAGAGTGAAGTAGAGTTAGAGAGAGAAAGAGAGGTGGAGGAAGGGAGAGAGGCGCCGAGCGTTCGTGGGGGTTGATGAATGACGAGCGGTTAGCCACGACCACGCTAAAGTTATCTGGGTAATCTGAGGAGGCGAGGTCCCACTGTCTTACGACGAGTTTTATTATGGTCCACTCGGCAAGGGCGAGGTCAGCGCGGGCGTGCGTTCCGCCGATGCCTGAAAACGAGACTGGGTCAGACCCGGTTGCATCAGAGATATCCACAAGGAGAGGGTTTCCCTACCCTCGGACCGCGCGTTCGACGCCACTTACGCCTCTTTGCTACAGAAACCCGAACAAGAACACTCCCGAAACTGGCGGTTTCCATTGTCCACGAGGCCTTGACCCACTGCTAGACACGCTCCTTATCCATTTTTCTCTCACCTGTCGCGACACGATCCTGGGTCAACCTGCAGAAGAAATATCTCCTCCTATTGTCACGTTTTCATGCCCCCCATAACTGCACGTTCGTGGAATAATTATGGGAAAATGCTGACTAACTCAGGATGTATGTAGGCAACGGTACTACCGAAGCAAGTGGTAGAATTGATAAAGGAATTACTTGGCAGCGATTTTAACCAACAGAATTTCAGTTAATTCATATTGGGACGAATAAACTTCATCCCCTGTGTGAAGGGTGGTTCGAAATCATATAACGCAGCAAGGAATATTTCAATTGAAAAATTTGCTTCACCTGTGTTTCAAATATACCTCGAACTTCACCAGACACATTGAATTATTCATTTGTACATCGAATAATTCTGGTCTATCAATTCGTACAGCACCATATGAATCCGAGATCTCCAAAATTAAATATCTCAGCGACATCTGCAGCCCAAAGGCCGCGAATAAAAATCTTTTCGCCAGTGCAGAGGGTAACATTCCAAATCGTATGGTTCTCAAGGCCCCAAGAAACCCGTCAGCATTCCCTAGTCTTGATCCCGCTGCTCCATCCGTCTCGACCGGTAAAAGATCCTCGCGAAAAAGGGACCCTATGGGCCTTTTCCTTGTACCCTATCTTCCCGTGAGCCTTACCGACCGCGATCACTTCCCGAAGCTCTTACAAAGCAATTTCTCAGCGGTATTGATCTCCGGAGCGGCTCCTCAGGATGTAAGAGCGTCGATTAAAAACAATTAGGTCTCTGCACCCGCTAACAACCGCGCGCCACCTCCACTTTCCTTTCGGCCGTCCCTTTCTCGCCGGCTATTACCATAATTCCTCTCGATAATTCCAATTAGGGCTTAGACGAGCGCCAATAATCCCTATAATCAGCACACTTACGTCACGATCCGTGCGTCGGTGATTTTCGTTTCGGTGTTTCTCGCCCCGGAACCTACGCGGAACCGATGAACCGTTACCGGGAACAAGCAGCGGGCCTTAATAGGCTGCAATTATCCGTAAAACATCGTCGTTTCTGGGGGCAACGCCTCGAGTCTCCCCATAAGATCCCTCTCTCTCTTCCCTTGGCCTCGTGATGGGGCACGCGCCGGAAACCAAAAGCGCTCTCTGCGAACCGGGCACCGATTCCGAGTCTGTTTGTCTCGCAGCGCGCACAGATTTAGAGAGAAGGAAGAGAAGCTGGGCCCGAGGTTTCGGCCCTCGTAATGAACCGGTCGGGCCCCGCGGGTCAAACGCGGCTATAATCGGCCGAAAATCTAATACCCGACGCCGGGTCGAACGGGTAGCCGCGCAAACCCAGCCGTCTGACCTTCCGAAAGTCGTCTGGCGAGGAACACCGTGTCCGATGGGCTTTCGATAGCACCGACAACGAATCCTGCACGCAATCTACGCTGCTGCTTCGTGATTTCGCTCCTCCTGGACTCACCAGGCCCTTCTTTGCGACGAGAACGCCCTAAAGATGCGCTGAGCCTTGAGCATTATGTGTTTACTTGAGAGACACATACACATAGCTGAAGCGAATTTTGTCGAAAAAATATCTCATTTAAAAATGTATCAAAAATTGTGTCTATACAGGGTGGTCCACCTAAATATCTCCTTTATTTAATCATTATTAGATATTTAGATGGACCACCCAATATAGACACAACTCTTTATTTTATTTTCTCTAAAAAAAAACACATTATGCTCAAGGTTCACCGCATCTTCAGGGTGTTCTCGTCGCA
This sequence comes from Lasioglossum marginatum, assembly GCA_028455795.1. Lineage (NCBI taxonomy): Eukaryota > Metazoa > Arthropoda > Insecta > Hymenoptera > Halictidae > Lasioglossum > Lasioglossum marginatum. The sequence goes on along the minus strand of CM052245.1, from coordinate 9,629,381 downwards.
AAGAAGGGCCTGGTGGGGTGGTGGGTTCAAGAGGAGCAAGATCACAAAATATAGACACAATTTTTTCTCCTTCATTTACTCATTATTAGATATTTATATCTATATAATAGAATATAGAATATATTAGAATAGATATATATTAGCTATATATATTAACTATAATAGAATAGAATATCGCGCTCGGGACCATTGACAACAGAAGGCGTCATCGACGTCGCGAATCCCCATTCGGCGCGAGGATACGGGCCCGGCATGTATTCCGCGCGCGAGCATTTTTCTGCCGGCGCGGAGCATACGCGAATTTACATGACTGCAATACGAACGGTGGTGTGTACACACATAGAGAGCCGGAGTCACGAGTCGTGTGGTGACTTCGAGTGCTGTGAGCACCGATCGCGGGCACGGTTCAGTTTTTGCACGCAAAACGGCCTTGTTGACGGTGACGTCAGCGAAGACGCGAGCTTGTCGAGCATCCCGTGGATTTGTACGCTTGCACGCTCGCACGCTCTCTGCTTGCTTGCTCGATGCGAAACGAACCCGGGCAAAAAAGGCGCTGCGTAACAGCCAGCGTTACAGAGATACGTGCGTTCACTTACAAGAAGGTCGGCCCGAAAAAAAGCAGCATGATGCAGCGGGAAAATCCCGCGAGCAGGCTTGCGTCATTGCAAAAGCGACCCTCTTTGCACCCGCAAATACTCGAAAACAGTCCAGCAATTCGATCGAAACTATTCGACTTGTTATACTGTCTCAGACTCGTGAAAATTTCAGTGATTTGAATTCTTGTTGAAAATTTTGTCCCTCTGTTTCATTCAAACCTGTTCAAACCAAAAGGTTCGAGACACATCGATGACTGTAAATCTTCATCCCACCAACGTATCCAATAACTCGATAAAAAGACCTCATCTTAAATATTATTCTAACAACAATCTTCCCGGATAAATTGTATAAAACCGTGTTGCGTAACTCGAACAGCTCAATCCGAGTTCCACAAACACGTCGGTAAGCATCGGCAATTATCGGCTGGAGCTTGTAAACCGGGCGTAAACAGTCGTAACCGTGCTGGGCAGAAGAGCAATACGGCTTGGTGGCCATCAAATCGGAATCACTTTTTGCGCGAGTTAATCTCGCGGAACGCGGACGACAACGCGGACGAGCCGGATGCAGTTGCGGCGCGTAAAGTTTCTCGGTTAGCGGTGTGTCGGGTTGGTCGTTAAACGATCGTAGAAAACGAGGAAATTCCAATGAAACCGCGGGGTAGCGGCGGCCGAGAGCGGCGCGGCGGGACGGGGCAGGGCAGAGCGGCGGTACGTAACACCATGCGTTTACTATACTCGCTTACCGACACGCCATTCACCGGACCCCTATGAATGAACACGGACGAACGCGCTGGCGATGGCAACTTTATACGCTGTAACGCGATCGGGCCGCTCCTCGGGCCGAAAGAAGGAGAAAGAGGGCCCGTTCTGTGCAACCTGTGTACAAGAAAGAGCGCGATGGAATAAACGAGAGGAGAGTGGAGGAGAGAGAGATAGAGATAGAGATTTCAGGAGTAGGGAGAAAATTGCGAACCAAGAGAAGGGACGCGAGCTTGTCGCCGCGCGCCGATCTCCGCCAAGAGCGGACTCACATTGTATTATTATTCAATAGCGATAGAATAATTGATCGAAAGTCTCTGATCGCGCGCAGCGACGCGACGCCGGTACACGCGTGTATTCCCGCGTAACTCGACTCGCGCGCGTGCGTGAGACCCCAACGAGCGGATAGAAACGCATGCGAAGGTGCCACCGACGCGACGACTAGGCTCGTTCAACGGGTTTGATATGGGAGGGACGTCGCGGCTTGTAATCTTCATTATTCACGCGATGTCCGGGCGAGTTAGAAGCGCCGGATCCGACCGGCGATACACACGATTACGATCGAGACCGACGGACCTGCCGGTTCGAGGCGATCAAATCGCTTTGTTTTAGCTCGCGCTCGGGCCCGGTATTAATTCCAAGCGGATTTCAAGTTGGTCTGTTTCAAGCCTGATTTCTGTAAATGATTTCACATTGGAATGATTTACGTGCTGCACCCTCGAGAGGACAAATGCGTATTTATTATTATTATTAAGAAAATGTTCCAGACGCTAATTTGTACACAGAATTCCACGATCCAATGGTAATAATCGGACAATGATCTCGATCGTGAGTTAGGCGTGGTTATGGTCATCTACGGGATAAGCATCTTCCCAAAGGGGCACGTGAACGGGACGATACTTTTTAAGAAGCCTGCAGAAAGAACAGAATTTGATGCACGAGTGAAACCAGTGCGAGATACCATTATTTTAGAAAGTTATTATTAGGAATCTAGAGAAAGAGAGACTTCTTTGTAAATATGAAAGGCATGTTGAAGTTGATGCTTGCTGTGGTGACGAAGAGGGTGAGTTCCGAATGTTTTCGAAGCACGGAACGATTAGTGTTCGCTTCGATGTTGAAAGGGGTGATGTTTTCTAGATACAGGACGATGCCGTAAGTGGCTGCACAGCTATGAGTTTCGAATCACGGTGGACACGCGCACGATAAGAAGAACCGCGTGTTCGAAAATCACGAGAGGCTCTTTCCGGCGGTTGTTAAACTTGTCGTCGTCGGATTCGGTAAAAGTCGCCTCGGTCGATGATTTACGGGGCGGATAGCTGACCTTTAGATCGCAAGCAACCGGCTTCCCCATGTCCCGTTCCCAAGCTCCACACAGCGGCGGACCACTTGTCGCGTAATCGCGGGCAAAGTTACACGGCATCCACTTTCGTCGATGCAGAGTCGTCCATTGGAAGCGAAAGGTACGAGATACGCGAGATACAGGTCGGGCATGTATATTATTGTGTATTTGTCAGGCTGCGGCAACGGGGCCCTCCCATACCGAGTCCTCGCTCCTCCTCCACCTTCGCCACCACATTTTCTCTCTCTCTCCCCTACTCGCTCGCTCGTACACAACCTGCATTCCCGTAAGTATAATTCCCGGCGCGTTGTTTGTATGCGCATGTAAATGCACGGGTATTGTGTTTGCCGATGCCACGCCACTACCGACGTCGACGAACGCTTTCCGCGGCGCTACGAAGGCGCTAAACGCCAACCGTACGCTATCCCCAACAACAAACTTTCCTCCCTCTCTTTTGCAAAATGATTATCTTTCCGTTCTCCATTCTATTCTTATAATTTTTTGAACGGAGACTTCCCTGTTCGACTCTTTCAATTAGCAAATTGAGGATGATGGCTGATTCGACAAACTATTATCAAATTCTTTTATAAAATGCTATTTTATTTCCGCAATTTCTTAAATATCAACGCCCCCGTTCGATCCTTTCGACGAGAAAGCTGAGCGCGGGCAATTAATTTCAGCGCAGGTGGCAAGGTTCAACCCTGAGGGTGTACGGAATTATTACACCGAAGACCTCTGCCCGGATATCAATTATTATGGACTGATTTAGGATGGTTGGAAAATAGAAATTCACGGGTTTGTTCTGGGACGCGCAGAGTTTGGAGAAATAAAATATAAAATTTAAGTCGTTGCAGAACAATTTATTTTTATAGACTAGCACACAACAGATCCGCGGTCTGCTGATCACAGTACCTATAACGGAATGGTGGAATTAGTGAAGATAATACCTTGTCCAATACTTTGGCAATACTTTGTCCAACCCCTGCATCCCAAGCACGCGAGAAGAAGCGAAGAGAAGAGGTTCCGAGGTTGGGTCGGCATCGAAAGTAAAATCGAAGATTCGGAATCGAGCTAGTCTCCTAGGAGGCTCTCGAGGGACTCTTCTCTTTTTATTATCTTTCTTTCCGGTAGGGGGATCGGGAGAAAGAAGCGGAGAATGAAAGAGTGGGCGAGGGGCGGTGGAGGAGACGCGAAGAGGAGAGGAGAGAGGAAAGTGAGAGAGAGGTAGTTGGCTCTCGGAAAGGGTGAGGGGTTCGAGGGGGCCAGTCGGAGAGGGAAGACAGGTGATGCTGGGCCTGAGGCTGGCCATGGGTGGAACAAGAGAGAGAGAGAGACAGAAAGAAAGAAAGAGTGGAGACGCACGTTTTACGCATCCTACTCACAAGCCAGGCACGCACACAGACTGCGGGACGCGGGACGAAGCGCACACGATTCGAACACACGGCCGCAGAAGGCATTTTAACACACGGCATTCCTGTTGTCGGGCCCCGGGACCGTTCAGCTGGCAACGTGGCTGGTGTTAAATCTGAGCCACGAGGCTCCGGGCCCAGAGACTCGCTGATATCGGCCAGGGAATTCGATACGCCGCGATATTTGCGCCGCGGAATCCGCCGATCGCGAATCGCGGAAAGAGATCAGCCCTGACCTTTCGCAACGGACGCGCCGGAGAACGTGAAATAGGTGAGCGAGGTCCCCGAGAACGTCTGTACACCGAGAAGAGTGCAGAGTGCTGTCGTAGTAGTCTATTTTCTTGCATCTCAATCCGTATTTGTGAAATAATCGTCGAGTTAAATAGGTCCAAGGAAAATCGAATACCTGCAGAAAGAACGCTCTGGAGATAGAGGACGATGTTGCTTCAACAACCCTGTCTCTGCAAGCCAACTCGTCGAGATACAAGGAAAATCAAAGATTTCTAGAGAGTCGCAGTTAGGGTCTTAGAGTCTAGCTCCTGATAGAAGGATTCGAGGCACGGTTCCTTTCCCATCGCAGAGGAATCGAGCGAATCAACAGGAAGGTCCCGCGATAACGAGCGCCGCGTTCCAGTACACCCTCTCTCGAATGTTAGCGTGACCCGGGGAGCTCGTGTCTCGTTTTTAACGAGATCCGCGAAACGTATCCGGGCCAAGCAAGAGGGAGCTCGCCGAGAAACGCGCAATTTTTCAAAGCCGTAATTTCGGAAACGGAATGGTTTGGCCAGGCCCCCGGGCACGTACCACGGCACGCTGTTCTCTGTCCCGTTCTTGTATCCACCCGGGAATCGACTTCCATTTACGAGCGAGCGAACCAGCCGGAGCTGGGATTTCCACGTGGTTCGCGGAGAGGCGCGTGCTTGCGTTTACGGCGGTTGCGGTTTTGCGGTTTGCGCGACAGGCGTCGTTTCGAGGCGGTACCTACCTACCGGGAGCCGATAACTACACGCTACCGCACGCTATCTTTTAGCGTGGTGGTTAAATGGCTGGAAAGCAGCGAACATTCATGGAACGTTTCTATGAGCACACGGTTGCGACGCCGCCCATTTCGATGGGCATTCAAGTTGTTAAGGATTTCTTTTGAAATCACTTTCCTAACGTTTAGCATTACAACTAATTACTAGCTGGCTCTACCTGCTAGTAGTTGGCCTCGTCACTCCAAGAGCGAACACATACACTGATTTATAAATCAACGATCATCAGCAGTCTAGCTGAGTTTCGTGCTAACAAGGAAGATCCTCGATATTCCCCAATAGTCAGATACTGATGGTGACACTGATACATAGTTCCCAAAAGAACACGTGTTACACCTGAAATCCACAATAGTAGATTTTGTAGTGGACAATAGTAGAGGACCTATGATGCAGGAATATGTATATTTTTTATTTTACTGGGTAACTTTTCATGAATACTGTTTTTGCGAGTCTCTTTGAGGTTGCGGGACGACGAGTGAAGGTAACCCTGTAATTTTTGACGGAGCTAGAAGCGAACGTGTTCGCCAGGGCCCCCGTCACCGGGTCCAGACTATTCTCGGCAATGTTAAAAGCCGACGCTCGTTTAATTTCCTTTTTTCGTCCGCGAGCGGCACATCCCACCCTCCGCTGCACCTTCCGAGGTCTGCGCCTACTCCTTCGGGCCCGTTTCACCGCGCTACGAGCTAAACGTGCCCCGCGGGGGCCCAACGGGCCCAGACCCTCGCTCTTACCCTTGACCGATCTCCCTTCGGACGCGTCTTCTTCGACAGTGCTGCATCTACCTTCTTTGTGCACCCTGCACTTCGATTTACAAAGCGTCTTCATCAAATCCTACTAACCACTTCTTTTCTATAAACTCGAATTGTCCCGTTCATTTTTACATTTTTCTCATTCTGACTTCGAGATGGTCTGGGAAAATAGAAGTCAAATAAAATCTCTCATCCTTTAACAATTAGACAGCGGATCTTTATGTAAAATAAATTAATATGTTTAATTGAGTTTCTATAAACATTTCACCGTTTTAAATTACACCTACTCATTCTCGTCATAAATGCAATAAAATCCGCTGTCTCTTAATAATGTTTACTGCTTCAAATTGATCTCTTAGTCATATTTGCGATAAATTGCATACAGATCTATTGATTATCTATTCCAAATACGAACGAACTTTTATTACGATCATGTGATTTTAGAAAATATTAGAACCAGAACTCCAATCCCGAAAGTGTGGCGGAACGGCATTGGGATAAGGAGAGACGTTAATTTCGCAGCGACGATCTAAATTTCATCGACGTGTTTATCGATCCGCTGTTGCGCCGTAAATCCTCAGTGCTTTCCGTTTCGTTGGCGACTCGGTATGCCATTCGGTAATGCTTTCTCGTGGTCCGCGACCGTAAAGTAGCCAAAGGTTAAGTCGCGTTATTGTCATCGCGGCGAGTAACGACAATTTATTAGGATTATTATTCGAACGGCAGCGGATAGACGATCGCTGGATAATGATTTCGCGTGCGGAGGGGGCGGAAAACTGCCATACCTTTCACTCTGGCGAGGAGGAGAGACACGAATAATAGGCTCGCGAGAGCACACCACGTAACTCGCAAGTCCGTTCTACGAAAGGGATCCTCGGCTGCGTTGCGTTTCTACATTTACGTTCGCACGCGAGAGCGCGACATCCGACAGCGAATGAAATAGGATGAGAGAGAAAGATACTAAGAGAGAGAAGATGAGAAAGAGAGAGCGAGAGAGAGATGGCGAGAGAGGCCCTCGACCTCGGAACACTGTTACGTGTCAGGTACCATAGCCATACGCGTGAATAAGTTATGGTCGGTCTGCCATATCCACGAGGCAGCACGCGTGCATCAGCCGCTCGGTCCACCGCACCGCCGACTCTTCGCAACTACTCGCACTGAAACGATCGTTTCCCAGCGCTCGCAGACGCCAACCTTGTCTATGATCTGCTTTTCCAAACAGGCGACAACCATTGCCAGCTGTTTGCCACAGTTTTACCATGCGGTTGCTCCCGGCAGGCGATCTTTACGAGGATCTGCTCACTTTTGCCCGTGTGTCTATTTACCAACATTCTGAACAACCTAAAAAATATCATGTTACACACGGTAGACAAATTGTTTGCGAGAGTCTCGATCCTTGAGACTGATTTTATAAGCTCGATTTTAAATCAAAATGAGCCCAACGAACGGTCATAAACATCTTCAATTAGATAATTACAAGAAAGTCCGTCGGAGGGTCAATTATTGTACGAGTGAATTCGTTCAATTTCATATGCATAATATGAAAAAAGAAAATGTTCTAGATCGGAAGAAATGTTTGGTTTTTTCAGGTCGAACAAACCACCATAGCCTGTCGAACGATTGAATCGTTATCAAACCAGGACAACTTCACCAGTACACAGATATCCAACGTCTCTGTAGGTACCTCGACTCTCATTCCAAAAACCAGCCCACGGGCCCCGGTATAGGATCCCGTTGTTTTGATGGCGTTGGATGACGAAATCATCGTCTCAAGATTCGGTCGTGTAAGCGTCGGAAGGAAGGAAAGAGCTAGGAGAAGATAAAAGAGCTAATAGAGAAGAGAGGAGAACAGCAGAAACGAGAAGAGAAGAGAAGAGAAGAATCAAAGGGAGTAGCTTTGCGGTTCTTGGGACGAAAAAGGGAGAGGTCCGGAGGACACGAGGGTGTTCCAAGGACTCCCCATCGCGAACGGTGGCGCGAGTTATTTCTCTGGGACGTAATTCACGTCGTAGGAGTAGGAGGTCGGTAAAGGGGAAAGGCGGAGAGGAGGGGCGGAGGGAGGGGAGGAGACATCAGGCCCCTCTCTTTCGCTCGCATTGTCCTGCGGTCTCGGGGCGCACCTTTGAGCTCCCGCATTCTGCGTAGCGTCACTTTATAATATTTACAGCCCTCCGCCAAATTCCTTCCGCGCCGTTTTATCTCGGTGAGACTCACCGGGTATGGGGTGGAGAAGGGCTTGCCCCGGGGTCCTGGGCCCGTCGCCTCCGCCGCGTCCCATTTCGTCGTCGTTTCCTTCTCGGCGATTCGGGGCCAGAGAGCGCAGCGGCAGCCTTTGCTCGATTTTCTCCTCTTCCTTCGATCCCGCTCGCCGCTGTCTTCCAGGAGAGAAACGGATTTCGGGGCCTGGGGGAGAGGGAGAGCTGGCCCAGGAAAGGAACAGGAAAAGAAGGAAACGAGAGAAAAAGAGAGAGGGCCCTAGCTAGCCCTCGAGGCGAGAGGGACCATCGAGGGCACCGTGAAGGGGGCCACGAGGGGCACCATGAGGGGAGGAGACGAAGGGGGCCCAGGAGAAACGAGGGAAGCGATCGTGCATGCGTCTTCTATTTGTTAGGAGGGAGAGAGGCCCTCGCCGCGCCGCCGGCTCGTAACCGCGGCCTCTTATAAGCCCCCCAATCGGACACATGAAAGCCAAAAGCCGAAACTTGTCGTTGATCTAGTGCTCCACCGGCCGCTTAACTAGGGCCCGATACCTTCGGATAAGCCCCCCTGCCGGACCCCGCCGGGCCCCGCGCTCTCCTCGATCACCTAACCATCGACGCGACGGTTCGACTGCGCGGGCCCGCCGTCATCTATTATATCCGCCAACCACCCTTTAGCTGGGACCGAACCACCGACTATCGGCTACCATGACTCTTCTGGGATCCAACGATCCGCGAAGATCGGGGGTGGACCGATCTCGGACCTCCTTACCGTGATCCGTGAACCTTGAGCAGCTTGTGGTCCTTTCCAGGGAATTTTCAACGTCCGATGGCGCGCCTGTTAACTCAGGTACGACCATTGCTTCTGCAACGTCGACGTTGCGTCATGTTCAAAAGATTGTTATAATCTGTAAGTTTATTAGATCTTTCGATATTAATTAAGATCTAATAATATATAAAGACGAAGCTCAACGCAATCGTTAGCACATCAAGTTCATAAATTAATACTTTTGATAGACTAACATGTTCTTGTCGAAATGATGTTGTTCGACGGTCGAAGTGTTCATAGAGAAATTCCACCGCGATTTTTCGAGTTTTTGGTATTAAGAAATTCTTCCGGACGACTTCCTGCTCGGCGGAGCGAGTTTCACCGGCCGGAGACAGCGCCGTCTTGCAATTAAGGGGATTAAGATACCGATCGGAGATCGCTCGGTGTCCCGTAATTTGCAATCAGCCGGTGGCCGAGAGACCACGACAGCAATATCGGCGGGACATCCGCCGCGGATCGACCAAATCGATGATGTCTCCTCTCGCGACGTCTTTCGAGGCTTCCACAGGGGCCCTATCGCGTCATCTAGAAAAGCGGAGGGGCTCGCCGGGCGAAACTCGTCCAGCTCGTTCGACGAAGACGAGCAAGGTCTTTGGCTCGTCCTGTTCGGTTAACAGAGCGTCTGGCCAGTCTCCGTAAAGGGTTGAAGTCCTGCAAGCTGGACTCAAACTTGTACCAATCTTCTGCTAACGTGGCACCTCGATATTAACTGAAGAATGTTCTAACGCGTTCTTCATTTTTGTTTGTATTTGTAAGTGGATGGTCAGAGATGACAAGGACGACAATAAGGATTCTCTTCTAAATTCAACATGAACAAAAATCAATAAAATTTATTGATAAAGTGAACAAACCTGATACATTCTCACTCCAGCAAAATGTTCGGATCTGCGATCAGAATCGTTTCTGAAATCGTTTCCAAAAAATGATTGCACAACGCCCAAAAGCATGGCGAAATTTTCGCGAGTTTCTCTTTTTCTAAATCCAACATGAAAAAAATCAATAAAATATATCGATAAAGTGAACAAACCTGATACATTCTCACTCTTGACGATTTTTCACGAGGGCCAATAGGCCTGGAAAGGTGACTGTCCTTTTCACTGATCTTTTTGCCATCGAAGATCCTGAGGCTCGAAGGGAAAGAGGTTTCCTCGGGTACAAGTGGGATTCACGGGAGCGTGGACGAGCGAGCCGGAGGCTTTTAAAAGTTGGCAGCCAGCCGAGATTCAAAGGATCGTGTTGCAACGCTCTTCCTCAAGGCTTCTCGCGCCGTTGCTGCTGCTGTATACAGGCGTCCCGTAGGCGTCGAGCGTGTTAAACGCATTCCACCTTAGAGGTTACGCGTTGCGAAACCCGCGTGCGTGAGCGTTGCGTCTCGTTAGCCGCGATTCGCGCGTCCTTGCCTCAAGTTCGCGTCACGAGCCGCGCATCCTGTCCGATAAGGAAAAGATCGGCCACTTTGCGTGGCCGCGAATCTCTTGGTCGCGACCTCAGAGATTGATCCGGGAAATGATTCTATTCTTGGCCTGAGAGAACACTGAGAACTTCACTCAGACTCCTCGCAAACATTGAGCAACATCTTCATTTATCCCGCAAGATTGATTTGTTCGACATTTTGTAAACCACGTATGTATATGGTGAAATGACAGTACACTCCATATGTATACTCTCTTAACGCTTTCAGTGCCGAGTCAGCAGCCTCAAAGTAGTGTATTCAATTATATAAAAATTGAAATTTTAAAATTGAGAGTAAAGTGAACTCCCGTATAGAAAGACTGCATACTTATACATGTATTTTTTATGTGACAGTAAATTCACATGCACAAAAACTGTTTAAATTTGAGATTGCGGCAATAATCACTGTAATAAATCCTGTCCAGTTTGCCTCTACCCAATAAATTCCTCCGGTTTCTAGCAACAGCAATATCTTATCGGTACCGACACTCGGACGGTTAATAAACCAAAAACTAGAAAGCTAAAACTTTCGTCACACTCCCCGAAAAGCCTAAAGTAATCACGCAGATCCAGCAAAATGTTCGGATCTGCGATCAGGATCGTCTCTGAGATCGTTTCCAAAAAAAAAATTGCACAACGCCGAAAAGCATGGCGAAATTTTCGCGAGTTTCTCTTTTTCGGAATCGCATGAAAGAGGTCCCCGGCAATCGTGCTTATCTATCAGCTCTCTCGTCGAGCTACAATTCTGGCTGCAATTAATTACATTGACGTGGCTCGGTTTTCGGAGGAGGTCTCTCTCTCTCTCTCGCTCTCTCTCATTTGGAGACTTTATATTTACGACTTTGGCTGGCGGTGCCGAGGTCCTCTTGGAGTAGCAGGAACATCGGTAGAAACGGAATTTCGACACAGGCACATCAAGGTTGGGCTAGACGTTCGAAATGTCACCCGTCGAGCTAAAAACAAAAGGAGGCAACACACACCGATGAGACTCGGCCAGGTGTCTGGTACACGTCTCTCAGGCCTCTGCTGGTCCTGCGGTCGTTTCGTCTTGTCTCGAGTTGTCTCGACTTGTCTCGTTGACCGGCTTCGAACGAGGTCACCTAAGCGCGCGAGCTCCGGGGGAAAGTTCAATTTATGATGCTCGGTTTAGGCAGAACCGCCTGCCTTGGAATCCCGCGCCGATAATCACCGTTAACATACACCGAAAGGTCGCCTCGTTTGGTCCGGACCTACTTGCAGCCGATGGAAGACGATTTTTAGGCGGACACGAGCTCTGCTCGTCGTCCTCGCCGATTTCTATCTTCGCGCACTTCCAGGCTATCTTCGATCTGGCGACATTAATTATACCGTCTTTTTGGTACTCGAAGGAACGACTCCCTCCAACGGACCACGCGTAAAAGCCAGTCACAACCGTCGGCCGGTTTTGACGTGGCGACAGAAAAATCGAAACCGGAGAACCGACGCGACGAGACGACCGGCGTAAAACGGTAAATCAGCGGCCACCGTTCTTCCCGGAGAGACCATTGGATCATGCGGGGAGGACACTTTGCGGTTGCGGGGATGCTGCGATTTCAGGAATGTCGCGCTTTATGTTGTTCTGCGATCTGCGGTCGCTGCGACCGGTTAACCGTTTTGACACGGCTTGTGGTGGAGGGGTTGTTTTACTTGATGTTCAATCAAATTCTAAAGCGTTAAAAACCACCGTGAAATACGCTGAAAACTGCTGTACCATTATTCAAAATATAGTCTGGATTATTAAATACGTTGCTATCTAATCAATTACTAAACATTTAAGTCTTTGAGGAGGTGCTACATCAATTCCATATCCATAAAATGAAAAGAAATTTTACACCAAAAATATATGGGGTGCAATTACATGTGCGAAGAGTGAAGGATAAGTGGCTCCTGCATGTTATAACAAATGCAGAAAATTTTCTGCTCTGTGTAAAGATTATTCTACTAATCGCCAGTGGCCATGAAGTGGAAGCCGAAGGGGTGTGAAACGGGAAGGTGGTGTTTCCGCAGAAACTCATTTTCCGAGACCAGTTTCTCCGACGTGGCTGCAGCTCGATTTTTGCAAAAACCAGCCGACCCTGGTGTTGCGGCAGCTTCGATGGCCGTTCTCCGGAGGAATTCGCCGGAAGTCGGTGCTCGCGGTGCGCGTTCGTTTAACTGGCGCAATCGCGTCCGCGCCGATCCTCCTCCGCGCAATCAAACCCAATATCCCGGAGTATCGCTTGTCGCGCACGACATGACAGCCTCGTTCTCGTAGGAAATTTCGAGCGACGTAGAATCTGGTCTCGCGACACGTACCCGCGTGGAATTCACGAAAAAGATCGGCCGATCGGAGCACGACTCGTTCAAACGAGCAACCGCCATGCTGCTGCCAGGAAGAAAGCTTCGAGGTTCGTTTGTAAGCGTGCGTGCGACCGACCAGTTGCCAGTTCTCTGTGCAGCGTGTTCATACCGATCCCATGGACCGTGCATCGGTCGCTACGGTATATACATGTATATGTACATATACAAGTTTATATATACTCAAGTATACATATATGTATACGTGTACATATGTACAATATAAATGGTCTAGAGCCACGATCCCGCTCGCCTTCGTCACCGCGGAATTACGCAATAAGTAGAAGTCGTTTGGTTGGCTTCGACTGCTCGTTGGACGTTTCCACAGAGCTCGGTCGTCTCGCGAAGATAGAAACGATTCCGCGGCGATCGTTTTCTCGCGCAGAAACCGATGCTCGAACGTTTCTTGCGGAGAGACCTGCACAGGCGCCGCTGGAAAAAAGCTGACCTAAAAAGCAGAATATCAGTCGACTTCGTATATGCTGGGGTTCTTTTGCTTCAAATTGTAATCTATTTCGTCGTTTCGATGTATTTAACAATGGATTGCAGTCCTTTTTCTGCCAGTTGCAGTCCCTACCAAACTGTGGATTTTAGGCAGTTGACGGATTAAGAGGAGTTCGAAAATATCGATGTATCAGCACTCCACTTTAAATAAATTTTTACTTAACCAAATAACGACGGTCGACACCTTCGTTTATGCTTGAAACACTAAATTTAGAATTTCGAGATTGTAAATACTATATATGCGAGTAATTAAAAGTTATTTGTTTTGTAGAATTTTTATTTTCCATCGCGATCTGCTCCGTTGACTCTGTCTTGTCTATCCATGATCGCAGAGCTGTACCACCCGATTTGCGACCACGCAACAGATTTAAAACAGTATCCTGGGTCCAACAGCCAGCAGAAATCTCCGCAGCATGAATTTCCAACGTCGCGTCATCGCTGTGGAGGTAGAATGAGCTCGCCGAGGCGCGTTAATTGATAACGCACAGGGCATCTTCGTGGGTACCCGTTTTCTCCGTGGTGGATAGGATGCTGTATCAGTATAGAAGTTTGGATCGGGTCGGGCAGGGTCGAGCTGGGCGTAAATTACCGTCGACTGGCACGATCTCGAGGCTCCTACTCGGACGAGAGTAGGCAGTAGCTGGACGATCGAGCCACGATCGAGATAACGGGGCTTAAACGTACCTAAGGCGTTTCGTCTACCACGACGACGCACCAAAGTGCTGCTCTCAAGGCCAGTTCTACACGTAAGGGTTACTCGGCATCGATAACTTCGCCTCGATTCCGATGAAGTCGCTTTTAGAACCGACCCTGCCACTTTCCACGTTCTACCCTGCCCCGGGACTTTCACTCGATTTTCATGACAGCTTCAGCACTGGCACGAAACACCGGTTTCGGCAACGTGGGAATGTGAGAATAAAAATGTTTGTTGCAATCGAATGGAAAATGTCCTTTGTAATAGTTTATATAGTTATATCTGTCTAACGACAGCGGATCTTTTTGCATTTATGAAAAAATTTATTCGGTGAAATGTAAAACAGTAAAGGATTAGAAAAATTTAAGAATCTCGTAATGTTGTTTTTAATACAGCAAAGTCATTGAGGGATGAAATCAATTTTTATTTGATTCCCGCTTCCCACAATGCATAAAGATGCATAAAGATCCAGAATCTATTTATAATATATGGCCGAACTATAATAGTTTCTAATCTATGGCTGTTGCCAAGACGTTCGAGACGGGGCGTGTTAACAAACAGAAGACAGTACCTCGCTGACTGCAAACCGAGCAACACGCACATGTGATAAACAACTTTTATAAAAGCTTTATACCTTTCACAACGATACATTGTTCCGTACATTATTGTAAATCTTGTCTTGCGGCTTCTGTTGCAATCTTCAGTTTGAATTCAACACGTTTGCGTTCGCGTTGATAAACAGAGTCTTTTGATCACGAGTCAATCAGATCCACAATTTTCAGAAATAATTTCAACCTATCATTTTTTTTCAATATCGTTTTACTGACTTTTGCAGAAGGAAATAAATTCTGGCAGCGATCGTATTACTGGATAATTATTGTGACAACCCTCGCCTATGCAGTTTCGTTAGCACGACTAAATTAATCAATTTTATGGAAATTTTTGAAGGAACGTACAATCTTTCGCTTTCCTCAAGCGTTAATCACCACCCTTCGGACTTGTGTCCGCCTTCCACGTTCAGAAGAAAAGGACTCGAAACAGTTAGATATCAAACCCATAGACACTGAAAGGAACGAACTAATTTTCGTTCACAGTGTCGCAAGTGGAAGGAACAGATGAAGCACGGTTTCTCTGGTCACGCTGGTTTGGTCGCATTAGAACCGTTCGCATCGTTGGAAGGTGAACTACATATTATTCCGCGGCGGACCCAGAAACCGTGGATAAACAGAGGAAAAAAATGGGGGAGAGAAAGAGAGAGAGGGACCTAAAAAGAAGGAGAGGCGAGAGAGTAGTCACAGATTCGAAGGTATCGGAGTGTCTAAAACCGGTACGAGAGAGCGGCGGAGAGCGGCGGCGATCGCGTATCGAACGAGGACGGCGCGGTGCGGAGAGCTGACTCGACTCGAGAGAGGAAGAGAGAGAGAACGAAAAAAGAAGTGGAAAAAATGAAACCTGAATTTTCGATCGGCGATCGTCGTAGATCGAGATAAAGCTGGAGGTAAACGGAAGCCAGGCGACACTGGTTCGTGGCCAGGCTTTCGGCCGGAGCTGTTAAGAGTTGGGAGCGGCTCCGTGACAGAACTGGTCTTAGAACGGACCTCCGAGACCTTCCTCGAGGACTATCGCGACTATAGTACTCGCAATCGCAGGTACGGGTTCGCGGTTCCACGGTCTTTACGCTGTTTCAAACGTTTCGTCTCGCTTCATTCTGTGTCGCCGACTATCGACCGTAATTCTACATTGACAATCGACGAGAACTTCATCGACGATAATCATTTTGTAGACGACGTTTACCTAGTGGCCACTTCTGGTGAGTTTACCGATGGGACGAAGTGCAATTGTTTTCACTCAATCACTTCTACGGTACGATTGATTCAATTAAGAAGTGAAGAGCTATAGTTAAACATTGAAAAATTGAGATTTATGACAATTTGCAAATATTCTGCACTCCGTTTAAAAATCATTCGCGAAGCTTCTGTCTTTCGTGGAGCCACAACTGTTTCACAACAATTAAACAAGTTTAACCTCGACTCGAATTTCGATAAACTAGACGGTGAAAATCTGTATACCCATAAAGACCTTCAGTCAATTATCGCAGTTCATTAATTAACCGGTAAACCGCTTCGCACCGAGCCCGAAAAATTCCCGGCAGTAACCGAAAGTGATTTAATCTTTAAATCCGCCGATTTTCCCTCGACGATAATAAATGTTTCTGTCGCCCGATGCCGGCGTAAATTATGCAAAAGTTAACGCGTCGCGGTGAGTTCTAGGCTGACCGCCTGGTTGCAAAACCGTCTAGCGTCTTTTTCAAGAATTTATGAAGAGGTTCTCTCGCTCTGCGCCAGATCGAAAGATAGAGAGAGAAAGGGAGGTACACCAGCTCGAGAGCGCGTTTTATGGTGATCGTAAAGTTTTAACTATATTCGAGACAACAGTATCAGGACAGCGGGGAAAATGAATCGCGCGTTTACGCGGACGATCGAGGCGGCGCGTAACGCGTCGAACGATCAATTTATATCTGTTTCGCCGGCGCGGTTCGTTCGCCGTTTATCGAGTTTATTTATCTGCGTATTCGCGCCCGCGGGTGCCGCCCTCGAAAAGCATCTTCCGACAGAGAAAGAATAAAAGAGAAAAAGAGGTGGAGAGTAAGAGAGAGAGAGAGAGAGAGAGAGAGAGAGAGAGAGAG